>CM067339.1:158832657-159432657 GCA_034376525.1 Nicotiana benthamiana
GCCTCCGATAGGCCTCTCACTAAGTAATTGGGTGAAACTTCTCCAAAAATACATGAGTGAACTGCTCCCAGGTAAAGGCTGGAGATCTTGCTGGCCTAGATAAACAATAATCCCTCCACCAAGTCTTGGCAGATCCATACAACCACAATGTAGTGAAGTCAACCCCATTGGTCTCCACAATACCCATGTTCCGAAGAACCTCATGGTATCTGTCCAAATAATCCTGAGGATCCTCGGTAGATGCACCACTGAAGGTAGTTGTGAAAAGCTTGGTGAACCTATCCAATCCCCATAAAGCGTCAGCAGACATAGCTGCTCCATTACTGGCCTGGGCTATCACACCCGACTGAGCTTTTCCAGCTGGCTGAGCTTCTGGAGTCTGAATCTGGGGAGCTATCTGCTCTGGAGTACAAGTAGCAACAGTCTAGGCCCCTCCTCTAGCCTAAGAGACGGTTGGTTCTACATGAATCAACTCTGCTCGGTGGCACTGTCCATAAGACCCACCAATTGGACTAGAGCGTCCTGAAGAATGGGGTGGAAATGAACCACTCTAGGACCTGAGCTGGGCCCACCAGAACTGCGGAGCTGGGGCCGGAACCTCCTAATCAAAGTCAACCTGAGGCTCCACCACTAGTGTTGCTTCTCGGGGCTAAGCTCTGCCCCTACCTCGACCTCTAGCACGGCCTCGCCCTCCGCCACTAGTAGGAGCTGCTTGGGGCTCAGACTGCTGATCAGAAGATGAGGAAGCACGTGTTCTCGCCATCGACGAAAGAACAGGCACAATTTCAATTAGCACTAAGAAACCAATATGCACGATAAGGAAGAAAATATATGAAATTTTACTAACTATGTAGCCTCTGGGGGGTAAATGCATACGTCTCCATACCGATCCCTTAGATTCTACTAAGCTTATCCGTGAGTTGTGAGACCTACGCAACCTAGAGCTCTGATACCAACTTGTCACGACCCAGATTTCCCACCCTCGGGAATCGTGATGGCACTAACTAATGGGAGTTTGGAAGCCAGATTTAATTAATATCCATTAATAGCATAATCCTTTTTTTAGCAATTATCGGCAATAATATAAAAGCATCAAAATTAAATAATAAGCGGAAGTCTTAATTATAGAAAACTGAATCGAAATGCGGAATATTCAATATAAGCCTCTACCCAAGACTGGTTTCACAATACTCACGAACTACTAAGAGTGCTAAATACAATCGTCTAAAAGAAATAAAACCGTTTGTCTCGAATATAAAGAGATAACAGACTAAAATAAAGGATAGAGGAGACGTTGGGCCTACGAATGCCTATAGGGATACCTCGGTGTCTCGCTGGATTAAAGGCTGGCTCCCAATCTAATACTGCTGCTCCAGCACCTGGATCTGTGCTAATAGCACAGAGGGTAGCATCAACACAACCGATACCATGTGTTGGTAAGTTCCTAGTCTAAGCTCGATGAAGTAGTGACGAGGCTAGACCGGACAACCATGTAAACATGTGCAGTTACGTAATATATATTGTAGAAAAATAAATAGGTAATGAGCAGTTATAAGGGAGGGGGTACATACTTCAGGGAACAAGATCAACCCAACAGAAACCCAATAAATATATGAAAGAATAGTACAACATCAACAATAGTTCAATAACATTATTGTTGTGGCACGCAAACCCGATCCCTTATCAATTAATTCCGTTGTCGCGTTCAACCCGGTCCAATATACAAATAGCTGTTGCGGTGTGCAACCAGATCCAATATAATATCTGTTGCGACATGCAACCCGATCCAATATAACATCTATTACGGCGTGCAACTCGATCCAATATAATACCTGTTGCGGCATGCAACCCGATCCAATATATTAATTAAATTCACAACTTACATTGATCATGACAATAGTCCTGGAAAGGGGTTAAGCATAATTCATACTATCCCGGCAAGGGAACTCATCAGTGCAAGTATATACGTCCCGGCAAGGGAGAATATCGACAAAAAAATAAAGCATCTCGTCAATGGAATAACCAATAACTCCTTTTCTTTCTTTCATTTTCATCTCATAGTTTACATTATCACGTGAGTCAATGCTTCAAGGATTTAATTTTTTTGTATGCCTTCAAAACCTGTATTTCAACTCGAGCCAATGCTCCTCAGAGTTTAAAGTTCACAATTTTCCTTCACATGCTCTTTAAAACATATAGAAATCGTCAATTAAGCATGAGAGTAACAACAAAATCAGAATATTTGCAATACAAGGACTCACGATTATGCTAGACACTAATGTATAGATACTCATCACCATGCCTATACATCATACTCGACAATTAGCAAGTAGCAATTAAGTGAATCAACCCCGATGCATGAAAATAAGATTACCCAAAAAGGTCAAAAATTCCCCCAGGCCCACATGGTCGAAACTCAAGGTTTGGACCAAAACCCATTTACCCATTCCCCCATGAATCCAAATATTCTCATATTGAGGTCTAACTCCCCAATTTTTAAAAAACCTAGGTTCTACCCAAAAAACCCAATTTTCCCATGAAAATCCTTGATTTAAAGTTAAAATCATGTTAAAAGATGCTAAGGAGTAAAGAAAATGAGTTAGAAATCACTTACCAATCGCTTTGGAGAAGAAGAGTTGTTTAGAAAGTCGCATCTTAAGTTTTGGGGTTTTTTAAAAGTGTAAAATAACTGAAATTCACGTGTATTTATACCCCTTTGAGGTTCCGTGTGCAGAGTGCGAAAAGGGATCGTTGTCGCACATGCTTGCTGAAGGACTGCGGATCATTGCCCAATGCGGGACGCACCAAGAGACCGCAGCCATGCACTACCCACCACGGAACGTGCAAAGGCGACCGCGGATGCGGTGGCCCCTCCGCGGCTACATGCGTTTTCTCCTAAATCCGCAACATCTTATCTTTTTTAGCCTAAGGCATTCCGGAACCTACTCAAAGCTCACCCGAGCCCTCAAAACTCTAATCCAAGTATACACACAACCTCAAAAGCATCATACGAACATAATCGTGTGATCAAATCACCAATATAACATCATAAACATGGAATTGAACCTCAAGATCAATGAAATTTCTCAAATATCCCTTTTAAGCATAAATTTCCTCATTAGGGCCCGAATCCCGTCAAATGACATCCGTTTTAAACCAAACTTTTACAGTAGTGATTCAAAACATATATGAGACTTGTACCAAGCGCCAGAACAAAAATACGGGCCCGATACCATTAATTTCAAATTAGATTTCAGTTCAATTCTCATTAAACATTTTCAGAAAGCAAATTTCACTTAATAATTCATATCTCGGGCTTGGGACCTTGGAATTCTATTCTGACATGCACCCAAGTCCTATTTTTTCCTACGGACACTCCGGGACCATCAAATCACGGGTTCAAGTCTGTTTACCCAAAATGTTTACCAAAGTCAAATCTATTCATTTTTAATATCAAAATTTAGCATTTTTCACAAAATTTCACATATAAGCTTTCCGGTTATGTGCCCGCAGTACACACGCAAATCGAGACAATACTAAATTAGGTTTCCAAGGCCTCGGAAGCACAAAGTTAGTAAGGAAAAAAGTGATGATCCCTTTGGGTAGTCACATTCTCCACCTCTAAAATAACCGTTCGTCGTCGAACGGACAAAAGAAAGAAGTACATGAGTCAGTGAAAAGATGAGGATAGCGACTCCGCATATCAAACTCGGACTCCTAGGTTGATGCCTCAAGAAGATGACCTCTCCACTGAACAAGCACAGAAGGAAAACTCTTGGATCTCAACTCACAAAGCTGTCGGTCCAAAATAGTTACCGGCTCCTCCTCGTAAGACAAGTCCTTGTCCAACTGGACATTGCTAAAATCTAATACGTGGGTTGGATCGCCGTGATACCTCCAAAGCATGGTGGATGCACGTCTGATAGAGAAGAAACTCAATGAATTCTTCAGGGAATATGGCTTCAGATGGAGAGAGCAAGCTGCACGGGTGAATCCTCCTATAGAAGAAGATGAGTTGGTTGAATACTTTCTTTAAGCCCTGGAACCTACTTACCTCATCTATTGCTAAGCCTTTCAATGATGTGGTAAAGATGGGAGAAATGGTGGAAGAGGGATTGAAGTCAAGCAAGATCATGGGCTATTCTGGCTTAAAAGCCACAACACAAGCAATTCATAATGACACAGGAAGCTTGCGGGGTCAGAAGAAACATGATACGGTTGCCATGGTTGTTTCAAGATCACGACATGGCCTCATGGGTCCACCTCACCAATATACTCAGCCTCGACCCCGACCCCTACTCTAAACCTATCCCTGAGCTCCACATAATCTATCTCAGTACTATCCTCCTAACAACATTCGGTCCTCTGTCACACCACTAGGTCACTCCTTAAGGTGAGCACCAGCACCGCATAATACTCTTTCGCCTTCCCAACAACCTTAGGAAATATGGGAATAGAGGGGAAAAAAGGCAAAGAAATAGTTTCACTCCAATTGGAGAATCCTACACAAGCTTGTTTGAAAAAGTCAAAATAGTCTGGCCTGATTGAACCGCTCCTCGACTATACTCCGGACCCATATGCAAAAGGTTTTGATCCTACTGTATGATGCATGTATCACTCTAATGTCCATGGGCATAACATTGAATATTGTCGTGTTTGAAAAGGGAGATAGAAAAAATGATTCAAGAAGGGATAATTGTGGTCCAGAACAGTGACACCAAGAAAATTGCACAATAATTTACCTGCACATGATGATGCGCACTTTGTAGGGAAGATGCGTGGTGATAGGGAGTATGAGAACCATCTTGGGAACTTGATGATGGAAGTTAATGATATTAAAATTGGTGAAGGTCCCAGAAATTTTGATGTGCAATCCAGTGGCTAAGATGTCGAGCTTGGTAATAGGAAAGACACTTCTTTCTTAGCTAGCCAAGGAGGAGTTTTGATAGTTTATTTTGTTGTCATTGTTTTTTTGGGTTATTTTAGGGTTGTAATTTAGATATTGTCTTATGGATCAAACTTTTCTTCTTTTCTTTTAGTATTTTTCGTTTAGTTATAGTAATTCTCCTAGTATTATTTAGGATTGTTCAAGGGTTGTAACCCATGTCTATTTTGCTTGACTTGTTAAAACCCATTTTATTATTTGTCTAATGCAATATCCTATTTTCTGTTAGTTCTAGTTAGTTTTGTTTAGGTCATTTTATTTCTTTTATATTTCTTTTCATGCCGATTCCGATGACATGACACGCATGCGTAATTCCAGCCTGATCTTGAAAATTATTCTATTAGGAAGAAATGGCACAGTTTTGAATATGATAAAAAGAGGCATTTGAGAAAATAATTAAAGATTCGTGCACAATGAGATAACCTGAAGCTTGAATTGGGTGAAACTGGGGCAGTTAGTTTGGAAAATCAAGAGGTTGATGAGAGCATACAACACGGAATTGCCTCTCAAGCAGTTTGAAGTAGATTAGTGAATGCTGAAATGTATTTTTTCACATCAAGATAAGGTTGAGTTAGGTCTGCTTCGAACTGACCAGGATCATTCACTGGGACAAAGGTATTGCCCGGCGATACTTTTTACTTTGTTGATGGCATCAATAGATACTATGTATGATTACTTTGCTTATATTCAATTGCATGTTTTTACTCATCATCTTTAAAGCTTGGTATGACGAAAGCATTTTATTCTACTAGATAAACACTTTTGCCTTTTGCTACCCCTTTTGATCCATAAATTATTTTCTTTCATACCCCTCTTTTGGAATCAGAAATAGAGTTAGGAACTAGAAAAGGAAAAGAAAAAGATAAAAAATAACACAAAGGAAGAAAAAAGGAAAAAAAAAAGAAAAAAGGAAAAAAAGAAGGAAAAAGAAAACAAGGAGAAAAGGAGAAAAGGAAAAGAACAAAAAAATAACTTTGTCTTTTGAACTACGTTCGACCTGATTCTTGTCACCACAAGATATGTAGGCAGCCTTACAGTTCGGTCGCACCAAATAAAATATTTTATAATCCCACAAAGTCAAGAGTCGGCTAGTCTTTCTTAGAAATTTCATCAAAAGAAAAAAAAAGCAAAAAAAAAAACAGACTCCAAGAAACCGGGGCAGAAGTTTTAATTTTGCCAAAATATCTGGTTCTAAAGTTGTATTTGAAACCCTTTTCATCTTAATTATTTTGAGCCTTCATACCATTCTTTCTTTCCAACCTTTTCCAAAAGCCTACATTACGATCGAAAGAAAGATCTTCTGATCAATCTTTGAGGATGCCAAATCAAGTGTGTGGTAAAAGTATGATCTTCTTGCATGATGAGTAATACTTTATTCTCAGCAACAAGAGAGAAAATGATAAAATGATATAGTCTTAACGGTGAAAACCCACATAGGCACCATAAGGCGACTGTAAGTTGAGAAAGGGAAAAAATAAGAGAGGCTCGATAGTGAAAAACTTTCGGGGCACTACAAGTCAATTGAGGATTATGGACTAGATGGGACAGTTGAAGCGCTGAATCCTAGTTTCACAGCGAAGAAGGACAACAAAAGTTGAATATTAGACTTGCTTGAGAGATTAGACCACTTAATCCAAAGGAGCATGTCATGGTCATCAGAGTTGGTATCCACATTTGATGCGTTTCTACTTTGTAATTTTATTGTTAGGTATCATCTCTTTCCCTTGTCCCTTATTTTGTTCCTGTTGTATTTGTTTGAGTCCCTTATTGAGTCTGTCTGGTCAGAACAAGTAAGAAATGACTTCAAAATCTGCTACTAGCTTTACAGTTGCACAAAACAAATCTACCTAGCACATCAAAGTGGCATAAGTTAGGAAAGAACAATATGTTGAGTTGATAACAATTAACATGCTTTGGGATTCATGTGAAATGTAAAGGTTCGATAAATGTAAATTTATTGGAAAAATACAACAAATAGAGTATATTGGGATCGAATGGAACAGAGGTGTTTTATGTGATGAGATTTAAAAGAAAATGGTTAGTTGATAACTAGCAAGGTCTTCCAAGTTGAAATCCAAAGAAATCTTGGCAAGTGCAGAAGCAGTTGCTTTCAAGTGCAAGGCCACAAACTAACCACCGTCTTTTAAACTCACAAGTTTTCTTTGTCTGAAACATGGATGAAGGCTATGTTCATATCAAAGCTTGAATTTTTCAGGTGTAATGCCCCAATTTTGCTTATGCAAAGGCAATTGAGAAGATCGCACATTACCCCTAGGAGAAGCACTTTCTAGTCTGGGACTTTCAAGTTATATTTTGTTTCAGGAGACGCATTTCCTAAATTGACATTTTACCCCTAGGTGACGCACTTCCTAATTTTTGGTCATTTAAATTCATCCTAGGAGACACACTTCCTAGTCGGGGTCTTTCAGATTTTACTTGTTTGGAGACGCACTCCCTAACTTTGGTCATTTAAATTCATTCCTAGGAGACACACTTCCTAGTTTTAGTCATTGAAGTTTCACCCCTAGGAGACGCACTTGCTAGTCTGGGTCTTTCATGTTATATTTTTGTTTTAGGAGACGCACTTCCTAAATTGAGATTCACCCATAGGAGACGCACATCCTATATTGAGTTTCACCCCTAGGAGACGCACTTCCTAGTTTTGGATCATTTTAGTTTATTCCTAGGAGATGCACTTCCTAGCTTGAGTCATTGCGATTTTACCCCCTAGGAGACACATTTCCTAGTCTGGGTGCTTCAGGTTATATTTTTGTTTTAGGAGACGCACTTCCTAAATTGAAATTTTACCCCTAGGAGATGCACTTTCTGGTTTTGGTTCATTTAAGTTCACTCCTAGGAGACGCACTTGCTAGTTTGAGTCATTAAATTTTTACCCCTAGGAGACGCACTTCCTAGTATGGGTCTTTGGGGTGATATTTTTGTTTTTGGAGACACACTTCGTAAATTGAGTTCACTCCTAGGAGAAGCACTTCCTAGTTTGAGTCACTAAAGTTTTACCCCTAGGAGACGCACTTCCTAGTATGGGTCTTTCGGGTGATATTTTTGTTTTAGGAGATGCACCTCCTAAATTGAGTTTTACCCCTTGGAGATGCACTTCCTAGTTTTGGGTCATTTAAGTTCATTCATCGAAGATGCACTTCCTAGTTTGAGTCATTGAAATTTTACCCCTAGCAGATGTACTTCCTAGTACGGGTTTTCATGTTATATTTTTGTTTTAGGAGACGCACTTCCTAAATTGAGGTTTTACCCCTACGAGATACACTTCCTAGTTTTGGGTCATTTAAGTTTATTCTTTGGAGATGCACTTCCTACCTTAAGTGATTGAAATTTTACCTCTATCAGACGCACTTCCTAGTCTGACTCCTTCATGTTATATTTTGTTCTAGGAGACACACTTCATAAATTGAGTTTCACCCTAGGAAATGCACTTTGTTGTATTAGATCATTAAGTCTATTCCTAGGAGACGCACTTCCTAGCTGAAGTCATTAAAATTTTACCCCCTAGGAGATGCACTTCCTAGTCTGGGTCTTCAAAGTTTTGTTTTAGGATATGCACTTCCTAAATTGAGAGTCTACCCCTACGAGACACACTTCTTAGTTGGAGTTATTTAAGTTCATACCTATGAGATGCACTTCCTAGTTTGAATCGTCAAAGTTTCACCCTTAGGAGACACACTTCCTAGTCTAGGTCTTTCAGGTTATACTGTTTTGGAGACTCACTTCCTAAATTGAAATTTTACCTCTAGGAGACGCACTCCCTAGTTTTGGTTCATTCAAGTTTCATCCCCATGAGACACACTTCCTAGTATGGGTCATTCAGGTTCTATTCTTATAAGAGGCACTTGCTAATCAAATATTCTTGGTTTTACTCACATGAGACACACATCCTAGTTGAGACTTTAGCTTACTCTCATCATTGCATCAATAGCATATGTGATTTATAATTTTGTTAATAACTCAAAAATCTTCCTAGTGCAAACTGGGGCAGAAAATTTTGTTTGTTTTGTTGTTTTGATTGCAGGCACCCATATGGAGAATGAAGGAAGTTATCTCAGAATTCAATTCAAGATGTGAACTGCTCAAGACATTGTTAAAGTTATGAGCATTTCATGCCCGATCTTGATCCAAATAAGTCGTGGATGAATGAAACAACACCTGCAATTAGCAAGCGTCAAGGTTCAAATCTAAACTCTGCGTGAAGAACCATTTAAAACGTAAGATCAAGTTTCACAAGACTTATAGAAGGGGATCTTGTAGCTCCTAGTTAACAGGCTTAGTTAGTCTTTTTCATTTTTGATTTTGATGTAATAACAGGACCGCATACCGGAATCTCAACGGAACGCCACCTTCATCGGCTCTCCACCTCGGTGTACTCTATCACCTTATTCATTTTTGAACTACACCAGGCCTGGTTCATTTATGGCCAAGGATATATAGGCAGCTCAGACACCAGGGATCGATTGCATTCTCTTCCTTTCTTTTAGTTTTTGGTCTCTCTAAATAAGGGTCGGGTCAAAAAAACCTGTCTAATCGTTCTTTATCTAAAACTACTTCGTATTTCCAGTCAAAAAGGGGCAGCTTTAGGCATGTGATTTTTTACTCTTCCCGAGACTTTACATATTTCAGCGTTTAAATACTTATTTTAGGCCTAATATCGTCATTTAAATTAGTTTAACTCTTTTTTACTTTATTTTATCAAACAAAATTGAAAATTACAAAAATATTTATTTATTTAGCTAATTGATATAAAATAGTTTCACTTTTAATTTTACTTTCACTTTAATTAATTGAAAATGATTTCATAATTTTATAGTTGTTATTTTAGGAGTTAATGTTTTTAGTCTACTAGAACTAAAGCACCACTTTTAAAGGTGTATTTGGTCCAATTCGGATCTAGCCCATAATCCTAGGCCCAATACCTACTAAACTAACCCTAAAACTCTAATAAAACTAGACTACCTAATATTGAGAGCCTTCAACCGTTTTCTATCAAAATATACACAAAAACAAACAACCCTAGACAAGAGATCATCCATTCTTCTTCAACAGATATACAACATAAAAAAAACCTTAGGAAACTAAGTCCAGCACCCCCCTTAGCCGCCCACCCCATTAGAAAACCTGGGTGTCGCATTCCATCTTCTTTTTCATTCCCTCATATATAGTTACACACAATCTACACCTTCACGTTTTGGAGCTCCCTTGTTTTCGTTTTTCACGTCAATCACCCATAGCCACCAACATAAAAGCTCTAAATACCTCCATAGCAACTCCAAAAAATTGGATCCTCATCATTATTTCATACTAAAATTGCACAATCAGAAGGTTTCAGCTTGTCTACAATTTTGGGTTCTGAGGTCACGTTTCAAGTGCTCAAGTTTATGTTGCCGTCGAAAGTTCTATTCTAAAGTCCTTATCTCTTATCATTTTTCTGGTAAAGTGTTGTTGTTTAGCAGGAACAATTTTGATCGGAACATAAGAAAAATTTTGGCTCCAAATTGAGGTCCAATTCTGTACTTTATTTGCTCCTCAATTTTTAAATTTGCTTCTCTTGATGCTACGAAAGGGCTCTTTATTTGGTTGCTCCTTACTTTTCTTCTTGATTGAGACTGCCTCTGTTTTATTAGTTCATCGGTTTGTACATCTCTTTGTCAAAAGTAGAATTTAAGTTGTTTAACTTGGTTAGTCGTTTAGGAAAGATCATTAACTACAATTTGATTTAGGCTTTACAGTGTTCGGGCGGAATCATTAATTAAGTAACCAAGAAGGCCGTGGGATTGGAAATTGAAAGAGAACATAATAGGGCTTAATATGGCGCGTCTTAATATTTTGTTTTGTTATTACTAGTTTTTCAATGAAGGCTAGCAACATGTTTAAGCCGACAACATTTGGGTTGGCAAACCTTAGGATGTTTACTTTAATTTATGATGTTTGAATGTTGTGAGCACGTGATTTTTGCCTCGCATAATTTACTCCTATCGGATTCTTAAAATTAGGAATTTTCTTTTAATTATTTAATTTTTAGGATTTAATTGCATAATTTTCATGTTTATTTGGATTTCTGTGTGAATTTTTAATTTATATAATTCATGGAAATTACAAAAATACATATTTCATTTGAATTTAGGATTTAATTTTACATATTTTTAGATTAGATAATAATTAGGGTTTTCCAAAAATACAAAAATCACAAAAAATAGATTTATCTTGCTTGGTTTAATTTTTAGCTTTGAATTTTGTTAGTTTTATTTTAATTTGGTATTATATTATTTGAGTAAATTATTAATTAGAGCTTAATATAATTGGATAGTTTAATTTAAGTTTTTAGAGTTAAATTGGCTTTTTAGTTTAATGTGAAAAGAAAAAGAAAAGAAAATTAAAAGAAATTGAGTCTTTAAATAAAATAGCCAAATTTTAGGTTGGCCCAAATCAAGCTCAGCCAAGTTCCCATTAATTAAACCTAAATACCCAGCCCAACCACCCGTATAACCCCAAATCCCATAACCCAGTCCAGGCTTCCCCCATTTGACCCCAAAAACGACCTCGTTTGATCTCAAGGAGATCTGAGTCGTCTAGGTTGAGTGATCCAACGGCTAAGAAGCCTAGATCACTTCATTTATAACTGGCCTAACACAACCCCTACCCCTTATCCCTTCTCTACCAAACCCTAGAGACCAGTCTAATCTACCGCCTACGGCGGCAGCGAGTCCCCAAACCACACCAAAATTACACCATTCATTCTCCTCCACCTCTTCATCTCGAATCCACAATTGTATTTCCTCAAACATACCCGGAATTCCTCAAATCTTCATTTAAAAAAATAGAAACCCTAGTGCCGCCACATTTCTCCGATGGCGACACCGCCTCTGTTCAAGCCCAAATTAACACCTCTTGACCGCCATGAACCCCTCATCTCAAATCCCTAACCTATTCCCTTCGAACATTCCCTGAACTCCTCGAATCTAAAATCAAAGAAAATCTTAGAAATTCCTAGGTCCAAATCAGTGGATCTTTTGAAGAGTTTGGACCATGATAGCCTTTATTCATGTGTTTCCACATGAAAACACATGATTAAGGGCTATTTTGGTCAATGATTCGAAGAAGTCTTCCATGGTTCGTTGAATTAGTTTTGGCTAGTTTTCTAGGTATTTTTTCTAGTTCATCTCATTCATGTATATGAATTGCTTCTTCTGTGTTTTTATTTCATCTCGTCTACTTGTTTATTCTTGATTTTGTTAGTTTGTAGTCATCTTAGGATTCTAATACTTATGCTTAAATAATTAGAGTCCTTTTTTTAATTGTCTAGTATGTCTTAAAATTTGTTTAATTAGCAATAATTTGGTTCATGACCAATTATGTTTTTATTTGATCTCTTAACTCATAAGTGTCAAGATAATAATCTGCAAAGAATTAATTTGGCTTTTCTTTATTGTCAAATAGTTTTGTGGGTTAGAACTTGAATTGGATTTTTTCGTTTGGGCTAATTTAGAATCAATTTTGGGTTCTTTAAGCCCTTTGTGACCTAGTTCAAAATACCCGGATGTTTGAGCCCAAGTCTATTTGGTAGACTAGGGGTAAATACAGAGGCAATCTAGGGGTAATTAAGGTATTGCGGTTAGGGAATCTCTAGTGTAACTACCTAGGATGCTTCTAGTGAGGGGGATCTTTTTGAATTTCAGACTCTTTGGCGGTTAACTTGAGTAACAAGTCATTAAGTGAAGGATTACTAAGCTAAAATAGGAATTGAAAAAGGGCTGGATTGCAAAAATGAAACCTTAGGACTGCCCTACTTACTTGCCTATAAAGGCATTTCTTTCTTGCCTCAGGGAAGAGAACTTTAAGAGCTGAAAATACATAGACCCAAAATAGAACATAGAGATTAGATTTTACAGATTTTAAGAGCTAAAAAGTAGAGAAATATAGGCAGCTGAAAACTTCAATAAAAATCATTGTTCTATTAAAGAAAATCCCGGAAATTCCTGAGATACTCATTCTGAAATAATTCATGAGCAACTGAAGTTTTAAAATGAGTTGAATCTACTTGGTATTCAAGTGTTTAGGTCATTTTTGGATTGATTTTTAATTGCTGGACTTTATGGAATACTGTTGCTGGTTCGAAATTGCTTCAAAGTTTATCATTCCTTGTTTATTCCTGGGCTAATACCTGTGATGTGTTGCTGCTGCTTGCATTGAGCTGAACCACTGATTCTTAGCTTTTATTTATCTCTATTTTTTTCCAAGTATTCATCTCACCTTCAATGTATGAAATATGGATGAAAGGGAAGATTAGTTCATTTGAATAGAGATTTATGCCATAGTTGTTGTTATTCAATGTTTCTGCACCTTTAAAGTTGTGTAGATTAGCTTGATCCTCTTATACTCCTTTATACTTGTTCAGAATATGGATTGATGTGCTGGTATTAATTTAGTTGTTCAAGCATTGCTTGGAAGTGGTATATGTCCATGAGATTGGAACAATAGTCTGTGTGACAATCAGTGTATAGGCCAGCTCCTAGACACATATTGTTGAAAGGAGTATGTCTAAACTTAAGTCATCCATGTTATCATGTAGATAAGTGTTTAGTGGTTTATTTCTTTTTCCGTTTTAATATGTGAACAAGCACCTATAGAATGTGTTAAATCACAATTAGAATATAGTTGAACTGTTCTATTTTGGAAATGAAGGTTTTGAAAAAATGAATGTGTTTCATTTAGTCTCCACAACATCTTACTAATTAGTTCATCAGCATGTGTTTGGCTTTAATATGAATGTGAGTCTGGACCTCTTATTTGGACCTAAGCACTTTTGCAAAGTTGTTAGGTTTAACTATAATTTTTTTGTACATCGTAGAGATAAAGGGTTGAATTTTGAGTCAATCATTTCAGTTCATGCTGGTTTGGTATTGCCTAATTTCCACATGGGTTCCTGAGTGTTAAAAAATTATGAATCGAATTGATTTTCAAAATAAAATCTGTAAAGTTTAGTCGTCTGCTTTTGCACTCGTTTTCTCAAGGGCTCGTGTCAATATTTTTCATTTCATATACTATGTGTGTGAATGGTGACTCGAACTTTAGTCGATTCAGATTTAGCTTTTAACATTTTGGGCCATCCCATGGTCTTTGGACCACGAATCCACGTTGAGTGGAAATGGATTGGTCTTATTGGCCACAACAGGCTGTTGGGCCTCATGTCTAGCCTAATTTGATTTTCAATGGTTGGCCATTTCTTAAAATTAATTGTCTCTTTATTTTCTCATATGATTAATCTCCTTATTAATTAATTAATTAGAAATTTTGTGTGTTAATTATTTAAGTCCCTTAGTTAGAATAGGAATTGAACCATAATAGACAAATAGTTCATTACTTTCCGAGTTTTAGTTTGAATATCTTTTAAATAGAATTGAGGTGCGCCGCGCCAAATAAAATCACAAATGCACAGCCCTCTTTAATAATTTTCTTTAAAATACTTAGATTCGAGGCGTGCCATTTAGCAAATTTTCATGGCCCTCGCAAAGTTAACAACGCATTAGTTGCTTTAGGCGCGTTATTTAATAATATTACTTTCCAAAACTCGAGTGCGCATTTCATGCAACCCAAATCCAAATCCTAAAATATTGAATAAATGTGTTTTGGATTGTGGGTGCATTTCATGTGACGCGATCCAAGGACATGTTTTAAACGATGTTAAATCTTCTTTAAAGTTAATTAAAAGTGATAAATAATTTAAAATTGCACTATTGGATTGAACATGTATTAAAAATAGATAATATGCATATTCTAATGGTTTACGCAACTGTGCTAGAACCACGAAATCTGGAGGTGTCTAACACATTCCCTCGAGATAACAGAATTCTTTATTCAGAATTTCTGGTTCGCAAACTTGAAAAGGAAAGTCGAATATTCCTCGATTTGAGATTCTAATCTAAATCGGTGACTTGGGACACCAGAAACAAACCTATCCTAAGTGGCGACTGTGAATAAAATTGAATAAATAATCCCATTTCGAATAATGTCACTTAAATTTTAAAAACTCCTTTATATTATATCCTTTAGGGTGGTGTGTAAAAAAAGGAGGTGTGACAGCACTAGCGACTCTGCTGGGGATCCAACCCAAAACTACGGTTTAGGGTTTTAGAAGTTGGAGCTTAGAATGGCTGTTATGATTGGCTTTATCTGATTTTCCAACATGTTTCATGCTAAATGTTTTACCGCTTCGATATTTGGTGAATTGTATATATAAACTGCTACGAAACCGTTCCTCCCTCTAAGTCTTCTACATCATGGAGAAGGGTTCACTTCGTGTGACTTCTCTTCTGATTAGAGTCTTATCCCATTTAGAACGTGGTTCATACAAGTTGCTAAGCCGGCGAAGCTTCTGTATTCCAGTACAATGTCCCCTCCCCTCCCCCCAGCTCGAGTTGTCCGCTCGGGTAAGCCAGGTCTAGAACAATAAACCCAGGGCTTAAACCTAGTATGAGAACGCCTCATATCAGATCATTAGTAGGAACGTTTGTTTACATCATGTGCATTTGACTTAGAAGATTTAACACAGGGGTTGGGTCTGTCTAGGACATGCCTTGAAATGAAAAGACCATCGTCATGCATCTTACTTGCTACTTGTGCATTTATTTGCTTCTTATTCGCATGTTGACCGCTTATCAATAATGGGAGAGAGTTGGAAAAGAGAATAACAATTTAAGGGTTAAGTGAGTTAATCACCCGTTTTGAAAAACCAATCTTCAAATAGTACTGAACCTTTGCCGAATTTTTAAGAAAAAGAAAGGTTTTCGTTTTAAAAAAAATAGTTGGTTTTGTCAAATCTACCCGAACTACGCCAGTTTGATTCTCACCGAATGTAGGATACGTAGGCAACCCCCATGGGTTCCAACTTCCCTTTTACAAAAATAGCCCAAAAATAACAAAATTTTTATTTTTGTCACAAATAAGTCAAGTGATGTCAAGAACAACCACCTTGAGTCATTTCTAACGGTTAGCAGGCATTGCCTTACAATCTTCTTCCCCGAAGTGCTAAAAGGCCATATCTGCAAAGCCAAGGTCTTGTTTTTGAAATGAAAATTTTGAAAAAAAAAAGGTGTTACTCTTTCTCTTAGGACAAAATGAGTTATTAAATCACCTTAATAAATGTGCAGGATGAGCACGAACAAAATTGAACCCTTCACAATCCTTAAGGAGATCCCCTTGAAGCTTCATATATGGTGGAATGATCGAGGAAAGGACTTAGAGAAATAGTGGTAAAAGTTCTGGGAGGCCTCGTCGGACTACTGAACGTCAAGCTAAGATTGGACATAATTGAAGCTTTAATACCTTTTTGGGACACGACTCGCAATGTGTTCCATTTCTTTGACTTTGAGCTCACACCTATATTGGAGGAAGTTCCGGGTTATGCGGGCCTTAATAGAAATCTTAGAAGCCAATATCCATTGGCACCGAGCAGGTATCTCCCCACAGATTTCTGGATTTAGTGAGTATTAGTCGGGGTTTTCAGGACAGAAATTTATCTGAAGGGTATTGCACACTTCATTTCTTGTACCATTGATATGGTAACCCCCGCGGTTTTGAAGAGCCGAACACTAGTCTAACCTATGCTGTAAACAAAGACAAATGGGAGGCAATGCGGGGTTTAGCTTTCATGTTAGTCTTCCTAGGAGTTGTGGTCTATCCATGAAAAGATGGGAATATAGAGATAGGTCTTGTGGGAATGATCGATGTTGCGATCAAGAAAGCCAACAACATTGTGGTTCCTCTAATCGTATCTGAAAGCTATCGAGCCTTGACGATCTGTCGGGGAGGGGGAAAGTTCTTCTAGGGTTGCTCAAGACATGAATTATGGTTTTACCGAGTTGAGCTACATTGAAGAATTTGAAAGCCGGGTAGAAGGTATTGAATTCCCTATGGGTACTAAAGCTTGGCTTGCACATCTGAGATCCTTGACTGCCAATAAGATTGAGTGGGCATTTGGATGGCTTCCTGACACCGAAGCAGTGTACATGTCAGCTGAAGTGTCTTATATCCTCTTGATGGGCATCCAGAGCATCTACCCTTATGATCTCTACAGGGTTTTACGACAATTTGGAAGATTTCAAATTGTCCAAAATGATGAAGATGTGAGTAAACATGTTATTGAACAAGGCCCAAAAGCCGCATTTCTATAAGGGAAAATTCTCCAATTATGGAATGAGTATAGGTTTCTTGAATATAAAACTATAGTGTGAGTCCGAGATAGAGGTGAATTGGAGCATAAGTACATTGTTTGGTTCGGCAAAAGATTCTAGATTCCTCAAAGGCTCGCAAAGAGACCCCATGTCCAACAGTTCGCCGATGGGGCACAAGTGCAATGGGACTGGTTGACCAAGGAAAACGAGTAGAGGACCCAAAATAAGCCAATTGGAAAGGAAAGTCATGGAGCTTCAGTTTGAAAATGGTGTTCAAGTCGCACCCGACGAGGAAGAAAAGAAAAAGCTAAGTCAGGAAAATGAGGCGCTCAAAGCTCAGTCCGCAAGATAAAAATAGCTGTCAGCGCTCAAAGCTCATTAATAGAAGATTTATTAATGAAAAATCAAAAAGTCCCAAAAAAAAGTTAGCTTCTTACTTTTTGCATTTATTTATTTCCAGAACTACACTTGATCTGATTCATGCGGAATCATGATACGTTGGCAATCTACATAGGATTCGATCACAACAAAAAGAGGAGGAAAAATTATGACAAAAGAAAAGCAAGGAAAAGCGAGAGTGAAATTAAAAGGAGAGAAAATGGGAAAGAAAAAGGAAAAGCCGGGATGAAGCATGCGGCCGCTGCAAAACATGTAGAACCCCATTTAACTATATAGGTACATCACACCCCAACGTGCGATTACCTATCTATTATTTGCCATAAACTAACCATTTGTTGATGTCCCATACAGTCCGAGGTTTTTATAGAACGGTGGTTAGATTTCGTGGTAACCTAGCTTCACATCCATACTTTACTAGATCAAAATGGAGCATCAGAATGTCTTCAGAAATGACTCTACCAACGGTTCCCATTGAAGATAATGACCCCATCTCGGGCATCCCGACCTCAGAATCGGTAGCTGCCGAAGAGAACAGGATCCTGCGTCTTGGGGTTATGGAAATATTGGATGCCTGGGAAAACGGAAGGGAACCACCAAGCACCATCCCCGGATTCCACGAACTTTTCCCTAGAGCGGGAGGTACCTCTAATATCCCACTCAGTCACCCAAATATCCCATTGGGACAGCCCACTATATCACCTCATTTCATGGGAACACCTTTTGAGGTTTTCCCCCAGTTGTTCATATCCGGTGTAGCCTCAAACATTTTCACCACTCTCACATGCTCGGCCACAACACAAGATACACTGGCTAGGCCCACTTTTGACATTTCATCTTTTACATTCCAAAACACCCACCTTCCAAATGGAGCCTCCCTAGTTCCCTACTTATACTTACCTTCAACCACCTCAATTTGAGTTCACTGCGAGACAAGAAAAGAGTCCAAAACTCCCGAACAAGAAGAAATCACAAGAAAGATGAGGAGTATAAAACAAAGCCTCAAGAACATCCAAGGTTTGAATGGACAAAAAAATGTGTCTTATGATGATTTATGCATGTTCCCCCATGTGCACTTACCATTGGGATTAAAGACCCCAAAATTTGAGAAGTACAATGGGCACGGTGATCCTATTACTCATCTCAAGAAATATTGCAATCAGTTGCGAGGGGCCGACGGAAAAGAAGAACTACTCATGGCCTATTTTGGAGAAAGTCTGGTCGGCATCGCTTCCGAATGGTACATGGATCAAGATATATCATGTTGGAACATCTGGGATGATCTTGCTAGAGACATCGTCAGGCAGTTCCAGCAAAATATTGATATTGCTCTGGATAGGAATTCATTGATAAACTTAAAGAAGAAATCATCGGAAAGCTTCCGAGGATATGCGGTTAAGTGGTGTGAGAAGACATCTATAGTAAAACCTCCGATGGATGAGGTCGAGATGGTCACCGTTTTTCTTCAAGCTCAAGAAGCCGATTACTTCTAAAATATGATGTCTGCTATGGGTAAACCGTTCTCAGAGGCCATCAAGATTGGCAAAATGGTTTGTAAAAGGGTCGAATTCTAAGCCAATCCGCCATCAGAGCAACCTCCCAGGATGTTCAAGAAGGATCTGGAGGAATAGCGAGCGGCGAGAAAAAGGAAGAAACATCAACGGCAGCATCAGGTGCAAGAAAACACTATGCTACCAGATCCCTTTTCCCAGAAAGAACCCCGCAGCATTATTACCCCCACCAGGATATGGCCTACGCACCGTAGCCATACGTGGTCATGAATTCTCAACCATATGTCCGGCCTCATAACTAAACCAACCAGAACCAAGCTCCATTTCCTACAAACCAGCCTCCTCACCAGAACCGCTACAACCCCAGTCCTCCACAAAATAACTTACGCCCTTGTGAACTACCCTTGAGGCCAAATTTTACACCAATCAAGGAATCATACTCTAGTCTATATCCAAAGCTTTTCCAAATGGGTTTGTTGCTGCTCGTGCCCACAAATAGGCAAAATCCAGAATCAACCTCTTACCAACAGGGCACCCGATGCGCTTATCACTTAGGAGTTGGGGGGAATGATACAGAAAATTGTTGGAATTTGAAAAGAGTCGTGGAAGATTTGATAGAATAGAGGAAGATAGTGCTAAAACAAGAAGATATCCCCAATGTGACAAATAACTCATTTCTATCCCACAACAACGGGTCGATAATCGGAATGATTTGTGAGGATAAGGAATTTGACACGACATTGAACGCCGTCATCGCCATTGCTGATGTAGAGAGGAAACGAAAAGTCGTCCCGAAGCAACACAAAGGGGATGAAAAGAACAAAACCACCCACCCAAAATCTGAGGAGAAAATTGAAGCAGGAACCGTAGCCACGCCTGCTAAAGATGATGTTCTCAATGTCCCTCGGGGACGCAAGGAAAAGCAGATGACTTTGAGTCCTCCTAAGAGGTTTAAACTGAACAAGGCAACCCAGATGTATGTGCCCAAATGAGCTTATGTGATGCAGGGCCCATTAATCCACCAAGGCTGAGTGATCCCATGGTTATTGGTCGCTCTACAAAAGCCTATGACAGATCCTACCGCGGTGCCTTAGAACTACAACAAATCAGTGGTAACTTATAAGGGCAAAGAAATCTCATGAGAAGAAAATTTTCCTGTAGAATAGTACTCCAATTTGGAAGAGGTGAACAACACCACTAGACAACACTTCCCATTTAAAAAGCACGTGAGTGCCGAAGAAGCGGAGGCTTTCTTTCAAAAAATAAAAATGGCGGATTATGAAGTGATCGACCAGCTTCAAAAATTTCCTGAACAAGTCTCCTAACTATCTTTATTATTGAAATCCCCCGAACACCAGAATGTATTAATCAAGACCCTCAATGAAACGCATGTGCCTGCTGAGACTTCTGTTGAGCAATTAGAACCAATGGTGGAAAGATTTTTCGCAGTCAACCATATCTCCTTCAGTAAGAACGACTTACCCCCATAAGGGGTTGCGCATAACAAACCCCTGCACTAGCAGTCAAATATGAAGGTTACTATGTGAAAAGGGTTATGATAGACGGAGGCTCTGGGGTGGACATCTGCCCACTGTCAACACTACAACACATGGAGATTGGGGCTGAAAGAATTCGACCCAACAATGTCTGCGTATGAACTTTTGATGGTATAAAAAGAGATACAATTGGAGAGATCGACCTGACCCTAACCATCGACCTAGTAGAATTTGAAGTGACATTTCAAGCGCTAGATATGAACACCTCCTACGAAATTCTTTTGTAGAGGACATGGATCCACGCAGCAGGAGTTGTAACCTCCACTCTTCCTCAAATGGTAGAGTTTGAGCATGAGGATCAAGAAATTGTGGTCCATAAATAATATTAGTAATCGATTTATCGGGACCCATCAGTCCCATGTCTAGAAGCAAGGGAGGGGAGTGAGCACATAGTTTATCAAGCCTTTGAAATTATGGTCACAGACCAGTACGAGGAAGGAAGCCCGTTCCCCCGCCCTTCCTTTCTATTGCATCAATCATAGTGGTCAAAAAGATGATCCGACATAGCTTTAAACCTGGGAAAGGACTTGGGAAATAATTGCAAGGGATATCCGAACCGATCACCCTACCTGCTAATGAAAATTTCTTCGGGGTCGGGTTCATACCCACACCAGCTAATATAAAATGGGGGGATAGTAGGAATATTGATGGATGGATACTACCAAAGCCGGTGTAACACATTTACAGGACCTTTGTTAAGCCCAAATATAGTGAAGAAAAAAAGGATAAGGCTTTTACTGCTAAAGAGATTGAAGAGATCTGTGGGGCAATGAGGAAGATATTATATGAAAACCACATGTTCCAGACAGTGGAAGGCTCAAGTACCGTTGAGGTTCTATACATGGGACTCGAGGTCATATTGAAAAATTGGAAGGCTACGCCATTCCTAATCAGGCAGGAGACCCAGTAAACCTGCCCTGCCACCTTTTCTACATCACGAGTTATCCTAGGGTGTAACTTGGATGTTTTCCTTTAGTTTAATGTCTTTTAGTTTCAAATGTAAACCCTGCTATCTTCCAAGTTCGATACAATGAAATCAATATTTCATCGTCCATCTTTCTTTATTCTTTCTAATTGTGTGATCTTTATTTCTTATTTTAGTTCTAATAATGCAGCTTTAATTAACATGACATGCTTGTGGACTTCAGGCCCAAATCCAAGCGCGCTGTCTAGTTGTGAAATAATGAACCAAGAACCGGAATATGACGAAGAAGAGGCTTTTAAAGAAATAAATCGAGAACTGGAACATTTCGAAAATAAACCTAAGCCAAACCTAAATAAAACTCAGCTAGTTAACTTGGGTAGTTCTAAAGAAATAAGGGAAACCAAAATAAGCATTTACGCAAATGAGAAAACTCGGGACGCATTGATCCAACTCCTGTTTGAGTTCAAGGATGTGTTTTCTTGGTCATATGATGACATGCTGAGACTGAGTGTTGATTTGGTGGTTCATAAGTTGCCAACTTATCCTGATTTCCCCCTAATCCAGCAAAAGCAAAGAAAATTTAAAACTGACGTTAGTGATAAAATCAAAGAAGAGATCACGAAACAGTTGGAATCAGGGGTGATCAGAGTGGTCCAGTATACCACATGGCTAGCCAATGTAGTTCCAGTACCGAAGAAAGATGAGAAAACCTGAGTGA
This sequence comes from Nicotiana benthamiana, assembly GCA_034376525.1. NCBI lineage: Eukaryota > Viridiplantae > Streptophyta > Magnoliopsida > Solanales > Solanaceae > Nicotiana > Nicotiana benthamiana. Next base: position 158,854,903 of record CM067339.1, read on the forward strand.
GTGTGGATTATAGAGATCTGAACAAGGAAAGTCCCAAAGATAACTTCCCCTTGCCAAACATCCATATCTTTGTTGATAACTGTGCCAAACATGAGATATAGTCCTTCGTTGACCGTTACGTAGGATATCACCAGGTATTGATGGATGAAGAAGACGCAAAAAAGATAGCTTTTACTACACCTTGGCAAACATATTGCTACAGTGTCATGCCTTTTGGTGTGAAGAATGTCGGGGCAATCTACATGAGAGCCATGACCACCATTTTTCTTGATATGATACACCGATGGATAGAGGTGTATGTGGATGACGTGATCATCAAGTCCAAAACTCAGGATGACCATGTGCAAGATCTAAGGATGTTTGTCGAATGGTTGCGCAAATATGATTTGAAGCTGAACCCAGCCAAATGTGCGTTTGGGGTCCCATTAGGCAAACTTTTGGGATTCGTAGTCAGCCCGAGAGGTATTGAATTGGATCCGATAAAAATAAAATCTATTCGGGAATTACCTCTTCCAAAAAATAAGAAAGATGTAATGAGCTTGTTGGGGAGATTGAACTATATCAGCCGGTTCATTGCTCAGCTGACCTCCACATGTGAACCCATATTCAAATCACTGAAAAAAGATGCGGCAGTCAGAAATAGACGGACGAATGTCAGGAAGCTTTCGATAAGATCAAAGAGTATCTATCCAACCCACCGGTCTTGGTCCTACCTGAACCAGGGAGGTCTATGTTCTTGTACCTGACAGTCTTGGAAAATTATTTTGGTTGTGTCGTCGGGCAACATGATATTACTGGAAAGAAAGAGCGGGCAATATACTACTTGAGCAAGAAGTTTACCAGCTACGAAGCCAAGTATACTTTGCTGGAAATAACCTGCAATGTTTTAACTGGGTCACTCAGAAGTTGAGACATTATCTGCAAGCCTACACCACCTACCTCATAACTATGCTAGATCCTTTGAAATACATATTCCAGAAACCAATGCCCACAGGAAGATTAGCAAAATGGCAGATCTTGCTCATTGAGTTTGACATAGTCTATATCACTCACACATCAATGAAAGCCCAGGCGGTAGCAGATCATTTGGCTGGAAACACGGCTGATGATGAATACCAACCCTTGAACACTTACTTCCCAGATGAAGAGGTAAAATCGGTTAAGGAATTGCCTAAGGATACGACTACTTGGAAAATGTTCTTTGATGGAGAAGTAAACGCAAGAGGTGTGGGAATTAGGGCAGTCCAGATTTCACCTACTGGTCAGTATTACCCGGCCACAGCCCGACTTTAATTTTTCTTCACAAACAACACAGCCGAGTATAAAGCCTGCATCATGGGTATAAACATGGCAATTGACCAGGACATCGAAGAGTTGTTGATTATGGAAGACTTAGATCTGATTATTCGGCAAGCCTAGGGAGAATGGGAAACCCAAGATGTTAAACGTTTTCCTTATCAGCAACATGTGTAGATCTTAGCAAGCGCTTTAAGTTAATAGAGTTTAGGTACATCCCTCGTTGTCACAATGAGCTAGCCGATGCACTCGCTACTCTGGCCTCGATGTTGCCCTATCCGGGCAATGCCCATATTGATCTCTTGGAAATCCAAATCAGGGAAAGGCACGGTTACTCAAATACAGTTGAAGACGAACCACATATCCAGCTATGGTACCATGACATCAAAAGGTTTCTAAAAATGCAAGAATACCCTGAGCGAGCCAGTAGAGACCAAAAGAGAACCATTACGCAGCATGCGAGTGGTTTCTTCCTAAGTTGTGATTTCTTGTACAAAAGGACTCCAGATATCAATTTGCTAAGATGTGTTGATGCCGAAGAAACTAGAAGGATTACGCACAAAGTACACGCATGAGTGTACGAACCCCCACATGAATGGGTATGTTTTGGCAAAGAAAATCCTTCGAGCAGGCTATTATTGGATAACCAAGGAAAAGGACTATTTCAACTTTGTCCGAAAGTGCCATCAATGTCAGTTGCACGGTGGTTTGATTCATACACCGCCCACGAAACTACATCCCATCTCAGCACCTTGGCCATTCGTCGCTTGGGGCATGGATATCATCGGGCCGATCGAGCCAAAAACTTCAAATGGGCACATATTCATATTGGTTTCTATTGACTATTTCACGAGGTGGATTGAAGCCATATCTCTCAAATCAATCACCAAAAAAGCGATAATAGAATTCGTGCACTCCAATCTTATTTGTCGAATTGGTATTCCCGCAACCATCATCACAAATAATGCGGCAAACCTGAATGGTCATTTGATGGAAGAGATATGAGAATGATTCGAAATAACGCATAGGAACTCTACTCCTTATCGATCCAAAACTAATGGTGTTGTCAAAGCAGCAAATAAAAACATCAAGAAGATTTTGAGAAAGATGATTCAGATCTCCAGGCAATGGCATGAAAAGTTTCCTTTCGCATTACTGGGATATCACATCATGGTGCGCACATTAGTAGGGGAAACCCTATACCTCTTGGTATATGGAACTGAGGCTGTAATACCCGCGGAGGTGGAGATCGCTTCTCTCCGAATCATCGTTGAAGAAGATATTGATGACACAAAGTGGGTCAAGACTCGTTTAGAATAGCTGACCTGAATTGATGAAAAACAAATGGCCGTGGTCTGCCAAGTGCAGTTGTACCAATAAATAATGGTCGTACTTATAACAAAAAGTACAGCCCAGAAATTTTGAAATGGGACAACTTGTGTTAAGGCGCATTCTTCCTCATCACCGGGAAACAAAAGGAAAATTTGCTCTAATGGGAAAGGCACATACATCATCAAAAAGATATTGCCGAGAGAAGCATTTTTCTAGGCAATATCGAAAGGGATAATCTCAAAGCAGTTGTGAATGCGGACGCTGTAAAAAGGTACTACGTCTAGGCTTCATGGAGGAATGACACTGTTCAATTGGGATGACGGAGGCTTTCATTCTCGCTACCCAAACACTATAAACCCTTTTGCAAACCAATTTGAGCTGGTTACTCTTCTTTTAATGCCCTCTTTGGAACCTGAAAGTGTTATTGAAAAGTGAACTTTAAAAAAAAAAAGAGAAAGAAAAGAAAAATGATAAAAAAGAGAGAAGAAAAACAAAACAAAACACAAAAATAAATAATAAAAGAATAGCAAAAGAAAACCAAAAACAAAACTTCCCGAACTACGTCTGACTTGATTATGAAAGGATACGTAGGTAGCCTCTCTCTGGGGTTCAGTCACACCAAAAAAAATCCCAATTCCCCCCAAAAGTGAAATTGGGGCAGATGATATAATGCCTCGGCAATAAGCCCACTAGAACAGTTCCAAAGTTGTAATTCCATCCATATTCTTTTTACCCAAACTTTTTCAAAGTCCTTCTGATCAATTAGAAAAGGGATGGGAATCGGAAGACACCATTGTTGGAATCTGATACAGTCAAACTGAGAGAAATTAAAAGAGAGAGTCTTATCGGTGAAAACCTACGGGCACCATAAGGCGAAGATGAGCATAGAAATTGAAAAGAAGAGCGTACGTTTAGTGAAAACTCATAAAGAGCACTATCAGACGACGGTGAGAAGAGGAATGAGAGAGGTCGATTGGCGAAACACGCAAAGGGCGACATCGGCCAAAAAGAAAACATTTCCCACGGGTAAATGAGTTATGAGAAGATGGAGAAGCTTGTGCAGGTCAGACACCCAATCCAAGAAGCATGTCATGTCTATTTGAAACCTGCATGCACCCCAAATGAGTCTTTCTTTCCTTTTCGAAAGGGACAATTTTCCTTAAATTCATTTTCTTGCCTTTTTATTTACTTTTTCTTTGAATCCATTTTGGTCTAACTCTATTCCCGAAACTAATACAACGAAAAAATGGCAAGGCTGGATTTACAGGACTCTGCCTAACAAAAGTTGAAGAAAGATACCCAACCTCAGCGGGTGCATCAAGCTGATCCCGACTGGCCATGATGGTTGATTCTCTGAAAGCGAAGTTATTGAAAACGAAAAGAAAGTCAAGGACAAAAGGTCCTAAAGGCAGAATAAAGTGAAAGGGTCGAAGCCCCACCCAGGCGAGTCGTCATGAAAAAGTTAAAAGTTGAGCCCTTCGGTTTGAGAGAGAGATTAATCTTCAAAACTAGTAAGCATCAAAGTCTCTCAACAGAAGCTGGGCTGAGATCAAACAATTGAGACGATCCAGGCCTCAAAACCAACCACTGTTTCAAACTAACAATTGTTATTTATTTGAAATTTGAAACATGTGTAATCCAAGCAACCGTACCAGAAGTAGGAGCAACCAGAAGAAACTGCACAAGGGTTAGAAATAGCTCTGCAGCAATATTCAATCCAAAAGGGAAGTCACCTTCAAATTCCTTCCTGTATTTTTACTCATTTTTTGAAACTAAAAAATGAAGATCAATGAAAAAAAAGAAGAAGAAAATTCAAAATCATAGTAATGTAGGGTCTCATCCCCTAGTCACCGCCAACATAACCTGGTAGTATTTTCCATTATAGGGTTTTACCCCTACTTTATTCCTGCATAACCCGTCGATCTCCCTAGTATAACCCAATGACCTTTTCTTTTATTCTGGCATAACCTGGGACTTCCCTGTCATAACCCAAAAGCCCCTTTTTCTTTTATCCCGGCATAACTCGTGGATCTCTCTGGGATAACCCAAGAACCTTTTTTCTTTTATCCCGACATAACACGTGGATCTCCCCGGCATAACCTGAGGACCTTTTCCTTCTTCTCCCTGGCATAACTCAAGGAAAATTTTTCTTTTATCCTTGCATAACCCGTGGACCTCCCTGGCATAACCCAATGACCTTTTCTTTTATCTCGGCATAACCTGTGGACCTCTCTGGCTTAACCCAATGACCCTTTTTTCTTTTTTCCCAGCATAACTCGTGGATCTCCCTGGCATAACCCAAGGATCTTTTTTCTTTTATCCTTGCATAACCCATGGATCTCCATGGCATAACCCCAAGACCTTTTCCTTTTTCTCCCTGGCATAACCCAAGGACCTTTTTCTTTTATCCCGGAATAACCCCTGGACCTCCCTAGTATAACCCAAGGACCCTTTTTTCTTTTATCCCGGCATAACCCGTGGATCTCCCGGCCATAATCCAAGGACCTTTTATGTTTTATCCAGGCATAACCCAATGACCTTTTTATTTTATTCCAGCATAATCCATGGACCTCCCCAGCATAACTCAAGGACCTTTTTTGTTTTTATCCCAGCATAACCCGTAAACCTCCCCGGCATAACCCGAGGCCCTTTTTTTCTTTTCAGGCATAACACGGTCGGTGTTCCAGCATAACCCGGAAATCATTCTAATTTAGGCTTCCCTCCCTACTCCTAAGGATACACAATCCTAATTTTTATTGCTTTCTATAAAGAAATAGCTTAGATTTTTGTTGCAAATAATTCACGAAATTTTCCTAGTAAAAACTGGGGCAGAAAATTTTGTTCATTTATTTTGGTGTCCGAGAAGGTTTTACCTCAAGTCACAGGAATTGAGATGACCATAAGGATAAGTCTCAATCCAGATTAATGAAAAGAAGAGAAAGGACAACAAGAAGCAAACTCAAAGTGCTGAAGTGGAGAAGGACGCGCTCAAAATTTGATCGAAGTCACAAGTGTCGTATTCCCGCCTTGATCCAAAGCTGAAAGAAAGAACCATCACATGCAGTTGACGAGCATCAAGATTCAGATCAAAGTCTGCAGCAAGAGCTGGCCAAGACTCAAGATCAGGCTCCAAGAGATTTATAAATAGGAATCTTGTAACTCGTAGCCGATAGGCCTAGCTAGCTTAGCTTTTGATTTTCTTTTTTGGTGTAATAAGGAGGTCAGCAAGCAGTAGCAATAGCAGTGGCAGTAAAATCCCAGCTACCAAAACTTTCAGAACTACATTGACCCGATTCCTTTATAGCCAAGGATATGTAGGCAACCTCTGAAGCAAGGTTCAGTCAGCTTTTTTAAAAAATGCTTCTCATATAGTGCCAAGCGGGAAAAAAAACCCTCATAATTGCTCATTTATCTTTGCCCGAAAACCCTTCGTATCTCCGAGCAAAGATGGGAATCTGTGAGCACGTGATTTTTGCCTCGCATGATTTACTCCTACATGATTCTTAAAATTAGGATTTTTCTTTTAATTATTTGATTTTTAGGATTTAATAGCATAATTTCATGTTTATTTGCATTTCTGTGTGCATTTTTAATTTATATAATTCATGAAAAATACAAAAATATGTATTTCATTTGCATTTAGCATTTAGTTTTACATATTTTTATATTAATTAGTAATTAGGGTTTTACAAAAATATAAAAATTACAAAAAAATTGATTTATTTTGCTTGGTTTAATTTTAGCTTTGAATTTTGTTAGTTTTCTTTTAATTTGGTATTTAATTATTTGAGTTAATTATTAATTAGATCTTGATATAATTGCTTATGTTAATTTAGTTTTTAGAATTAATTTAGATATTTAGTTTTAATGTGAAAAAGAAAAAGAAAAGAAAATTAAAATAAATTGAGTCTTTAAATAAAATATCCAAATTTTGGGCTGGCCGAAATCAAGCTCACGCAAATTCCCATTAATTAAACCCAAATACCCAGCCCAACCACCCGTCCAAGCCAAAGTCACATAAACCGGTCCAAGCTTCCCCCCTTTGACCCTAAACGCGACCTCGTTTGATCTCAAAGAGATCTGAGCCGTCTAGGTTAAATGATCCAACGGCTCAGAAGCCTGGATCACTTCATATATAACTGTCCTGACACACCATCAACTCCCTCGTATCCCTTCTCTATCAAACCCTAGAGACCAGCCTCCTCCACCGCTTCCGCTGTCTGCTGCCACCGGAAATCGCCTACGGCAATGGCGAGTCCCCAAACCATACCAAAATTGCACCATACATTCCCCTCCACATTCTCATCTCGAATCCACAATTGTTTTTCCTCAAACATACCCAAAATTCCTCAAATCTTCATTCAAAATAATGGAAATCCTAGCGCCGCCACATTTTTCCGGTGGAGGCGCCGCTTCTGTTCAAGCCTAGATTAACACCCCTTGACCGCCATGAACCCCTCGTCTCAAATCCCTAGCCTATTCCCTTCAAATCTTCCCTGAACTCCCCGAATCTAAAATCAAAGAAAACCCTAGAATCCCAATGTCCAAATCAGTGGATCATTTGAAGAGTTTGGACCATGATAGCCTTTATTCGTGTGTTTCCACATGAAAACACATGACTAAGGGCTATCTTGGTCAATGATTCGAAGAAGTATGCCATGGTTTGTTGAATTAGTTTTGGCCAGCTTTCTAGGTATTTTTTCTTGTTCATCTCATTCTTGTCTATGAATTTCTTCTTCTGTGTTTTTATTTCATCTCCTTTTCTTATTTATTTTTGATTTTGTTAGTTTGTACTCGTCTTAGGCTCCTGTTATGTATGCTTAAATAATTTGGGTATTTTTGTTCCATTTGTCTAGTATTTCTTAAAATTTGTTTAATTAGCAGTAATTTGGATCATGACCAATTATGTTTTAATTTGATCTCTTAATTCATAAGTGTCAAGATAACACTCTGCAAAGAATTAATTTGGATTTTCTTTACTATCAAATAGTTTTGTGGGTTAGAACATGAATTGAAATTTTACGTTTGCGTTAATTTAGAATCAGTTTTGGGTTATTTAAGCCCTTTGTGACCTAGTTCAAAATACCTGATTGTTTGAGCCCAAGTCTGTTTGGTAGACTAGGGGTAAATACAGAGGCAACCTAAGGGTAATTAGGGTAATGTGGTTAGGGAATCTCTAGTGTAACTGCCTAGGAAGCTTCTAGTGGGGGGGGGGGGGGGCTTTTTGAATTTTAGACCCTTTAGCAGCTAACTTGGCTAACAAGTCATTAAGTGAAGGATTTCTAATCTAAAACAGGAATTGAAAAAGTGTTGGATTGCAAAAATGAAACCTTAGGACTGCCCTACTTGCTTGCCTATAAAGGCATTTCTTTCTTGCCTCGGGGAAGAGAACTTTAAGAGCTGAAAATACATAAACCCAAAATAGAACTTAGAGATAAGATTTTACAGATTTTAAGAGCTAAAAAGTAGAGAAATATAGGCAGCTGAAAACTTCAAAAAAATTCACTGTTCTATTAAAGAAAATTCCTGAGATACTTATTCTTAAATAATTCATGAGCAACTGAAAGTTTAAAATGAGTTGAATCTGCTTGGTATTCAAGTGTTTAGGTCATTTTTTGGTTGATTTTTAATTGCTGGACTTTTGGAATACTGTTGCTGGTTCGAAATTGCTTCAAATTTGATCATTCTTGTTTATTCCTGGGCTAATACCTATGTTGTGCTGTCGCTTCTTTGCATTGAGCTGAACCCATTGATTCTTAGCTTTTCTTTATCTCTATTCTTTTCCAGGTATTCATCTCACCTTCAATGTATGAAAAATGGATGAAAATGAAGATCAGTTCATTTGAATAGAGATTTATGCCAAAGTTGTTGTTATTCAATGTTTCTGCACCTTTAAAGTTGTTTCGATTAGTTTGATCCTCTTATACTTCTTTATATTTGTTCTGGATATGGATTGTTGCGGCGGTACTAATTTAGTTGTTCAAGCATTACTTGGAAGTTGTATATGTCCATGAGATTGAAACACTAGTCTATCTGATAATTAGTTTATAAGCCAGCTCCTTGACACATATTGTTGAAAGGAGTACGTCTAAAGTTAATCATCCATGTGATCATGTAGGTAAGTATTTCAATGGTTTATTTATTTTTAATTTTAATATGTGAACAAGCACCTTGAGAATGTGTTAAATCAAGATTAGAATATAGTTGAACTATTCTTTTTGGAAACAAAGGTTCAGAAAAAATGAATGCATTTCATATAGTCTCCAAAACATCTCATTAATTAGTTCATCAATATGTGTTTGGTTTGAATATGAACGTGAGTCTGGACCTCTTATTTGGACCTAAGAACTTTTGCAAAGTTGTTAAGTTTAACTAGAATTTTGTTTGTACATCGCATGGACAAGGGGTTGCATTTTGAGTCAATCATTTCAGTAACATTCTGGTTTGGTATTTCCTAATTTCCATCTGGGTTCTTGAGTGCTAAAAAAACTGTGAATCGAACTGATTTAAAAAATAAAAAATTGAAAAATTCAGTGGTCTACTTTTGCACTCGCTTTCTTAAGGGCTTGTGTCAATATTTTTCAGTTTATATACTATGTGTGTGAATGGTGATTCGAACTTGAGTCGATTCAGATTTAGCTTTTAACATTTTGGGCCATCCCATGAGCTTTGGACCACGAATCCATGTTGAGTGGAAACGAATTGGTCTTATTAGCCACAACAGGCTATTGGACCTTATGTCTAGCCCAATTTGATTTTTAATTGTTGGCCCTTTCTTAAAATTAATTGTCCCTTTATTTGCTCATATGGTTAATAGTCCTTCAATTAATTAATTAGAACTTTAGTTATGGCTAGTGTAATTATTTAAGTCCCTTAGTTAGAATAGGAATTGAACCATAATAGACAATAATAGTTCATGACTTTCCGAATTTTATTTTGAATATCCTTTAAAAATAGAATTGACGTGCGTTGCACCAAATAAAATCACAAATGCACGGCCCTCTTTAATAATTTCCTTTAAAATACTTAGAATTCGAGATGTGCCATTTAGCGAATTTCTATGGCCATCGCAAAGTTAACACCGCGTTAGTTGCTTTAGGCGCATTATTTAATAATATTACTTTCCTAAACCCGGGTGCGCATTTCATGCGACCCAAATCCAAATCCTAAAACTTTGAATAAATGTGTTTTAGATTGCGGGTGCATTTAATGTGAAGCGATCTAATGGCATGTCTTAAACAACATTTAATCTTCTTTAAAATTAATTAAAAACGGTAAATAATTTAAAATTACATTACAGGATTGGACATGTATTAAAATCAGATAATAGGTCAATTGTAATGGTTTAAGAGACCGTGCTAGAACCACGGAATCCGGAAGTGCCTAACACCTTCCCTCGGGTTAACGAAATTCCTTATTCAGAATTTCTGGTTCGCATACTTCAAAAGGAAAGTCGAATTTTCCTCGATTTGGGATTTTAAAATAAATCGGTGAGTTGGAACACAAGAAACAAACATATCCCAAGCAGAAACTCTGAAGAAAATTGAATAAATAATCCCATTTCGAATAATGTCACTTAAATTGGAAAAACTCCCTAATATTCTATCATTCAGGATGGTGTGTAAAAAAGGAGGTGTGACAAACGTAAGGTGGGAGGTTGTCCCTTAGACAAATTCATCCGTGGAATGCCCCGTGAACTTTGTAAATATTTTAACATGGGGAATGCCCCGAAGTATTTTATAAATATTTTGGAAGCCGTGACGAGTTTGTGAAGGAAACATAGTGTAGTATTTTATTTTTATTTTCTTATTAGGTAGGGACGATCTTGAGCCCTTTTGTATGTTTATTTTTCTGTGTTTGTTTTACCTCAACTTGAATATTTTAGAAGCCGATTAGATCAAGTATGCAACCGTACTAGTTACGGGAATTGAAAAATGCCTAACACCGTTTCTCCGAGTCAAATGAATCCCCTTACCTGAATCTCCGGTGCGGACTTAGTTTTAGAGTCCAAAAGTGTTTTAAAGAAAAAGTTATTTTTAAAAACGGTGATCTAACACACCGAAACCAATGTCAGGTTGCTACTCTAGATTATTTCCATTTGAACACAATTCTTTGTTACTTTCAAAAATTGAAAACTTTTTCTAGCTTTGCTAAATCCTTTATTTATTTTTAAGAGGGTTAGTGAAGTTTGTAAAAAAAGGGGTATGACAGATATATTATATAATTTTTCTAAAGATTGCTATGTGTTTTGGGTATTTTTCGATTGAGAATCTTTGTTTATAACTGAAAATACAAAATTTATGTGTTATAATTGAGTTTGTAAATTATATTAGGAGTCTATTATGTTAATTGATTCAGTATCTGTTTTAAAAATAGTATAATCCCCTATTTCACGCCGTGAATACAGTCGAATATAGTTGAATACAATAATTTGTCAAGCTGTTATCCAATGTTTCACTACATAAATACAGTCGAATATACTCGAATACAACAACTAATTAGCTGGATTTCTATGATTCACGTCTATTTTTGATACTGTATTCATGAATATAATAGTTTAAATACATCAAGTACATCTTATAACCACACAAAAAATATCTATAATCCGTAATATGGTAAATAGTATATATAAATGGCTAATTACTATAAAAAATAGTGCTTTATGAAAGAATCTCAAAAATTTATGTATATCATTAAGGTGCAGATACAGACAACATATTTTAGATATGTAGCAATTATTATTGATATTCATATTCCAAAATTATAATTCTTAGTGATATCCACATTTCTAGCATCTCCTATAATGAGGCCAATTTCATCTTGTTTTTTAATAGTTTGAGCCATGCACTCTAGCAATTGTACCCTGTTATATCTTTATAAACCATTGCTTTTTAGAAATAGTTAAGTCTTACATTTCTAATTTTATGTTAAAGAATTGTTAGATCTTTTTTGCAAAAGTTCACAGAAATTAAACGTGCTAAGCACTGATATATTTCATGTAATATACATAAAAAAGTTTATAATATAAATATAGTACTTATAAAAAACTACAAAAATATCATTTAACTTGATTTGTAATTTCACTGATGATCGCTCGACTATGTTTTAATTTTACTAAAGTCACTCAACTATTTTACTATATATTTTACTAGTAAGTGTCACGGGTTATATTTTACTGATTTATGAAATAAATATGAATATTATACAACTTAAATCCATATAATGATCACCAATGTATTAAATCCTTATAGATGTACTTTTCTAACTTAAGTATAATTAGGAATACAATACTCAAATTTAACTGCATAGATGACATAAAACTAATGAATATGTGGTAAATTTTATATATTTACCGGTTATAATGATATTATGTTATAACTAATAAATTTATTAATAATCTAATTAAGTTAGTTTTAACGATTGAAATTAATTATAACAGAGTAAGAAAAGGAAAAAGACGAACTTGGAAATCTCATTACAATGCGTTTAGCAAATTAAAGTTACCTACGAGGAATAAAGTTCTTCCATATTAAAATTCTAAATATTAGGACTTTTTGCCTAGTTCAAACAAGGAATGAGTAAATTTTTTATTGTTTTTGAAGTCCTAATATACTATATAAATAATCAAAAGACAATGTTGTCCTATGTGAACTTTAATTTTTAAGAATAAAAAAGTCGAATGATATTTCGTTAAGAGTCTTCGCGCTTTTAATATATATATATATATATATATATATATATATATATATATATATATAACTTAAAACCTCAACATATTGCATGTTGTATTCCTTTCTCAATTGAATCGTAATGCTAATCCATTAACATGTAAATTTGTTTTAGATTAAAATTGAGCTGTAACTGTGTAATTTTGATGGAGCTTGCCTAGATACATGCACATAAAGATCTAAATATAGTTAATGACCGTATATGTTCTACCATTCTCTCGTTTTACTGGACCCATTGCTATCTTGTAAAGGTACTCGACATCCTAATAAGAGTAATGGATAGTCATTTCTACTTACTTTATCGTAAACACTCATAGTAGATGCAAAGACTAGCTGGCTATTGACAGGTTTGAGTACACAATTTTTATTTGCTTTCAATTGTTTAACACTTACAATTATAGAGGCGATATTTTATGCGAGCAATAAAAATAAAGGGGAAGCTATGAGTCAGGTTAGTTACTTCAAAAGTGGTTTACAATGTATAAAACATTGATATGATTGTAACATCAGTGATGTTTTTGTATGTATAGGCCTGTTGGGTCGTCGGTCTATTGTCACAATTTAATTTTTAAGTAGTTCACACCAAGAATATTCTTATTTATGTTTTACTTCCTGTTTCGAACTTTGCCATTGAGCAAGAGAGAGGCGTGGGCGGGGAGCGGGCATATATTATTTTGTGAGTTTTGTTTTTGTTTTTAGTGATTGCCAAAGTCAAATAAGAATAAATACTTTTTTTTGGTTTTTCGCTTAGTGTTCAGTATCTATATTGAAGCCGATTATATCTGGATTCGTGTATATAGGGCCCTATTCGAGGGGAAACGTTCCATACCAAATATTTTTCCATATCAAAATTCGAACTTGAGACCTCTAGTTAAAGAAAGAATAGTTACATTCACTGTACCACATCCTTTGATGATAAATAAGAGTGAATATCACCAAGAGTGAGATTTCAGGAAACAAATACATCAATAAGTTCGTACTTTAAAATATATTCACAATATATAATATGTAAAAATTAGCTAATTCACCCAAACTTCAGGACTAAGTATTCTGAATTTAAAAGTTAAAGACTTAGTGTCCTAAATTTTTAAGTTGCTAATTGGAAATCCAGGACTAAGTATCCTGAATTTATGAACTATTAATTTTAAATTAAGACATATGATTCGAACTTGTGGACATAATTTTCGAACTCTAGGACATAATATCTTGAAGTTTGAATTTTGGGGTTTAAACTATAGGACGATGTGTCCTGAAATTTGAGCAAACTTGACTAATTTTTAAATATATTGTAAATTATGAATATATTTTAGACAACTTCTTTAAAGTGGCTACCTAATATATTTCCACGCATTATTCCTAGCCCAATAGTAAAACGAGATATTTACACATTTTTCCGCCTTCATAATTTACTTTTCATATTCGGTATATATGTATATACTATTACGATTATTTTTAATTTAAGTGACAAAATGTGCGGCTATTTGGGTTAACGGTAACAATCCTTTATTTGCTGGATCAAAATTAAGCCCATAACATAAGGCCCTGCCTGTGAAAAGGTACATCTGGAATGATCAGAGCGAAAGTAAGGGAGGCAAAACAATGGCGGCGCGGCAAAAGTGACCGCGTGAGTGTGAAATTTTTGCTTGAAAACGTTTTCAGCACACAACATAAAGTGCTCTGCACCACTCGCACCCTGATTTGAAGGACCAAACTGCACCAGACTCACCCCTACCGACGACACCCGTATGTTATCGGGTTAGAGAGAAAGCCTCGGGAACGCCAAATTTTTACAGCCATTCTTCCGACTTTTCATACTCACTCACTTTTTCCAAAAGAAAATTACACCCTCAGTTTGAAGCCGTAGTTCCTACACTCTCGATTCAAAGTCTTTCTTCGTCTCTCTCTCTCTCTATTTCTTTCCGTGGAAAAAAATAACTAAGGTAATCTTTAATTCCCTTACCCTTGTAAACATCGTTTGGGTAAATGTGGGCAGAAACAAGAAAAATGGAAATTTGGGACATTTTCCACATTACACTAAATTCATGGATTTTGCACTAGATTCTTTATTCTACTGTTGGTTAGTCTTTTCTTTTTTCCTTTTTACGTACCATTAGCTTCGCTTTTCGTATTCTTTAACATATTACTAGAGCTAAAATTATGCAGATGAGCTTAAATTGTTCGGGTTACTTGAATTGGCTGGTGGATATTGTATAGTTGCAACTCAAGCTTCTGTCTGTTTCTTTGTTATAAATTACTAGTTTCTAAAGACAAGCTTTTGACAGATGGGCAAGAAAGTTATTTTTTAGATTAAAGAAGGAAGATTGTTTTGGTAAAGGTGGTGCTTGTGACAGTTTGTGTTCACGTAGACTATTATACTTTGGTAGAGGAGATAATTGAATAAGGTATTTATGTAACACTTAAATCTAGAGGTCACCGTCAAGTATGATATGAATTATTCTCAAACGAAATACCAGAAAAGTGAAGGAACCAAGATTTAGCTTACTTTTCCATTCAAGTAAATCTAATTTAGTTGGAGATATGTGTGCATTTATTAAGTAGAAATCATGATCCTCTTTTCATTGTATGAACGTGTAATTGATGTTAAATTTTATTCTTATTCTGTCCTTGATGTCTTATTTTAACTTTACATGATGATTACCACGAATGCTAGGCAAGTGTATATATTACATAATCCAAAGGCGGAAGTTATTTGTAGTAATTTCTACTAAAAAAGAAATAAAGTTTATTATAAATAGTATAGTGCCACCTTTCTACCATTTGGTTTAATGTTATATCGAGTTTTAGTTTTATTTAGGAAAGTGTACATTATTTTGGACAAACAGATGAGGAAAGTATGCTTTTATAGTGACCTAAGATCAAGTTATTCATTTGCTCGAGCTGTTGATTGTGGATTATCCATTCATATCAACCTGAAAAACTTCCTTATCTCAATATTTTGCCTGTCATTGCCTTTATATTTCTTCCAGAAACTAATAGATTTATAGGCCAGTGTACTCTTCTAGTCCGCCAAAAGAAAGTTGAAATTTAATGTGGTTTGTGCTCAGTTTTTAATATACATTTGAAACAAACTTTCTCATAATGTGGTCAACCTCACAAATTTTACTTACCTAGGTCTGCTAGCTCCTTTTGCGATCTTGTGTCAGAAGTAAACTAAGTTAAGCCACTCCACCAAAATTCTTTTTATTGATTGAGATTTCTGGAAAATGTTATTGTCTTCTTTCTTCGGTATTTCCCTTGCACTTGAGGAGTTGGATGGCTGTTTCTCTCTTTGGGACTTCCTTTTTTTTTAGCCTTTAAAACAAAGGGCTTAAAATACAAATTTTCTACCTAACCAAAACCTCCTCCCCCAATTATTGTTAATGCAATATGTATGGCTTGCACAAAGAGATGTCACTATATATTAGTCATAGTTGAGATTCTAGATTCGTCCAAAAGGAAGAAATGAATAGGCTAAGGGCCGAACCTTAATGATCCCTAACCACATTGAGATTCATGAGTTGTAGTCTTTAGATAGGTAAATTATAAGTTACACCGTTACCAATTCCGGGGACATGTAGTAGTTATAGCATATGGACTAATGTATTTGGACAAATTTTCTTGGCCCCCACTACTTGAAAGCAATGAAGGTGTCTAGAGCTGGTGCTATTTATTTCTGTTTCATATCCTTACTAGTCGATGGAGATCAATTAGCAACTCTTGCCTTGTTTGTACAGTTGCATTTATGAAGTCTAGAAATATAAAAGTAAATATAAGTAATTAATAGTTCTTTTGTATCATGTGACCGGCGATGAAAACATTAGAGAAAACGCCAGCAACCAAGTGTCTCGTCTTTTAACTGATTTCATATCAAACATTAATTCTCATTATTTTAAGCGCACAATTGATGGAATTTTCTATTCTTTATCTCCCGTGTTTTTAAGTTTTTGAATGCAATTAAGTGTGCTTTTTCAAAAAAAAAAAAAAGCGCAACTATGATCTGATATTTATGTGCTCATGCCTTTTATTTTGGGGTCACAGAAGCAAGATTGGATTTTTCAATTTGGAGTGTAAGAAATTCAGCGCCACGGCATTGTCTTTCTGAGAATTGGGAGAAGGGAGATCTTGCATTGAATATATTCATCACTGCAGTAACTTAGAACTTGAGCACAGAGGTCATTCAGACTAAAATGCAGCGCATAAAATAGTAGAAGCAGGGATTGTAGGATAACTGTCTCCTGAAGACATTTTTGGTAATGCCAAGCAGACAGAGATGAGACCACAGCTAGAAGATCAAACTGAGATGTCAACTCTTGGAAACACAGCAGTGTCACCTGGAAAGGTGGCAAGAACAACGGCTAGGAGCCATAACACAGCATCAGCAGGTAAAATGTCTGAAAATTCTGGTGTTGAACAATTGGGAGATGCATGTGGAAATGCTGGTCAAAACCTTAACTTATCAGAATGTCAAGAGAAAACACCTGGTCAACCTAGAAAAAGAAAATCTACTTCAGGAACCCCTATCAGCAGTACTAGACTTCTGCGCTCTAAGTCAAAGGAGAAATCTGGAGCTTCTGAGGCGAATAATACTGTAGTAACTCATGAAGCTAGTGAAGAAAAGAAAAGAAAAAGGAGAAAGAAAAAGCATAGCAAGCATATAGCTGTGAATGAATTCACAAGCATAAGGGGCCATCTGAGGTACTTATTGCAAAGAATAAAATATGAGCAGACATTGATTGAAGCTTACTCTGGTGAAGGCTGGAAAGGACAGAGGTTTGTTAAATTGTATTAGATTTGTTGTGTAGTAAAATGTGTGATACCTTGTTATATTTTTGTTATACACAGTTTGTCAGATTTCCAAATACTTGACCCTCTCATAGCTGCTTGTTACTCTACAGCAATATTTTCATATTTGTGAAGTTTGAACAGTATGCAAGATCGGTATTTATGAAAGAAATACATAATACTAGTGTAGTTCTTTGAAACTAGAGATGTTACTCTAAAAAAATCCTAGGTTAGTGCTTGTATACGGGGCTTCCCTGGTATCTATAAAATTACTTGTCTTACCAGAAATGAAAAAAATCCTAGGTTAATTTCGTTTAAATGATGACAGCTTGAGCTTGCAGGTGCACACCACTAAAGATATGTTGTGAAGTAGCATTGTGGGCCTTGTACAATCACAAAGCTTGTTGCAGGATCTTTTTATTTGTTGGCAATATTGCATAATCATTCTGTTGATATTTGTTTTTGAAGTATTCCGCGAGGCACAGACTTATTGTAAAAGAAATAGTTAGTCATACGCGAGAGGTACTTTGGAGGTCCTGATGTGTTGCATTCTCAGTGTTGCTTTATTATGATGGTCTAATTATTTGCTCTTTACTAGGAGGAAGCAGGTGTAAGCAAACTAACACTGTAGACTTATTGGTATTGTGCTTTACTGACATCTGCCATAGACAAAGGCAATGGGTTTAGCAGCAGCCAGTTGCTATTGCCGCCCCAATAAGCTGATTCTAGTTTATTGTGTCATGTCACATTGCTAAGGCAGGGAGAATGTATGCTATATGCCTAGTGCATTATTATTTTTGTAATTATCTGCTGTTTCAAATGGTGCTCCACCTTCACCCTTTACTGCAGCTACCAGCTTAAGTGCTTAACCTAGCCTAACATTATCTGGCCTGTCGAAGAGATAATGGAATGAAATTATATTATCTGTAGTATTTTTTATTACTTGCTTAGCTCACTTATGCAGTATTTTCCTGTTTATTTTAAAAATTTGAGAATTACTTTGCCTAATAATTATTGAGTTTTATGGTGTTGATAATCTTGCAGCTTAGAAAAGATAAAGCTGGAGAAGGAGCTAGAACGAGCCAAGGCTCATATTTTTCGTTACAAATTGAAAATTAGAGATTTGTTCCAACGCGTTGATACTGTACTCACTCAAGGGAGACTTCCCGAATCTTTATTTGACAATGAAGGGGAGATTGACAGTGAAGATGTAGGATATACTTGTTGACTGCTGTTTGTTTAGACGTGTTCACAGTTTTATGATGAGATAATTGGATAACTAAGGAATCTTTATTCTTCTGCAGATATTCTGTGCAAAGTGTGGCGCTAAGGATCTGCCGGCTGATAATGATATTATTCTCTGTGATGGCGCTTGTGAACGTGGATTTCACCAGTTGTGCTTGGAACCACCTCTGTTAAAAGAAGACAGTAATATTCAATTATCTTGTTGATAGTTGTTCTGATAGCTTTTGTTTTCTCAAGTCTCAAATAACTTCTTTACATGCTATGCTTGCAGTTCCACCTGATGATGAAGGCTGGCTTTGTCCTGGTTGTGATTGCAAAGTTGACTGCATTGACTTGCTTAATGATCTTCAAGGAACAAATCTTTCCATCACTGACAGCTGGGAGGTTTTGTCTTGATCATTCTTTCTGGATAATCAGCAGTTATATTTTTTTATAATTGTTATGATCTCAGACGTTGTTTTTAAGTATCTTCTTATAACATGTGTAGAAAGTATATCCTAAGGAAGCTGCTGCCGCTGCATCTGGGGAAAAGCTGGATGATATTTCTGGACTTCCATCAGATGACTCGGAAGATGATGATTACAACCCTGAAAATCCAGATGTAGAAAAGAACGATTCAGGAGATGAATCCAGTTCTGATGAATCTGATTTTTTCTCTGCATCTGAAGATTTGGAAGAAGTCCCTCCTAAAGATGGTGAGCTCTTGGGGCTTCCTTCTGAAGACTCGGAAGATGATGACTATAGTCCTGATGATCCAGATAAGGATGAGCCGGTTAAGACAGAAAGTTCAAGTTCTGACTTTACTTCTGACTCTGAGGATCTAGGTTTGATAGTTGATACTAATAGGCTGCCAGGTGATAAGCTAGGGGTTTCCAGTTTAGTAGATAACAGTAAGCACAGCTCGGCTTCCCAAGAGGAAAAACCTAAAGGTGTCCGAGCTAAAAGAAATTCGTTGAACAATGAGTTGTCCGATCTTATGCTGTCTCATAGCCCTCTTGTCTCTTGCAAAAGGCACATAGAGAGATTGGACTACAAAAAGCTGCATGATGTAAGCCTTTCTATTATATTATTATTCCTTTTTTTAATTGTATGTATCACTATGTTCGTATAATTATCCACATGTATGCTGTTTAATTGTTTATTAGTTGTGTATATAACTAGCAGTACCTTTCAACCCTCTTGACATGGTCTTGCCTTGGTCTGTCTCTTCTGTTGTGGATTAGGAGTATGAAATTTACTGACGTACTCCATGTAGAATTTCCGTAAGAAGACATGGAGTCTTTAGTAGTAACGATCATACCATTTTTTCTTGAGCGTATTCAAAATGATACTCCTGGTCTTTTTAGCACAAAAATTCAATTGCTGTTTGGGTTATTTGCTTGACTTTTCTTTAGATGCAACCTATCTATCCTCGAGCTGTCATTCACATTAACATAATTTTCTAGTTTTGTTCAATGATTTCATCAGTATAAAATCGGTTGTGAGAGTTCCTTCTCTCTAGGATAAGGACTGAAGAAAAAATGGGAACACAAACACAATACCCTTTTGAGTTGGGACAAACATTTAATCTGTCTGTGATTGGTAATTATGATCACTTTCAACCTGAAATATGTTATGGTAAAATTTTTTAAATATCAGATTGTACGTGGCATATATACACGAATTGGGTCACTGAATTTTACTACAAAAAATTTCAGAGTAAAAACATGCAGAGCGCATGCTCGTTTTGGCTGACTCGTAAGCTCTTATATAAAAGAAAATCAAATTGAGTTCTAACATCTGTGTCGGCCTTAGCCTTATAATAGGTGCTTAAGTTGTACAAGCAGTCAAGCACTTATCATTATAGTGGAGACCTGTTGTTAGTCTTTCAAGTTTCTTCTCTCAAAGAGGTGCATGACTGAGCACCCAAGGGTGTGGCTTACTGATCAATGAAGTGGGTAAGAACCATGAGGTCTCAGGTTCAAATTCTAGCTGAGAGAAAAAATACTAGGTAATTTCTTTCCATCTATCCAAGCCTTGGTGGATAGAGTTACTTGGTACCTGTTGCTGCCTTGCTGGTGGGAGGTGGCAGGTATCCTGTGGAATTAGTTGAGGCAAGCTGGCTCAGACTTCACAGTTAATAAAAAAAAGAGGTGCTTGACTGATATTTAGGTTGCTGAGGTATTGTAGGTATCGTTTTCACCGAATCCAGGAGCCATCCTTTGATGTTTTCTCTTGTTTGTTACTTGATATAAAGGTCAACTCTTGGCAAGAAAGCGAATGACATAAATCTCCCAAAACACGGCTTGTAACTTTCGTATGATGTGGTTCAGCTGGTGGAATGGACAATTACTCTGATACAACCAAGTTGAAATGTTGAGCTTGCAAATCATCTTGGAACTAAAATGTGAAGGCTTAACTGCTATTTTTAAGGGAAGATGGGGGAAATCGCTTATTTGCGATGGAACATTATTTTTCTTGATTGTATAACATAAACTAAGATCTATTATACCGGAAAAAACAATGATTTAATTCATTGAAATGGTATGACTCTGCATGTCATATTTCATTGATCATATATGCGCTTGTGTTCTTCAATGTGACTCCTTATCCTTTATCTTCCACCTGCTTGGATTGATTGCTCAGATTTATCTTTGTGTGAAGGAAACATATGGAAATGAATCTTCTGATTCTAGTGATGAAGATTTTGAGGGTGATCCTTTACCGAAGGCGAGAGATATCAAAAGTGCCAAAGCTGCTATGACTTCTCCTTGTTCAACTCCAGCAGATGGCAAGTACCAGAGAGGGAAGCAGAAAGTGAGTAGACATACTTCTGATAGGGGTCTCTGCAAGAAACTCAAAATTGGAGGCATGGACACCCCTGAACCTCATTCAAGTGGTAAAAAGAAAACATATGGGGAAGGTGCCATCAAGGTATTGAGGACTTTACTCTGATTCCAATTTTTTTTGTCTGATAAGTGTTTATAGGTCCAGGGATATCCCACTTTCGATGAAATAAAAAAGAATTTCTATTGAAGGTAGGAGGTCCTTGTTATGTCATCCTTGAACAAGTTGTATAAAATGGATATCATAAACTAACTTTATTAGCTATTAAGCAGAACTAAGTTGTATAAAATGGATATCATAAACTAACTTTATTAGCTATTAAGCAGAACTTGTTTACTCTCTAATTGCCTCGAAAAAAGGAAAGTAGTAATACTTTTTTGTACTTGTGCTTGCCTAATATTGCAATGCCCTCTGAAAGGAAGTATCTTTAAAAAGTTGTATGGATGTATGATTTTTTGTTTTGTTTTGAATATCAATTGTTTTTTGAATTTGCTTGAAGATACAACTTGATTAGTTTTTAGAATGAGTTGTGACTGAATCCTAGTTTCTGATGTAGAGCAATTGATTGACTTATTTCTTTCCTTTACTAAAAGAATATTCTTGTTAGTTTTCATGGAGAAGTTTTATTTTGTGTCTCATAAAACTGACACTAGTTGTATGAGGTTCCTTTTTGTCTCACAAATTTGTGTGTCCCAATCTTACACTATTGCGTCCCATAGAGATTTGGGTCCACAAAAACGTGAGACAAAAATGTTGTCTCATACAACTAGTCTCTATTGTATGAGACACAAAATAAAATTTTCATGCATTTTCTCACTTCAGTTTAATGTTTTTTTTGGGGTTTTTTCAGAGGCTCTATGAATCCTTCAAGGAAAATCAGTATCCTGACCGTGACGCAAAGGAGAAGTTGGGTAAAGAATTAGGCCTAACAGCTCACCAGGTTTTATGAGCTCTCCCTGGCATATGTTAATTTCAGCTTTGTCCGCATTTTGCCACTTGTATCTTTGCTTTTGCTTCGCTGCTGCCCTCTTTTTCCTTAGTTTCTTTTTGTCAAATATGCAGGTCAGTAAATGGTTTGAAAATGCTCGTCATTGCCATCGTCATTCTTCTCGCTGGGACTCAATTATGAGTCAAAAAGTGTTGAAAGAATCTCCTTCGTCACCAAATGTTATGGGAGAACCACTTGGAACTGAATCTAAAAGCACCATAAACAATGTTTTGTGCAATGGGGTTGGAAAAATGGAACGACCAAAGCAATGCCTTAACGGAGAAAAATGTCATGCAATTGATAAGAGTGAGGGAGATTTGTTGATACAGGAGGCCAGTGGGAAAAAATCTAGAAAACCAAAAGCAAAAAATGATATCACAGGTCGAGGATTGGATGACACTCCCACCAATAAGACTTCTAAGAAGCAAAACACACAGGTTAATAGCCCAAATTCTCAGAATGTCCGTAGAAGTAGCAGGTTGCAAAAACAAGGCTGAGTCATGGAAGTGCTGAATTCTGGAACAAACAAATAATTTGAGTGGAATATAATCAACCTGGAAAGCTTTTTGATCTATGTTAATAATTAAGATTGAAACGTTAGCCAGACGACGGGTCTGATACTTAAATATACATGCGGGGTTTTGGACACATATGTGGAGGCCTCCCGTCTATCCAACAGCATTCTGGAGTCTAGGTAAGTAGCAGAATTTGTACTTAGTGGTGAGGAAAGCTGGATGTAGCATTCGAATTTCACCTTCCGTATTGGATGTAGCAGGACTTCTGGAGCTGTTCTATTTAAATTTCGATAACAGTTTACGTTATGTCTAAATCGGAAGGTAGACATTGTCTGATGTTGCTATGTTGTACGTATTGCAGATTAAAGTATTTCTTTTATTTATTTATTTGGTTTTTGTCGTCCTTCTGTTGTAACTGCTACAGTAAAGATGAACCTATTTCAGTTGGATTGCTGCTCAACCTGTCTGAGGCTTTTAATGCGACAGTCTCAAGAGCCGATATTCACCTCGTGTAGAGCATATGAATAGTATGGAACTTTCCACCTCTTATTTTGGACACGAGATGTAGTTGTGACAGAATAATAATATCCCTCCCGAGGGTCACTAGTAATTTGGCTTTGTTTCTGGAATCCAATAGTGCTTATTTTTATAAAAAGAAAGTACTTTTTGGGAGAGGAAAGGTTTTGAGGGGGAAAAACTTAATTTTCAAGATAAAAATATTTTACCGAGACTTCATATTTTCCAGACCATTTCTTCTCAACTCTACGTTTATTTCTCAATTCTCAGCTATAAATACAACCTTCTTCTCCTCTTAACTTTATTTAATTTTTTTTTCAATATTGTTATATGTTGATTTCTAAAAAACAAAAAGAATACTCCCAAGGAGATTGGAATGTCGTGGCTTGAATTGTAATTTACATGAATAAATTATGTTCCTAGCAAGGAAGTCACGCTTAGAATGATAATCATTTAAGTTCCAATTTTGTCATTCTATTTAAAATCATTTCTCAAAATGCTTAATGTATATTGTTACTTGTTGAATTACTAATTAAATGTTCTTTTATCAGATAATGATGTACCCTACTTAAGTTATGTGGCTAGAATGTCCTACTTACTTTTCACACCTTCGTATAATCTACTATAAGTCTTGGGCTAAGGATAACTTTAAGTTTTATATAGCAAAATGGTATTCTTTGGATGGCTGTTAAGTTTTCCTAATTGTGTTTTAGATTGGGTTTGAACAAGAGAACTATTTTTTAGAAATATTTGCGTTAGTTTATAGTACTTTTGGTCCTCTAATTATTAGTAAATTTTAATTTTGATAGTTGCGATTGAAAGTTAAAGCACATGTAACCTTCAATTAGTTGTAATGCACTCTTGATCCTTATGTTTGTGAGTTTTACAAATTTAATGAATTATTATGTTTTAAACTATCTAACTACCCATGTGTTGTGATGAATTCGTGCCGTTGCTTTATAATTTGAGGACAATTAGTTATAAAAATAGCCTAAATATACATTATTTCCTATATAAAGGGACCAACCACAAATGTATTAATTACAGGTTAAATATACTTGGCAAAATATTATAAGGACCAAAACCAGAATTCATCCATATCTGGGGACCAAAAATGCTATTTTGCCTGGTGAGAACTATTTTGACTTCTTTGTTATTTTCATAAACAAACAGTACAGATGTACATCTTATATTTGGATCCGCAATTTGTATTTTTTGGAGAAATTGCTAAAAAAAAAATTCTAACTTAAAAACTCGTCGAACACTACCACATCCCGGGAAGTGAAATTTTTTGAGTTGGTAGATCGGAAAATGGAGTGGGAAAGTGATGAGAGAGAGTTAAAGGCGGCGGGAGCTGAGCTTCTGCTGGAGGGACGGAGGGGACTCCGAATTCACGGCTGGGAGATTGAGTCTCGGAAGCGTTCTATTCTCACTTCTCTTCAGCTTCAACAGTATTCCTTTTTCCCATTCTATATTTGCAAACTTCAATTAAGCACTGATTTTGTTTTGTTGAATGCAACTTGTTTTTATTCATGTGTAATAAACAATTTAAACTAGACTATCTAATATATTTCTTACTAAAGCTAGGATAATTTCATCCATCAATGCAGGCAGGGGCGGATTTTACGCTTATCGAAGCGGTGTCACGCGACACCGCCTTCGTTGAAAAATTTAATTTAATTTATGTATTGATACGGTACGGAAACTGTTAAGTAGAAAAAATGACATAAATCGTGTGTTGGTCTATTGGCAACGTGCTTGATTTTTCTAGAGGTCAAAGGTTCAAACGCAATTTTCTTTTGTAAATATTTGCTTGAGACTCAACAAAATCAAACAGACTAAGTCTATTTCTTGTCTAAAAGTATGACAATCAAAGTTATATTCTAGTTTTTTTTTTATAAATTTCGACACCGCTTATAAAAATTCCTGCGTACGCCCCTGAATGTAGGAATTTCGGGCGTGTTTCATTTTACATACTTCGATATACATAAATCATGTGTTTAGAGTTTATTTTTTCTTTTATTAGCTTTGAAATATGCGGATTCAAGTGCTCCTTTTATTCCCCCAAGCTGTCTTAGTTCTATATGAACAATTACTTACAGACTTTTTAGTTAAATATCAGGCTTTTGTCATGCGTCTAACCCACACATCACAAGCTGTGCTCTTCCCACTCGACCAAAGCCCCGGGGGCATAAACTTTTTAAGATTTTGCGTATAATAGTTCATTATCCTCTCCTTGTCAAGCACACCTCTCTCTTCAATGTCTTGAAGGGGTCTAATTCCTTCCTAAATGGCTTGATATGCATACAGATGGGAAGAGGAACTCCAGACCTCTCACTTGCCAGAGATGGTATTTGGGGACAATTCTTTGGTGCTTAAACATGTGAATACTGGCACAAAAATTCACTTTAACGCATTCGATGCTCTAGTTGGTTGGAAACGCGAAGCATTACCACCTGTTGAAGTTCCAGCAGCTGAACAATGGAAATTCAGAAGGTATTATTAGTGTTCCAATTAATTGCAGTTGATGAAAGAAAAGAATCTGCTAATATTTCTGAATATATTAGAGGAACATCTTTTAGGAGGTTCACAAAAACCCTGAAATAGCTGGAAACATGCACTTCCTTTCAGATGGTTAAAATTGCCTAAAGAACTCATTCAGTCTACAGTGCACCAGCAGTGATTTCAGTTTTTTTTTTGTGGCATGGGATGGGTGAGCAAGAAGACAGTGGGGGAGTAGGAGTACCGAAACCGAAAATTTTGATGTTTAAATTGAGGATTACAAGAGTGTGCATTCTATATGTCAAATCCTACTTATTAAATCATGTATTCTGGATCCTCTTTTAGTAACCTCCCTTTGTTCATCTCCGTTTCTTTTCTTGGGGAGGGATACCTTACATTTCAGCGGTTTATGAAAGCTCCTTCACTCATCTTATGTTTGGTAAATTGTGTGTAATTGAAAAAGAAAGATAGGAAAGCAGAGAAGACATGGTGCACCTTTACTAGGAGGTACTGGCATGGTGAAGTTTACAACAATCCTAGAAGAATAAGTGAGCACTGCCATTACCCTTTTATTGAAATCCACATTCTTAGACTTATGTTTTTTCTAGGACTATTGTTAGAACGTGGCCATCTCATCTAAAAGATTTTTAAACTTTAGGAGAGAGCACTTTTGCATGTCTAATCTCTTACTATTGGAATATAAAACTAATTGCATGGATGATGATGATCTGTTTACTTAGCTGCTGGCTTAACAGAATGTTGAGGAGATTGAATTATTCTGATACTGGACTTAGACAACTAGAACTCATATGGTTTAAAGAAGATCATGCCTTCTGCTTGGTGTTCATTTCCTTCTTTTCCCTTCAAAAATATCTTTGATATCTATGGTGAAAGTGGGACGACAGAAGGTTTTCTTCATTGCCCCTCTCTCTCTCATTTATTTGTGTGTGTGCCTGCAGTAAACCTTTGCAACAGGTGGTGCTTGACTATGACTATACCTTCACGACACCTTACAGTGGAAGTGAAACTTTCGATACGAATGCTGAGGTTTGAATCTCTTATCACTGGAGTAATACTTATTAAGGTTTGAGGGCGTTTTATTATTCATTCGCACTTTCTAAATTGTGTTAAAGCTAATAGGACAGCTGGTGTAATGCTTGCCACCGTGGTTGCACTGTTTCATCAGTTATTTTGTCCTCATCCTCCAGTCATTGACTAATGTTGTATTTTTGAGTTACACTTTAGCAATAATCGCTGATTGCTTTGAAAGTTAATTCATTTCAATGGGACTTTTTATTTATATTCATTCTTCTATCTTTTCCTTTAGTTATTGCTCCTTCACCGTCGAGCTCAAAGTTATTTGAACTATTCCTGTTGCTTTTGTATAATTAGCGTGTAAGAGGATTATCAAATGAAAGCAGCTGTAGTCTTCAATGGGAGGATTGCATGGAGAAAATTGATTTGGTCGCACTGGCATCAAAAGAACCTATTCTCTTTTATGATGAGGTTAGTGACTCAGAACGTGATGATTTCTGGTTCATGTAGCTGAGTAATGTTATCTATTTTCTACTTGTGTTACTGTTACCTTCTAGCACCCAAGTTTATTTCATTGTTTCATTCAACAGATCATCTTGTATGAGGATGAACTTGCTGATAATGGAATCTCACTTTTGACTGTTAAAGTGGTAATTTTGTTTTTGGCTTTTATTTAATCATATCAGTATGGCTGACTTCCAATTCACTGAATGACTTCTGTGTATTTCTAGAGAGTCATGCCAAGTGGTTGGTTCCTATTGCTGCGTTTTTGGGTGAGTGGCTCTGTTGCAAATTCTACATAAGCAATTATTACCATGGTTCCTGAGGAATCTGTTCTTTGCACCCGAGTTATTGTTTGGTTATCTCTTTTACTGATGGTTGGATGCGTTACACAGCTTAGAGTTGATGGAGTGCTTATGAGGCTAAGAGACACTCGTTTACATTGTTTATTTGGAGAGCATATGAAATCAGTTATTCTCCGAGAAAGCTGCTGGAGAGAAGCCACATTTCAAGCATTGTCTTCTGTGAGTGAAATATTATCTCTATCTGCATTGTCTGTCACTACTGGTGCCTCCCTAAATGTTCTATAGACTTATAGGTTGTTTGGCATACTACAACCCGTTTTATGACTGTTTGAGTAGGCAAGCTCAATTAAAGGCTGTATCCGGTTCCGGTTCTGGGTCTATTTGGGTCTGCGGTTCCGGTTCTGGCGATTCCGGTTCTGCGGTTCTGGCGGTTCCGGAGCCGGAACCGCTACCATACGGTTCCGGAACCGTACGGTTCCGGTTCTGGCGGTTCCGGAATCGCGGTTCTGGCGGTTCCCGGCGGTTCTGATTTATTTATTTTTTTTTAAAATCAATATCTTGTATTGTAGTCATTAGTATATTGTAGAATATATTTTATATGGTGTACTATGTTATTACTATAATATAAATTGTGTTTGGTAATTAGTATATATTGTGTATAAGTAGTGTATATTTTGTGTATAAGTAGTATATATTGTATTTAAGTAGTATATATTGTATATAAATAGTGTATATTGTGTTGTAGACTTGTTGTTAGTAATTAGTATAAATTGTATATAAGTAGTATATATTGATAAAAGAATGTTCTCATTAGTATATTGTGTTGTATGTTATATATTGTATGTTATATAAATATTCAAGGATTGATATAGAAGTAAAGACAAAGAAATATTGAGACAAAAGATATTCAAGGATATGATAAAGAGCATATTTATTGACCAAAATGGCATATCTTTTTTTATTCTTCCTTCCCCCAATGGAATGAGCACAACATGGTACTAATATCACCATTAAAAGGAAAAAAAACTAAAAGAAGACATGCCAATGTACAAGTTACATCATAGTTTATGTATTATTTCTAACAAATCTCATAAACCTTCAAGCTAATTCTTCACGATCCTTATTTGGATCGTAATATAATATACCTCCGGTGACTTTGAATAAGGCAAACGCAATCATTGTAGAATATATTTTATATGGTGTACTATGTTATTAGTATAGTATATATTGTGTTTGGTAATTAGTATATATTGTGTATAAGTAGTGTATATTTTGTATATAAGTAGTATATATTGTATTTAAGTAGTATATATTGTATATAAGTAGTGTATATTGTGTTTGGTAATTAGTATATATTGTATATGGTAATTAGTATATATTGTGTATAATTAGTGTATACTTTGTATATAAGTAGTATATATTGTATTTAAGTAGTATATATTGTATATAAGTAGTGTATATTGTGCTTGGTAATTAGTATATATTGTGTATAAATAGTGTATATTTTGTATATATTGATAAAAGAATGTTGTCATTAGTATATTGTATTGTATGTTATATATTGTATGTTATATAAATATTCAAGGATTGATGTAGAAGTAAAGACAAAGAAATATTGAGACAAAAGATATTCAAGGATATGATAAAGAGCATATTTATTGACCAAAATGGCATATTTTTCTTAGTCTTCCTTCCCCCAATGGAAAAAAACTAAAAGAAGACATGCCAATGTACAAGTTACATCATAATTTATGCATTATTCCCTGAACATGACTTAACTCAGTTATCCCCTGTGATGAACGCTTATTCTTGTTCCTTGGGGTTAATTCTATTGACAGCTGCACCCACATCATCGGCCACTTCAGTTTTTTCGACATCTTTTAGAGTTCCTGGAGCCGAGCCATATGCTTCTTCCCTGTCCAAGCCATATGCTTCTTCCCTGTCCTGTGTGCCTCCATTGATTTCTCAGACAAAGCCCCTACAATAATAATGCAATAAAATCCAGATAACAAAAAGGTCTTTTAACTTTTCAGTCATGTTATATCACTCACAATAATAGACAAATACATATACCGAGCCATGTCGAATACAATGTCAAGGTCCATCAAAAGATAAGTTACTAAGGATTCAAATTGTTCAGGTATTAGAGAATTGAATTGCAGCAGATGTCAGATCCTGTAGATAATGTACTGGACTTACCTTAAAAGTTGATGCCATAAGTAGATCTTGAAGCTTAGGGACTATGTCGTACGATACAATGTTGAACACACCATCAAGGTGAACAGACTTCTTAGTGTTTGAAGGCACTACTTTAAATCTTGCCTTATTTGAACCACCCCATTGAGATAAAACCACCTGTTCCATTGCACCTTTTTCCAAGCCATCAGCATGGTGTTGCAAAGATGGTGTGACGTTGTCCTTTGTACCTTCTTTCTCCAAAATCTCTAGAGATGTTCCCTCCAGCAATTTATTACCAGGCAAGAATTCAACTTTCGGTTTTATGTTGAGATTGTCATCAATCGGGGGAGGGGTAGTATTTTGGCCACTACTTTTACCGGTTTTAGCTTTTCCTTTACCGAACATATTTTTCAACGAAAATGCCATAATAATTAGCACGTAAGAGTTGAAAATCGTTGAAATTGAACACTTGAAAACTTCAATTCAACAACTTCACAATGTTTCACGAATTTGCAACAATAAATTAAGCACTTGCACTAGAAAGATTGAAAGAGAGCTTGAGAGAGATTGAGAGATATTGATGAATTGGTGAATAAAAATGAAAGAATGAGGGGGTATTTATAGTTGAGAAATGTGAAATAGTGTAATTATATAAAGTTTGGGGTTAAATTAAAGTTTGGGGGCCAAATGGCTATTTTTTAAACTTCCAAACGGCTAGTTTTGAAAAAGAGCCGTTTGGAACCGTTTGGAACCGCCAGAACCGTTTGGAACCGTTTGGAACCGTTTGGAGCCGTTTGAAATTTATTTTTTTTTTAAATTATCGTTACAGAACCGTTTGGAACCGCCAGAACCGGTCCGGTTCCGGTTCTGGCGGTTCCGGTTCCGCGGTTCCAACGGGTAGAACCGCGACATCACGGTTCCGGGGAACCGCCGGAATCGGAACCGCCGGAACCGGAACCGCGGAACCGGCAGAACCGGCAGAACCGCGGTTCCGGTCCGGAACCGTGAAACTTACAGCCTTAATCTCAATGTTCCTTTACCTTTGTACTTTTAGGGAGAAATCTCTCATCCACTCCTTGTCTAGGCTGATTGACATGTTTCACAATCCCTAAGGGGTTGTTGATGCAGCACTGGTCCAGGATACTCTGGTGCAGAAATTACTTACATGAGGCAGAATAGTTGGCAGGCTTCAAGGAGGATTTTCATTAAGAATTGATTAGGACTTCGGAATAAGATTGCTTGTGTAGTGACCAGTGAGATGAAGAAACAGATCCAACTGCAGTGAGAAGAAATGCAGGAAACAAAGAAGAGAAGAACAAGTGGGAGAAAGGGGTGGGAAGGTGGACAGTCCTCTTTACCCTAATTAGGGTAGAAGCTATCTGTACATACCACGTTTTCAAATCTTAATCTTATTCATTAGCAGACCATTACAACTCATGTTTTTGTTACACCTAATAATAATAAGCAGCATAAGTCTTAGAGATCAAAATCTCTTGTTGCCTTTAAAAATCAGGGGACTAAGTTTTAACTGGACATTTTAGAGATAACACTTGATTTTACAAGGACTTAATTAGACTTCAAGAAACGGGCCTAACCTCTATAATAAATGTGCTATTGTGCAAGTGCTCACAGGGAAAAATAAAAGGATAGAGAAGTCTTAAGGAAAAGTAGTTGGGCTCCCTTATACCAAAATTTCAAAATATCCTTTACAATTGAATGTCAAAGTCCTTGAAATTAATGTTAGCACTATTTGCATGGCATATTGCACACAGTACTGTCCATATATGGGCTTTAATTGTTCCATGTAAAAGCGCTGGGGATGATGTGATTGTCTTAGTCCTCTTTGAAATATATTCAGCTTCAGTTGTATTGTTGGTAAGAATTTTGAGAGAGTTCAGTTTAGTTGGTCCAACTAAGTGACAGAGATCACTCTTCTTGTATACCTGTTTTCAGAAAATTCATTAGTTTAGACGTGCACTTTGTATCTAGTTCTGTCACTAATCTTCTTAATTTCTGCAGAAAGGATTTCCTTCTGATTGTGCTGCATATAGTGATCCAAGCACTATTAGTGAAAGGCTTCCCATTATGATGCAGAAGACTCAAAAGCTCAGTATCGAAATACCATGTAAGCATTAGGTGTGGCCAACATTGTTCTATCAGATTCTTCATTTATATTCCTATTATTTGTGGAATTTGGTGAACGATAATTAATCTTCAAGGAGATTATGGAATTATTTGACCTTATGAATATCGCCACTATTTGAGTGCCTGCATCCTGTCATTCTTCTTCTTCCGACTTTCGATTTTTTTCCCCAGGTAAGTGGTGCCTTGAATGAATGGAAGAGTGGAATGGCACAATAATGACTAACTGACTATTACATTGGAGACTTTTAAAAAGAATGAAAAGGATCTATGAGCGATAAAAGTACTAGGTAATTTGTTGCTATCTACCTAAGCCTTGGTGAGCGGAGTTATCTGCTACCGGTGCTGGTGGGAGGTAGCAGATACCAAGTGGAATCGTCGAGGTATGCGCAAGCTGTCCTTGACACCATCATTACTAAAAAAAAGGGCTCTATGAGCGATAAACTTTTGGACATTCTGCACCTTCACACCTGAACTTCTTGTGCAAGCATTTAACTTTCGAACTCCCAAAATGATACATCTGTGAGCTTTTCCTCATATATCCAACAGATATGTCTATCGGCACCTCATCAGGGCTTAAGCATTGAAATTTTTGTGGCTCTTGGGGAGGATGTTGCTGTGCTGGTGTTTTGGTTGCATTAGAATAATTGTGCTGATCAAAAAATAAAAAGTGAAAGCACGTCGTATGCTTTTGGTGAAACGTCCTCCATTGATATAAGATCTGGTTGAGTAAACAAATCTGTTGTTTGTGAACTTTTTGGCTGAGGAACAAATGTCATTTGGGAACTTACTGATGAAGGACTTAGTGAACCAACGACACTGAACCCATTTATGTGATGACAATGGTCAACATTATTGCAAAAGTAAAATAATTAAATACAAAAGTTTGTGCTTTTAGATAAGATGGTTCATACAATTCAATATGATCCTAGAGCAGATAGAGGTTCTTAGGTTGAATTTCACCGCCTTATTTTGGTGTGATTACAACAACAACAAACCCAGTATTTTCCCACAAGTGATCACCGCCAAAGAAAAAGAATCAAGGCTGCACATGGCAAACCGAAGATAAATATATAAAAGTGTCGTTGCCAGAGTGGTGATATTGAGTGCTTTAGTCACAACCCAATTCCCCCCCACCCCCAACCCCACAAATTACTTTCTTAGAATTTTTATGTGTGAAGAGTTGAGTCAACCTAAGTTGCTCCGACACGGCAGTTTAGGTGTCGCACCCGTAACGATACGACACTGATGTGGGTGTGGGTACGAGATACGTAGCGGATCTGGTCAAACAGTTTTAGGTATTTTGAGCCCGATATATGGAAAAATTCGAAACGAGATACAATTTGGTTCTCGAAATCAGAACCAAAACTAGGATAAATTTGAAAAAAGTAGCATACCTTATCTAGGAAATCAATTCTTTGCCTATCTACATTTTCAGGATAAAAAAGAAATCTACACTTTACAAGTATTACGTAAGTGTTCTACAAATTTCTCATAATTTAGAGATATTTTATATTTTATATTTATAAATTATTTTTAGCCGGATCCCCGCACTCGTTTTACTAGGATTTTAGAATTTACATCTTGAAGGATCCGACCTTTAGATCCGCACCCGTATCCGAACAACTTAGCCTTCAACTATAGGGTGTGGGTCTGATCTATATGAACTTTAAGATTACACAGTCCATTAGGATTTGATGGTCTATACTAGTACAGCTACGGCAATGATGAGATCTAAAGGGGCATTCTCTGTTAGTCGGCCAAGCAGGGAGATTAGGTTCAATGGGTTATACTAGTATATATTAGATAGTGAAGGGAAGTCCCGAAAAGTTTATGAAGTGCATTCAAGCATATCTGGAGCATGTAAAGAAATAAATGAAATAGTCAGAGGTGGAGAGTTGTAATTTGTAAAATGTGAAAGGAATTAAATTTCGTAAACTTGTTATAAGCTATGTATTAGAATCTTGTATCAATGTTGCCAAAAATTTACAATGCACACCCTAATTTACATTCTCTAATATAGGTGACTGTTGACTTTTAATATCCCAACTGGCGAGCAAGTGGTGCTGGGTGACTATTTGTCAAATCGATACAAAAGATAAAATCTTCAAAGCATTCACTAATAACA
Source organism: Nicotiana benthamiana (assembly GCA_034376525.1). Taxonomy (NCBI): domain Eukaryota; kingdom Viridiplantae; phylum Streptophyta; class Magnoliopsida; order Solanales; family Solanaceae; genus Nicotiana; species Nicotiana benthamiana. The sequence goes on from CM067339.1 coordinate 158,888,922, forward strand.
TAAAAAAGTCAAGGTGGGGTTGGGTGAGGAGGCGAGGTGTTATGGCCTGTGCTAATCCTCCTTTTAACTGCCTCATTTCAATAGAAGATCCCACTTCTTCCTCAGAAAAGTTCTTATGAGAAAGTGCATGGTATGCGATAACTTTGAGGAAGCACCAGTTCTTCCCCAAAGTTTTGAGATGCTCAAAACTTGAAAATGGCCAGATTGAGAAGTCTAGTACTATTTGCTACTGGATCTGAAATATTTTAACTCCAACTGGTAATGTGGGTTCCTAGGTATGTTGTGGAGTTACATAGGTCAACGTTTGGTGTTACAATGAGATATTATCTTATGTTGCTCTCTGTTGTGTATTAGCCAATCTGAAAGTTGAGAGTTTGAGTAGTAGGTCTGCTATTTCTGGAGAATCCGATAGCACTAGGATACTGCTCTGAACAGTTAGTGTGGTTGCCGACATGCTTTCGCTCCAACCTCATGAGTACTTTGTAGAGAATGGCATGCTGACTTTGGTGCTGAATAAAGAGGCCTAGATTTCTGTTGATTTTGGCATGGGAAAGTATAAAATGATCTCATTTAGATTTGCATTTCATGTGTGTGTGGCAGAAGTTCACAAATTCTAGGAGTGGTTCAATTGGTGGGATTCTACATTGCCGCTTCATGCAGTACTTTAAAATAAGTGTTGTAGCTGACTGCTGACTGAAGGCGTTTTGATTTTTGTTTGTTTGGCATGTGATGGTGGAAAGAGGTCCAACTTACCTTTGATATGTTGAAAGCAATAGAGGTGAAGGCCCACTCATTACTTTTCACAGTGTACTATGTCACAACTTAATCCTCAACACCATCCACCGCCATCTAAAGTAACAAGAAGTAGGGAAAAAAAGGGAAAAGACTAGCTATCCTTTTCCTTCTCTTACCCTGGTCAAATATTTTTCTCAGTATGAGGACTCTTTCATAGCTTCAATCTGGTACTAATACCTCAGTGCTCCCTTTCACCACTCTGTTCCTCTCATTCTCTCCATTTGCAAGTTTACCTCGTTAAAGTTCATCGATAAACCAATAGACAATTGTTGCTTCCTCTAAAAATCTAATCGAAATTTGTCTAATTTCTTGTAGCTTAAACATAGTGCTTCTGGATTGCTGGAGCTTAATACAAAAAAGTTATAAATGCATAATTCAGTAACGTTCTGCAACTAATTGGGAGAGAGTAGGATGTTAAAAAGTTGTTCTAGCCTTCTAGGTGCAGTAGGAATAAAAGCAACTGAAAAGTACAGATTACATCTTAGGTATCATTCATCTGACAGTTATAGGAAGTCTTGACATTTAGGAGTACTGCTTCTCTAGGATCTTTTTTAATCTAAATCGGTGTTTGTAGATCATACAGGCAGTTCATGTACTGTTGATGAACCACGCTGAAGCTGTTACAGGAGAGGATAGTAAATAGTTCCATTTGTGATGGATATGTATAATAATTACAGCTTGAGATTGAGATCAATCTTATTTGCATTTGAGGCTTGGTCTTCTGATTGTTGAGGATTCAGTCGGAAACTTCCTGGCCACTTCAAGTCAAATCTTTCATCTACTGGATTGGGACGCAATGTCATTTGAAAGCCTGCACTAGCCTCGCTGAACCTTCCCACTGTTGTACTTACATCTCTGCCAATTTTATGCACAAGTGAGTGGGGAACCATGCCAAGAGATCTGTACATGGGATTGTTGATAGGCAAAGACATCATTGTCATCATCCTCTGGGACTGATACTGTCTCACCGCTCCTCTTTCCCTCTTGTGAGCATTCTGATGGCCTCCCAGAGCCTGTGAACTGTAGAACTTCCTCATGCAGAAGTTACATGAAAAAATCTTACCTGGAGTAGGTCTTGTCTGTGACTCAGATTCTTTAGATGTAGAAGGTGAGTTTCTTCCTAAGCTCAAACTCAACCACTTTCCTTGATCAACTGTCGAAGATCCCCTGCTTCCATCCTCAGCACTTCTCATTCTGCTGGCTGTTGCAGTTATGTAGAAATCCTTTTTCCCTCCCACAATTTCACTGAAGAGCAATTTGAAATTTGCAGACGTAGGAAGAGGCCTTATGGAGATACTGACCTAAAGGACTCTTAAAGGGCTAGAGATCAGAGAGAGGCAGGAATAAAAATGAGATCATGCAGGAGGTGAAGGTGAGATTAGGTATTGAAATTTATCATCTCTCTTTTCACTGTCCCCACCTAGTGAGGATTGGTGTTCCGGGGGACAACGCTTACGTCACGTTTCACTGCAGTCCCTGTCAACACTGTGATTCCCGCTTCTTTTTTCTCTTTTATCTAATCAAATAATTCTGCCTTTAACAATTTCTCGTTGGAGTTAATCTAGACTGCCAATCACTATGATTCAATTTATCATCTAATCATAATCCTACTGTTTGTTTTGTCTGCCGTGTTGCTTCTTTTAATGTAGACTGTGACATAGGATGTATTAGATTAAGCTAGTATTGCTTTTTTAGCTGTATGATAAGAATTTAGAAGCCACACGACTGAACTTTATGGGTTTGAGATCAGTTCAAAAGGCATAGATTCTTAACGGATCTGGCAGTTTGAGATTATAGCTTGTCCAATTCCGAAGAATTAGTTGGTTTTTCGATCAGGATATTTACCCGATAGCTCCGAGAATAAGTTAAATGGAAGGATTCTCTCTATCAAGTTTCCTGTTATTTTTGTTAGTATTGGGGTAAAATTTTGTAGTTTACCAAAAAACAAAATATAAAGTAGGTGGGGAAGTATATAAAGATGGAACCCACTTGTAGAGAGTTGTTTCCCTTGTGAAAGAATGAGTGAATGAGAAGCATTAGGAGCAGAATGTAGATGTAGGAGTGAGTGGTGGTAGAGTCATACTAAATTGAGTGTGGCTTGTTTCAATGTCTGATGGAGTGGTAGGGTCCAAAGATTTGGCAATAATAGTGATTAAAATAGGAAAGAGATGAGTTGCCAACTTTGTTTAGTATTTTCTTCTAAACATGAGTATCTAGGTGGGTGTCTTCATGTTGGGGTTTCTTTCCTGACAGATAGTGGGCATTGTATATGAACAGCAGAATGCCCAGTTCACCATGAGATAAAGATATCTGTCTCTCTCACACACACAGACAATAATTAAGGTCTTAGATGAGTTGATAAAAAAAAATTTGAGTGAGAGTTATTTGTGCTGTTGAGTAACGGATAATAACTTTTGCAACATATGGCCACCATTATTTGAAAAAAAAAAACTTCTGCAACTGAAGCTAGAATTATCATTTGGTGACTGTCACTTGATGTCATTCCTTTTATGGAGCATCGGATAATTGGTTGAGGTTCATGTAACGAAGTCTTCTACTGTCTCATAGGTTGAGGCAATAGTCTGTTCAATGTTGGCCTGTTTTAAGATTGTCCGTATTCTAGACATTGTAGTAAGAGTTGCAGTTTCCTACTTATTTGTTTCGTCATAAGTTCACCTCCAGAGAATGAAATGTAGTAGTACTTTTACATCCCAAATGTCTCGAGAAGTATGGTGGCACACTTTCACACTTGTTAAATCCATATCCCTCTTTCTTTACATGTTAGGCATGTTTTGTGGTTTGTCTATCTTTTCCTTTTTTTTAATTACGATTGCACATTACCGTGGGTAATTTTACCCACTAAGACTAGATAGATGAGAATACATTATTTAAATTTTTTTTTTGGTCTCGGCTGGATTGGAGTCATGTTCTCTCCACGCCTTTAGTTGACTGTTAGGCTACACCCATATATGCTTGTGATTCTTCCATTCTTTTTGTTGAATCAAGGCTCCACAAGTATTTGGCATATGTATTCCGGTATATGTACAATGAAGTAGTGGATTCCAACTTTCCAAGCTTCTCTTATGTGGTCCAAATTACCAGTTAGGTTTATTCCTTGGCTTAGGTACGAATAGGTTTGCTGATCTTATTTGAAGAATCAATGAGATAAGGCATAGTTGGAGGATAACGATGATGATGTGACTAGTCAATCCACCATATGTCCTCCCCTATATCTCAAAGAACCTTTTGCTCTGAACTATGGTTTTCGACTAGTTTCTCAAAAAGACGGGGAAAGTACTTTAGATAGAGAGGAATCCCCAACTGAAGACATTAGGCGAATTTCTAGCAGAGTTTGATTTGGACCTTAGGCCAATTGGGAGCGAAAATGGTGCTTTTTCTCTGGCAAAGGATTGAAAAGAGTAGGCGGTCTTATTGAGTCAAGTCTATTATTGGTGAGAGGAGATAATGAAAACAATAGATGAACGTTTTGATTGGTCGAATGTAGTTACATAACTTTGAGATCTTTTTTCATTAAAGTTAGAGAAGTGCTAGGTCAACTATGGCAAAAATCAACACAAACTTGATGAGGTGCATGAGGCTTGGCATACTTTAGAGAAAGAAGGTATTATATCATGGGCAGGCTGATAGGCATCATGAGGACCAACTTTAGATGAAATGCCAAATTGCTTTTTTTTTTTTCACTCAACTTTCTCTTGGAGAAGAAAAAAAATATATATATCTTTGTCAACCGCTCTTTGTCATGAAGGGTTACACAGTCACTATATAGATCTGAGGAAATAATTTCGGGTGAATGCAACTAGTAATAATTAGCCTCGTGAGCGTAAATTCTTATCCAGTATTTACAAGTACTCAGTTTCAACACTTGTTTGATCATGAGTATTGGCAACGATGCGAGTCTGTAAATGTTAGAAATTCAAATAGAATGTTAAAACGCTGGTTTGTTTAGTGTATTTAACTTCTCTAGTTTTAATTAAAATATGTAATAATAATTTTTTAAAGATATCTATATTACGAGTTTAATAAGTACTCAAGTTAATCAAGTTTCTTCGAATGTTGTGTAATGCGTTACATTAACTTTAATCCAAAATTTTGTAATATACAGAATCTCATTTTCGGCGGTAGAGAATGAATTCTGGTGTTTACATCAGATTCCCCGATAAAGATCAAGATGAATTTCATGATTAGCTGAGGAGCCACGTCAAGTAAATGTCGAAAAGCCTCCATCTCCAATTTATTCCATCTCTTAGGAAAACAAAATAAAACGAAACATCTGTAGTCCTATTTTTGGCGCATGTACTATCTTTTTAACTCAAGATCTATAATCAAAGTTAGGAGAAGAGGACTTATCTTTTATGTCAAGATATGAAATCAAGACCTTTGCGATGGGAAAAAACGCTCTCTAGCAAAAAAAAATTCATGCCAAAATAAGAACTCGAAATCTCTTATTAAATTTAGATGGAGAGAGATCTCAATTATCTAAAACTTAAGTTTAGCTACCAATACTATTTTCATGAAAAACTTAGAATAAGAATTTTGGGATTAATAAATTAAACTAGTAAGTTAAATAGTAGTTACTTTATACACCTGAAATAGTCAACATCAGGAATGAATTTTACCAAGTTAAAAACAGTTTATAGTTTAATTATACTAAACTAAAGTTCAAATTTAAAAAGGATCAAAATTTATGACTTACCGCTTTCGGTTTATAGGTTACCACTCTTTCTTCACATTATCGTGCTACAGGTATGTAAGAAAATGGAAGTCCAATATTTTTCTGACTCGGAACAAACAGAAGGAAAAAAGAAAAGAAAAAGAAGAAAGCAAATTTGGCGTAGGTATGTATGGTTACTCTAAGAGGGTGTTTGGCTAAGCATATAAGCTAGTCAAACTGGCTTATAAACACTTTTTGATTTATCTATGCATTGATAAAATTAAAAGTGCTTATAAGCCAAATATAATCCAAAAGCCATAAGTAGATCTCCCTCAGCTTATCAAATTTCAGGTTATAAGCACTTTAAGTTTGACCAAAATATTTACTATTCTATCCCTAAAATACTTCTTTTTAAAACAAACTCTTCGTGTACCCAATTCTTCAGCTGCTTATTACTAATTTCAGCACTTTTATCCAATACATAACTGCTTATTTTTTAAAGTAGCTTCATCACTTTAAAGTCCTTTTCAACACCTAATGCTTATCAACTACTCTAAGTCAGCTAAGCCAAACAGGCTCTAATTCGTCTATTATCTACAACAATGTCCACTGATGCTGCTAATGTTTTATTCAAATGTACAGTAATCAGGTATGCCTCAACGACTACTAGAGAAATAAGGGCAAAAACCACTTCTTCAAGCTCTTCTATTCGTAGACCTAAACTCTGTTGATGAACCCAGAAAAGCTTTTTTTCCCCGTATTTACCAAAGATGTAATAGCGTGGTGCAGTTTACTAAGTTGTGACCCCAAATGGAAAGAGAGTATGTAGTTGCAGGAAAATACAATTACTATTAAAGGAAAATTTTGTGCAAGTATGTATAGTGATGCAGGAAAAGAAAATTGCTACTTAAAGCAAGGTGTAATGAACTCAAATCGAATTAAAGAAATTGAAATACAGGAATGGAAATAGAGTGTTTTTTTGGGACAATTTCTGGTATATTAATTCAAAGGAAAAAAAAAATTAGCTATTACAACTGAATGAAAAATGATGCCTTCTAACTAGACTCCATAGCTACTGTACCTAGAGAATAAAGAAGAGATTTGTTAGGAAGAAGAAGAAGAAGGGAAGAAGGAAAGAGAAGAGAGAATCGAAGAAAGAGAGGAGGGATTACTTCGATGCCTTCTCTCTCAGCTTCAGTTGGTTACAACAACCTCCTACTGACATGGCTCAATCTGGGCCCTTGCAGCTTATTAACTCTAAAATAATCTCGATCATTTATTCAAAATTCTGTTAACACCCTTTATATTTTCTGTTATAGCTACTTTCAGCTTCTTACTTCGAATCCCACTAACAACAATAGTATTTAGGGAATTTTTTGATGGATCACTACATACCCTCCCTCTTCAAAGAATCCTTGTCCTCAAGGATTGGAGTTAAAGTCTGGAAATTTGGTCTTGATGAACTGATGATCCTCCCATGTAGCATCTTCTGGTGGCAGGTTCGACCATTGTACTAATACTCGTACCACATCAGCATTGTTCCTCTTAATTAGTTGCCTTTGTAAGATTGGCACTGGCTTGACTAAGAATTAACCATCTTCACCAGCAATAGGCTGAGTGGTCTGCACTACTACACTATCTCCTATCTTTCTATTCAGTAAAGAGACATGGAACACATGATGGACCTTGGATTCAGGAGGAAGGTCTAACTTGTAAGCCACCATACCTGCTCTTGCCAGAACTTTATAGGGACCATAGTACTTAGAGCTTAGCTTCAGATCCTTTCTTAATGCAAAGGAGGTTGTCTATAAGGCTGCAGCTTCAAATAGACCATGTTCCCCACTTGAAATTCCGTGTCAAATCTCCTTTTGTCAACATAGTACTTCATCCTTTCTTGAGCATTATTGAGGTTGTACTTCAACAACTGTTGCATTTGTTGCCTTCTCAGAACTATGTCTTCAACAGCTGGAACTACTGTCTCTAATAAGGGCCCTAAGGATAACTGAGAGGGAGTGTAACCATATAAAGCTTCAAAGAGGGTGCAATGCAGGCTGGGATGGAATTTGGTGTTATACCACCACTCTACAACAGTCAACCATTGTTCCCATTGTGTTGGTTTACTAGTTGTCATGCACCTGAGGTAGTTCTCTAAACATTTATTGACTCATTTAGTCTGGCCATCACTTTGAGGGTGGTAAGCAGTGTTGTAATGCAATTAAGCTCCCAAAATCTTAAACAATGACTTCCAAAAGTTACTTAGGAATACCTTGTCTCTGCTATGGACTCAGGAGTGCCATGTAAAGAATGTATCCTTTTCCAGAACATATCAGCTACTGTTGCTGCTGTATAGGGGTGAGCAAGGGCTATAAAATGGGCATACTTGGTCATTCGATCAACCACTACAAGGATCACTTCTTTATTGTGAGACTTTGGTAAACCTTCTATGAAATCCATACCGACGTGGCTCCAAGATTGATTAGGAATGGGTAGTGGCTGCAACAACCCTGGGTAGTCCATGTTATCATCCTTGTTTTTGAGGTAAATATCACAGCTGGCCACATAGTCAATGACCATCTACTTCATTCTAGGCTAATAGAACACATGTGATAACCTTTTTAGAGTTCCCAGTTGTCCTGAATGTCCACCTACAGGGGAATCATGAAATGTGGAGATCAACTGAGTTCTTAGAGTACCATTAGCACCAATATAGATCTTTCCTTTCCTTCTGAGTATGCTAGAACTATAGTACCAGATGTTTGGTCCTTGTAGAATCACTGCTGCCTGACTAATCACCTCTGAAGCTGTAGGGTCCCTTTCATAATTGTGTGCTATCTCTTGCATCCAAGAGGGAATTGAGACACTAATTGCCTGCAATATTCCTTGAGTGTGGACTATGTGGTGTTCTGAATCTTCCTGTTGCCTAGATAAGGCATCAACTACCCTATTTTCAGCCCCTCTCTTGTATTGTACTTCTTAGTCTAGCCCAAGTAACTTGGTTAGGCCCTTTTGTTGTATAGATGAGGTAACTCTTTGCTCCATAAGGTAATTCAAACTGTGCTGGTCAGTTCTAACTACAAAATGCCTATACTTCAAATAGTGCCTCCACTTATCAACTGCATTCAACAAAGCCATATACTCCTTCTCATAGATTGACTTACCCATGTGCTTGTGAGCCAAAACCTTGTTGAAGTAGGCTATTGGTCGACCTTCTTGCATAAGTACAACCCCAATGCCACTGTGACTGGCCTCTGTTTCCACTATGAATTCTTTAGTGTAGTTAGGTATGGCCAGTACCGGTTTAGAGGTCATAGCCTTTTTGAGGGCTGTAAAGGCTAACTCAGCTTTCTCATTCCACTTAAAATCATCCTTTTTAAGTAGATCAGTTAAGGGACTGGAAATGACCCTATAATTAGCAACATACTTCCTATAATATCCAGTTAACCCCAAGAATCCCATAAGTGCCTTCACTGAGTGTGTTCTAGGCTAGTATATCATGGCTTGTATTTTTGAAAGGTTAGTAGACACCCATTCTTTAGTTATGATGTGCCCTAAGTACTCGACCTTAGACTTCCTAATTGAGAATTTAGATTTCTTAGAAAATAGGGAGTGTTCCCTCAATGTATCAAAGACAACAACTAGGTGAGTCACATGATCTCTTTCAGATAGGCTGTAAATAAGGATGTCATCAAAGAAGACTAACACATTTTCGTAGGAAGGGTTGAAAAGCCTGGTTCATCAAGGCTTGAAAGATAGCTAGTGCATTGGTCAGTACAAATGTCATCACCTTGAACTTATAATGGCCTAAATGAGTCCTGAAAGCTGTTTTATACACATCTTCTAACTTCATCCTGATTTGATGATAACCTACTTTCAGGTCTATCTTTGAAAAGATCAAAGATCGACTTAATTCATCCAATAGGTCATCCATAATTGGTATATGGTATTTGTCTTTTACTGTGATTTCATTTATCCCTCTATAATCCAGACAAAATCTCCAAGTCCCATCCTTCTTTTTGACAAGTAATGCTGGTGATGAGAAGGATGATTGACTGTGCTGAATTATGCCATTATTGAGCATCCCCTTAACCTGCCTTTCCAATTCATCCTTCTAATAGTAGTTGTACCTATAAGGCCTCAGGATGACTGGCATGGCCCCAGGCTTGAGAGGAATGGTGTGATGTAAAGTCCTTACAAGAGGTAAGGTCTTAGGTTCTACAAACATATCAGGGTACTGCTGCAGCACTTCTGTAATGGCTTCACTTACTAGATCCTGTTCTTCTGCCCCTAGGGAGTTCATCATGAGAAGATGGGCTATGAGAGCTTACCTTTTCTTCAACATTTTCCCCATTGTTCCACTAGAAATCATGCTCAACTTCCCCTCTTCAGAGATACCATGTAATACCACTTTGTTGCCCTTTTTACCAATGGTAACACACATCTCCTCATGATCAAACTTGGTGGGAATATGCTTCTTCATCCAATCATTTCCTATCACCATATCACAACCTCCAATTGGGATGATTAACAAGTTCTCATGGAAGGTTTTGCCTTGCATTTTCCATTAGTATCCGGTGCAAATGGAGGTGCACATGACATAATTTTCATCAGCTACCGTGACCCTAACTAGTGGACAATGCTTAGCTTGGTAGCCTGGTTCCTTCATTATGGTGACATCAATGAAACTTTGAGTGCTTCTCGAATCAATCAACACTGTGAGCTTCCTGTTCCTTATGGAGACCCTAACCGAAATGGTATTGACTCCCCTATTGTGACCTGATAAGGCATTCATACATACAAATTCCATCACCTCATGCTCCTATTCTCCTTCAATAACCAAATATGTGTTTGGTTGTTCCTCTACTACCTTATGGTTCTCAGGAGAGTCTTCTATTGCTCATACCAAGCAATTCAATTGCTTCTTCTTACGCTGAACCTTGAGTGTATTTTTCACCACACTTGTAACATAAGTGGTTGTTTTTCCTGTATTCATAAACTTTTGGACTAAGCCTGATGGATTTTGGTTTGACTGGTGCTGTAGTTGGCAATCTGGAGCTAGTAGGATTGCTAACCACCAAGGAGGGTTTGGTCATGGCTGTATTCCTCTTGTGTGCAGCTTCTATGGCCTTCTCATGTAGTCTAGCCTGTTCCACAACAAACCTTAGAGTCGTATGTTTTAACAACTTCACCCCAACCTAATTTCTCCGTAAGAGCTCCAATAAAGCTGGAGATGAAATGTGATTCATCCAATGGTGGGTTCCTTATTAACATTTGAGCCTTCAAATCTTCAAATTTGCCCAAAAAATCGTCAACTGACCCTACTTGATTCAACTTGTTAAACTCTTCTACTATGTCTCTCATCAGCTCCTCCCCAAATCTCATAAGTAACTCCTCTTTAAATTCAGCCCAGCTCACTTCACGCTTACTTAGAACCAAGGAATTGTACCAAGTATCAGCTAACCCATTCAAATAGAGTGCAACAACTTCCACATTTAGGTTGTCTGGAATCTTAGACACGTTGAAGTACCTTTCACACTTTCGAATCCATACCTTGGGCTTTAAAGTAAGGTAGTACCCACTTAGGAGTGGGGGTCTGCACAGCTGGAGGTCTATTCTGCCTCAACTCTGGACCTGGTATTGGCAATAGTCCATCCCCTTAAGGCCTGTCAGCCTGAGCTATTTGGGGAACCTTTTCCAAAACTCGTCAACCTTTTTAAGATCAGATCTAAGGTACATTGTATCCACGTTTGAGTACTGTGCAGTTCCTCGTGCCTGGCCATAAATTCACTCAAAATCTCATCGTGCCTCACCAGTTTGTCATTTATAACTTTCAGCCTCGTTCCTTCAACCATTACCCCTCTTATAGTCACATAATCGAGGCTCCGATACCAATTGTAATAAACTCAAATCGAATTAAAGAAATCAAAATACAGGAACGGAAATAGAGTGTTTTTTTGGGACAATTTTCTGGTATATTAATTCAAAGGGAAAAAACTAGCTATTACAACTGAATGAAAAACAATGCCTTCTAACTAGATTCCATATCTAATGTACTCGTAGAGAATAAAGAAGAGGTTTGTTAGAAAGAAGAAGAAGAAGGGAAGAAGTAAAGAGAAGAGAGAATCGAAGAAAGAGAGAAGGGATTACTTTTGTGAACGATGCCTTCTCTCTCAGCTTCAGTTGGTTATAACAACCTCCTGCTGATGTGGCTCAATCTGGGCCCTTGCAGCTCATTAGCTCAAAAATAATTTCGACCATTAATTCAAAATTCTATTAACACCTTTGATATTTTCTTTTATAGCTACTTCAGCTTTTTACTTCGAATCCCTCTAACAGCAATAGTATTTAGGGAATTTTTTGATGGATCATTACACAAGGAAAGTTACAAATTAGTAGTACTAATAGATATATTGATCAAAGCTCAATTTCAATCCCAGATTAAGTCCCCAATTTGGGATGTAAATAGGGCGTGCAGGGTGGGGAAGTCAAACCTTGACCTACTAGTAAAATGGAAAGTGCACAGTTAGCCAGTAATAAAATTTATATTTATTTTCAAGCCACTATTTAAAATATCTTTAGTCTTTAATCACTGCTTTAATAAATTTTTACCCGTCCAGATGAAAATACCCTTCTGCTCATAAAGTTCATGACTAAGTGTCCTCAACTTATGAGCTTGTTACTGTAAGTTCATGACTAGCTGACCTTAATTTATGAGCTTGAGTCAAAGTTTAGGACTACCTATCCTTAACTTTTGAACTTGTAACTCAAAGTTCAAGAATACATGTCCTTAACTTTTGAACTTGGAACTCGAAGTTCAAGACTACTATCCTTAATTGTTGTGCTTATAACTCTAAGTTAAAGACCGAGTGTCCTTAATTTTTGAACTTCCAATCCTAAGTTCAGGACCAAGTGTCATTAACTTATGAGCTTGTTACTGTAAGTTCAGGACTACTTGTCCTTAATTTATGGTCTTGTAAGTCTTAGTTAATAACTACTTATCCTTAGTTTTTGAGCCTGTAACTCTAAGTTTAGGATTACATGTCCTTAACTTTTGAACTTGTAATTTTAAGTTGAGGACTACATAACCTTATTTTTTGAACTTGAAACTGTAAGTTCATGATGATATATTCTTAATTTCTGTGCTTGTACTAAATCACTTTCCCCATTTCCCCAGATCCTCGTGATCTGCAAAGATAGAGAAGGATGTAAATGAAATTGATGAGTGAAAGAATGTTGGTTACTGTGACATGTTCAAATGCGATACACAGATTGCCCTAACATTGTGAATATGTTAATGAAAATGTCATGCTGTAATAGATAGTGCACAACATATGTAGTCGAGTCTGTATGAACATACTAGCAAACTCTTTTTTCTAAATAAGCAGTGTTCCTGCAGAACGGGAGAAATGATTTTGAAATTTAGAGGATTTGTGAAGGAAAAGAGATAGAAGAAAGGGTAATACCGTCTTGGCTACCCTATGGAATTTTTACGCTAGTAAATTAACCCACCCTGTCTTGCCCAGTTAAACATTTTTTCAAAAATAATTAACTAATTTAATATAGTGACGTTTGTCACACCTTCGTTTTCTCGAGGGGGTATAGAGAGTTTTCCAATTAAAGTGACATTAATCGAAATGAGATTATTTATTTAATTTTAGAGTCGTCACTTGGAATAATTTATAGTGTTCCAAGTCACCAGTTTATTTTAAAATCCAAATCGAGAAAATTTGACTCTATTTTTACGGTCTGCGAACACAGAAGACCAGATAAAAAATTCTGTTAATCGGGGGAAAGAATTAGGCATTCCCGAGCTTCGTGATTTTAGCACGGCCTCTCAACTATTAATAATTGGCCTTATTATTTGATTTTTTTACATGTTTTAAACCTATTGCGTATTTTTAACTTTCTAACCACTTTTAATTAATTATTTAGCCGCTTTTAGTATTTATGAAATTTATTTGAACAAATCGCAATGTCGCGCACTCGTTTGTTTTGTATACATTACGAATCGTGTCACGTGAACCGTACCCACGATCCATACCATGTTTATTTTTATTAATGTTTGAAGTTAAGATTGGATCATATAAAATGTACACTCGAATTGGGAATTATGTATCACGATTCTGTCACGAAAACCATACCCATAACTGTGATGATTTATTTATGCGCCTAAGTAAACTACAATGTTTGTGAATTGTTTATTTCCTGCATTTGGAATTTTGGAGAGCCGTATGTTGTGGCAAATGAGCTATTGGAATTTGAGATTTTGAGTCATAAAAACTAAATTGTTGATTATGTTTTTTTGTTAAATCAGAACTAGCAAAGATTCTGTTGGATACGATTTCATTAAAGCTACACATTTGGATTATGCAAAAACGTAATTTAGCTAAGGAAACAACCAGGGATTTCGAGAACTCAATATTGAAAGGGATAATTCATGGGATTTTTTCTTCCTAGAAACTTTATTAACAAAAATGTACATATTATGTAAATTACTCGCCCAGTTCACGTTTTACTGATAATTTTTGTATCATTCGTCTATTATGTATTAAAAGAGCAGAATATTCCTTAAAAAACGCGCTAAAATTAAGGAGAGAATCTTGTTGTTAATTAATTCTACATTAAATTCATATTTTAAAAAGGGAAAGGGGATTTCTCGTCTGCATATTTTTCTCTAGAACTACAATTCAAATTCTCAAAAATAAAGAGCGAACAGCTACAAAAACTACGAATTGATTCAACTACTAACAACTTCGACGATTTGAATTCAAATTGTGGAATTCAAATTTTCGAGTTTGAACAACTCAAAGTTTATAAAATCTGTTCTTCGTCGTTTATTATCTCAAATTGTCGCTCATATATATCTGTACTTCAACTTTTCTTATCTTAATATAGAAATCCAAAAAAACATCAACAACAACAAGAAATCATGTCCAAAAATTTCAATCATGTTACAATTTAATGGGAATTGAGATAAGTATGGCAAATTTAGAGATTTTGAAGTTGATGCCATTGTGGTAGATGAGAATGCAAGCTACAGTATTCTGATTTCTACAATTGCAGAACAACTATCAATTGATACTACTGAACAAATTGTAGAAATCAAATACATCGTGAACGATAATTGTCCCCCAATGGAGATTAGGAATGTTATGTGAGTTCGTGTGTATATGGAGACCAGAAAAGAGAATAGAAATTTAGGTTCATATCCGCAATGTATAAGTGTACGAGATTTCAATATGGAATTGGTAATCACCAACGATAACACAAGTGCAGGTTTGTGTAGTTCGAAAAATGCTTAGAATTATAGTTTTACAATATTATCTACAAATTCACTACATTTATCTACAATTTGACTACAATTTCGCTTAAAAAAAGAGTTAAGCAATATTGGTTTCAGATAAATCTACAAATTGCAACAATTTTACTATAATGTAACAACAATGTCTAACATCTTAAAATAGATGACTACAACTTTTGGTAGGTATCTATAAATTATGTACAAAGATTATACAAATTTATAATGACATTGTTTATCTCTATTTCTATGCATGTTCGTCTAGATCGGTAAAGTTACTTGATATGCCATACTCTCCAGATATAGAGGAATATCAAGGTGAAATAATAAAAGAATATACACAAACTAATATTGAAGAAGGACAAGTGAATAAAGACAAGCAAACTGTAGCTGCTACAATGGAGCACTTTTCTGCGGTGCATAAATTCCAGTTTTGAGTTAAAAGATCTTGTCATAAAAGGTATGGATAAAATATGATTTTAAGCAGGGTTTTATTCAAGATGTGTCTTTTTTAACATTGCAGATGAATTGTAGTTAGAATATAGTGAAATTGTAGTTAATGTTACTTTCCCTTAAAACAATCCTTTTGTTGCACCTACAATTACAATTTGTGTTAAATATTATTTTTTTAGCTACTGGCTTGTATGCGTTGGTGAAAACTGTAAATGGAACTTCAAGGCAATGTCAATTAATGATTCTGCAATGTTCAAGATAAGGAGTTTCTACCGATAGCACACATGCCCCTTAATGAACGAAACATTTATACAATGCAAATGTACTGCAGCTGTAGTTGGTAGCATGGTCATTCTAAAGTATTGTGATCCAAAGACTGTTTACACACCAAATGACATACAAACTGACATGTTAGCAGAACACGGAGTGAACCTAAGCTATATGCAAGCATGGAGAGCAAAGAAAAAGGCTTTACAGTTTTTGAGAGGGAATCCGACTGACTCCTACAGCAGATTACCCAAATATTTTATATTTTTGAAGAGATTTATCCTTGTTCCCATGTTAAATTGAAGAAGACAGCTGATGAATGCTTCTTATATGCATTTGTTGCTCTTTGTACATCAATAAGTGGATGGCAATATTATAGGCCAGTAGTAGTTATTGATGGGACATTCTTAATGTCAGCATCCATGGGAATTATGCTGACATCAAGCACCGTGGATGCAGCAGGTAAAAAGTGTTAAAATTTTGTAGTTATTTTGTAGGCAGTCTATAACCTGCCAATTAAAATTTTATTAATTGATAATGTAGGTACAGTATTGCCTTTGCATATGTTGTGGCTGATTCTGAAAATGACGCATCTTGGAAGTGGTTCTTTGAGCAATTCAAGCAGGCATATGGTGAAAGACCTTCAATGTGTGTTGTTTCAGATAGGAATGAGAGTGTAATGAAGGAAACATCAATTGTCTATCCGGGCATGCCACACCACTCTTGTATGTGGCATATTTGGACAAATATAAGGTTAAAATTCAAGAAGGGTCATCTACAATTATATGAATTGTACTTTGCTACGGCAGGGGCATACACTCTAGATGAATTTAATGAAAGGATGTCGAAGATTGAAGAGATAGACCCTCGTGCTAAATCATACCTCTATGATATTGGCTATCATAGATGGTCAAGAGTACATGCAACGGTAAATAGAACTTGGAATATGATATCAAACATTGCAGAGTCATTGAATGCTGTAACTAAATATGCAAGAGAGCTGCCAATATTTGACATATTGGAGTATATAAGGACACTTCTTGAAACTTGGATGAAAGGAAGTTATTGAAGGCTAAGGGTACCTTCACATACCTTGGGTACAAATTCAACAAAGAATTATAGAAAAATAGTACATATCTCACAAACAAAGAGTAAGATCTGATTATTAGGTGCGGAAAAAAATATTTTAATATACAATTTCTCTAGATTGTAGATAAATTATAGGTAAATTGTAGTTTATTTATAGATTGTAGTTATTTTGCAGATAAATTGTAGATACTATATTTTTAATATTGTAAATATTTTTTTGTGTGTTTGTTCTGAAAATGTAGGTGAGGGCTTCAACAGATCATATACATACTATGTTGGATGGTGTGAAGCGGTACATTGTATGTCTAGAAAACAAGAAATGTAGTTGTGGCCAATTCCAACTTGAAGAACTTCCATGTGCGCATGCTTTGACTGCATTAAGACACATGCATGAAACATATGAAAACTATTGCTCTCCGTATTACACAAGGAAGAGCCTTTTGCATACGTATGAAAAATATTAGTAAATCCTCTTCCCGATGAAAGTAAATGGAATGTGCCACAACATATTTTGGATGAGGTAGTATAACCATTGATGGGAGATAAAAGGCAGTCAGGGAGACCTCAAAATGAAAGATATAAAACATATGATGAAATATAGTCTAAGAAGTACAATGTGTCATGCAGAAATTGTGGAGGTGAAGGACATAACAAAAGATCTTGCAAGAATGCTCCCAAAAGGAAATGAATTTCATATAGTTATAATGGTTATTCAAACTAACTATTAGTGGGTTAAAGTTAGCAGATTTTGGCAGTGTAATCGTTTAAGTTTTTTAAGATCATTATGAATTATACTATAATTTATTTATGAGTGTTAAATATGCTTTTATGTATCTTGTCAGGCATCTAAATTTGTCTTTGAATTAGTGTAATTAAATTTTAGTATTTATTATGTACAATACAACTGATATTTAAAAGTAAATTCATGTAAAGTGTTAACAAATTGTAGTTATAATGTAGGTTAAGTGTAGTTAAATAGTAGTTTTTGTAAAATTTTATAGACAATTTACAGATTAACTGTGGATAGCACATTTTTATGATTGGAGTATTTATTTTTTCTTTTTGTTGTGTAATTTAAATTCAACTGACAGTTATATACATATATTAAAATAGAACTTGGATGTAAACAGCTAAAAGTTATGATAAATAACTACAAAATTTATATACAATAACTACATTGAGTCTTCACAAAAATACTCATGCTGCAACAAAAACTTAATAATTTTGTTCATAAAGTAGTGTATTCTCCTTCAACTATAAATTGGTATCAAGTAAACTAGGAAAACATGACACTATTTTTTTCTTTCTCTGGACTCTAGTCTTCTCATTCAAAGCAGGAGCACCCTTCCTCCTTGCCAGCCTTCCTGTAACCTCACTTTCAAACCATCTTCTTGCTTCTTTGTAGCATAGTCCCAAAGCAAAGCTCCATAGCGTGTACGGTGTTGGTCGATATCCGAAAGGTCTTCTGAAGGGATTGACAAATGTCCTAGGCTATCATACTCTACAAAAGCAGCTACAAATACACCACAATCGCTGCGTAAGACAAAGAAATTGAATTATTTAACAAATAATTATAAAAAAATAATTAAACATCTAGAAATAGAGAATTGTTTTTTACGGTGATACTTCCTTTTGCTGTGGAATCTCCGCAACCAACCACTGTATGTTGAGAGAGTCTGTAACTGGTTTCTCAATGTATGCCTTTGTGGTCTTGAAGTCAACGTTTTTGCGCTTACTGTAGAAACCAGTGCTAGACAAATAAAGAGGGATAATGATTGAAAACTTATCAACACATGCTTCAACAATATTATGATTGTGTGAAGACACCATGGAATTGTACACATAAAGTTGCTTGTCCGCTATGTCGAAAACAACCAACAACCAATGGAAATTCTCTATAATGATTAGGGGCATGATGACATAGTCAACTTCATCCCAGGAAACATTAGCAAGAATTCTATACCCAAGAATATATTCTGCAACATCGTCATCGAGTTTAACAACCGAATACTTTTGTTCTGGTGGAGCACATATGAACTTCTCGTAGATTTGTTCAATCTTTGGATTGAACAAGCAATCAGTTGTTGTAAACCTAGTGTTGTTGTTGGGGCCATATTTGCCTCGTTTTCTCAGGTAATATATAATAACATCAATGTGCTGAAAAATAAAGTAAAATCTACTATAAGCTACACTGTAACTACAATTTTCAACAAAGCAGATACATATTAAACTACAAAGCCAGAATTCAAATATTCTAACTAATAGCTACACTTTAGTTGCTACACACAACAACACATGGAACACATCAACTACAATAAGGTCTTAATAATATTGACATTCAAACTATATCACATATTTGTAAGTGTTCAGCTTGAACTACACTATAACTACATATTAACTACAATATAACTACAATTACACTACAAAGCAGAAATCAAACAATATCTTGTGAATTTATTCTTTGATACTTACAGAGTTAATGAGAACTTGTCTGGGGTGAGCAAAGGAATAATATCTTATCCACATTTTCAACTCCAAGGTCTAACTAAGCCTTGATTTGGTTATCCTTTGTTGAAAAGGGAGCCTTCCTCCTGTAAAAACTTACATAATGAATTACATATTTATAATTTAAAATGCTGAAATGAAAGTATCAAACTAAGCATTCATACCTCTTAGATACTTTGTCACTACGGTGGTATAACCACTTGTTGAACTTATCTAACACATCAGAATCTACAACCTATAAAGTTAAGAAAGGGTGTTTGAGGTAGAAAAATTAGGTGCAATAGAGTTGTTGCCTCCAGAATTATATAGAGGTATGAAAAGTGATCGTATATGTTTCCCAATTGCCTGGTTCTCTCCGGATGAATAGGGGTTGCTTCATGTGGTATGGGCTCTCCAAGCATAACCAATTATGTTAAGTTGTCTGGCAAATCAAAGTCATCCAATGTCACAACCTTCTTATCAATGCCTGATCCTTGAGAAACAACTTTATCCACATGAAGTGCATCTTCACCTTCATTTAGTTGTTTCTCAATGACTTGTTCTGTCTGAGCTGCTACAGTCACTCTGTGAATTTGGGAGCACACATTGGCATTATCAATATCTGTTACATAAAACATATGACTTAACATGAATGTAAAAATATTCAATGAAAATTATATATTCTGAATGACAGCATAATTTTATACCTGCATTTTCAACATCAACTGCTTGAAATTCTAGATATAAGTCCCTATGTGATGGAACATGTTCTGGACAAACTGCATCTTCAATTTATAATTTAAAAAGGTAAATAATATTGCCTTCAAAGTTGTAGATATAAATAGGGAATTTTAGATATAATGTGAATAATAAAACTATGCTTTATAAAGTTTTATAGTAAGGGAATATATTTGTAGCTATTTTGTAGATACTTGTGTTGCTTGTGCTTGCATGCACTTGATCACCAATATTGCAATGAATCTGATGGTTTTTGAATCCTTGTTGTTGGTCATTGTTTTTTGGTTGAACTACCATCAAACTATACATTTAATGTTAGTTTGAGTATATTATTTCATATGTCATAATTTATTTTGGTATATAATTATGTGTCAACTCTTACTTTTGCATCATCCACATCATATCTCCTGTTTATCAATTTTACAACACCCTTCACAGAATCATCTACAGGCACTTTAAGGTTATTGAGTTCCTCAAAAATAGCCTTCCTAAAATCCTCTAACTTTCCATCAACCTACAAGTTAAACATGTAGAACTATAGAATTATACTACAATTTAACTACAGTATATACTACATAAACTATTATGAAAATATAGATAAATTGTAGATAATATGTAAAAACATTGTAGTCAATATTAGTACCTACTGAATTCCATTTTCTAGCTTCCTGAGCTTCTTAGCCACAGATTCTTTGTCCTCTTGACAATATGTATGCTTGGGTTCCAATGTTGGAGAATCAACATTTGGAACCTCTGATCATTGTGAACCTTGTGCAACTTCATATTCAATTTTGTTTGGTAAAGTAAGCACCGCAATCTATTCTCCAGATTCAATCATGCTTGTGAACTGAATAATGAAAAAAACAGCTAGTTCCACTAATGCATAAAACGTAGAATAATTGTAGTTATCTATAGGTAAATGTAGAAAGTAACCAAAACTAAAAAAAAATACCTTAATCCACTCAGGCCTGATCATCTTCTCTTCAAAGGCAGTTAACCAAATCTTCCCCTTAGAAGCTGGTCATCTTAATATGCGAGGTATTGAGTCAAAAGACCTCGTAGCTAGCTCCATGCTGGAGGTTAAGCAACACTCATAAAGTCACACTTGCAAGGCTAATGAGCACCCCCTATGAGATAAGAATGTACACGTGGATTTAGATGATGCCTAACGGATTCATAACCTGATTGAAGGATTTAATACCCCATGGGTATGGCTGAAAATGACCAGATTCTACCAAATAGAACCTAAAGTTATCTATAAAAGACACATGGTCTTTGTCAGAAGGACAAATAAAAAATTAGAAAAGATAAAGAATGCAATACTTCACCCCATCCTCATCGTTGACCCAAGATCTATTTGTCACTATGTTTTTCAAATACCACTTCTCTACTCCTTTTTTGTTGTGAAATAACTATTCATTAGCTTGCTAACAAAACTAGAAGTGTATCCAAAATCTGAAACTGATTGACACAATTTAATCGAGTAATTAAACCAAACTCAATCAATGAAAAATTCAATTTCCCCCCTTCAAGTTGACTAAAAATGAATCATTAGAATTGGACAGTTCATACTTCATGAGGAGATGAATAGCTTGGTTTTGTATGCAAATGGGGGGTGGGGGGTGGGGGGGGGGGGACAGTAAGTAACCAAAAGAAGTTTTTTTAAAAAAGCTTTAAATAATTTGGAGACAATAAGTCTTTTATCTGATTAGGGATGCTAGGATCACACAAAGTGTGGAATCTAAGCACACCATAATTCATATTTTGCAGGGCAAAATAATGTCCAGTCTGTAAAAAAAGATAAATTATTTCAAATAAGTAAAATGCATAAAAGTAATGCATTACTCTACATATTGTCTACATATAACTATAATGTCAATACACAAATAGCTAAAAACATATGAGGAAGAAACAATAAATACATATCTGCTGTAAAAAATACAGCATAACATACAATTCTGCTTCAAATTATTGTAGTTACCTAACATGTATCTACAATAAAACTACAAAAATATCTACCTAATAATATAACTACAATGTAAAGCCTTCTCCACAAAAAAGAACCAAAACCAGATAACTACAATTCTGCTTTAAATAGTAGTAATTACCTAACATTATAACTACAATAAAACTACAAAAATATCTAAAGTTATAAATACAGAACATCACAACTACAATAATCTACAAATTAAGCCAATTAAACTACATTTGTCAAAAACATGAATAACACATATTTTAACCTCATAACCAAACTAAATCGAACATTAGAAAATAAACAAATAAATGTATACCTTCGCAAATAATTGGTTCCGAACAATTTGAGGGTGCTTTTTTGAATGTTTCTTCATATTTAGATTTTTAGAACCAAGAGACACCTTTGATTTCTTTCTTGTTCGAAGAGTAGGGAACTCCTCTACAAAGTCGTCATCCTGAGCAATGTCTTTCCTTTTTCTTTTGAGTTGTTCGACTGTTGTAGAACATTCTCCAACATCTAGATCAAGTTTTTTTTTGTTCTCATTTCAGCTTAGAGTTTTGGGGGAGAGGAAGTATGACTAATATCTGTAATTGCATGTGTAGATTTACCTAGGTTTATGGGTGATTTGGGGGATACAACACCCAATTAAAGGATGTAAATCATCTACTGCTAGTTTTTTGGACTCTTTTTCAAACCTTCCTTGATCTTCATTGATGAACTTCAATTAATAAAAATGTGGATATGAATTTGTTTAAACAGTTTATTGAACTTTGTTTGAATTTAGAGGGAAAGTGGGTGGATTTAGAAGCCAGATAATGGAGAAAGAAGCGTGGGAGGGTAAAAAGGACAATGGAGAAAGAAGTATGGGAGGGTAAAAAGAACATGGGATATGGGGATGAGGGGTCATGAGAGAGAAAGTGGGGATTACTACTGAAAAAAACGGAAATGCTTGCATTAAGAAGTATAAAATATCACATTAATTAGAACCTTAATTAGATATGGTATATAAATAATAATTTGGTATACTAAATATAATTAAGTCAAAACTTAAACATGTAGAGTAAAAGTATTCCATAGTGTTGGAAACACGTTTCAAATGCAATATACTAAACGTGTGTTCTTTTGTAGGTTTTGATGAATGTCAAACAAAGCAAAAAGCGATATATAGCAATGCTCAAGGACAAGCACAAAATGGATGCATTACAAGAAGCTCAAGACAAAGTTTAGGAATGTTATAATTGAGTCAATATTAATTGTGATCTTGATTCCTCAACTTGGCTCATAACATGGCTTCTCTACTAAAATTATTTTTCCAAAATCATGCATATTTAAATTAAGTGTCAAATGATTTTAAGCTATGCATATTTACATTTGTTAAAATGTTTTCCAAGCATGCCTCAAAAATCTGGGCTAAGATAATCGATTATGTACTTATGATAATCGAGTATCTCAAAGCCAAGACTGCATGACAATCGATTGTGAATTAATGATAATCGATTGTGAGTAAGTCAGTTAACATCAGGTTTTTGCAAACTGCATAACAATCGATTGTGTACTTATGCTAATCGATTGTTAACTGAGGCAAAGTTTTCAAAACTCATAAAAATCGATTATGAACTAATGGTAATCGATTAGAATGAGAAAAATATCTCCCAGTGATTTTAAATAAAATGATAATCGATTGTGGCTTTTGATAATCGATTATATATGAGACAGAGAGTTTTGAAATTAATTAATAATCGATTATTCCATTTGATAATCGATTGTTGAAGCTGACCGTTGTCATATATTTTCAATTACCGTCAGGTAATCGATTGTTGATATTTAACAATCGATGTTTTGCGTAAAATCTGGAAAAGATTTTCTGAACGTTGTTAAAATAATCGATTGTTGATTTCCGGACAATCGATGTTTTATGCCAAAAATTGGAAAGGATTTCTTAACGTTATAAATAATCGATTATTGATTTGAAGTAATCGATTGTTGACGTAAAATCTGGGATTGAATTTTTGATCTGATAGACAAACAATCGATTGTTTAGTCTTGATAATCGATTGTCACTGAGTAATTTCAGCAATCCTTAATTGGCAATTAGACAACGGTAAGACTAAGTTTTTCACCTATAAATACAGCTTCAACTCAGTGTTTTCACAACAACAACATATACACTTTGAGTATTTTCATTGCTAAAAGCTTTCTTACATTGATCATCATTTTCCATTCATCCATAAAGCTTTTTGAAGAGCCATTCTATTGAGCTAAGTTGTTGTGATCTTGAGCGTACTATTTCTACTCATATCTACTCATTAAGGAGTGCTTTGTAAAGTGAGTGTGTTTTGTGTTTGTAAGAGAATTGCGATTCTCGTTTGTTGAGGAACTTGTGATTCCTCGGTTGAAGTCTTTGGGATTGTTATCCCCGAGCAGTTGAAGTCTTTGGGATTGTTATCCCCGAGCAGTTGAAGTCTTTGGGATTGTTATCCCCGAGCAGTTGAAGTCTTTGGGATTGTTATCCCCGAGCAGTTGAAGTCTTTGGGATTGTTATCCCCGAGCAATTGAAGTCTTTGGGATTGTTATCCCCGAGCAATTGAAGTCTTTGGGATTGTTATCCCCGAGCAATTGAAGTCTTTGGGATTGGTATCCCCGAGCAATTGAAGTCTTTGGGATTGTGATCCCCGAGCAACTAGGTGAGGCTTGTGTCCTCAGCTGTAACGGTTTGTTAAGCACCCGTAAGCTTGACAAGTTTAGTGGAAATCTCGAGAGAGTCTCTCGGGGACTGGACTAACCACGTGTGTGGCCAACCAGGATACATCATTGTGTAAGTTTACTCTACTGCACTTGTTTTAATTTCTGCAAAGTTTTTTAAATTCCGCACTAAAACGCTTAATATTTTTAAAACGCTATTCACCCCCCCTCTAGCGTAAAGCGTATTGTCCAACAATTGGTATCAGAGCCATACTCTCTGAAAGACTTAACCGTTTGAGAGAATCTTTCCATGGCTTCTACTCTAGACTCTTTTGCAGGTATTGATGAAGGACAGTGCCCCACAAGACCTCCTTTGTTTAACGGGACTAATTATTCATATTGGAAAGAAAGGATGCAGATATTCGTCAGATCAAACAGCCCTTACTTGTGGAAGGTGTACACCAAAGGAAATGAGGTTCCTGTCAAAAAGGTGGAAGAAGAATGGGTGCCAAAATCAGAAGAGGAATTCAACGCCGAGGATAATCGAATGGTCCAAAATAACTTTAAAGCTATTAATTTATTACTTTGTGCTGTTAATGCTAATGATTACAGGAAAATCTCCTGCTGTAAAACAGCGAAAGAAATGTGGGACAAGCTTGAGGTCACTTACGAAGGGACTGACCAGGTAAGAGAAGCTAAAATTGACTTTTTAACTCATGCTTACGAATTGTTCCATATGAAGGAAGGCGAAAAGGTAGACGAGATGTTTGAGCGGTTCTCATCAATAGTGAATGATCTCCACGCGCTCAAGAAGACGTTCACAGACAAAGAACTAGTTCAAAAAATCCTTAGGAGTCTAACACCGGCATGGCGATCAAAGGCCGATGCGATTCAAGAGTCAATTGGAATCACGAACGTCACCATAGGCGCTCTTAGAGGTAATCTTAAGACTTATGAATCCACTATTCTTAACCCTGTTATTGATGAACAAAGAAGGCAAAAGATTGCTCTAAAGGCGAGCACAAGTCAATCACCAATTGAAGAGGATGGAGATAGCGAATTCGGACTCATCATCAAAAAGTTCCAAAAATTCATGCGAAAAGAATATGACCGCAAAGGGAAAAAGCAAGGTGAGCAAGTTAAATGTTATGAATGTGGCGAAACAGGGCATATCAAAACAAACTGCCCAAATCTTAAAAAGGAGAAGAAACCCTTCAAGAAGCAACGAGCATACATATCTTGGGGAGGAGATTCCGGAGACGAATCCAGTGAAGAAGAAAATGAAGAAGCGGCAAATCTCTGCCTCATGGCACAGGAAGAAAATCAAAGTGAGGTAAGCCAAATCTCTTCTCAAAATTTTTATACTCTTGATGACATGAGAAATGCCTTTGATGAATTGTATGCTGAATTTCTCAAAGTTACAAAAACCGTCACTAGTTTAAGAGAAAGTGCTTCTCTAAAAGAACAAGATTTTCAAAAACAGTTTTCATTAAAAGAAAAAGAATTAGAAAAATTGGTTTTGGAAAATGAGAAGCTACTAGAACAAAACAAGTTTTATGGGAAAAGAAGTTCTGACAAGCCCGAGAGTTCTACAAAAAATTGTGCTTCTTGTGTAGACCTTAAGAATGAAGTAGGTAGATTAAAAGGCACACTAGATAAATTCAACTCCTCTCATAAAAACTTGAATGTGGTGCTTGATAACTTGAAATCAACCAAGCATGGAATAGGCTTCATAAATGAAGAAGAGGTTGATGCAAAAACCCAACCACCTAGAGCTCAATCTAGGATTAATAACAAAAATGCCTTTCCTAAAACAAACATGCATGCTAGACAAAATATTAGGAGACCTAGACATGACCTTCCGCCTAGCAATCGTCACCATGGACATGATGCATATTTTAGGCACAACAGTGATCATGCTAGAAGATCCCGAAATGTTCAACCTAGAAATGATTATGGTGCTCAAATTAGGAGAAATGAAAATAGAATAAACAATGTGCATTATTCTAGCTACTATGAGCCTAGACGCATGCATAATCCAAATGTGACATGTCATTATTGTAGACGAATTGGTCATATTGCTCCCGCATGCTTTACTAGACATAGACATGCTACTCAAACATATCATTATAGTATGCATAACCCTCAAGGACCCAAAATGGCATGGGTACCAAAAGAGCATTGATTTGTTTTGCAGGTGTGCTTGAAGGAATCAAGTGTAGTGGATACTCCAAACACTTGACGGGAGACGAATTCAAAATTCCTTCAATTAAAGCACAAAGAAGGAGGAAGAGACGGAAAAGTCGATTTAGGCATTTTTTCAAAATCGGAAGTATTTTCGAAAAATTTAAAAGACAAAATACAAGGAAGACAAAGGCAAAATTGTGGAAGAAGCTTCTTAAATTAAAGAATGAGCCAAAAGACCAAAATGAACGGAGGATGTTCAAAATCAGGTAATTGGCAAAGTCGAAGGGAAGGTAAGTACCCTAAACCCTCTTAAGAACATCCTAGGACAAAATTCTTAAGAGTTCACGTTTTTCACCCGACTACACTAGTTTCAAAGTTATTACTTCATTTATAGATTACTGACTTGAGCGTCGGAGATGCTTAATTCTATTTTGCAGGTATCCCCCAAAAGGTAAGAGGAAAGTATAAATTGTCTTGATACAAGAAAAATCGATCATAATCGATTATTTATGCTTCCAATCGATTATCAGTATCAATAATCGATTATTTGTTGATTCAATTCTTTTTGTCATGAAATCTTGTTGAATGTTTACATTGCTTGATAGAATTAAGTCTCATCATTTTAGCATCCCCCTTCCAAACAATCAATTATTTGTTTTGCCAATCGATTATTTGCCAAAATCCAAACTCTCTGTGAGTGAAATAATCGATTACTATATATTGACAATCGATTATCTGTTTTAAACTTATGTTACCGTTTTGGCTCTACAATCGATTCCTGTCAGGTCATAAATATGAAAAACAATCGATTACCAAGTTTGACAATCGACTATCTTTTTCAAATTTTTTACCGTTCTAGCGTGTAATCGATGTGTCAGATCATTTTCATTAATGACAATCGATTATTCTATTCAAACAATCGATTATTGAACGGTCAGTGAATTTATTTTTACCGTTTCAGACTTCAAAGCTCCTCAAATCTCTTCAAATCTTTTCAAATAAGTGTAAGATTCATTCCTTCTCTATATATAGGCTGCACATATGCTCTTGTATACTCACTCAAGCCTCCCAAGCATCAAATTATCTTGTTGTCTTTGAAAAATCCTAGCACATCTTTTTCAAAAATGTCAAGCCGCAACTCCAAACGTGCTCGTTCCAAACAAGGTGCTTCTTCTTCTCGCCATCCATATCAAGATGGATCGGTTCTATTCTTTGAATCCGATGAAGAGCTCACCCGTTTCTTAACCAAATTTGAGAAACGCCTTATTCTCCCTCCTCGCTTTTCAACTAACGCTCTTGTTGCATCATTCATTCCAGCCGCGAATATGCTAAGAGAGTGCCAACTTTTCAATTTCCTACTCCTTACTCACCCCTACTACAACATTACTTTGGTTGAAGCTTTTTACTCCAACCTTCACAAAGATGATGAGGGTGAACTCGTTACCAATGTTAACGGCATTTCCATTCTAATTTCTGAAGATAACCTCCACCTCATTGCCAGCATTCCGCATGATGGTGAAGACATCTACCAGTACATAAATGATGCCGGGGACATGATTGATGAAGCTAATCTCTTCCGCCAAGCCGGAGTCGCCTATGATGAGTCTTCTTCCCGTCGTCCCACCATAAAGGGTATGGACCCGAATTATCGTTTCATTCTCTATTTCATCACTCGTGTTCTCAAACCCCGTAAACTCAATCACACCACCATTTCCCAAGAGGATGCCAAATTTCTTCTTGCCATTATCATCGGTGTTAAAATCAATTGGTGCAAGCTTATTCAATCTCATATGTTCAATGCCACCAGAGATGACATACCTCTCCCCTATGCCCTCTTAATAATGAAATTTCTTGAAGCTTCCGGGGTCAATATTGCTAATGGTCCTCTCAAAAAGAGCACCAAAATCTGGGAAATTTCGGAGTCTTCCTTTCATCATGATGGTGATCATGCTCCCGCTCCTCCTCAAAATCGACAAGCCCGTCGTGCTCATCCTCCTCAGGAGCCTACCCTCCGGACTATCTCTGACCAAATTACTCAATTAACCCGTGAGGTCCATGGTTACTTTGATCACGTGCACTATGCCTATGCTCAGGTGGTGCCATATCAAGCGCCTCCCAATGATGATGAAGGAGATGGGGGTGATGAATGATGAAATTGTTGTTTTTGATGATGTGAAATTGTTGTTTTTGATTTGTTTTTCCTTGGTTGGTTAGTTGTTGTTCGTTTTATTGTGCTTGGCTCCACCCATGTAATGTTATTTTCCAATAAATAAACTATTGTTTATTTCATATTTTTTTGCATATATTTTTGCTAATGGCAAAAGGGGGAAGAAACGGGATATCAAGAAGTATGCTATATCACTCTCTACTTCATTCATGCTTAAAGTGAGGGGGAACATGAATTGAGGGGGAACATCAAATTGCATACTTTACACTTGTCTTGGATTATCAAAATAATTATTGCATATATCCCGCTTATGTTTGCCATTATCAAAAAGGGGGAAATTGTTGGAAACACGTTTCAAATGCAATATACTAAACGTGTGTTCTTTTGTAGGTTTTGATGAATGTCAAACAAAGCAAAAAGCGATATATAGCAATGCTCAAGGACAAGCACAAAATGGATGCATTACAAGAAGCTCAAGACAAAGTTTAGGAATGTTATAATTGAGTCAATATTAATTGTGATCTTGATTCCTCAACTTGGCTCATAACATGGCTTCTCTACTAAAATTATTTTTCCAAAATCATGCATATTTAAATTAAGTGTCAAATGATTTTAAACTATGCATATTTACATTTGTTAAAATGTTTTCCAAGCATGCCTCAAAAATCTGGGCTAAGATAATCGATTATGTACTTATGATAATCGAGTATCTCTAAGCCAAGACTGCATGACAATCGATTGTGAATTAATGATAATCGATTGTGAGTAAGTCAGTTAACATCAGGTTTTTGCAAACTGCATAACAATCGATTGTGTACTTATGCTAATCGATTGTTAACTGAGGCAAAGTTTTCAAAACTCATAAAAATCGATTATGAACTAATGGTAATCGATTAGAATGAGAAAAATGTCTCCCAGTGATTTTAAATAAAATGATAATCGATTGTGGCTTTTGATAATCGATTATATATGAGACAGAGAGTTTTGAAATTAATTAATAATCGATTATTCCATTTGATAATCGATTGTTGAAGCTGACCGTTGTCATATATTTTCAATTACCGTCAGGTAATCGATTGTTGATATTTAACAATCGATGTTTTGCGTAAAATCTGGAAAAGATTTTCTGAACGTTGTTAAAATAATCGATTGTTGATTTCCGGACAATCGATGTTTTATGCCAAAAATTGGAAAGGATTTCTTAACGTTATAAATAATCGATTATTGATTTGAAGTAATCGATTGTTGACGTAAAATCTGGGATTGAATTTTTGATCTGATAGACAAACAATCGATTGTTTAGTCTTGATAATCGATTGTCACTGAGTAATTTCAGCAATCCTTAATTGGCAATTAGACAACGGTAAGACTAAGTTTTTCACCTATAAATACAGCTTCAACTCAGTGTTTTCACAACAACAACATATACACTTTGAGTATTTTCATTGCTAAAAGCTTTCTTACATTGATCATCATTTTCCATTCATCCATAAAGCTTTTTGAAGAGCCATTCTATTGAGCTAAGTTGTTGTGATCTTGAGCGTACTATTTCTACTCATATCTACTCATTAAGGAGTGCTTTGTAAAGTGAGTGTATTTTGTGTTTGTAAGAGAATTGCGATTCTCGTTTGTTGAGGAACTTGTGATTCCTCGGTTGAAGTCTTTGGGATTGTTATCCCCGAGCAGTTGAAGTCTTTGGGATTGTTATCCCCGAGCAGTTGAAGTCTTTGGGATTGTTATCCCCGAGCAGTTGAAGTCTTTGGGATTGTTATCCCCGAGCAGTTGAAGTCTTTGGGATTGTTATCCCCGAGCAATTGAAGTCTTTGGGATTGTTATCCCCGAGCAATTGAAGTCTTTGGGATTGTTATCCCCGAGCAATTGAAGTCTTTGGGATTGGTATCCCCGAGCAATTGAAGTCTTTAGGATTGTGATCCCCGAGCAACTAGGTGAGGCTTGTGTCCTCAGCTGTAACGGTTTGTTAAGCACCCGTAAGCTTGACAAGTTTAGTGGAAATCTCGAGAGAGTCTCTCGGGGACTGGACTAACCACGTTTGTGGCCAACCAGGATACATCATTGTGTAAGTTTACTCTACTGCACTTGTTTTAATTTCTGCAAAGTTTTTTAAATTCCGCACTAAAACGCTTAATATTTTTAAAACGCTATTCACCCCCCCCTCTAGCGTAAAGCGTATTGTCCAACACATAGGTGGGATATGAATGTACATTCATGTAATTATCTTCTACTAGAGTAAGCCGTGAATCTGTCAGGGCCCTTTACTCCGCACATAGGCCTAGATATATTCAAATGAAATAAGCCCAATCTCCAGACTCTGCAAAATATCTAGGCTGCTATGTCGAATCCAACAACATAAGAATTTTGGCGCACTATAATGTCAAACAGAAGCCTTAGGAATGAAAAAAGCTATTGATTACATATAATTGCAGGTGAGACATGGTAGCCCATTCCAACAATTTTGAATCAAGTTATACTCATTCACCACAAAAAATCAGTAATTCAGCGATCATGAAGGAAACTTCATATTAAGAACAAAATGGTACTACAATTTCAGCATGTCATACAATGAACTTTGAGCACAAAATGAGTAAGAGATTAGAAAAATACCTAAGGTGTAGAACTATAATGAGAATACCGAACGAAAGACAAAGAGGAAATGCAAGGAGCTTGATGACATAGATCCGACAACACATCAGTATAATCCAGCAAAAATCTCTAACACCTCTTTTTTTACACACTATCCCGAAAGGATAGTGTACAAGGGAATTTTTCCACTTTAAGTAATATTATTCAAAATGAGATTATTTATTTATTTTTATTCAGATTCGTCACTTGAGATGGTTTGTTTTCTGGTGTCCCAAATTATCGGTTTATTTTAAAATCCCAAATCAATGAAAATTCGACTTTCCTTTTGAAGTCTACGAACCAAAAATTCCGAATAAGGAATTCTATTAACCCGAGGGAAGGTACTAAGCACCCGCAGATTCTGTGGTTCTAGTACGGTCGCATAAACTATTACAATTGGCCTATTATCTGATTTTAATACATGTTTTAACCTATAGTGCAATATTTAAACTATTTACCACTTTTAATAAATTTTATAGGGAATTGAACGTCATTTAAAACATGTCTTTGGATTTGCGTCACATGAAATGTACCCGCAATCCGAAACATATTTTATTCAATGTTTTTGGACTTGAATTTCGATCACATGAAATATGCACCTAAGTTTAAGAAAGTAGTATTATTAAAGAATGCGCCTAAAGTGACTAACGCATTTATTAACCTTGCGGGAGGCCGTGAAAATTTATTAAATGGCACGTCCCGTATTTTAAGTATTTTAAGAAACTAATTTGGACGTGGTTCACGCATTTATGATTTTATTTGGTACGGCGCACTTCAATTTAATTATAAGGAAATTCGAACAAAATTTCGGAGAACTAATGAGCTATTATTGTTCATTATGGTTTTCCTTCATTATAATTAATTAACACTAAGAAACATCATAGTATTCAAGAAATTTTTGGCCCCAAGATCAAGCCCAAACTCAAACAAAGACGATCTCCATTATTGAAGAAGCCCTTAGTTCGAGTCTGCCACTTAACTTGAAAGGCCCAATGCCTATTTTTTTATATTAAAATCATTAAGTCTAAAAATGATCCGGGACTTTCAACCCGTTGGGTTCGAGACCAGCACAGTCCAAACGAAGGGAAATTAGCGATAACATTTGGGCTTGTTTATTATGATACTGGGCCAATTTTAGGCCCAATCCTTATGATCCAAATAGTTCGGTGAAAAGCGAAACAAAATCAATAGTGATGAACATGAGATCAAGACTTGGGTTTCTAGTTTAAGACCTTTGACATAGATTAACATTGATTCAACTCGTAAGCCAGCTCTTTTAACTTCATTTTTAATATGTAAGTAATGGATAAAAAGAGTGATATACATATTTAAAACTAAGAAAATGCATGAACAATCATATGTTTATATTTCGTACATCCCAAATTCTAATCAAATGACCTCACTTCTAAGCTATGGGAATTAAGCACTGACCCATAGAACCATTTCCAAAGTCTATCAAACCATGAAATTAGAGCTAATACAGGCATACACAGTAGTTCTGCAATTAATTTTAGGTTCACACAATACTCTAAAGTAAAATTCAAAGTAACCTTGAAACCGGATAAATTCCAGGCTCATTTCTACATTTAAACAAACATGAATTGCAAGACTAATCTACCTTACTAATAGTAAAATGAGATATAATATAGTTCAACAGTCCATAGTTAATTACTATGTGAAGATTCAGCTAATCAATGAAAACTAATTGAGCTACACTGAACCAAATAAACAAAGAGGAAATCATGATGGTCTTTATTTTATCCCAAAGTGAGAGCTACATCATAGGAGATGCTAAGATTGATACCTGGATGTAGGAAAAACAAAGTAAAAGAACAGGAAGTCAGCTTAAACAACAATAATATGACAGAATCAGCCCTAGAAAAAGTCAAACAAATCCAATCCAAACTCAGGAAGAATATGCAATAATCCAAATAATGAAGTTCAATCGAATAAACCTATCAGCAACGTTTTCGAAACCAGTTTTATACACTCCAAGTCTAACACATTCTAAACCCTTTGATGAATTAGACTGTGCTTCAGCTTCAAGGCTTCAGAATTCAGAATTCAAAGAAAAGGAAAAAATTCAATGGAACAGTAAAACTACAGTTGTTCCTCAATTTTTCGTATTTTTTAAGCTCTTCTAAAATTTGATCTCTCTTCTAAAAAAACCATCTTTCTAAGGAAAGGAAGTGATGTCTTTATATGCAAGTAAGTGGGGTAAGCTTCTACCCTAATGTGCCAAATTGATAATAAATCCCCAAAAACTATTCTTAGTTGCCTAGAGTCTTTCTGCTCCCTATCAGTCCAAAAGATCAATAAAGAAAAATCAAAATGATTGTTTCAAGAAATTGCCCAATAAATACCAAAAAGGAGCTATCAAAAAATTTCAACATAAAATGTAGCAACTCTTTTGGCAAATACCTAGGGTTTCCTATGACAAACACAATACCTAGGCCCTCCGACTACCAATTCATCATTGACAAAATAAATTCTAAATTGTCCTCATGAAAGTCTAAGTTCCTTAATATGGCTGGCCAGACCACTCTAGAAAATGCTTCTCTTAATAGTATATCTAATCATGTCATGAAATATAACTTCTTGCCTATCAAAGTTTTACAAAGCATTGACAAAATTCAAAAAAGATTTATTTGGGGATCTACGACCACCTCAAATAAAATCCATCTTATTTCTTGGGATACACTGGCTAAAGATAAAAGGAATGGGGGTATTGGAATCCATGCGGCAAAGATAAAAACCTAGTTTCCCTAGCAAGTTTATCATGGAGAATCCTTCAAAATGCTCTCCTCCCTTGGTCTCAAACTCTCTCATCCCTCTATGGCACTTCAAAAACCAAAAACACACTTCTTTCATTTGGAAGAATATTATCAAGGGTTGGAAAATTTGTAATAAAGGGCTAAATTGGATCCCTCATCAAAACTCATCCATGAATATTTGGGATTCCAACTAGATTCCTAAAGCCACTACCCTTAGGAATATAATAGAGGGGCCCCTCCCATTATCCTCTATTAATCTTAGTATAAAGGACTTGTCGCGAGGTAACAAGTGGATACCATTTGAATTACCCCGTCATATAAAAAATGCCATTTGTTCACTTGAGCCTAGTAAAACAAACCATGACTCTTACTACTAGAAATTAAATTCAAATGGTATTTTTACCACCCACTCCGGCTACAATCTTCTTAACCATAGCCTTAATAATCAAAGTTTTTTCGATTGGGTCTGGAGTTCAAATTGTAACAAAAAAATTAAGTTTCTCATGTGGAGTTGCCTCCATAATAAGCTGCCTACTCGTCAGTATCTTCACCATATAAGATTCAACATTGACCTTATATGCCCAGTTTGCAAAAAAGGAGAAAAGAAAATCGAGCATATTTTCTTGAGGTGTGACTCAGTTAGGTATTACTGGTCATCGATAGGAATCTATAGTTCGCAGGTTAAGAGAATGAGAGATTGGATACACCTGATTAGGAACATCAATACTATATCTTCCCCCACCATCCTGTCTTGGGAAAATTTATTTCCCTTTGTTATTTGGACTATTTGGTCAAATAGGAACAACAATAATCATAACAACTTGTCCCTAAAATATAATCACTCTCATGCAATTTCCCTAGCCCTAGAATATTATTATCTTACTGCTAAGGAAGCTACAATAACACATACTGTGGCTATAAAGGTTACTTGGAACAAACCTCCTCACAATTACATTAAACTAAACATTGATGGCGCTTTCAACGATAATTCAAACATGGGAGGTTTGGGAGGTGTCTTTAGAAATCACAGAGGAGAGTGGATGATGGGATTTAAACATTCAAAACCTTCTTCATCCCCGACTCAATCTGAATTAGAAGCTTTAAAATTAGGACTCTTGACAACCCTCCAATATGGTCTCTCACCACTAATAGTGGATACTGACGCAACAGACCTCATTAAAGCATTTCAACCAAATACTATGTCTTATACAACTACTATTACTTATTGCAAATGGTTAACACCAGCTGAGGCACTCGATGATCATCCATTAACTTCCGAGAAGGAAACAAGATGGCCCATAAATTGGCCAAGGATGGACTCAAGCATGAAAGGAAATTTTTTTTAATCCATTGCCCCTAGTACTAAATAACCTAGCACTGGATAAGAATGGTTGTGTGTACTTGATTAAACAACTTAGCTCGACTGCTTGTTTAAACTTAGCCGAAATGGGGAATGTTAATGTCCTCGAGGCTTGCTCTACTTCTGCAGATGTTTATGCTAGTACTATGTTTTATCTCTATTTAAAATATATATCTTTTATCCTAAAAAAGGTAGGGTAAGCTTCAAATTTTATTTTTCATTTTTAGTCCTTTTTAATTTTTGTTTTTGCTTAAGAAGTCCTTGAATTATTGACTTGTGGCTCAAGTTAATACCCTATGCAGCTTCTAGACAGTTTCCTAAGTTGTTGCACCTAAGATTCATTTAAAAAAATACCTAAACTACCCCTGTATTTAATGTAGAAACATCCGGGTCAACTAGTCAAGCTAAAATGGGTTATAGACACCAAATGGGCTCAAAGACTTAATGGGCATGGCCTAATGACACAAATGAGCCCCTGGGAATGACATCAAAACCCAAGCATCAACGAAAATGAGACTGATCCAAATAACAAACAACAAAGGATAGTATTTAATAGTTTCGAGTATTAGACCTACACTAATTGAAATATCATTAAACAAAAGCAAACAAGGAATATCAAACTACGCAACTAAAAGAGGGACCAGAATTATAATTGAGCTAATGACCAAATTTATCAAACCAAGAACATTAGGGATAAATTTCTGACATTGAAACAAAATTCATTTAAAACTTAATCAGGGTGGTCGAAATTGCTAAAAAAAAAGACAGAACAAACAATCAAAAATAAAGAAAAACAATAGAAAGGAAAGAATGAATACAAGGGACTTATGAAAAGAGTTTGAGAGTTCAAAGATGAACGACTCAACAAACCAGTGTCGACCATTTGTTCTTTGTAAAGAACAAATGAGCGACATCAACCCATTGACTCGAAAATTCACATCTTGCAAAGACAAAGGAATCTCTAGACCATGCACGCCATCAGATTCCATGAAAGTCAATTTTGGATTTCAGGGCTTCGAACTCAGATATGATATTCGAAGAGTTCTAGGTATATTCAAGGGTTGGGAGTATGATATTAGGGAAAAGGAGATCATGGGGATGTTGTGGTGTTAATTTGGTGGTATTTGGTTGATGGCGTTGCCGGCCACGGTGGAGGGTTCAAAACTTCTAAGCAATATTCGAGAAATTCAGGCGGGATTCAAGGGATGGGGTTTGGAGATTTGGAAAGAAGAGAAGGAGAGGAATCTAGGGTGTGAATTTGGTGGTGATTGGCCACTGGGCGCCGGCGGAGACGATTTTCGGTGGTCGACAGATGGTGACGTACGGCAGAGACGGGCTAGTCTCTATGGTTTGGCATTTTTGTTGAGACGGTAAGTGAAGGGGGGTAGGCAGCATTTGGACATATATATACCTAAAGACCCTAGCTTCTGGACCATTTGATCAATTAACCTAGACAGCTAGGATCACTTGCCCACAAACGACGTCGTTTGGGTTGTCTCAAATGTGGGACAAAGTTAGGGGCAGATTTGGGCCGGTTTAGGGCGAATTTGGATGGGTGGGGTGGTTAATTTGACGGGGCTGGTATTTTGGCCCAAATTGGGTATTTGTTATTAGACTCAATTTTTGATTTTCTTTTCTTTCTCTTGAACTTGAAATCAAAATTAAAATTAAAAATAAACTGAATTAAGTCCTAAAATTAACTTAACTTACTTAATTATATTAAGCTCTAATTAATATTTAACACAATTAGTTAAATATAAATTTAAAAGAAACTAACAAGATTCAAATTAAACAAAGCAAAAATAAATCATAATTTTTGGTTTTTGTAAAATTCTAATTACCAATTAATTTAAAAATATGTAAAATCAAATCCTAAATGAAAATGCAATATTTTTATACTTTTTAGTGAATTATCGCAATTAAAAATTCACACAAAATGCAAACAAACACGAAAATTATGAAATTAATCCTAATAATCAAATAATTAAAAGAAAAAAATTCTAAATCAAAGAATTTTGTAGGAGTAATTCACCCAAGGCAAAAATCACATGCTCACAGCTGCACCTTTTTGCTTGGAGACACGGTGGGTATTCGGTGAAAAGATAAATGAGCCATTTTGAGGGATTTTTGCCCACTTGGCACTCCATGAGAAGCATTTTTAAAATGTGTCTGACCGAACCTTCTTCAGAGGTTGCCTGCATATCTTTGGCTGTATAGGAAATCGGGTTAGTGTAGTTCTGGAAGTTTTGGTAGCTGGGACTACCAGGAGCTGTGATTTCACTATTGATGTTGATGCCACTGCTTGTTGACCTCCTTATTACCCCCAAAAGAAAAATCAAAAGCTAAGCTAGCTATGCCTATCAACTACGAGTTACAAGATTCCTATATATAAATTTATTGAAGCTTGATCTTGAGTCTTAGCTGATTTTGTTATGGACCCCGATCTGAATCATGATGCACGCAAGCTGCAGGTGCTGCTTCTTTCTTCAGCATTAGATCAGAGCGGGACATGCGAAGTTTGTGACTTTGATCAATTTTTGAGTAGTTCACATCCTTCTCTGCTTCAAACACTTTGAGTTTGCTTTTTTTTTTTTGTTCTTCTCTTCTTTTCCTTTATTCTAGATTAAGACTCACTATTTCGGTCATCTCGAGTCCTGTGAATTGAGGCAAAATCTATTCAGACACCAAAACAAACAAATGAACGAAATTTTTCTGCCCTAGTTTTCACTAGGAAAATTTTGTGAGTTATTTGCAACACAAAATCTAAACTACTTTCATTAAAAACAATAAAAATCAGGATTGTGTATCCTTGGGAAATGAAACCTTAAATTGGGAGGATTACCAGGTTACTCCAGAAAAGCAAAAGGGCGTCGGGTTATGCCGGGGAGATCCACAGGCTATGACAGGATAAAGAAAATAGATCCTTGGGTTATGCCAGGGAGATCCACAGGTTATGCCGGAATGAAAGAAAAAAGGTCCTTGGGTAATGCCAGGGAGATCCACGGGTCATACCAGGATAAAAAGAAAAAACTTCCTTGGGTTATGCCATGGATGTCCACAAGTTATTCGGGATAAGAGAAAAAGGTCCTTGGGTTATTTCAGGGAGATCCACGGGTTATGCCAGGATAAAAGAAAAAAAAACGGGCTCCTTGGGTTATGCCAGCGAGATCCACGGGTTATGCCGGGATAAAGGAAAAAGGGGTCCTTGGATTATGCCAACAAAATCCACGGGTTATTCTAGGATGAAAGAAAAAGGGGTCCTTGGGTTATGCCAGGGATGATCCATGGGTTATGCCGGGATAAAAGAAAAAGGGTCTTTGGGTTATGCCAAGGATGTCCACGGGTTATGCTGGGATAAGAAAGAAAGAGGTCCTTGGGTTATGCCATGGATGTCCACGGGTTATGCCGAGATAAAAGAAAAAGGTCATTAGGTTATGCCTAGGAGATCCACGGATTATCCCAGGATAAAAGAAAAAGGCCCTTGGGTTATGCCACGGAGATCCACGGGTTACGCCCGGATTAAAAGGAAAAAGGCTCATTGGCTTATGCTAATGAGATCCACAGGTTATGCCGGGATAAAAGAGAAAAGGTACCTTGGGTTATGACGGGAGATCCACGGGTTATGCCGGAATAAAAGAAAAAAGTTCCTTGGGTTGTGCTAGGGAGATCCACGCGTGATGCCGGGATGAAAGAAAAAGGTCCTTGGGTTATGCCAGGAGATCCACGAGTTATGCCGGGATGAAAGAAAAAAGGTCCTTGGGTTATGCCAGGGAGATCCAAGGGTTATGCTAGGATGAAATAAAAAGGTCCTTGGGCTATGCCAGGAATGATCCACGGGTTATACTGGGATAAGAAAGAAAGAGTCCTTGGGTTATGCCAGGGATATCCACGGGTTATGCCGGGATAAAAGAAAAAAAAGGGCTCCTTGGGTTATGCCAGGGAAATCCACGGGTTATGCTGGGATAAAAAGAAAAAAGGTCCTTGGGTTATGCCACAGATGATCCACCGGTTATGCCGGGATAAACGAAAAAGTCCTTGGGTTATGCCATGGATGATCCGCTGGTTATGCCGGGTTAAAAGAAAAAAGGTCCTTGGGTTATGCGAGGGATGATCCACGGGTTATGCCGGGATAAAAGAAAAAAAGGTTCTGCTGGGGATAAAAGGAAAAATGATCCTCGGGTTATGCCGAGGGAAGAAAAGATCCTCAGGTTATGCAGGGGAGAAAAGGAGAATGATCCTCTGGTTATGCCGGGGATAAAAAGAAAAAGAATCCTTAGGCTATGATGGGGAGAAAAAGGAACATGAGCCTATGGTTATGTCGAGGGAAGAAGAGATCCTCAAGTTATGTTAGGGAGAAAAGGAGAATGATCCTCGGGTTATGCCGGGGACAAAAAGAAAAAGATCCCCAGGTTATGCTGGAGAGAAAAGGAGAATGATCCTAGGGTTATGCCGGGGAAAGAAAAGATCCTCAGGTTATGTGGGAAGATCCACGGTTTATGACGGGGACAAAGAGGGAATGTGGTCCTAGGTTAAAAGGATGCAGCTAGAGATTGGAGGCCCTATGCTACCATTTTTTTCTTTTCTAGTTTCTTTTCTTTACAAAATGCAGAAAAGAATTTGGAGGAAAACTTTCCTTTTGGGTTGATTATTGCTGCGAAGATGCTCCTAGCTCCTGCGCATTTCCCTTTTTGGTTACACCTGCTTCTTGCACGACTTCTTTGGGTTACACCTATTTCAGATTATCAAACAAAACAATTGTTAGTTCATAGTGGTGGTTGGTTTAGCGGCTTTGGTTATTTGATCACCGGGTCTTGGCCCAACTTTTAGTGAGAACTTCCGCTGCTTGCTGGATTTTCTTGAAGAGTGATATCTCCCTTAAAACCGAAGAACTCAACTTTTCAAAATTTCTCATGAAAGGTCGCCTGCGTGGGGATTTGGCCCTTTTCACTTTACTCTTCCTTTAGGATTGTTGTCCTTGGATTTCTTTGCATTTTCAACAACTTTGATTTCAGAACATCGTGATCCCTTGGTTTTTTAGATCCTTGCCAAGACAGTTAGCAGCGTGGGACTCAATCCTTTTAACTTTATTTTGCTTTTGTGGGCATTTGACTTTGACTTCCTTTCCTTTCAGGAAATTTTTCATTTCAAAACATCAGCCATCATAGCCAGCCGAGCTTGATGCACTTGTTGAGGCTAGGTACCTTTCTTCAGCTTTTGTTAGGCGAACCCTGTAAAGCTAGTCTGGCCACCGTTTTTTAGTTTTAGGAACAAAACTATACCAAAAGGGATTCAAAGAAAAAGTAATCAGAAAGCAAGAGAATGAAATTAAAGAGAAGTGTCCCTTTCGGGAAGAAAAGAAGGAATTATGTGCGGTGTATGGAGGCTTTGAATAGACATGACATGCTTCTTGGACTGGACGCCCGACCCGCACAAACTTTTTCGTCTTCTCAATACTCATTGACCAGTGTCTCAAACTAGGGAATATATTAGGGACTCTATCAATGGTGGGGAATGTTTTCTTTTCGACCAACGGTGCCCTTTGCAGGTTTTCACCCATCGACCTCTCTCATTTCTCTTCTCACCGTCGCTCGACAGTGCCTTTTACGACTTTTCATTAAACAGACTCTCTCATTTTCAGTTTCTCTACTCACTGTCGCCTTATGATGCCCCTAGGTTTTCACCTATAAGACTCTCTCATTTTATTTCTCTCAATTAGACTGTACCAGATTCCAACAATGGTGTTTTCCGATTCCACTGCTTTTGCCAATTGATCAAAAGGACTTGAACAAGGTTTGGGTAAAAAGAATCTGGACGGAATTATAACTTTGGAACCATTTTGGTGGGCCTTTGCCAAGCCATTATATCATCTGCCCCAGTTTCATTTTCTTGGGGACTTGGAATTTTTGTTTTGGTGTGACTGAACCCCAGAGAGAGGCTGCCTATGTATCCTTTCGGAATCAAGTCAGACGTAGTTCATGAAACTTTGTTTTTGGTTTCTTTTGTTTTTCTATTTTGTTTTGTTTTTTCTTTCTCTTTTTTTTTTGTTTTTTTTCTTCATATTTTCCCTTTTCTTGTCTTTTCTTTCTTTTTTCGTATTTTTCTTTTTTTCTCTTTTTGTTTATTTCATTTTTCAATAACACTTTTAGGTTCCAAAGAGGGTAATCAAAGAAGAGTAACCGTCTCAAAGGGTTTGCAAAGGGTTTATAATGTTTTAATAGTAGGAACGAAAGCCTTCGTCATCTCAATTAAACAAAGTCATTGCTGTAGAAAGCCTAGACATAGTACCTTTTTACTGCGTCTGCATTCACAGCTGTTTCAGGACATTCCCCTCGATACCGCCCAGAAACAATGCTCCGTTCAACAATATCTTTCTGATGATGTACGGGCCCTTCCAATTAGGAGCAAATTTTCCTTTTGCTTCATGGTGATGAGGAAGAATGCGCCTTAGCACAAGTTGTCCCACTTCAAAATTTCTTGGCCGTACTTTCTTGTTATAAGAACGTGCCATTCTTTGTTGATACAACTGCTCGTGGCAGACCACAACTATTTTTTTTCATCGATTAATGTTAGCTATTCCAAACAAGTCTTGACCCATTCAGTATCATCAATCTCGGCTTCAACGATGATCCGGAGAGAAGGGATGTCCACCTCCGCGGGCATCACAGCCTCAGTTCCATAGACTAAGAGATATGGGGTCTCTCCTACAGATGTGCGCACCGTGGTACAGTATCCAGTAGTGCGAAAGGCAACTTTCATGCCATTTCCTGGATCTTTGAATCATCTTTCTCAAAATCTTCTTGATATTTTTATTTGTTGCTTTGACGACATCATTAGCCTTGGGTCGATAAGGAGTGGAGTTCCTATCCATTATCTTGAATTGCTCGCATATCTTCTCCATAAAATGACTGTTCAGGTTTGCCGCATTATCTGTGATAATGGTTGCGCGAATACGAAATCGACAAATAAGATCGACCCGTTGACGTACATGCCCCAAGTGATGAATGGCTAGGGTGCGGTCATGGGATGCAATTCCGTTGGCAGTGCATGAATCAAATTGTCGTGCACCTGACAAAATGGCACATTCGGACAAAGCTGAAACAGTCCTTTTCGATGGTTATCCAGTAATAGCCCGCTCGAAGAATTTTCTTTATCAAAACATACCCATTCATATGGGGTTCGCAAACTCATGCGTGTACTTCTTCCATGATCCTTCCAGCTTCTTCAGCATCAATACAGCTTAACAAATTGAGATCCAGGGTCCTTTTGTACAAGATATCACCACTCAAGAAGAAACCACTTGCATGTCATCTAGTGGTTCTCTTTTGATCTCCAGTGGCTTGTTCGGGGTATTCTTGTGTTTTCAA
This sequence comes from Nicotiana benthamiana, assembly GCA_034376525.1. NCBI lineage: Eukaryota > Viridiplantae > Streptophyta > Magnoliopsida > Solanales > Solanaceae > Nicotiana > Nicotiana benthamiana. The sequence continues at coordinate 158,931,864 of CM067339.1, forward strand.
AAATCTTTTGATGTCATGGTACCATGGCTGGATACTTGGTTATGCCTCAGTTGTATTGCAGTAACCGTGCCTTTCCCTGATTTGGATTTCGAAGGGATCAATGTGGACATTGCCTGGGTAGGGCAACATATAGGCCAGAGTGGCAAGTGCATCAGCTAGTTCATTGTGACAACGAGGGATATACCTGAACTCTATTGATTTGAACCTCTTGCTAAGATCTTCCACATATTGCCGATAGGTAATAAGTTTAACATCTCGGGTTTCCCATTCTCCATGGACTTGCGTTATAATCAGATCTGAGTCTCCCATAATCAACAACTCTTCGACATCTTGGTCGATTTCCATGTTCATACCCATGATACAAGCTTCATACTTGTCTGTGTTATTTGTGTAGAAAAACCGAAGTTAGGCTGTGGCCGGTTGTGCTGATCAGTGGGTGAGATCAAGATTTCTCCTATTCCCACACCTTTTGCATTTACTGCTCCATCAAAGAACATTTTCCAAGCAGGCGTATCCTCAGATATTGCCTCAACCGAGTATACCTCTTCATCTGGGAAATAAGTGTTCTAAGGTTGGTATTCATCTTTCGGCCAAATGATCTGCTAATTCCTTGTCTTTCATTACCCTGGGAGTGATATAGACTATGTCAAGTTCGGTGAGTAGAATATGCCATTTTACTAATCTTCCCGTGGGTGTCGGTTTTTGGAATATGTATTTCAGTGGATCCAACCTAGTTATAAGGTAGGTGGTGTAGGCTTGCAGATAATGTCTCAGCTTCTGAGCGACCCACATTGAAGCACAGTAGGTTCGTTCCAGCAGAGTATACTTGGCTTCGTAGTTGGTGAACTTCTTGCTCAAATAGTATATTTCCTGCTCTTTCTTTCCGGAAATATAATGTTGCCCTAGGACACAACCAAAGGACTTTTCCAAGACTGTCAGGTACAAGAACAAAGGCCTCCCTGGTTAAGGTGGGACCAAGACTGGTGGGCTGCATATATACTCTTTGAACTTATCGAAAGATTCCTGACATTCATCCGTCCATTTGACTGTTGCATCCTTTTTTAGTAATTTGAATATGGGTTCACATGTGGAGGTCAATTGAGCAATGACCTGGCTGATATAGTTCAATCTTCCCAACAAGCTCATCAAAACTTTCTTGGTTTTTAGAGGAGGTAATTCCTGAATAGATTTTATCTTTATCGGACCTAACTCGATACCTCTCCGACTGACTATGAATCCAAATAATTTGCCCAACGGGACCCTGAAGGCACATATGGTTGGTTTTAATTGCAAATCATATCTGTGCAACTGCTCAAAGAACTTCCTCAGATACCGCACATGGTCATCCTGAGTTTTGGACTTGATGATCACGTCGTCCACATATACCTCTATCTCTTGATGCATCTTATCATGGAAGATGGTGGTCATGAATATGATGTAGGCTTCCCCGACATTCTTCAAACCAAAAGGCATGACCCTGTAGCAATAGGTACCCCAGGGTGTGGTAAAATCTATTTTCTTTGCGTCTTCTTCATCCGTCAATACCTGGTGATATCCTGCGTAACAGTCCACGAATGACTGTATCTCATGCTTGACGCAATTATCAACAAGGATGTGGATGTTTGGCAAGGGGAAGTTATCTTTGGGGCTTGCCCTGTTCAGATCTCTATAATCCACACGCACTCGGGTTTTCCCATCTTTCTTTGGCACTGGAACTACATTGGCCAACCATCTGGTGTACCAGACTACTCAGATCACCCCTGCTTCTAAGTGTTTCGTGATCTCTTCTTTGATTTTATCACTAACATAAGTTTTGAATGTCTTCTGCTTTTGCTGGATTCAGGGGCACTCAGAATAAGTTGGCAATTTATGCACCACAAAGTCAACACTCAGTCCCGCCATATCATTATATGACCATGCAAACACATCTTTGAACTCAAACAGGAGTTGAATTAATGCATCCCGAGTTTTCTCATTTGCAAGGATGCTTATTTAGGTTTCCTTGATTTCTTCGGAACTACCCGAGTTAACCGGCTCAGTGTTATTTAGGTTAGGTTTAGGTTTCGAAATATTCCAGTTCTCCATTTATTTCTCTAAAACCCTCTTCTTCATCATATTCTGGTTCTTGGTTCATTATTTCACAACTAGATGGCATATTGGGATTTGGGCATGAAGTCCACAAACATTTCATGTTATTTAAAGCCGCATTATTACAACTGGAAGAAGAAATAAAAAAATAGCAAAGATCAGAAAGAATAAAGGAAAATGAACGATGAAATATTGATTTCATTTCTTGGAATTTTAAGATAACATGGTTTACATTTGCAAATTAAAATACATGAAGCTAAAGAAAATATCTGAGTTACACCCTAGAATAACTCACGATGCAGAAAAAGTGGCAGGACTAGTCTACCGGGACTCCCGCCTGATGAGGAATGGCGTAGCTTTCCAATTCTGCAATTTGGCCTCGGGTCCCACGTACAGTACCTCAGTGGTGCTAGAGCCTTCTCCTGGCTGAACCATGTGGGTTTCATCTAATATCTTTCTCATTTTCCCCACATATTTTCTCAATTTCTTCGGTCGTAAAGGCCTAATCCTATTCTTCTTCATTGTATTTTGGCTTGACAAATGTCTCGAACACATGCAACATTGGTTGAGGTAGGACCCATCCATAATGTTTTCTGTCCTTTACCCATTTTATATCATCTGAAGTAGGTTGGAAGCCTAACCCGAAGAACTTCTCAGTGGAAGGCAGAGTAACTGGTTCAGCTATTCCTTGCAAGGGCTTCCCAAGTCCCTTCCCTGGTTTGAATCCATGCCGTATCATTTCTTTAGCTACCATAATTGATGCATTGGAAAGGAAGGGTTGGCGACAAGGGTTTCCCTCTTCGTACTTTTCTGCCACCAGAACTTTAAAGTCCTGATAAACTATGTGCTCACTGCCTTCTCTCACTTCAAGGCATGGGACTGGGGGATCTTGATAAATTGATTGTTCATCCTCCCCATGGACCACAATTTCTTGAGCCTCGTGCTCAAACTTTACCATCTGATGAAGAGTAGAAGGCACAAACCATGTTGCGTGGATCCATGGTCTCCCTAAAAGAAGGTTACAGGACGTGTCCATGTCTAGAACTTGGAAAGTCACCTCAAAGTCAACTGGACCGATGATCAGAATTAGATCAATCTCTCCAATCGTGTCCCTTTTGATACCATTGAAAGCTCGTATGCTGTCATTGTTGAGACGAATCATTTCAGTCCCAATCTCTATGCGTTGTAGTGTTGAGAGTGGGCAGATATCCACCCCAAAACCTCCGTCTACCATAACCCTTTTCACATAATACTCTTCACATTTGACAGTTAAGTGTAAGGCTTTGTTATGTGTAACCCCTTCAGGAGGCAAGTCATTTTTTCTGAATGAAATCTGGTTGATTGCGAAAAATCTTTCCGCCATTCTTTCTAATTGCTCCACAAAGGTCTCAGCTGGCACATATGCCTTAAGGGTCTTGATTAGTACCTTCTAGTGTTCGGGGGATTTCACCAACAAAGATAGCAAGGAGATTTTTTCAGGAAACTTTCGAAGAAGGTCAACCACTTCATAATCTGTCATTTTCATTTTTTAAAAGAAAGTTTCCGCCTCTTCGGCACTCACTGGTTTTTAGCTGGGAAGCGCTTCCTGGCGGCATTGTTCACTTCTTCCAAGTTGGATTACCTCTCCACAGGGTAGTTTTCTTCTCCTGAGATTTCTTTTCCCTTATATGTCACCACTGTTTTATGGTAGTTCCAAGTCACTGCGGAAGGATCTGTCATGGGCCTTTGTGGGACGCGGCCAATAACCACGGGCTCACTCAACCTTGGTGGATTAGTTGGCCCCTACACTGCATAAGCTTCCTTGGGCACATACATTTGGGTGGTCTTGTTCAGTTTGAATCTCTTGGGAGGACTCAAAGTCAACCGCTTTTCCTTGCGGCCCTGTGAGACATAGAGAACAGCGTCTTTGGCGGGCATTTCCCCAATTTCTGCCTCAATTTCCTTTTCTGATTTGGGGTATGTGTCTTTGTTCCTTTTCTCCCTTTAATTTTGCTTCGGGGAAGTTTTTGGCTTTCTCTCCACATCAACAATGGCAATTATGGCCTTCAATGCCGAGTTGAATTCCTTGTCTTTAACGATCATTTTGATTACTAGCCCGTTGTTACGGGCCGGCAGTGGGTTATTGGTGACATTGAGGATGTCCTCATCCCTTAACACTATCTTCCTCTGTTCTATCAAATCCTCCACAACTCTTTTCAAAGTCCAATAGTTTTCTGTATCATGCCCCTCAGCTCCTGAGTGATAGGCGCATCGGGTGCCCCGCTGGTAGGAAGGTGATTCTGGGTTTTGCCTGTTTGGAGGTACGGGCCGCAGCAGGTCCATTTGGACAAGTTTCGGAAACAAACTAGAGTAGGGTTCACCGATTGGTGTAAAATTTGTCCTTCTGGGTGGTTCACGAGGACAGAAGTTATTTTGCGGAGGACGAGGGTTGTAGTGGGTCTGGTGAAGAGGCTGGTTTCTTGGGAATGGGGCTTGGTTCCTGTTGGCTTGTTGTTGATGCCGGACAAAAGGTTGAGCATTCATGACCGCATGCAGCTGAGGAGCATAAGGCATGTCCTGGTGAGGGTAGTAATGCTGAGGAGTTCTTTCTATGAACATGGATTTGGGAGCACGATTTCTTCTCACACCTTATGCTGCCATGGATGTTTCTTCTTTCTTCTTTCCCCTTGCTACTCCTAAACCCTCCTTGAATGGCTTGGGAGTTTGCTCTGATAGCGGATTGGCTTAGAATTCTGCCTTTTTTTAATCCATTTCCACCATTTCCCCGATTTTGATAGCTTCCATGAATGGCTTGCCCATAGCTGACATCATATTCTAGAAGTAGTCCGCTTCCTAAGCCTGGAGGAACATTAAGACCATTTCGACGTTGTCCATCGGAGGCTTTGCTGTAGGTGCTTGTTCACACCATTTGATTTTGTATTCCCGAAAGATTTTCGAGGTCTTCTTTTTCAAGTTTGACAATGAGTTTCTGTCTGGAGCAATGTCTATATTATACTAAAATTGTCTGACAAAGTCTCTAGGAAGGTCGTTCCAAATGTGCCAACGAGATATGTATTGATCCATGTACCATTCAGAGGCGATACCAACCAGACTTTCTCCAAAATAGTCCATAAGTAATTCTTCCTTTCCTCCGGCCCCTCACAATTGATTGTAGTATTTCTTTAGATGAGCAATAGGATCACCATTCCCATCGTACTTCTCAAATTTTTGGAGTCTTGAATCCTAAGGGAAAGTGCACATAAGGAAACATACATAGATCAGTGTAAGACACACTTTTCTGTCCACTCAAACCTTAGATGCTCTTGAGGCTTTTTTCTATACTCCTCATCTTTCTTGTGATCTCTTCTTGCTCAGAAGTTTTGGGAGTCTTTTCTTGTCCTAGAGTGAATTCAAATTGAGGTGGCCGAGGGTAGGTATAAGTGGGGAATTGAGGAGGCTCCATTTGGAGGGAAGGTGTTTGGAATGTAAAGGTTGAAGGATCAAAAGTGGGCCTAGCCAGTGCATGCTGTGTTGTGGCCAAGCATGGGGGAGTGGTGAAAATGTTTGGGGCCGCATTGGATATGAACACCCGGGGGCGAACCTCAGAAGGCGTTCCCATGAAATGAGATGATATAGTTGGTTTTCCCAGTGGGATACTTGGGTGACTAATTGGGACATTGGAGGTACCACTCGTTCAAGGGAAAAGTTTGGGAATCCCAAGATTGTGCTTGGTGGCTCTCTTTCGTTTGCCCAAGCGTCCCACATTTTCATAACCCTAAGACGCAGGATTATGTTCTCTTCGGCAGCTGCCGATTCAGAGGTTGGGATGCCCGAGATGGGGCTATCATCTGCAATGGGAACCATTGGTAGAGTCATTTCTGAAGGCATTCCAATACTCCCCATTGATCTAGTAAAGTATGGGTGTGAAGCCAGGTTACCACGAAAACCAACCACCGTTCTATTAAACTATGGAACTGATTACAAAAGCAAATAGTTAGTTTGTGACAAATAACAGATAGGTAATTGCACATTCGGATGTGATGCACCTATGCAGTTAAATGGGTTTCTACGTGTTTTGCAACGGTTGCATGCGTCGTCCCGGTTTTTATTTATTCTTTCCCCACTTTCTCTCCTTTTGATTTTACTCTCTTTTTCTTGCTTTTCTTTTCCTCTATACTTTTCTCTTTTTCTTTTCTTATTTGAGTTATTTACAAGATTATGACCGGATCCGATGAGGATTGCCTACGTATCACGATGCCGCGTGAATCAGATCATTACGTAGTTCAAGAGAAATAAATACGAAAAGAAACGAGACAATTTTTTTTTGGGGAATTTCAATTTTCATTAATAAAACTTATATTACAAAAGATGTTAACTACTCTTTTTCTTGGAAATAAAACTACAAACTCAAAATAAAGCAAAATACAGACTCAATGATTGAAAACTCAGGAATACATTAATGCTTCAACTACTGGTGCCCACGAGGCATCATTCGGCCTCGTCGTAGGCTTATGTGAAAGACCCCTTGTAATTGCTGCAAATCACTCATAACTTGCCAGACAAAAGTCATCACTACGGCAAAGAAGGTGGTACAAGTCATGTCCTCACATGCTTTGCACTTTATGGTAATGTTGTCAGCGATGGTTCTGATCCTTTCTCTAATTCTGCCTTTTTCCTGGAGTAATCGACCTATCTACCGGTTCTGTCGTGAAAGTGTTGATCTTGCATTTGTTGTATTTCTTCCTTCAATTTAGCAATCAAATTATAACAGTGCTCCCTGACAGCCTTGAAATTTTTAGCTCGTTTAGTTTCCTCATCCTCAAGAGTAGATACCTTTCTTCTTAAGCTAGTAATGGTCCCTTCATAGTTTCTCTTCATTTGCTGCACAAATCGCGCCCGTTCTTCTGCTTTCTTTGTCCATCGTGCTCGCATTTTTACTAGACTATCTTCAGACTTTTCCAGGTCTTCTTGACATTCAAGGACTTTCTTTTTTAGTGCATTTATAAGTCTCTCATCAGCCTGACTTCTTTACGGTTTATTGGCAGCTATTTTCATCTTTCTGATATGAGCTTTAAAGGCCTGATTTTCCTGGGTCATTTTTTTCTTTTTCGCCCTCATCGGCTGCGATTTGAAAACCATTTTCTAATTAAAGCTCCATGATATGCATTTCCAATTTGCTTATTTTGGCCTTATATTCATTCTCTTTGGTCAACTAGTCCCATTGCGGTTGTGCCTCAACTATGAATTGTTGGACATGTGGTCTCTTTGCAGGTCTTTTAGGAATTTGGAATTTCTTGCCAAACCACTAAAGGTGCTTAGATTCCACTTCACCTCTAGCTCGGTCTCTCACTATGGTCTTAGGTTCGAGAAACCTACACTCATTCCACACTTGGCGAATTTTCCCTTCTGGAAATGCAACTTTTGGGCCCAGCTCTGTTGGAAACACGTTTCAAATGCAATATACTAAACGTGTGTTCTTTTGTAGGTTTTGATGAATGTCAAACAAAGCAAAAAGCGATATACAGCAATGCTCAAGGACAAGCACAAAATGGATGCATTACAAGAAGCTCAAGACAAAGTTTAGAAATGTTATAATTGAGTCAATATTAATTGTGATCTTGATTCCTCAACTTGGCTCATAACATGGCTTCTCTACTAAAATTATTTTTCCAAAATCATGCATATTTAAATTAAGTGTCAAATGATTTTAAACTATACATATTTACATTTGTTAAAATGTTTTCCAAACATGCCTCAAAAATCTGGGCTAAGATAATCGATTATGTTCTTATGATAATCGAGTATCTCTAAGCCAAGACTGCATGACAATCGATTGTGAATTAATGATAATCGATTGTGAGTAAGTCAGTTAACATCAGGTTTTTGCAAACTGCATAACAATCGATTGTGTACTTATGATAATCGATTGTTAACTGAGGCAAAGTTTTCAAAACTCATAAAAATCGATTATGAACTAATGGTAATCGATTAGAATGAGAAAAATGTCTCCCAGTGATTTTAAATAAAATGATAATCGATTGTGGCTTTTGATAATCGATTATATATGAGACAGAGTTTTGAAATTAATTAATAATCGATTATCTCATTTGATAATCGATTGTTGAAGCTGACCGTTGTCATATATTTTCAATTACCGTCAGGTAATCGATTGTTGATATTTAACAATCGATGTTTTGCGTAAAATCTGGAAAAGATTTTCTGAACGTTGTTAAAATAATCGATTGTTGATTTCCGGACAATCGATGTTTTATGCCAAAAATTGGAAAGGATTTCTTAACGTTATAAATAATCGATTATTGATTTGAAGTAATCGATTGTTGACGTAAAATCTGGGATTGAATTTTTGATCTGATAGGCAAACAATCGATTGTTTAGTCTTGACAATCGATTGTCACTGAGTAATTTCAGCAATCCTTAATTGGCAATTAGACAACGGTAAGACTCAGTTTCTCACCTATAAATACAGCTTCAACTCAGTGTTTTCACAACAACAACATATACACTTTGAGTATTTTCATTGCTAAAAGCTTTCTTACATTGATCATCATTTTCCATTCATCCATAAAGCTTTTTGAAGAGCCATTCTATTGAGCTAAGTTGTTGTGATCTTGAGCGTACTATTTCTACTCATATCTACTCATTAAGGAGTGCTTTGTAAAGTGAGTGTGTTTTGTGTTTGTAAGAGAATTGCGATTCTCGTTTGTTGAGGAACTTGTGATTCCTCGGTTGAAGTCTTTGGGATTGTTATCCCCGAGCAGTTGAAGTCTTTGGGATTGTTATCCCCGAGCAGTTGAAGTCTTTGGGATTGTTATCCCCGAGCAGTTGAAGTCTTTGGGATTGTTATCCCCGAGCAATTGAAGTTTTTGGGATTGGTATCCCCGAGCAATTGAAGTCTTTGGGATTGTGATCCCCGAGCACCTAGGTGAGGCTTGTGTCCTCAGCTGTAACGGTTTGTTAAGCACCCGTAAGCTTGACAAGTTTAGTGGAAATCTCGAGAGAGTCTCTCGGGGACTGGACTAACCACGTTTGTGGCCAACCAGGATACATCATTGTGTAAGTTTATTCTACTGCACTTGTTTTAATTTCTGCAAAGTTTTTAAATTCCGCACTAAAACGCTTAATATTTTTAAAACGCTATTCACCCCCCCCCCTCTAGCGTAAAGCGTATTGTCCAACAATTGGTATCAGAGCCATACTCTCTGAAAAACTTAACCGTTTGAGAGAACCATCCATGGCTTCTACTCTAAATTTCTTTGCAGGAATAGGTGAAGGAGAATGCAGCATGTCGCCTCCAATATTAGACGAAAACGACTACTCAGTCTGGAAATATCGGATGCAAGTTTTTACAATGGCAAACGATTTGTATCTATGGCAAGCGATTAAACACAGTGATCAACTGACGACAAAAGTCGGGAAAGATAAGGTAAGTGAATACAACTCTAAAGCTATGAATATATTACATAACGCCTTGAACCAGGAACTTTGGCGAAAAATCTCCCACTATAAAACTGCTAAGGAAATGTGGGACAAACTTGAGGAATTGCACGAAAACACGCCTCAAAAAGCGGTCAGCACAAACGATGAATCAACTGGTCAGTGCCTCATGGCAGACGAAAAAGACGAGGTAAGTACATCTAACGATATGCAAATTGCTTATAACAAACTGCATGATGAGTTGGTAAATGCTTCTAAGACTATTAAAGATTTACAAAGAACTCTTTCTTTACAAGAAGAGGATTTTCAAAAACAACTCTTTTTAAAAGACAAGGACTTTGAAGAACGTCTTTCTTTAGCTCAAAAAGGTGTTGAAAATCTGTCTCGTGATAACGAGAATCTTGCAAATGAAAATCAATTTTTGTTAAATGATAGTATAGAACTTAGACAAGTCATCAAGACTATGCATGAAGCCTCTTGTGTTGATAAATGCTCTACTTGTACGGCTTGTGAGTCCTTAAAACTAGAAAACACAGAACTTAGGAAAACATTAGAAACACGTAGGAAAGAAGTTCATAAAGTTGTTGAAAAAGAAATGCCTAAGAAATATCAACGGCATAAAAACAAAAACTTCACTACTCCACCTAGAAATAACTCTAAGGTATTAAACAAGCCTAGAACAAATTCTTTTAGACCACCTAGACATTATGCTAGAATGTATGAAAATAAGGGTAGAACTAATATCTTTAGACAACCTAGATCCGAATCTAGGATTCTTGCAAACAAGCCTACAAATAGTAATTTTCGGCAACCAAGAAATAACTCTAGGAACGAGCTTAGACCACCTAGACATGACACTAGGTCCTTCAACAAGTCTAGCACTAATAACTTTAGACCATCTAGATATTATACTAGAAATGGGAACAATATGTCTAGTGTAAATCTTTTTCATTCGCCTAGAACTTTGTTGGCTCAACCTAGGCATCAACACAACCCGAACGTAGTATGTCATTACTGCAATCGTATAGGTCATATTGCACCTATGTGTTTTACAAAGCATAGAGATTCTTCATATTATTATGGTCGTTATTTGCCTAACCCCCAAGGACCCAAAATGGTATGGGTACCTAAAGAATATTAATTTGCTTTGTAGGTGTGCTTGAAGGGATCAAGTGTACTATGGTACCTTGACAGTGGATGCTCCAGACACATGACAGGAGACGAATCCAAATTCCTTCAACTAGAGCACAAAGAAGGAGGAAGCGTTGTATTCGGTGACAACAATAAAGGACAAATTATTGGCATCGGATCGGTCGGTAAGAATGAAAAATCCTCTATAAAGCATATATTACTTGTCAAAGGTTTAAAGCATAATCTCTTGAGCATAAGTCAATTATGTGACAAGGGAAATCTTGCGTTGTTTGATTCGGATGAGTGTTTAGTGTTTAGACGTAGTGACTTCAAGATTATTCTACGTGGTTTTAGAGTTGACAATATTTACATGGTTGATCTTGAAAACTCCTCATCCGAGTATGTTGATTGTTTGTTGAGCAAAGATGATAATGTGTGGTTGTGGCATCGTAGAGTAGCCCATATGAACATGCATCTTTTAAATAAATTGATTTCTCAAAATCTAGTGATTGGTCTTCCCAACTTAAAATTTGAAAGTGATACTATTTGTGATTCTTGTCAAAAGGGGAAGCAAACAAGAGCATCTTTTAAATCCAAAAATGTTGTTTCAACCTCTAGACCTTTACAACTATTGCATATGGATTTATTCGGACCATCCCGTATCGAAAGTCTAGGAAGAAATAGATATGCTTTTGTAATTGTTGATGATTTCTCTAGATTTACATGGACATTATTTCTTGCACATAAAAGTGATGCATTTCTTAGCTTCAAGCTTTTCTTAAAAGAGTTCAAAATGAAAAGGAATCAACTGTCACTTCCATTAGAAGTGATCATGGGGGAGAGTTTGATCACAATCTCTTTGCGGATTTTTGTGATGAACTCGGAATCGAGCATACCTTTTCCGCTCCACGTACACCACAACAAAACGGGGTGGTGGAAAGGAAAAATAGGAGTCTCGAAGAGATGGCTAGAACCATGCTCGACAAAGCTAAGATTCCCAAATACGTGAGTACAGCATGCTATGTTTTAAATAGAGTAGCAATTCGGCCGATACTCTTAAAAACCCCATATGAACTCTACAAAGGTAGAAAACCTAACATTTCACATTTACGTGTTTTTGGTTGTAAATGTTTTGTGCATAACAATGGAAAGGACCAACTAGGAAAATTTGATGCAAAGTCGGATGAAGGTATCTTCATTGGCTATTCTTCTCGTAGTAAAGCTTATAGGGTTTTTAATAAAAGAACCCAAGTTGTAGAGGAATCTCCTCATATTGTATTTTCCGAAGATAATACTCGCTTGGCGAGAAAGGATTGTGGTCTTGATCTTTCAGGCATTCTGGAAAGTCTAAAGGACAAAATTCAAGAAGAACCACCAAGGAAAGAAATTGACAAAACGGTGGAACAACCAATTGAAGAAGCTCCTCAACCGGAAAATGAACCAAAAGAGCAAATAGAATGGAGGACAGTCAAAGACCATCCTCTCGATCAGGTAATAGGCGACGTTGGAGGGAAGGTAAGTACCCGGAGCTCCCTTAGAAATACCTTAGATCTTACTGCTTTTGTTTCTCAAATTGAACCCAAAACCATCTCTGAAGCAATTGGGGATGAATTTTGGACCTTGGCAATGCAAGAGGAGCTTAACCAATTCAAACGTAACAACGTTTGGGATTTGGTGCCAAGACCCGAAGGTCATACCATAATTGGTACGAAATGGGTTTTTCGAAATAAATTAGATGAAAATGGCATAATCACTAGAAACAAAGCTAGGCTTGTAGCTCAAGGCTATAATCAAGAAGAAGGGATTGATTATGATGAGACATATGCTCCGGTAGCTAGATTAGAGGCCATCCGTTTGTTGCTTGCTTTTGCATCTTCTATGAATTTCATTTTATATCAAATGGATGTGAAAAGTGCCTTTTTAAATGGTTTTATCCAAGAAGAAGTTTATGTAAAGCAACCCCCCGGTTTTGAAGACTTTAATTTTCCTAATCATGTTTTCAAACTCAAAAAGGCCCTTTATGGTTTAAAACAAGCTCCTCGAGCTTGGTATGAAAGGTTGAGTAAATTTCTTTTAGAAAATAATTTTATTCGTGGAAAAGTTGACACAACTTTATTTGTCAAGCATGAAAATAATGATATCTTGCTAGTTCAAATATATGTAGATGATATCATTTTTGGTGCCACTAACAATGCTCTATGCAAGGAATTTTCAAACTTAATGACTAGCGAATTTGAGATGTCCATGATGGGTGAGTTACAATTCTTTTTGGGATTACAAGTAAAACAAATGAAGGAAGGTACATTCATTTGTCAAAGCAAGTATTGCAAAGAACTGCTTAAACGTTTTGATATGAACAATGCAAAGGAAATGGCAACTCCCATGAGCACATCCGATCATCTCGACAAAGATGAAAAAGGTAAGGAAGTCGACATCAAAAAGTACCGAGGTATGATTGGCTCTCTTCTTTATCTTACTGCTAGTCGTCCGGACATCATGTTTAGCGTGTGCGGCTGTGCCCGTTATCAATCATGTCCGAAAGAGTCTCACCTTACTGCGGTAAAGCGGATTCTAAGGTATCTTGTCGGTACTACCAATATGGGTCTATGGTACCCCCAAAGGTTCTTCATGCCAACTTATTGGCTATTCCGACTCCGATTTTGCTGGATGCAAATTGGACCGCAAGAGCACTAGCGGCACTTGCCACTTGCTCGGTAGCGCTTTAGTTTCTTGGTTTAGTAAGAAGCAAGTTAGTGTTGCGTTGTCCACAACCGAGGCTGAATATGTAGCCGCGGGGAGCTGTTGCGCTCAAATCCTATGGATGAAACAACAACTCTTGGACTATGGCCTACGTCTTGATCACATTCCTCTTAGATGTGACAACACTAGTGCCATATGCTTGACGAAGAACCCCATTCTTCACTCGCGAACAAAACACATTGAAATTAGACATCATTTTATTAGAGATCACGTTCTAAAAGGCGATGTCGAAATTGAATTTGTTGAAACAAAAAGCCAATTGGCAGACATCTTTACAAAGCCCTTAGATAAAGAGTCCTTCTTCCGAATTCGTAGTGAACTCGGGATCCTTGACTCCACGTTGATCTAAGTCATGCATTGCATTTTATTTCTTACATAATTTCTAACTTGAGCGTCGGAGGCGTCTAACATTTTTTTGCAGGTATCACCCTAAAGAAAAGGGGATCATAAAAGCATGACGCAAATACTCAAGTATTCTACAGGAAAATCACCGTCAAACAATCGATTACTGAATCAATAATCGATTACTTTTGTTATCTTTATTTTCCAATAAATAAACTTTTGTTTATTTCATATGTTTTTTTTTGCATATTCTTTCCTTATATATTTTTGCTAATGGCAAAAGGGGGAAGAAACGGGATATCAAGAAGTATGCTATATCACTCTCAACTTCATTTATGCTTAAATTAAGGGGGAACATCAAATTGCATACTTTACACTTGTCTTGGATCATCAAAATAATTATTGCATATATCCCGCTTATGTTTGCCATTATCAAAAAGGGGGAAATTGTTGGAAACACGTTTCAAATGCAATATACTAAACGTGTGTTCTTTTGTAGGTTTTGATGAATGTCAAACAAAGCAAAAAGCGATATACAGCAATGCTCAAGGACAAGCACAAAATGGATGCATTACAAGAAGCTCAAGACAAAGTTTAGAAATGTTATAATTGAGTCAATATTAATTGTGATCTTGATTCCTCAACTTGGCTCATAACATGGCTTCTCTACTAAAATTATTTTTCCAAAATCATGCATATTTAAATTAAGTGTCAAATGATTTTAAACTATACATATTTACATTTGTTAAAATGTTTTCCAAACATGCCTCAAAAATCTGGGCTAAGATAATCGATTATGTTCTTATGATAATCGAGTATCTCTAAGCCAAGACTGCATGACAATCGATTGTGAATTAATGATAATCGATTGTGAGTAAGTCAGTTAACATCAGGTTTTTGCAAACTGCATAACAATCGATTGTGTACTTATGATAATCGATTGTTAACTGAGGCAAAGTTTTCAAAACTCATAAAAATCGATTATGAACTAATGGTAATCGATTAGAATGAGAAAAATGTCTCCCAGTGATTTTAAATAAAATGATAATCGATTGTGGCTTTTGATAATCGATTATATATGAGACAGAGAGTTTTGAAATTAATTAATAATCGATTATCTCATTTGATAATCGATTGTTGAAGCTGACCGTTGTCATATATTTTCAATTACCGTCAGGTAATCGATTGTTGATATTTAACAATCGATGTTTTGCGTAAAATCTGGAAAAGATTTTCTGAACGTTGTTAAAATAATCGATTGTTGATTTCCGGACAATCGATGTTTTATGCCAAAAATTGGAAAGGATTTCTTAACGTTATAAATAATCGATTATTGATTTGAAGTAATCGATTGTTGACGTAAAATCTGGGATTGAATTTTTGATCTGATAGGCAAACAATCGATTGTTTAGTCTTGACAATCGATTGTCACTGAGTAATTTCAGCAATCCTTAATTGGCAATTAGACAACGGTAAGACTCAGTTTCTCACCTATAAATACAGCTTCAACTCAGTGTTTTCACAACAACAACATATACACTTTGAGTATTTTCATTGCTAAAAGCTTTCTTACATTGATCATCATTTTCCATTCATCCATAAAGCTTTTTGAAGAGCCATTCTATTGAGCTAAGTTGTTGTGATCTTGAGCGTACTATTTCTACTCATATCTACTCATTAAGGAGTGCTTTGTAAAGTGAGTGTGTTTTGTGTTTGTAAGAGAATTGCGATTCTCGTTTGTTGAGGAACTTGTGATTCCTCGGTTGAAGTCTTTGGGATTGTTATCCCCGAGCAGTTGAAGTCTTTGGGATTGTTATCCCCGAGCAGTTGAAGTCTTTGGGATTGTTATCCCCGAGCAGTTGAAGTCTTTGGGATTGTTATCCCCGAGCAATTGAAGTCTTTGGGATTGGTATCCCCGAGCAATTGAAGTCTTTGGGATTGTGATCCCCGAGCACCTAGGTGAGGCTTGTGTCCTCAGCTGTAACGGTTTGTTAAGCACCCGTAAGCTTGACAAGTTTAGTGGAAATCTCGAGAGAGTCTCTCGGGGACTGGACTAACCACGTTTGTGGCCAACCAGGATACATCATTGTGTAAGTTTATTCTACTGCACTTGTTTTAATTTCTGCAAAGTTTTTAAATTCCGCACTAAAACGCTTAATATTTTTAAAACGCTATTCACCCCCCCCCCCCCCTCTAGCGTAAAGCGTATTGTCCAACAAGCTCAATGACATGTTTACTCAAATCTTCATCATTGTGGACGGTTTGAAATCTTCCTAAATGGCACAAAACTCTGTAGGGATCATATGGTTGGATGTTTTGAATGCCCATCAAGAGGATATAAGACACTTCAACTGACATGTACACCGCTTCGGTGACGGGAAGCCACCCGAATGCCCACTCAATTTTGTCGGCAGTCAAGGATCTCAAATGTACAAGCCAAGCTTCGGTACCCGTAAGGAATTCAATACCTGCTACCTGGCTTTCAAACTATTCAATGCAGCTCGGACCAGTCAAACCATAATTCATATACCTAACCCGGTGACAGAGGTGTTCTTGCATCCATAATTGAAGTAACAAATTGCAACCCTGGAAGAATTTCCCCCTTCCTGACAGATAGTCAAGGCTCGGTAGATTTCAGACACGATTAGAGGAACCACAGTGATGTTGGTTTCTTGATTGCAACATCGATCATTCCCACAAGACCTATTTCTATATTTCCATCTTTCCTGGGACAGACTACAACACCCAAGAAAGCTACCATAAAAGCTAAACCCCTCCTTGCCTCCCATTTGTTTTTATTTTCGGCGTGGGTTAGACCAGTGTTTGGCTCTTCAAAACCTCAGGGGTTACCATATCAGAAATGGAGTGTGCAATACAGTTTAAATAAATTTTTGTCCTGAACATCCCGACTAATACTTAGCAAATCCAGAAACCTGTTGGGGCACTGGTCTTGGTGACAACGGATATCAGCTTCTAAGGCTTCCATTGAGGCCCGCATAACCCGCAACTTCCTCCAAGTAGGTGTGAGCTCAAAGTCGGAGAAACGGAATTGCAAGTCTGGTCCTAAAAAGTTGTTAAAGCTTCAATTATGTCTGACGTCGGCTTGATGTTTAATAGTCCGACAAGGCCTCCCAGAACTTTCAACACTGTTTCTCTACTGCCCTTTCCAAGATTATTTTACCAATGTGGAGCTTCAGAGGGATCTCATTAAGGACTGTGAAGGGTTCAATTTTATTCGTGCTCATTCTGCACATTTATTAAGGCGATTTGATGACTGATGTTAACCTAAAAGGAGAAATAACAATATCTTTTTTTTTTCAAAATTTTCATTTTAAAAACAAAACCTTGGTTTCGTAGATACGACCTTTTAGAACATCGGGGAAGAAGATTTTAAGGTTGTGCCTGCTAGCCGTTGAAAATGACCCAAGGTGGTTGTTCTTGCAAAAACAACCTTCTGGCGCCCTTTTGGGGACATTCAGCTTATTTTAAACAAGAATGACATCACACGACTCATTTGTGACTAAGATTAATTTTTTTTATTGTTTTTGGCTAGTTTGTGCAAAAATGGGAGTTGGATCCGATGGGGGTTGCCTACGTATCACACATCCGGTGAGAATCAAACTGGCGTAATTTGGGCAGATTTGACAAAACCAACTATATTGAAAACAAAAACTTTTCTTTTTCCCTTTTTCTAATTTCCCCTTTTTTTCAAAATTTCAGCAGAGTTTCGCTATGATTTGGGTATTGGTTTTTCTCGAAAAATGTGATCACCCTAATTTTGCTATTCTCTTTTCAACTCTCTCCCATTATTTATAAGCCGGTCAACATGTAGATCCGAAGAAAATAAATGCACAAGTAGCAAGTAAGATGCATTAGGATGGTCTTTTCTTTTCAGGTCACCTGTCCTAGACGGACCCAACCCTTGTGTTGAGTCCCCTAAGTCAAATGCACGTGATGCAAACAAAAGTTCCTACTAAGGATCTGACATGAGGCTTTGTTATTCTAGGTTTAAAATCTGGGTTTATTGTTCTAGACCTGGCTTACCCGAGCGGACAACTCGAGCCGAAGAGGGGCAACATACTGGGAATACAGAAGCTTCGCCGGCTTAGCAACTTGTTCGAACCTCGTTCTAAAATGGGATAAGACTCTAAACAGAAGAGAAGTCACACGACGTGCACCCTTCTCCATGATGTAGAAGACTTAGAAAGAGAAAGTGTTTCGTAGCAGTTTATACAATTCACCAAATATCAAAGCGGTAAACTACTTAGCACATTAGGCATGAAACATGTAGGAAAATCAAATAAAGCAATCATAAAAGCCATTCTAAGCTCAAATTCTTAAACCCTAAACCGAAGTTTTGAGTTTTTAGTTTCCCCAGCAAAGTCGCCAGAGTTGTCACACCTCATTTTACACACCATCCCGAAAGAATAAAGTATAAGGGAATTTTTTCACTTTAAGTAACATTATTCGAAATGAGATTTTTTTTATTCAGAATCGCCACTTGGGATGGTTTATATTCTGGTGTCCAAAGTCATCAGTTTATTTTAAAATCTCAAATCGAGGAAAATTTGACTTTTGTTTTGAAGTCTGCGAAATTCTGAATTAAGGAATTATGTTAACCCGGGGGAAAGTATTAGACACCCCCAGATTCTGTGGTTCTAGCACTGTCACATAAACTATTACAATTGGCCTATCTGATTTTAATACATGTTTTAACCTATAGTATAATTTTTAAACTATTTACGCTTTTAATTAATTTTAAATGGAATTGAACGTTGTTTAAATCATGTCTTTGGATTTGCATCACATGAATGCACCCGCAATCTGAAACATATTTTATTTAAAGTTTTGGGACTTGGATTTGGGACACATGAAATGCGCACCCGAGTTTAAGAATGTATTATTATTAAAGAACACGCCTAAAGCGAGTAACGTGTTTATTAATTTTGCGGGAGGCCATGAAAATTTGCTAAATGACACATCCCGAATTCTAAGTATTTTAAGGAACTAATTTGGACAAGAGCCACGCGTTTGTGATTTTATTTGGCGCGGCGCACCTCAATTTTATTATAAGGACATTTGAACTAAAGTTGGGAGAACTAGTGAGCTATTATTGTTCATTATGGTTTTCCTCCATTCTAATTAATTAACACTAAGAAACATCAAAGTATTCTAGGAATTTTGGGCCCCAAGATCAAGCCCAAACTCAAACAAAGACAATCTTCATTATTGAAGAAGCCCTTAATTCGAGTCTGCCACTTAACTTGAAAGGCCCAACGCCTATATTTTCATTTTAAAATCATTAAGTCTAAAAATGATCCGGGACTTCCAACCCGTTGGGTTCGAGACCAGCCCAGTCCAAACGAAGGGACATTGGCAATAACATTTGGGCTTGTTTGTTATGCATCTGGGCCAATGTTAGGCACAATCCTTATGATCTAAATAGTCTGATCAAAAGTGAAACAAAATGATGAACATGAGATCAAGACTTGGGTTTCTAATATTATGACCTTTGACATAGAGTTACATTGATTCAACTCGTAAGCCAACTCTTTTAACTTCATTTTTAATATGTAAGTAATGAATAAAAACAGTGATATACATATTTAACACTAAGAAAATACATGAATGATCAGATGTTTATATTTCGCAGATCTCAAACTCTAATCAAATGACCTCACTTCTGAGCTATGGGAATTAAGCACTGACCCACGGAACCATTTTCAAAGTCTATCAAACCACGAAATTAGAGCAGATATAGGCATACACATAAGTTCTGCAATTAATTTCAGGTTCACACAATACTCTAAAGTAAAATTCAAGGTAACCTCAAAATTTGATAAATTCCAGGCTCATTTTTACATTTAAACAAACATGAATTGCAAGACTAATCTACCTTACTAAAAGTAAAATGAGATATAATATAGTTCAACAGTCCATAGTAATTACAATGTGAAGATTCAGCTAATCAATGAAACTAATTGAGCTACACTAAACCAAATAAACAAAGAGGAAATTATCATGGTCTTTATTTCACCCCAAAGTGAGAGCTACATCATAGAAGAGGCTAAGATTGATACCTGGATGTAGGAAAAACAAAGTAAAAAAATAGGAGGTCAGCTTAAACAGCAGTAGTATGACAAAATTAGCCCCAGCAAAAGTCAAACAGATCCAATCCAAACTCAAGAAGAAGATGCAGTAATCCAAATAATGAAGTTCAATCGAATAAATCCATCAACAACGTTTTCAAAGCCAATTGTATACACTCCAAGTGTAACACATTCTAAACCCTCTGATGAATTAGACAGTGGTTCAGCTTGAAGGCTTCAGAATTCAGAATTCAAAGAAAAGGAAAAGAATTCAACGGAACAGTAAAACTACAGTTGTTCCTCAATTTTTTGTATTTTTTAAGCTCTTCTAAAATCTGATCTCTTTTCTAAAAAAAACATTCTTTCTAAAGCAAGGAAGTGATGTCTTTATATGCAAGTAAGTAGGGTAAGCTTCAGATTTTACTTTTCACTTTTTAGCCCTTTTTGATTTTTGTTTTTGCTTAAGAGGTCCTTGAATTATTGACTTGTGGCTCAAGTTAATACCCTATGTCGCTTCTAGGAAGTTTCCTAAGCTGTTACACCTAAGATTCCTTTAAACAAATACCTAAACTACCCCTCATTACCCTGTATTTGCCCTAAAAACATCCGGGTCAACTAGTCAAGCTAAAATGGGTTATAGACCCTAAATGGGCTCAAAGTCTTAATGGGCATGACCTAATGACACAAATGAGCCCCTGGAATGACTTCAAAACCCAAGCATCAACAAAAATGAGACTGATCCAAACAACAAACAACAAAGGATAGTATTAGTAGTTTCGAGTATTAGACCTACACTAATTGAAATATCATTAAACAAAAGCAAACAAGGAATTGACCAAATTATCAAACTAGGCAACTAAAAGAGCGATCAGAATTGTAATTAAGCTAATGACCAAATTTATCAGACCAAGAACGTTAGGGATCAATTTCTAATATTAAAACAAAATTCATTTAAAACTTAATCAGGCTGGTCAAAATTGATTAAAAAAAAAAAGAAGACAGCACAAACAACCAAAAAGAAAGAAAGACAATAGAAAGAAAAGAATGAATACAAGGGACTTACCAAAAGAGTCTGAGAGTTCAAAGATGAACGATTCAACAAACCAGTGTCGACCATTTGTTCTTTGTAAAAAACAAATGAGAGACAACAACCCGTTGACTCGAAAATTCACATCTTGCAAAGACAAGGGAAACTCTAGACCATGCACGCCGTCAAATTCCATGAAAGTCAATTTTGTATTTCAGGGCTTCGAACTCATATGTGATATTCGAAGAGTTCTAAATATATTCGAGAGTAGGGAGGGTGAGATTATGGAAGAGGAGACCATGGGAATGCTGTGGTGTTAATTTGGTGGTGTTTGGGTGGTGGTGCCACAGGCCACGGCAGAGGGTTCAGAACTTCTGAGCAATATTCGAGAAGCTTAGGCGGGATTCGAGGGACGGGGTTTGGATATTTGGAAAGAGGAGGAGGGAATCTGGGGTGTGAATTTGGTTGTGATTGGCCACCGGCGCCGGTGGAGACGATTTCCATTGGGGGCAGGCAGCGGAGACGGGTTGATCTCTAAGGTTTGGCTGTTTTGTTGAGACAGTAAGTTGGGGGGGGGGGGGGGGGTAAGCAGCGTTTGGACATATATATATATACCTAAAGACTTATATATATATACCTAAAGACCCTAACTTCTGGACCGTTCAATCAATTAACCTAGACGGTTAGGATCACTTGCCCACAAACAACGTCGTTTGGTTTGTCTCAGATTGGGGATCGAGTTAGGGGACGCGTTTGGGTCGGTTTAGGGCGAATTTGGGCAAGGGGGTGATTAATTTGACTAGGCTAGATATTTTGGTCCAAATTGGGCATTTCTAATTAGACTTAATTTTTAATTTTCTTTTCTTTTCTTGAAATTAAAATTAACAATAAAAATAAACTGAACTAAGTCCTAAAATTAACTTTACTTACTTAATAATATTAAGCTTTAATTAATAATTAACAAAATTAATTAAATATCAATTTAAAAGAAAGTAACAAGATTCAAATTAAACAAAGCAAAAATAAATCAAAATTTTTTATTCTTGTATTTTTGTAAAATTTTAATTACCAATAATTTTAGAAATATATAAATTCAAATGATAAATGCAAATGTAGTATTTTTGTATTTTTTATGATTTTTCACAATTAAAAATGCACAAAAAAATACAAACAAATACGAAAATAATGCGATTAATCCTAAAAATCAAATAATTAAAAGGAAAAGTCCTAAATCTAACAATTTTGTAAGAAATTGATGCGAGGCAAAATTCACATACTCACAAAATCCATGATCACAAACAAACTTTGAAAACCAGAAGAAATGCAGAACCAAGCAACAAAAATAGAGGATGAATGTAGCTCTTTAGTTTTTCTTTTACCAATTTTCAGAATGCTCAAGGTTTTTTCCTCTGTTTTTGGAGTGTTTTTTAGCAACTATCAAAACTCAGATTTTCAACCTCAATACCTGGCAGTCGTGGCTCTTTTTCCTGTCTAGGAACCCTTTTTAAAAAAAGAGTGAAATGAAATTATAAACAAACTATCCTACAAAACCAAATTGGGCCTGGGTAGGTCGCCCATAAATCTACCCCAAAAATAAAAATCAGAATGAGAAAGAAAGAAACCAAAAAAAAAAAACACAAATCGGACAACAAAAGAATGAAGTGCCCATATCACATTTTTATATTTTTTCTTTAATTTTAAATCTAGTGCGACTTTAATATTGTAATTAACCTAGCCAAATGCTTAACGATTTATCAACAAACTGTAAAGATTAACTGTTCAACTATCTAATGGTACTTTAGACTAAATATTTACAGAAAGATCTTATATAAGAGAAGGGAAAGCAAGAAAGTTAAGAAAAACAAACAAGTAAAAGAAATTATCTGATGTAAACCATGCTAGAAAACGTGAACCTTTGTTTGAAACTCGATGAGTTAAAACTGCCATCAACCGTTTGCTCTTATCAAAAGCAAACGATTGATGTCGATTTCAAACCCATCAACCAAACGGAAATAAAATAAAAGAAAACAAAATAAACTTAGATTTCGCTCGATTTTTAGATCTGAAAACCGACGAGTTTGGTAGATTTTTTGGGAAAACGGGTGAGAGATTTGGAACGAGGGAAGGATGAAGGTTATATGATGTTAATTTGGATGGATTTGGAAGTCATTTGGTGGTGCTAGGGTAGCGACTGCCAGTGTGGATTTGTGGGAATGTTAGGGCGGCTAGAGTTAGGTTTGGGGTGAGGAAGATGAGAAATTAAATGATTTTTAGGTTTTGGGGGAGGGGCGGGGGAGGAATTCAAACAGCTTTAAGGAGGAGGGTTTCAGTTTCTAGCCGTTGGATCAATAATGATCAAAGGCTGGGATTGGTTGTTACTAAAACGATGCCGCTTTGACGCCTGAAGACTGGACCACTTGGGGATTGATTTGGCTGGGCAGAATTGGGAACAATTGGTTATTTTAAACTTTTTGGCCCAGTTATAAAGAAGATCAGACATTTCCTTAATTCCTTTTCCTTGTTTCTTTTTTTTTTTAATTCAAAATCCTAATCAAATTAGTTAGCACCTAAATTTATTCCTAAATCAAATCTACCTATTTTTATCATTTGAACACTTGATCAATTCAAAACTAATGAAAGAAAATTATTAGTTTAAAGCTAAAAGCTAAAAAATGCAAAATTACTTTTGAGAGTTTCATTTAATAATAAGATTAAATTATGTAATTAAATTCTAAATGCAATTAAACTTAAGATGCTATGCAATGAGTATTTTATACATTTTGGTATTTTTTTTATAATTTTAAAATATTAAATATGCAAGTAAATGCAAACAACAATTAATAAGAAATTTCTAAAAATTCTATAAAATTAAAATAATTAAAGACCCTTTCTTATAACTTCCAATTTTATAATGGAAAATCGAAAATATAAAAAAGGAGTCATTTTTTGTGAATTTTATAAGATATTCAAGAGAAGATTGCCGTGGCCCATGGAGGAGAAGATGCTGGAAGTAAGACTCAGATGGTTCCGGCACATTCAGAGGAGGAGTATTGATGCATCGGTGAGAAGGTGAGAGCGACTAGCTGTGGTGGGCACGAGGAGAGGTAGAGGGAGACCTAAGAAGTATTGGGGAGAGGTGATCACACAAGACGTAACGCGACTTAGGATTACTGAGGACATGACCCTTAATAGAGAATTGTGGAGGTCGAGCATTAAGGTTGTAGATTAGGGGAAAGTTATAAATATTTCTACAGCGCATTAGAGTGAGACTAGCCAATTAAAAGTTAGTCTTAGGATGCTACTGATACAGGATTTTATCTGTTGGATATTAATATACCTCTTATCTTTTTCGTATTTCCTGTATTTCTTTTATTATTGTTATTTTATATTATTTTATTATAAATTTATTAATAGTACTAGTATATCATTTCTGATTGCTTTCTTGAGCCGAAAGTCTCCTGGAAATAGCCTCTTTGGTAAAATCTGTGTCCATATTATCCTCCCCAAACCATACTTGTAAAATTATACTGAAATGTTATTGTTGTTATTGTGAATTTTATAAGAGTATTACTCATCGGGCAAAAATTACGAACTCACAATATTGATGCAATAAGGCGTTGGAAGACCAAACATCATATCGCCAAGATTTTCATGTTCATGTTCATGTTCAAGTTCACAGTTCACACGGCTACTAATAGTGTAACCCTCTTTAATGTACAATAGAAGCGAAAAGAGAGCCACGTTTTACATGATTGCATGCACCAACTTTAGATTTTTGTGATACAACTGATTCCACATTACAGCTGCTAATCCTACCTAAAGCACTACAAGACCCTCAAAGATACATAACATGAGGAAGGACAAAAAAAACCAGGTAAAGAAAAAGGAAAATACAATCCTACGCTATCTAAAAGGAAGAGTCGCTCTTTTGACAAGTGCATCTGACTTTACAAGCTATTTCTTCATTTGCTCTTTCTCACATCATATATATAGATTTCAAAATCATTCTCACTGGCCGCTTAGGTGTTGAATAGAAATTATTGCAGATCTTAACCAAAACATAGGTCATAGAAGGAAGGATTATACAGAAGTTCTACCAAAGAACCAAATCTGCTCAACCCTCGAGTGTATCGCTGCACTAACAATATATAAGATGGTCACAGTAAAGGTCAGAAATGCTCCTAAAGTACGCGCACATTAGACAACATAACCTTGGCTCAATTTATATCAACGGCACTAGTGAAATGACATCAAACAAGATTGCAAAAGAAAAGCAGAATAAGAAGCGTTTTAAATTGCTTACATAAGATAGGTCAAGCACGAATGAGCCCTAAGCCCAAAGACTTGCTCTCATGTTTCAAACTTAAACTATGACAAGGTTCAAGCAAAAGATATTTCTAGTCTCTCTTTGGAATAAGAATAACAAATATTACTGCTATTATTTTATGCATCCAAAACACATTGTCACAGATGCATTTACCCCCCAAGACCACCATAAGATTCATGCACTTTGTGCTGCTCCAGGAATGTGTTCAAGTACCTGGTAGAAACAAATCATGCGGTATCTGTGTTAGTCAATGCAAGTGTATAAACTACTAAAGCAATTCTAATAGTGCTAGGTTTCAGTTTCAAAAGCAACTCAACCAATTTAGATCCACCATCGAACGCACATGCTGATACTCTTTGATATAGAACTCTTGTTTAATGATGCACTCCACTTAGCACTGGAAGCCACATATCGAGGTAAAGGTGCGTCTCTAGGTCTGTATCAGAAGTATATATTATTTTACAGAATGCCAAGTGGATTTGGGTGATTCTAGCCCTAGTACATTACACTAAACTTATACCAGGTGAATGAATAGAAGGAGAAAGCTACATTACACTGGAAGCCACATATCGAGGTAAAGGTGGATCTCTAGGTCTGTATCAGAAATATATATTATTTACAGAATGCCAAGTGGATTTGGGTGATTCTAGCCCTAGTACATTACACTAAACTTAGACCAGGTGAATGAATAGAAGGAAAAAGCTATTTAGAGAAAAGGTGCTCATGAAAAGCTGCTTGGTTTTTTTGGACAATGAATGAAAAGCTGCTTGATTTCAGTCTGCAGTCCGCAATAATAAGGAAACATGTGGACAGGAGGCTCAGTACATGATTATGTTCCTGGATTAAATTGAAGTCTACTAGAATCCTCTTGTTTATGTTTTGCGCAAAACAATGAAGTTTCTACTTATTTAAAAACAAAAGAGCACAAGAGAGAGTTTCTTACGCCCCCGAGTTCTAATTTAGGTCCACTAGTTTTTTCCTTATCCAGTTTTACTCAAACTCTGGTTTGTAAGTTCTGTTTTTCCCTCTTCAAATTGCTATTTTCTAACAATATTATGAAGTCTCATGACTTCCTAGGCTCTTTGTTTTTCGCTTCTAATTGCAACTTATTCTATTCAGGTTCATTGAAGTATTGTTAGTATGTCTTATACTCGCTATATGTGCATGCCTCCAATTCCAAGTTGACAGGTTTTAGGGACATCCCTAGGATCCGCATAATTAAATTCAAGAAGAGAACAAGGATGCTGACTTATTAAATATGTTATATCTTTTGGTTAACCTTACAATCCCTCTTGAGCCCAAATAAGATAATTCCACAAAATGTGATTAGGTAAGCCCACAAAGCTAGTTGGAATGAGACACTGTTTTCTGTCTGTTGTACAAAGGTGCCGCCTGTTGTATATAGGTGGCTTGGTAGCAATAAGGGGTCTTGAATTCCAAATCTTGCTATTTGGCGTTTCATAGCTCATCCTAGGTCTTAGTTAGAGATTTTTAGTAAATTGCAATGGCGTCGACCATCTACTTCTTTTAAACCACCACTCCCCAATGCGAACCAACTCAGAACTTACCAACCCACACCTGGGCATCTCCACCACCTAAAAATGTTTAGTTAAATTTGTATTGGCTTAACATATAGCTTACTTGCTTGTCTATAACAAATAAATGGCTACACATTACACCAGATTCAGTCATATCATAATCCCCTTGCGTATAGTTGCATTCCAATCTTCCTAATGCGACCATAGTTGGTTCTTAAATCTGATTGAATTTGAATCAGACGAACCCTAGTGTGGGCACTAAAAGAATTTCTCAAATACAGGAAATCTAATACGTGATCAAGATCATCTTCCAACTTGTCTAGCTACAACAGAATTGGTCACCCCCGGCGGTGACTTCTTGTCCCCTCCCAACCTAGCTAAGTGCTTTTGAATCTTAATGCCCTTTGGATTACTTCCTTGATGCCTGCCTGATTGCTTATGCCATTTGACTACCAAAGATTTTACCAGTTAGGTTAACTGTTGATAACTCCATTATGCTATGTTACTAGTCCATGGAAAACAATTGAACTGCAGTCTTCCATAACTTATAGGTCACCTCTTATACTACACTATACACTTCGATTGAACTGCTTATGGATTATACTCTTGATAAAAAGAAATTGTCTTGAACCATGAGGCAATTTGTGTTATCTCGTTACTACAAAATGAATAGGAATAGATCAGAATAACTACTTAAAAAATTTACACAGATGTAGAAGTACTAGAAAAGAGCAGAAAAACAAAACTGTATAGAACCTACTAGTTCCTTAAACATCAATGATTATGTTAGGCTTAAGTTGACTGAACAGCTTTGAACATACAGATTAAATTTACAATGCAGAAAACAGGTATGATAAGGTTCAGCATAAGAAAGAAGAGTAAAAACACAAAGAAAACTGCAAATCATACAAATATGTGAATAGCTCCCACAGAGAAAGTAACTCTTCATTTCATATAAGGCCACTCAAACTCTGAAGAACCCATCATTTCTCCGTCGCAATGCAATTTTTCGCATCAACAATGCGGAATTGCTATCTTAAGATAGTATATTACTATTATATTACCAATCAAAAGCCATAAAAAAAGGTGGTGGAATATAAGAAACCTACAATGCTGCAAAATGCCCCGTTGGAGGTTTGGAAGCGCTGCTGACATCACCCATCTTTTCCATTCCTCCCTATAAATCCCCAATTCCTTCTTATCAACCAATTATAATAAACAAAACAAACATTTAACTAGAACACACCTCAATTCACCAATCGAAAAGGCAAGCAAACATTCTAGTTATGCACATAAACATGTGAGAGATTCTAAAACTGCTTTCCGAACATAATCATTCTATTTCTTCTATCCTAATAAACGGAAACAAGACTCACAAAGAGTTACTACTAGCGATCCTGACAAGAACGTTGGAAGGTACCATGATACAGCTCGCAGCAAGCCCGCACGTTGACTGTCAAGTGAGATGTTAATCGAGTTCCTGCCACCAGTGGCAAAAGTGACTGTGTACACCCCAATGCTCCAAATGTCCTAATCAGAAATAACAAATCAGATTAAAACGTCTTGTGATAAAACAATTCTCCTTTATTTTTCATTTTTTGTGATAAGGGTGATGAAACAAATATAAAATACAATATTGGAGCTACTTTAACAACAAAAACAATATGAATCTTCTATATTCATTCTGCTCTATTTGGACCTGTGTAATTCTAGTTTTATTTTCTCACTCAGTAACACTAATTATTATGCCTCAATCCCAAATAAACAAGTTGGTATTAATTAACTATACAAATTCCATATAATTTGTTCCCAATTTGTTTCTCATTTGCTTATTCTCTAAATCAAGCCCCGCAATTACTGTTTCTCAATCCCAAACTAGCTGGGAACAGATACGTAAATTCTATATATCTATTTATATCCATTTCGTTGCAATACGAAATAATTTTTAAAAAAAAAAGAGATGGAGGACCTGGGAGTGGCGAATGAGAAGCGGCGCGCGTGGGAACGAAGGGCGGAGATCGGCGGAGTGCGGACGCGGTTAAGGGCGGGAGATGAACGGGAGGTGGAAACCCTAGCGAGTGATCTGGTAATGGAACCACGCCAAGCCATAGGTACTCAGATTTTCTGTTTGAATATCCACACAATCTTTGAGGGTTTAGAGGGTTTAGGGTTACACTATGCAGCTGCTTATGACCAGGAAAATGGACGTGTAGTTGCTGAAATTTTCATTTGCAAATAGTAGCCCCAAGTAAACCCCGTTAGTATGATTATTTGCTAACTAACCCCCTTATTTTTATATTTGGTGTACATTTTGTCCCAAAAACGCGTTCTTATTGGATATTGAACATGAAATTCCATCCAAGGGTAACCATGTAAGTCCTTAGCATGGATGAAGTTAGCTACAGATATTTACGTGTATTCTTATTTGGTCCTAGTTAATTTTTTTTTTACTCCGCTAGTCAAGCGCCTAGGGTTAGTTTTATATTAATAAAAAAAAAGAAAATACAACAATTAGGAAAAGTAAAATAAGGGGGACAATAGTATCGGTCTTGTTACCCATATAACAAACCGCGCTAAACCTTACCTGACAAATCCTATTGAGGCCAAAATAGGCTCATCTACTAGCAAGCATGTAAGAAAAAAGAACTTGCATGGACCAAATATTGTATGATCATTACAGAATTTATAACATATTCTGTGATGATATTACATATGATAATACTTAATAAATGGAAGACTAAAATGAGGATAGAATAAAATTGTTGTCCCTTCTTGGCCAAACTTGTGAAATTTTGAAATTGTAATTCTTTGTCATCACTGTCACAATTCTTCAAAAGGATTTCAAAATTCATGACTTCTTTTTTAACCGGCTAGACGTTGTAGATATAGTTGGTCCTAGTTAATGAATCCCGAATCTAAATAAAAATTAATCACAATCTCAGTATGATCAATTATAGCGATCAGCATTTACCAATGCGTGCAAGTCAAATTAGATATTTGAACTGTGAGCAATTCGAATCCTAGTAAACAAATGTCTCGTAATAAATGGTCACTAGCCTCAAATATCATTTTCTTTTGTGTCTAGCTACTATTTCACATATCAATTTTAACTATATCACCATTTGGCTGGTCCAGGTCATCATAAACTATTCATGGAAAAGGATAAGAGGATTAAGTTCTGAACTACTAACTTTAATGGAGGACGAAGAACAATAAGAAAAGTAGTTCTTTCCACTTGATCTTGATTTTGGTCCTTTAACAATTGCTGCCAGAACAAGTGAAAGGAGTCCTCACACATTTTAACCCT
Source organism: Nicotiana benthamiana (assembly GCA_034376525.1). Classification (NCBI taxonomy): domain Eukaryota; kingdom Viridiplantae; phylum Streptophyta; class Magnoliopsida; order Solanales; family Solanaceae; genus Nicotiana; species Nicotiana benthamiana. Next base: position 158,961,907 of record CM067339.1, read on the forward strand.
TGTTAAAGGTACGAACTATTTTAGAATTCAATATGCATAAATAACTCTGAACTACAATCCATTTGGATTATGATGGCTAACATTGGATAACACAATACCACCAGAAATAGATTCAAAATTAAAACTTACTAGGTTCAACTTTTAACTTTTACTACCGAACTCGTTACACTTACCATCATAGAACACATGTCATCGTAAATCTGGTTCCTTTTCATTCACAAGCAGATAATACTTGATAGTAGATGGAAGAGAAGGCAACATCACCTCCGAATTAACGCGAAATAACATGGTAATTTTACCTTCCGCTAGAAAATAAAAGTGAGAATGTTGCATTAAAGCGGACCATAAAACGATAGTAATAATCAAGAACCTTGGTGCTATGCCTTATTCCGATAAAACATTTCTCAACATCTATTAAGTTCAAATTCATCATGTGAAAGAGGAAAGAGACTCATTTAATTGACCCTCAGGCTAACTTGGAACTACTAGAAGAGAGCGTATGTCTTCACACAATTCAACTGCTTGTTAAACGTGTAAACCTTGCCAGTCAGTATCTTTCTTGTGACAGTACGCCCTCTATAATGCAGCCTCTTTGTAGTAGTCTGTCCATTTGACCACAGGCCGAATTCCTGAAGATCTCCTTCATTCCAGCATATGCTGACCGTCACACCTCCACGTGCTTTCAAGCCTTTAACACAACCATTTGGCCATTTATCTCGAGGAAGCGCAGGGAGCAAGTACAAATCTCTCATGGTGCTCTGCACAAGCATTTCTGCTACTGCTGCAGAAAAACTAACAACGGATTTGCAAATTAGCACCTTCCCTTGTGTCAAGTTTAAATTGGCAAATGTCATGAGTTATGTTATTTCATACAGAAATCTCGACATGTCATTAGTTTCAGTTAACAACAGTGTCAAAAAAATTAGATGAGCCCGCCATGGACTGTAAGGATTCGTATAGACGACCCCAGCTTGGATTGAGGCATAGTTGTTGTCACAACAATGTCAAAAGTGAACTTTCTAAAGACAATTACAGGGAACCTCATAACAAGGACTTACCCAAAGTTGGCATCAATCTGGAAAGGAGGGTGTGCTGTGAACAGGTTAGAGTAGAGACCTCCTTCAAAGTTGGCCTCATGATCAGCATCTACCAAATCAAACAGATGCTTGACCATGCAGTATGCATGCTCGCTGTCATGAAGACGCGCCCATAGTGCGGCTTTCCATGTTGTTGACCAACCTGGACCCTCCTCCCCTGCTCAAAAAATAAGAGTCTTGATTCTTCAAATAATTGTTTGAGCGATGTCTACAGATGGCATCTCAATGACATAATTTGAACTTCCGAAGAAATGAGAGGAACAAGAAGAAACTTTCGTGAAGCAAGTCAAACGCTTGTGAAAAATATGGCCTTTATTTTTGTACAACAGGAACTCCTTTTCTCTGGTTTCTACATAGTTACAATAGTTCCTAGCATTTTTAATTTGCAATACCTCTGAGTTCCCCATAATGCACGGTTATATTGCTATAAAAACGTTTGGAAGTTTTTTAAGGTTGGACAATAAGGAGAACACCTTTGTGGAAGTAGGACTTATAAAATCACAAGCAACAAAAAATTTAATCTAGAGCCAATTTCAGGAGTCAACTAGAAGAGTCGAAACGATCTCCTATCCATATCCCAACAAACCTCTTTTATATAGGGTATAATCTGCCGCTTTACAGAGGGCAGGAGTTCCCCGTACACTGATTGTGTGCCCTGGAAAGAGGCCAAAAAGTTGTGAGACATGACGATGATGGATCTCTGGATCCTCAAAATCTTGTGCCTGCCATTACACCCATAGTAAGAATTACTAACGATAATGTTATCTTAAATTAAATTTTCTTAAAACTTGTTACTCAAAAGCAGCTCAATTGTAAGAATTACTAACGATAATGTTATCTTAAATTAAATTTTCTTAAAACTTGTTACTCAAAAGCAGCTCAATACTATGAAAACCAATCTATCACCAAAAAATAAGGAATCTGGACTTCATATGTAGGTTTCACATACCCATTCCATGATAGAACCATCCTTTGCAATTCTGGTTGGACAAAGACGAGGTTGAGCTTTAAGAACTCTCTTAATTAGATCATCATCACTTTTTCCAAGTACCTGCTAACAAGGACTGAACTTATTATACGTTGCATAAGTATTTTAATTTCATTTCCAATAAGGTATATGTGGCATCATATTTGTAAGTATATATGATGATATACATAATAAGGTGCCGAAAAGAGATATAAAAAGCTAGAATGTCACTAAATCAAGATGAAAATCGACCTCAGCAGCAGTGACAAAGTCACTGAAAACTTCTTTAATGATCGACATGTCCATGGTTGATGAGTAGCTCACACTAGCAGCCTTACCATCAGGTGCAATAAAAGCATGTTCAGGAGAGGTTGATGGGTTGGTTTCCAAATAACCTCCGCGGCCTTCAATTAACCAATCCAACAGAAATGAAGTACAACCTTCCAGCAAGGGATAAGCCGTATTTGCCAAATAGGCCTAAATATTTGCAGAAGATGCACACTATCAAACAACGGTTGCAGTATATTTTTCACGTTCAGGATATAAAGTGCTTGTCCTAAACTGACGCAAACATGATATTCTTGTGCTTCCGACCAGAGGCGGAGCAATGTATTTGCACCGGGTTTAACTGAACCCGGTACTTTTGGCGCGGAGCATAAATTTATGTGTAAAAATTTATTAATATTGCAATATATAGCAATATGAACCCATAACTTTAGAAATACAATGGGTTCAATGCTAAAACTTTAAAGGTTGAACCCATAAAATTTAAATCCTAGATCCGCCTCTGATTCCGACGGATCAGCAGTAGTGGCTTAACAATATGTTAACAAAAGAAACCAATCTAGTGCATGGAGCAACTTGAGGAAGGATTTTTTTGAGAAGGATTTGTAACACAGAACGTGTTTAACCAAGATTATGACAATGTTTAAGCTGTTTACCTCAGAATCCTTTTTAGAGATAATTTCATTGAATTTGTAACTTCACAAGGCTCTCTTGTGGTATCAAAAATTACACAAAACATCCTGTAGTACCTTTGATTGCTGACATTGATCAGAAGAGCCTTTGATGAGCTCAAAACATTCAAACAAGGAGGTTTATATAATTTCGGGGACCACAAAAGGAGGTTAATAATTATCAAACACCCTGTCAGAGATAAAGTGAAATCATCTCAACACATTATTTATTTGATTATCTTCAACATAAATCCTCACAACACCTAGACTTAGGTTGAGGCTAGCTAGTGGCATACACAATCAATAACCTTGAAGGATACATGGCTCACCGCTTACATTTCACTAATAATTCTCAATATAACAGCTTGACTGCAATTATTGTGAATCGAGAACTTGAGAATACAAAGCCCTTTACTCGTAGTTCTTCTACTTTTAGGATCATGGTATTAGCAGTAGCATGTGAAGCCTTCACAGTGCTTCAATTTCTTTTATTACGATAGTTAATGTGCCAGCAAAGAAACCAAAGTCGAGCAATTCTTACTTCTTGGTTGACCAGGAATTTGCTAAAGTCAAGCAACTGGCCTTCTATTTCTATAGGTGGTCAAACAAAGGGTAAGCATTAAAACTGCACCGCAAAGTAATTAAAACGCCTATAGCATATAAAACAATGTGTCAGCAAAAGAGATGAGAATTGCATTAAGAGACTATTACTTTATCCAATGTGTAAGTATAATGCTCCCATAAATGGGTACAAATCCACGCTCCGCCCATTTGCCACAGAGCCCAAACAGCCTGACCTCGATCTGGGGATGTTTTTGCCCATATATCAGATACTTGATGAGCAACCCAGCCTGATGCTTCGTAGTTCACCTGTAAGATTCTGTAACTAAATACATGAGGGTTGCACACATAATATGACATGAAATGTCAAGGACCTTAACCGTCACAACTAGCAATAAACTCATATACTCATGATCACTGAAGGATATTACAATATAAGGGTTCCAAAATATTCTAGCATACATCATATTACCAGAACTCAGAAGAAAATTTCACAGCTGATCCAAGTGCATGGGTTATCATTTTGGTGGAGTGGAATAGAATAGCAGAAGGGATAGAAAGGATTGAAATCTTCCTGCACTGCAATTCATGTTTTGATATGCACAGAAATGACATTTACAAAGAGTTGAGCTTGTAGGATGAGAAGAAAGTTCTTACTTTTGCAGTTTTGCATCCACTAAGGGACAGAGACGTTGTGTAGTCGAAAAGAGGTTCTTGACACTCCTTAAGATTGCATGAGAGTGCAGGCCAATAGTTCATTTGAAGATTGATATTCAAATGCGGGGCACAACTGAAAAGGAGAGCAAAATTCATAACAATCTTGATTTTTACAATATGAAGAGAGACTGTAAAGTAAAGCTATAAAGAGAGGGTCCAGACTAAAAGAGTTATACATTCAAAAAGCTAAAGAGGAACTAAAACCATTTATGAAGGACATACTCCCATGGTGGCTCTAACATGCAGTTCCATATGCCCTGCAGGTTCGCTGGCTGGGTGCCAGGACGTGAACAAGCAATAAGCAGGTATCGACCATACTGGAATAGAAGCTCAACTAGAGATGGATCTTCATCAGTTTTAAAGGACTTCACCCTATCTGCAGTCAAAAAAATACCACTTTCTTTTGCTACGCTGTCTGAGCTTTTTGACAGCTGCAGTGAAACTCGATGAAACAGCTTCTGGTAGTCATCCAAGTGCCGTGCATACAATTCAGAATATGAAAACTTCTTTATTGAATTCAACATGCTTGAACACTCTGACTTGGGATCTCTTTTTGAATCCACAGGCTTGGTAAAAGGTCCACTAAATGATGAAGAGGCCACTAGAAGGATAACAGCCCAATCACAATGCTCGACACGGAACCTCCTATTGTCCAAAACTTGTAGATTACCTGAGCCTTCACTGATCTGTAAGTCAAGAATTGCTGCAAATTGAATTCCCTTGGGATTGTCATTTGTGTCCACCTTGGGGGGCTTTCTTTTGCCTGGGCAACTTCCTTCCATAACAATTTGATTATTTCCACTGACATAAGTATGATGATGCATTTTGCTATCCATAGATAGAGTAAAAGTCAAACACCCCGGCTTATTTGCGGAAACCTTTGCTGCAATCACTTGATCTGGATTTGATGCAAAATATTCCCTTGCGAATTTTACGTCACCCATAGAGTAGTTTACTTTCACTGTTGCTGTGTCCAAATCCAACACTCTCTCATACTTTTCTTCATGAAATGTCCCACGAGAATCATCAAACTCAAGCTTAATATCTCCAAGCAGCTGGTAGACCTTCACCATTGTCCATTGACATTGCCCCCCGGCAATAAAAAAAGAATACAATTATTAAGAAACCAGTTAACGAGTGCATTTTTCTTTCATTTTCTCAAGATTTCAGAAGGAAACCCCATCTACTTCCAACAAAATTGGTCCCTTGTCTGTTTGAAAGCATCAAAACTAGCCCCTAGCCTCGGGGGACAGTGGCTTAAAGAAGTCAAATAATAAACGGGACTTCCAAGTATCAGCAGAGGGTTAATCCCTGCAACGGCTAATAACCGTGTTACATTAATGTCTCAAGACCTTCATAAGCCTACTAACAAGTAGCAAGATCAGACCGTTCCATTATATCCTCATATTTCTTTCAAGGCACAATATAACCAGGTGTCGAATTAATATAAGTTAGTAGCCTTATTAATGTCAGAATCAGTGTAAGTATTGGTACACATTAGTGGCTTTATGAAGGTCTTCATGGTATAATGTAACACAGTTGTTGACTTAGCCTCTTCAGGGATTAACCTTCTGAAGGTTCTTGAGGGGAACCACTCGAACTCCTCCATATGCTTTTATTTTTTCGGAAACAAGAGCAAACTACCATCCACACGCCATTCACTTTGTTTTAAATAATTTCAGAGGGCTGGGTGGGTGGTTTCGAAGGATTTCAATAGAGACTAAATTACTAAAACATACAGATGCAAACTTAAAATTCATATATAGAGCATATAACCCTTAGTGTGATCACAACCTGCAACTTGGTAAAGTTGCCGCTCGATTCCATTATTTGTACCTCTTTGGTAACACTATCATTTAAGTGAAACATAGAATTAAACAAAGAGTGGGACGGAGAATAAAATTTCAACATCAATGGACTATTTTATTCATCGTGGTTATCTCTTCATTAGTTCACTTCATTTTCTCTTTGTTATATAGAGTATCTATGTGTTTAACAATGAGGTTTTGGTTTTTTTTTTTTTTTAATTATTACTTTAAACAAAAGATCAAAACCAAACCATTAAAAGTAGAATGATGCCAACAAAGGACGAATGCGTGATGGTAAACCAAGCTAATAAAGAAGCGCACATCGGGGGAATTATCCGTCAATTGTACAGCTGCTTCAGTAGCCTCAGCATATTGGCCATTATCAACAAGTTTTCTGACCTCAGCCAATGACTTTGGAGCATCAGGGTTAGTATAATCCCCAGGAGTTCCAGTCCAGAGTGTGTCCTCTAAACAAACCACAAAAGAAACGTCAGTTTGTAATGCTCTCTGCCTAAAACCAAAATACTCTAAGATATCTCTTTAAATTCAAAGGTTAAGCAAAAGATAAATTCCCTGAATGGCAACACAAAAGCAACTACAAGTTAATATCAGTTCTTTTCTAAAGGAATTTATCAAAGAAAATCTTTATCACAGTTGTGCCTTCCTCTGTTCTAGAAAATCCCTAAAAGGTTTTACTTGTGTTAATATCTTTATTTCTTAAAACCCAAATAACCATATTTAAAGATGAAAGACACATGCATTACCAAGGAAACCTGCAGCTTACCATTAAGATTGAGAATTTCAGATGAAACACCACCCCAAATCATGGCACCAAGACGGCCATTACCAATGGGAAGAGCATCAGTCCAATGCTTAGCTGTCTCATTGAACCTTATCTCAAGAGGCCTCAAAGAAGAACTTCCTTCACCATTTTTCAGACTTGGGCTCCACATATCTCTGTCTGTGGGCTCCTTTACAAAAACCCATTCACAATCTTCCATTGAGACCCCAAGAAATTGACTCAATTGCGACTAAAAGAAAGGAAGTAACTTATTAATCTTTCAGCACAGTGAGTGATGATTGAAGAAGTGTTATGAAACTTGGGAGGGCATTAAATTCCAAGAACTTCCGATTTTAATTCAACCCGTGAAGTAATCAAAGGATACACTGAAATGTGGCAAATGTGACGTAAGGACAGAATACTGAGGGCGGTTGGTGCTGGTGTGTAACGAAGAGATGGTGACAGCAAAAGAATGTGACGCACAGTTTTCTTCTCTTGCACTGCACATGACATGTATGTCCAAGAATTTATGGTCCCACGTTTTCATAGCTTTAATTTGCACAAAAACTCCATTTGCCATTTAGTAAAAGCTACAAAACCAGACTGCTAGTGTCAGCTCCCACAGCAGTTGCCTCGCGTCTCATCACCATAGCGCATGGGCGAATATTTTGCCTCATATTGTCGCAGTGTACTTTAAATTTCTAGCCATGGCCCAAAATCAAAAAATTCAAAACTTTTGTGAGGTTTTGGTTCAATGTAATTTCCACTTACCACACTTCTTTTGAATATTTTTTCCTTTTTTTCTTGAAATTTTTAGTGAAAATTCGGTAACCGCCACCTGTGCCCATTCCATATAAGTATATGCAGATATTTGCCTTGGCGATTTTATTTGTTTGTATTAATATTGTGACAGCGACTTGTAACAACCTTCTTGCACGAACAGTAAGTCTCATCTGACACCCTAGGAATATTACTGTCATTGAGCTCGGAAGCCATTACTTATGATTTTTTGTTATCAATTTCTAATCTTATATTTTGTCTTGTATAGTTTTTTGCACGTCTCATAATAAGAAAAATAATGTAATAATTTTAATCATTAGAATATTTGTTTAGAATATTCATTAAAATACCATGTACCGATGTGAGCAAATGGATTTAAATCTCATTAGCCTCATAATCTTTCTCCTTCCGTACGCTATTATTGTGCATTTTAATTAATAGTTAGGCATCAACTGATACATTATTAACTCCCAACAGTAATTGTTGCTCATACATGTATTGTTATTGCATATTACACTAAGTATAAACAAACAATTGAATTACTATATAAAGAGGGTTTTTGGATTGGCTTATTTTAAATATTTATTGGCTTTTAAGTATTTTTTAAGTTTGTGTGGTGTTTGGCAATAATAAAAAATAATTAAAAGCACTTACTTTTAGGCATAAAAGGTTAAAAAAATAAGTCAAAAGCCAAAAGTTGGGTATTACCGACTCATGGCTTTTGGCCTAAAAGCTACTCTTTATAAGTCAATTCAAACACCCTCAAAATAATGCTAATATTTTTTTTAGACGAAATAGCTTCGTGGCCACTTAAGCTTGCATCAATTTGTAAAGCCGATATATGAACTCTTGAGTTTCCCATTTGAACAATTTTACTTGAGAAAATGGCTATTAATAAATACTTGTGAAGGTGTGTGTTATTCAATTGCTGCTGACATGGATTTTATTTAATATTTTGTATAGCCACATCATCCATTCATTCACATTTTGTTGACACCTAGACGTTCAAGGTCCCATTTTTTTCTTTTTTTTAATCAAATTAATTTTTTCTACACATATCCCCTCCACTCCCCCAGAACCTGCCGGAAAAAGCCTTACTGAACTAGGAATCGATTTAAAAAACTTTAAATTTTGTCATCAGCAACAGCTCTGGCAGTTCTCTGCTTTCTATCCCACCAATACCTTTCAGTGTTTATCATCTTCTCATCAAGAAACCATTTACAAAACCTTTTACTACAAAAAATGACAAGGAAATATCATAATTAAAAGACTAAATTACAAGCTTCAAAGATCAACAAGAAAAATTATGAAGCAGCGAACAACTTTTACCATGATTGAAGTTAGACCTAACTTTTTCCAACAAATAAACAAATAATTTCAACAAATCAAAGCAACTATCATGATCGAAATCATGCCCATTTTTCCAAACAAATCAGAAAATAATTTCAGCACGACGTACATATATATAGGTGTAATCAACGGAGCACGACATACAATAATTCAAAGCCAAGTCAACAACCGTGTGAAGCACAACGTCGGAGGCAAGCTCTTTGAAACAATAGTATCAAAACTTTACTCCGGTGGACCCGATTATATCTTATCCTTCGTATCAAACTGGAATTCCAACGAACCAAAACAAATCAGAAAATAATTTAGCACGACGTGTATATATAAATATACATTGGACTATGACTAATAGTGAAAAATTAAAGAATAAACAAATATAACGGTTTAATATGGAGCTTTGGAGTGTGATTTATCAAAATTTTTGTTATGGGCTTAATTGGGAATAAAGGAGGAAGAAGAGAAATAGAAGGATGACAGGGATGTGACAATGAGTGAATAAAAGGAAGAGGCAGGGGTAAGGGTACGAGGAGGAATAAATAGAGGTGGACCTTTTTTTATATTTATTTTTTATCAAGTTTTATCGTATTCACGTGCTTTATATCCATGATTAACACGCAATTGACCAAATTAGCTTTAATATTGCCACATAAGTATAGTCAACGGTCAAAAAGCATATTTATTACTATCTATTTTCTCTAGTAAAGGTGTTCAAATGGGAAATCCAAAAGTTCATATATCGGCTTTACAAACTGATGCAAGTTTAAGTAGCCAGGAAACCATTTCGTCTTTAATATGGAAATTATAAATGATAACTAAACGCACAACTAATGTTTTCAAATCATAGGTGTAATCGGCAAGAAAAACTGTCCCCCAACTGATATGAACCTAAAATGCGAAAAATAAAGAAATTAGAGATATAAGATAGACTTTGGAAATAGATCATCAATTACAAAATAATTGATGAAGATCAATCGCCCAATTATTTCATAACAACGTGAACCTAAACTATTGGAATATCTCCAAAGGAAAGCTGTGTGATTCCACTTGAAGAACACATTTTGAATAAAGTTATCATCAACTATGACAAATCATTATTATACTTCTCAAAAGAGTATTCATCGTTCATCAAGATAGTCTTCTCTAAAATGAAAGACTCAATGGCTATTTATACTAGAATAGGTATTGTTAGGACTGAAATAAATTAGGTGTTATACGGAAGGTAGTAAAGCAAACCTTGAGCGACGATAGATCTATAACAAAAGAGAAATATACCAAATAAGACGCAAACATATAACGTGGTTCGGTCAACTGACTTACATCCATGGTAGAGATAAGAAATCCACTAAAATAAAAGAGAGTACAAAATATTGAGAGAACAACCTCACGAAGAGGCAAACACAAGCGACACACTAACACTTGTTCCTTAGAGTTCTCCGCTTAAAAACGACTCTCAAGCCCTATATGGCTACATTGTGGATGCTCCTGAATGAGAAGGACGGATCCTCAATTTATAGAATTTCAAACATTTTCCTACAAGAAAATAGACTATCCAAATATGAAAGAATTAAATTTTGCTTCTAGGGAAATTATGATAAATATATTGTCATTTCTTTCATGAAATAGAAAAACCAATTATGGTAAGAAATCTGGACAAACATGTAATAATTCTCCCCTTGATCTGATTTTTATGACAATATAAACTTAACCATCTTCACATAGTCTTCAATAGGTCACATCTCCAATTCTCTGCCACAAAGTTTGTCTCAACGTGTGTAGCACTCTGGTCAAATTTCTCAGAAAAAAATTATGATTATCGCCAAATAGGCTGCGGCTAGAACTAAACCTGCTAAAATGATCATACCTTGAACCTCGATCTGGTACCACTTTTTAGGACTGAAATACATCAGGTGTCATGCGAAAGCTAGTAAAGCAAACCTTGAGCGACAATAATCATATAATAAAAAAGAATTATACCAAAAGAGACACAAACATATAACATGGTTCAGTCAAATAATTTACATCCACGGCGGAGATAAGCAATATACTATAATAAAAGAGAGTACAAAATATTGAGAGAACAACCTCACGAAGAGGCAAATACAAGTGACACACTAGCACTTGTGCCATAAATTTCTCCTCTTAAACACAGCTCTCAAGCCCTATATGGCTACATTGTGGATGCTCCTGAATGAGAAGGACAGATCCTTTTTATAGAACTCCAAATATTTTCCTAAAAAAAAGGACTAGACAGATATGGAAAATTATATTTTCCTTCTAGAAAAAGAAAAATCAAATTATGATAAATATGTTGTTATTTCCTTCATGAAATGGGAAAATCAATTATGGTAAGAAAATTTGAAGAAATACCTAACAATTCCTCCCCTTTGCCTGAATTTTCTGACAAAATAAACTTGATCCACCTTCACACAGCCTTCATCAGATCGCGTCTCCAAATCTCTGCCATAAAGTTTGTCTCAACGTATGTAGCACTCTGGTCAAATTTCTTAGACAAAAATTATGATTATCGTCAAATAGGTTGTGGCTAGAACTACACCCGCCCAGATGATTTTTCGCTCTGATACCACTTTTTAGGACTGAAATAAATCAGGTGTCATGCGGAAGCTAGTAAAGCAAACCTTGAGCAATGATAAATCATACAACAAAAGAGAATTATACCAAAAGAGACACAAATATATAACATGGTTCGGTCAACTGATCTACATCCACGACGGAGATAAACAATTCACTATAATAAAAGAGAGTACAAAATATTGAGAGAACAATGTCACAAGGAGGCAAACGCAAGTGACACACTAACACTTGTCCCGTAAAGTTCTTCTTTTAAACACAACTCTCAAGCCACATATGGCTACATTGTGGATGCTCCTGAATGAGAAGGACATATCCTTAATTTATAAAACTCCAAACATTTTCCTACAAGAAAATAGACTAGCCAAATATGAAAAATTATATTTTCCTTATAGGAAAAGAAAAACCAAATCATGGTAAATACGTTGTCATTTCCTTCATGAAATAGGTAAACTAATTATGGTAAGAAAATCTGGACAAACACCTAACGGGTATTTAGCCACAAATGACCTAAATACTCCTAAACTAATCCTAACGAACTAAGTCTGGTCAACTTATTACAAGTATAGCCTCCAATTACATGTATTCTTTGATTAATAGCAAAGCATAGGCTCCAAATTGCGAAAGTAGTCATCGGTTAACATCCAAAGCATGTGTTGGCTATCTTGACTTGTCATCCTCCCTTGCTTGAAAAGAATTTGTCCTCGAATTCGAACCTTGCAAAATATGAAAAGGAATTAATACAAGTATAACTGATTATCAAGATGGAGTCAGCTTTTCTGAGTATGTAAACTATATGGTGGATACGATAACAAATAATTCTTCTACATCAACCAATTCTTCTTCCATGAGCGACTTAAATGAAGCAAGATTTTTTTATTTCCTGTTCATTGAATCCACCGACCCAGACCCCGTACCTGTCCCCGATGAAAGTCAGGATGAAACCTGCTTTCATTCAAAACCAACTCACCTAAGGAAAGGAGAGCTTTGCAAAAGTATAAAAGGAATTGGGTGAGCTCTCGCCTAATAGAAGAGTTTAATAAAATGGAGAGGGATTTTCCGACAATTAAAAAGCTTTTCTCCCTAAACAAGGTGATAGACTACCATATGGCCGATGATTACCAGCCAAAGAGGCAAATATATGAATGGCAATAATTAAAAAAAAAAAAGAAAGTGCTCATGCATTCTGTTGGGTACTACTGCCAAAAGTCAAGAGAATAGACACTTACCTCCATGGCTTTAGAAATTCCAAAAACAAGCACTAACCAATGAAACACATCATTCTTGCCTTGGATAAGCATTGAAGTTTCAAAACCTTTTGTTAGACCAAAACATTAGCTTCAAGCATCTATCTATCTTGTGGTTTTCCGTTTGATAATATTTCACAAAGAAGTTCAAGACATGAGTGAGTCAGTCGCTATTTTGTTCCATGAAAATCGACCTTTGCTTTGCTTCCATTACTATTTTTCGCAAATCCTATTGCTGCTCTTCCATTGGGTTAGTAATTTTGTTTCTTTATGCAATGGTCTCATGGGTTCCTGCACTTTGAAACCCTACCCCGGTTATTTGGTCGTATATCAACCTATTCGCCACCACCCGTCAAAGGCCCCTTCACTCTTTTTTCTTTCTCAAGACTAAATTAGAAATCATCGCAATCCACTCGATTAATATATCTTCACCAGCAAAGAACTACTATCAAATCCAAATTGTGGTGAAATTAGAAGGTTTTAGATGGGGCTTTTTAGTTTTTCGGATTTGGGGTCACTAGGGGAGATTGAAGGAAGTGTTGGTGGTTATGTGGTAGTGTAATAGTGAAGATTTATTATTTTTGGAATTGTTTAATGGTGGCCGGTGGTGATGGAAGTGGTGTCCTTAATGTGCTTTTTTTTCTATCATGGAGGAGGAAGATGGAGAAGATAGTTTAGGTTAGAGAATGACAGATGATGGTGGAAGAGAAAATTGGAGAAGGATGATGTCTAAGAATTAGGTGGGGTCCACCTTGATTTTAGGGGGTAAAAAATATAAAACCGATTTTAAAGATCTTCATGCAATTGGTTCTAAGTGTAACACACAAAATTTTCTATGTTGTCATATGACAAGTTAAGGTGTCATATGATCATTGTGTACAACTTAAAGGGCTATTTATATATTTCGCCTATTATTTTTAGTGCTAAGTAGTGTCAATTTGACAATGTATATCTTTAATGGTTGAGATTCTTACTTAAGTTTTATTTGAACTAACAACAACAACAACCCAATATAATCTGATTTAGTGAGATCTGGGGAGGGTAGTGTGTACGTAGACCTTACCCCTACCATGGGGTAGAGAGGCTGTTCAAATAGACCATTTGTATCTTTCCCTCAAAGAACTTCCTACCTTGCTCTTGTGACCATCAGAGCAACCCCTCTTGTTATTTAAAATAATAATAAAGAAGTAATAAAAATACACCTATGTGGTGGATCCATGCAGTTTGTAATTGTAACACCTAGAAAAATAAAAAGATAGATTATATAACGTGGTGCGAGAAAGGTAACCTTATCAACGTACTAATTTGATAAAATTTAAATTGTAAGTCACTCTCAGCTTTCATTACCTTCTCTCAGCACATGATAGAAGTTTTGCTTATCATATGCCTTTGCCGAAAATCCCTAGAAGGGGGCAGCATAAGAAAACAAGCAAAACTCAGCTTCAACAACGAAGAAACCTAAGTTTAATCGAAGAATAGTTGTAGACATGTAATTTTTTACCCTCCCCACGGTTTTTCATATTTTAGTATGTAAATATTTAATTTAGACCTAATATAGCTGTTTCAACTCATTTTTACTCTTTTACTTTTATCTTATTACAAGAAACGAAAATTACAAAAAATAGGTTCATTAATGTTTTATAGTCATTTTTTATCTTGAAAAAAATACAAAAATAAGATTTTCTTTTAACGGTCGGTCTTATTTTAATAATTATTTTCACTTAAGTAGGGCTAACTAATATTTTTGATAATATTTCTGTATGGATAGATTTTTAGTTGATTAAGCTAATTTTAAGAAAAACTAGTCACAAAAGCCCAAGTTTCTAGCCCATTCCCTGAGCCCTATACCCTTAAAACCTTTCTTAAAAACCTAAGGACCTAATACACAAAAGACCTAGGAAATAATTGACAAAATACACAAACAATACATTAGACCTAGACCTATACATAGGAGTAACGCCTAAAAAATAGGGGAAGGGACTGAAAATTAGAAATTCGCATCGCAATTCACCAAACTCCACCCTACATCGCCTTCTTCTCCAAAACGACCCCTTCCTCTTGACCCCTGAAACTTTTCACTCCTCTTATCCCCACCAGCGGCAAACTCGCTGGAGCCGCTGAACACAAAAGAAGAACCCTACCCCTGTATTTCATCTCCTTCACCCTAAGGTCACTCCCCCATTGATGACTTCTCACCAGACCCATCGCCTGAACCCCACAGCTCCACCTCCGCCGAAAACCAGACGCATGACACCACTAGAAATGGTCGAAAACCGACAATCACTCACACACGAACAGTAAAAAGGAACAAAGGTACACGAACTGAAAATCGGAGGTATTTTTGTACATAAATTAGGAAGAAATCAGGGAAAGTTTCAAAGAGTTCGTAAAAATTTTTGCTACGAATTCAGTCCTCTTAATGACATTTCTGCTTCTCAAATCTAAAAAGAACATACACTCTAGCTTCTGATTTTGATTTTCTCTTATGGAATCTGATGGAGTTGATAGGAACTCAATTTGATTATTGTCCGTGGATTGCTGTCTCAGGGGTTCTGTTTACGGTTCTGAATTCATTAGTTGATTGTTTCATTCAGAGACATGGAGCTTGTTGTTTGATCTTTCTGCTTGTATTTGGCTTGGAATAATTTTATATTTGGCTTTTGTTTATTATCTGATTTTTATATGTTTTAGCCTAATGTGCTAAATGTCACTTTTTATCGTTTGATATTATCTTAACTGTATATATATTGTTATGAAACCCTTCTCTTATCATCTTCGGGGATGTGCACGCTGGCGTGAATCCTCTTCTATTATTGTCATACCTTAAATTAGGAAGATGCTCGGACAAGTTATAAAGCCGGATGGCCTTTGGTTCCCGGTATATAGCCCCCCTCTCCTCGGCTCGAGTTGTCCGCTCGGGTGCACAAGTCTAGAACAACATACCTAGGTTTTGAACCTAGAATAACTTAGAATAACAACATACCTTGGTTTTGAACCTAGAATAACTTAGCCACATGCTGGATCCCTAGTAGGAACGCGTGTTTGCATCATGTGCATTTGACTTTGGAGACTCAATACAAGGGTTGGGTCCGTCTAGGACAGGTGTATCCAAAAATAAAAGATCATCCTGATGCATCCTAGTGTGCTACATGTTGCAATCTTCAAGTCTAATAGGATCATTTGGCAGACCAATAATAGTTGAGGAAAAAAAAGAGAGGGTGAAGTGTGAAAATAAAGCAAGTAGGGTCCAGAGTTTTCCGTCACATTTTTGTTAAAAAAGACAAAAAAAAAATAACATAAAAAATTCAAAAAGATTTTACACTTTTTCATCATTTTTTGAAATTCAAAAACCAAAAAAGGGAAAAAATCCAAACGATTTTGCATGTTTCATCATTTTCAAGGAAAAGACAAAAAATATATATAATCCAAACGATTTTGCATGTTTCATCATTTTCAAGGAAAAGACAAAAATAAAAGATCATCCTGATGCATCCTAATGTGCTACATGTTGCAATCTTCAAGTCTAAAAGGATCATTTGGCAGACCAATGATAGTTGAGGGAAAAAAAGAGAGGGTGAAGTGTGAAAATAAAGCAAGTAGGGTCCAGAGTTTTCCGTCACATTTTTGTTAAAAAAGACAAAAAAAACAACATAAAAAATTCAAAAAGATTTTACACTTTTTCATCATTTTTTGAAAATCAAAAACCAAAGAAGGGAAAAAATCCAAACGATTTTGCATGTTTCATCATTTTCAAGGAAAAGACAAAAAATATATATAGTCTCTAAGTTAGTTTTTTTTGTTCTCGCCCGTATCCAATCTGCTCGAACTATGCATACCTGATTTCCGTCTTTCGGGATGTGATACGTAGGTAACCCACATAGGATATGGTCTTCCTAGTAAATCTTAGGTTCTTGACTTTGCGGGATCTTAGCCAAAATTTGCACTTCTAACCACCTTTTGTCCACGTAAGTTATTTTTTAAAAATAGCCTCAACCATGTTTTGCATGTGTCTAGTAGGGAATGTTATTATCTCACATAGTGTTGGTTTCAGTTTTCTCATATAGGTGTGGATATATTTACCAGAGTTTGATCATGACAGGTAACACAGGACCACTGCATTCAGGAGCTGCCTGAGGAGTCTTTTTATGTTTTTGGGTCTGTTGTTCATGTTTTACTTTCTAGTCCTTTATAGTAGTATTCAATCATTTAGTTGATACTAGAGTCTGTCATAGTCCAGTTAGGTTTGTCTAGTCTTTTGTTATTATTTCCTATTTTGAATTTGAAAATGTATTATAAATCAAAATCCAAAAAAGAGAGATATTTTGCATTTTTATATTTTCGTTAAAATTTTCTTTAGAAATACTACTCCTTAAAATTGAAAAAGAAATCATTTGAGGGGATTTTTTTCTTTAGGCAATTAATATCTAGAACTTAAAATAAAATTTATTTTTATATTTCCTTTAGTATATTAGGACTAAAATTAAAAAAAAAATTCTTCTAGTACCTCCAAAGGTTTTCTTTTAAGATATTAATTCCAAAAAAATTCAAAAAATAAAAGAAAAGATTTCTTATGAGGTTCTTTTTTGAGAAATTCACGAAACATAAAAAAAGAAATTCTTTTTGTTTTCACTAGAACTTTAGGATATTATACATAGAAGAAAAACACATATTTTATCTTGTGTTTATTCTTCCTTAGGTAATAAAAAATTGAAATCCAAAAACATTTTTTATCTTTCTCATTTCTTGGTTCGAAATCTTTCTTCAGGGATGTCACATGAAAATTCAAAAAAAATTTAGTTGGTTTATTCTTTAGACTTCCTTCCTAAAAAAAGAATCAAAAAATGTTTTTCTCTTCTAGAGTTTTTCTTTAATAATTTTCCATAGAGTATTTGTTTTAAAAAAAATATACGATCGTTAAGCTTGAGTTTATAATCGGTTATAAAACATTAAGTCTAGAATAAATAAGAAGAGAGTTTTGCTTCTTTTATTTGTCTTTTATTATATGAATAGTCCTTAAGGTAAAAAAAAGAACGTTAGTTTGTTTGCTTTATTCTCGATCTTCCCGAACTATGCAAAGATCATATTCATGTGGCGCCATGATACGTAGGAAACCTACATAGGGTTCGATCGAATTATTTTTTTATTTATTAAAAGAAAAAGAAAAAGAAAAAGGAAAAAAAGAGGTGGAATTGTGGGATGTGAGGTACGAGAGAAGAGAAGAGTGATGATTTAAAAAAAGAAAAGAAAAATGGGCAAGCCAAGAAGCGGAAAAAGAAAAGAAAAGGAAGATTGAAATGCATAATTGAGATGATGCCATACGACCTTCATACCTTCGAAGTCATGTTAGAACTGATAACTGTGACTAGGTGCACTACATGCAATGTGATATTAGCTATTAAATACCCTAACGCTAACGTGATGACCTCATTTTATTCCTTTTGTTTTAAAGCAGAAGGTTGTGGTTCTTAAAGTGGTAAATTTTTTATACAACATAAAGTTGAAAAGAAATGGTAGATGACAACATAAGTGAGTTGGTTGATACGGGTACCCAAAAGCAATTGGTTGAACAGGACAATGAGTTGGTTGAAGAGGTAAGGATATTAAGACAACACATGGTGGACATATATCAGACTTGGATGACTGGGAAGGCACCACCCCTGCCACCACCTAGCTTCTTAGATGTTACCCTTGCCCAAACTCCAATAATAGTAACTCCCCATACTCTCCAGATCCACCCACTTATCACAGCTTTTCCAACCACCCTCCATCATTCATCCTCCAATCACCTCTCCCCAAAATTGCCCTCATCTCATATTTACTACCCCCATTATCATAACTTCTCAACAATCTTCCCTTCATAAATATCCACTCAAAGCTCATGATGCCCAATATTAACCCGCAAAGGTTGCCCACAAGGTTCCTGACTCATAAAAGCATAGCCCTCGGGGTGAGCCTCATGCTAAAAATGAAAAGGTCACAGGAAAAGAAGGGAGAGATGAGATATCCAAGAAGCTGAAAAGCATAGAACAATCCTTCAAAAACATGAAAGGGATGGGAGACCAGGTTAATATGTCTTGCAAAGAAATGTGTATATTCCCTGACGTTCGCCTGCCAACGGGGTTTAAAGTGCCAAAGTTTAACTTATATGATCGGTGTGGAGATTCGGTAGCCCATATGAGGGGTTATTGTAGTAAAATGAGAAGTGTTGGTGAGAAAGATGATTTGTTAATGGCGTATTTCAGTGAGAGCTTGACTGGGGAAGCTTTGGAATGACATAATCGTCAAGATGTCGGTAAGTGGCCTATATTGGGCGACATGGCTCAAGATTTTGTTCAACACTTTCAATACAAATTAGGCATTACCCCAGACTAATCCTCCCTATCTAAAATGGAAAAAAGCCAGAGGAAAGATTTAGGTAGTTTGGGTTCAGATGGATGGAGCAAGATGCTTGAGTCAGTCCCATGATTGGTGAAAAAGAAATGGTTGAGCTTTTCCTACAAGCCCAGGGACCCACCTACTTCAGTCATTTGATTCCGACCTTCGGTAAACCTTTCAATAATGTGGTAAAAATGTGGAAGATGGTAGAAGAGGGAATAAAGTCAGGCAAATCATGAGTTATTCAGCATTGAAAGATACTTTCAGAAGACATTCAGAATATCCCAGTAAGTTTGGGCGGAAGAAAGAGAAATAGAAATGATGATCCACTAGACATTCCTGCTCAACGCTTTCAGCCTCAATACCAACCCCATGAACATCCCCAAACTCCACTTAGTCCACCCCCAGTATTATACACCAAACAACATCCGGTCATCTGTCCAACCACTAGGTCACTCCTTAGGGCGAGCACCAGCATCCCAAAATTCTCGTGCGCCTTCACAACAGTTTCAAGCATCCAACAACCCTATAAAACTAGGGCATGGAGAGAAACAAAGGCAAAGAGATAATTTCATGCCCATTGGAAAATTCTACACAAACTTGTTTGAAAAGTTAAAGCATTTTGGCCTGATCAAGCTGCTCCTCAGCTATACTCCGGACCCATATGCAAAAAGTTTTGATTCTACTGTACGGTGTATGTACCACTCTAATGTCAAAGGGCAAAGCATTGAAGATTGTCTTGCTTTAAAAAGGGAAATAGAAAGAATGATTCAAGTAGGAATAATTATGGTCCAAGGCAATAATACCCCAAGTATCACATGTAATCCTCTACAGGTACATGACAACGCACAGATTGTTGGGATGGTTGGCAATAACGAAGGGTTGGTCAAAGGAGTCAAGGAGTCACTTAGTGAAGTTAATGATATTAAAATTGGTAATGTTCCTGGTAATATTGATGTGGAACTCAGTGGCTAAGGTGTTGAGCTTGGTAATTGGAAAGACGCTCTCTTCTTGGCTAGCCAGGGGAGTTTTGATGGTTCAGTTTGTTTTCAATTATGTTGTCCGGGTTATTTTAGGGTTGCAATCCGGATATTGTCTTGTGACTCAAACCCTTCTATCCTTTTATTTGCCTGGTTCATTTAGTCGTAGTAACTCGTTTAGTATGGTCTAGGTTTGTTCCAGGGTTGTTAACCCAGTTTAGTTTTGCCTGTTTTGTTGTTCAAACTCTTTCATTGTCTAGCTAATGCCAGTTCCTGTCTTTTGTTATTTCTAGTTACTTTTTTCGTTTATGTCTCTTCTCCTTTTATAGTTTTTTCATGCTGGCTCTAGTGACATGACACGCACATGTAATTCTAGGCCTGGTCTCAATAGTTAGTTTAATCATGGAGCAATGAAACAATGTTGAAGATGATAGGGACATTTGATGGAAATAAGTATAGGTTTGGACATTTTGAGATCATTTGAAGCCCGAACCCTGTGAAACTAGGGCAAATAATTTGGAAAGTTAATACGGTGACAAGAATATGTTAAAGGAGAGTGCATTCCGGACAATTTGAAGCAAGCGACTTTGAGTTCAAGTCTCAAGTTACAAAATAAAGTCAAGATAAGTTTTCTATGAATTGATGGAGGATATCCATTGTGAAAAGGGAATCACCCAACGAGGTTTCTGTATTTAACAAGAGTCTAATAAGAAGATGACTGAGGAATGGAAAGACATGGCCATCAGTGCTAACAAAAAATTAGGATACTTGGAGCGAGGCATAGTAGAACTAGAGGGAAAATTTCTAAAAAGAGTTAAATAATGTCAAAAGGTTGAAGGAACCGAAGGTGGACATCTAGACATAGCATATCCGTTGCTGGGACTTCGTGAATTAGGGAAGCTGTTTGACGGAGCCAAGGATGCCGAATCTAGGGAAGGTCCTTCTGGGACCAAATAGATAGGGATTTACTTTTTCGTATGAATGTAATAAGGCCACCCATTAGAGACTTTTATTTCTTGTTTATTTAGTGTCTTTTTGGGATCGCCTATTTTTATCAATAAAATGAGGCATTTAGCATTAAAAGTTCTCCAAGTCTACTTTTGCAAAGCTTACCTCGGGCACAAAGAGGTTCCCAAATTAGGACACGCTTTACATTCCCGCACTATACGTTTAAATATTGCAACGCTTTTTATAATCCTCATTGACTTGATTACCTTTTATTTTATTTTCGTTTTATTATTACCCTCCTCAAAGGTTAGTTTGTGCACTCTGGAATCATTATCACAAGATCTAAAGGCCCTCCACTAACACCTCCTCTTAGTCCTATTAAGGGAAAGGACAAAGGCAAGAACAAAATAGAAGATTTGAACAATATCAGGATGGAGAACATAGGCGAACGGGTAGAGGCCACTGATGGCCAGGGTATTCGGGTTCCTAGCAAGAATGTGTCACAACTTGAACAGAAATTATTGAAATTCTAGGAAGAGATCGGTCAGGTTTGAAATATGGCAAACATGTCATTTTCCCACAATACCCTAGATATCAACTTCCCCAATGTTCAAAACCCTACACCTCCTCAAAATATCCCAAAATAGCAGAATCTTCCTGCACCTCACCATCATGTTGCTCCACCAACGAACAAATGTAACACCCGGCATACCACAAACAACACTCTACTACTCATCCCAGAACCTCAGAACTCCACAAACGACCATTTCTACACCCATACACCATGCCACCATAACAATTCTATCTGCGTTGAGACCATGCCGCACTCCACCCTACCTATCTCATGCATACGTGAGTCTGAATTACTTATCAGGAACTTGGTAGAGGAACTTAAGAAACTTACCAGCCGGATTCAAGGCTTTGAGAGAAGCAAAAGAATTGAGGGGATGAACTATGAGGACCTGTGGTACAACCTGATATCAAATTGCCTGAGGGGTACAAACTTTCTAAGTTCGAAACAATTGATGGTACAGGTGATCCAAGGGTCCATCTGAGGACATATTACGACAAGCTTGTTGGAGTAGAGAAGGATAAAATGATCCGCATGAAGCTGTTTATGAGGAGTTTGAAAAGAGATGCATTATGTTAGTACATTAGCCAAGATCCCAAGAAGTGGTCAAGTTGGGTAGGCATGATATATGAATTTATAGACATATTTAGGTTTAATACAGAGAACACGCCAGACGTGTTCTATATCCAAAATTTGAAGAAGAAGCCCATGGAGACGTTTCGCGAGTATGCTACTCGCTAGAGGTCTGAAGCTGCTAAGGTCAGACCCACCTTAGAAAAGGAGCAAATGAATAAGTTCTTTGTCCGGGCTCAGGACCTGCAGTACTATGAACGACTGATGATGATTTAAAACCACAAGTTCTTCGACATTACCAAATTAGGTGAAAGAATTGAAGAAGGTATTAAAAGTGGTATGGTTACAAATTCCGAAGCCTTGCAAGCTACGAATAAGGCTTTACAGTCAGGTGGTATGTCCAAGAAAAGGGACATAGGGGCCGTGATAGTTGCACAAATGACCAAATCTCCCCTTATATACCAAGCTTACCCAATATATTCACTCATATATCAGCCAAACCCAAATTATCAAGCACCATCGTACCAAGCTCCATCACCAACTTATCAGCCATCTCCACCTCTTAAATATCAACCTACTCCACCCAAATACTCCCAACCCACTTATGTCTACCTAAATTATAATGCTCAACCATCCCATTATCAATCACCCCCTGCACACCAAAATTTTCCTAGACCCCGACCTAATTTTGATTGCAAACCTCCAAAACAATATACAACCATCGGTGAACCCATCGACCAACTGTATGAGAGGATTATAGCTGTTGGTTATGTCATCCCCATCGCTGCTGCAACCCTTGAGAATCCTCATCAGTGGTTTAACCCAAACAAGTCCTATGCATACCACTCTGGCATGAAAGGACACACCATCGATGAATGCCGCTCCTTGAAGACAAGATACAGTCTCTGATTGATAACAAGATCATTGTGGCAAAGGAACCCGCTCCAAAATTCAGCAAAAACCCTTTACCAGACAACAAGGGTGCATCCACATGATTGAAGTAGAAGATGAATAGGATCCCGAGGGATCAATTGGGTTGATCACAAAAGGTGATGACCCAAAGAAACCAACAATTACTCTTAATCGAATCATAGTCCATATACAACTATCTGAGGATGCTGAGGTGAATATGTCTATACCTTTTGAGTTTGAAACAACGCCATCTGCAAATACACCAGCACTAATTGAGGTTGAATTCGTGTCTCCGGTAAATCCACCCGCATCATTTGAGGTTGCAGTCTTGCCACCCAAGGAAATGTTCCATTCGAAGTGAGGATAGTAGCGACAATACCAGTGGCGATGTCTACCATGCCTCATTTTCTATAAAAATGTTGTACCCTAGGACTATACAACCGAGGCATGAAGGAAGGGCAAGGTCAGGATTGAAGAAATGGTTGAGCACATGGTATGACAAGAACTGGTAGAGTGTATACCCTTGAACATCTGTCTGATCAAGCAAGTAGGCCTCCAATCGGCCACCCCTCATTGAGATAGGTTTGGACGACCATTGGAGGAACATACATGCTAAGGAATATTCAGTCATCGACCAAATAAGCAAGACGGCAACACAAATATTCATTCTCTCTCTGCTGTAAATTTCTGAGACCCACAAGAATGCTTTGTTAAGGGTGCCAAATGAAGCGTGCATACCAAGTAACATCACTGGCGGAGAAATGTCTAATATGGAAGGGCAAGTGCTAGAAAGCCTTAAGATCACCTTTTATGAGGACAGGCTTCCACCTGAAGGGCTGGGGCAAAACAAAGTATTGCATATCATCGTGCAATGCAAAAATTATTTCATCACCAGAATCCTGATCGATGGAGGTTTTGATATTAATTTCTCTGCTAGTAGCACTCAAGAAGTTGGGAAAAGGGATGTATGAGATAAAGAATGGATCAATCAATGTGAAAGCCTTTGATGGTTCTCAGACGTCCACCATTGGTGAGATTAGTCTATGCTTGCAGATGGGACCAACCTAGTTCGAGGGCGATTTCCAAGTAATACATGTACCGACATCTTACAACTTACTGCTGGGATGACCATAGATTCATGCTACTGGGGGCGTAGCATCAACACTGCATCAATCAGTAAAGTTCGAATGGAATCACCAAGAAGTGATCATTCACGACGACGGTAGCAACCCTATGTTGATACCCAATTTTTTTTCTGTATATTTTTATATACAAAATACCTTTCAAACAACATACACATTCACATATAATCATGTCCAAGGGTCTTCCTAATTTTCATTAATTTTTAAAAGATTCTTATACCAATTTTATTGCCCTATTTTATCAAGAAAACCTAATAATTATTCTCAATATTGTCATTTTTGTAATTCGCTCATTGGATTCTCACATTTATACTAAGATATGGCTAACATAATTTTCGCATATTTTTCCAAATTTATTTAGTATTTTGAAAGCTAAATCACATATAATTGCAATGTTAGCCTATTTTAAAATTTGATCGTATTTATAGATGTAAAATTGACTCCAGTGTTTTTAATTTTTATATGTTATTGATTATTTTAGCACCTTTAATTTGTTTTTAGAAAGTATTTTGCTATTGTTAATAAAATAAATAAAGGAAAGTGGCTATTTAAATGCTAGCCTATGTTTATTTCAATTCTAACCAGATTTGACACTCCTAATTAAACCCAATTCCTCAAACCATTTACAATTCAAACCCGCCCCTGACCCAACTAAAACCTACCTGACCCGGACCCCCTCTTATCTTGGCCGTTGATATCTAAGATCAACGACCCCTATATGTTCTTGTATTTTTTAATCCAAATAACTAGCCTAATCTCCTCACTTCTCTTCTATCATCCTCGTCTAAACACTCGACTCTCTCAAACTCTCTTGAACATTTTCAAAACTCTAATCGTCTCCTACCACCTCCGCCTTGAAAGCCGCCGAAATCTATGGCTTCGAAGGATATGAGGGTCATATACTCACCTCCTATTGCTCATATATGCCTGATTTCTAAAGATTCAAGGCCTGCCCTTGAAGGTTCAAACAAGACCTCTATCGATTCAAGGTTCTCTAGTCATTTCCGGCCTTGTTCCAGCGTACCATAGTAGCTCGAGTATGATTTTTTACCTCTTCAACTTAGATCGCTGACCTTTCAAAGCCTTTCTCACTTATACTCTTCTTCCGTAACCCTAACCCTCCGAGGTATTCTCCAATTCATTTAGAATTGCCGTGTAGCTGTGCTTTCCCTAAGTCCTCAAATGATTTCTATGGGTTCTCTTTCAAAAATTGCTTTCAAATTTTTTTGATCTAGGGTTTTCTGAGAAAGTATTTAAGCGTTTCTTGACTTTCTTTGTCTGTCATGTGTATTTACCTCTACTATATTCTTATATTCTTCTTCTACCATGTCCTTGTATGCTTTTCCTACTGTGTTTTCTATGCTATGTTCTAGTATGCTTTTCTACCATGACCTTGTATTTTTTCTTCTACCATATTTTTGTATGTGTTCCTTGCTGCGTTTTCTATACAATGTGCTTGTATGCTTTTCTACTGTGTTTTATTTTCTCTTGTGTTCTCATGTTGCTCCTACTGTATTTTTCGTTACGAAGTTCTTAAGTTTCCTTATTAAGCTCCTTTTACTGAGCTCTGTTTAAAGTTTCTTTTAAAAACTCCTCAACATGCTTTTCTATATTTCTCATCAGTCTCTTCTCATTATGCTTTGAATTAGTTTCTTTCAATTTGTTTGCCTTGGACCCTACTACTATTTTTGCATGTTACTTTTTCTATCATGTTTCTCATGAGTTCTGCCGCTGAAAGAAGCATGTTAGAAGCTTCAGTTCTTTTCTGAAACCCTGAACATGTTTTTGATTCAATCGCTTGCCTTTTCATCTTTGCTTTGTGATTTGTTTGAATCGGGGTTTTTATTTTAGAACCCCTAACTCTTTCAGACCAACTTCGAGTCTCTGAACTGAGTTTGGACATCCTTGTTTATGACTTTTGCTAAACTCTTCTACATTGGATTTTTTCTAATAATTTTACATGACCTAACAGTCTCCTTCATGCTTAATATGTTCGTATGCTCCTTATATATGATAAAATTCCCTCTAAAGTGGCTTTCAAATTTGTGATCACTTCATATTCTCCTCTGAATATGGCCTGATTTATTTCTTTCCTTTTGTTTATTGATTTCCTCTGTGGCTCTACCTAAGGAAAATCGTTGTTCATATTTTCTGACTTGATTCATTCATGCAAAATATCAGACCCTTCTTGATTTACTGATTGTTAATTGTTTTTCTTATCTTATTTGCACAAACCGCGTTTTTTAAAACCCTTTCCTTAAATAATCTTTTATGAACCTTTCCCTAATTGCATGCTTTGCACAAAGTGTTTATTCAATTTATTTCCTTAAATGGATTTTACCCGTTTTGAATCAGAATCCCTTAATTATGGAAAGTCTTGTGTAATTAATTGGCAATCAGTTTCTTAACTATTTTTTCTTACCTTATTTCCTCATGGTTTTCATACTATAAAAGGCACGATTCTTTAACACACAACAGACGATTACAATCCTTCACTTCACAATTTATAATCTCTCTGAACTCATAATAGTATTCTCTCTTTGCTTGCACTGTGGGTTTTAAAAAACTACTGCTTTTCTTTATTTGTTTCTTTGAAACTGGTATGTCCTAATTTAGGCTTCAGCATCATCACAATGTGTATATTTACAACTTTTATATCCATGGCTACTTTACTGTTTATGTAGAGTTCAACATTTAAATTAGTATCTTTTGCCTGTTGATGTTGTGAATCTCTTCTCCCTACCCCTATTACCCATATGTGTTTGTAAGTTGTGACTTAAGGCAAGGTAATGTGAGTTGTTGCCCATGAATTATGTTTGAAACAATGGGGTCTTCACCTCTATGTAAACGGGTTAGAGGGTGTGCTAGCATCTCCCACTGCTCAGTATGCCCATCAGCATATTATTCTTTGACTCTTGCAAATTCTCCATTCCCCTATACCCTTATGTGTACTGGTTACCAGTTATTCCCTTTTTCCCTTTCCTCTTTCAACATCTTTCTTCTGCACTTGCACTCTCTCTCTCTCTCTCTCTCTCTCTCTCTCTCTCTCTCTCTCTCTCTCTCTCTTTCTCTCTCTCTCTCTCTCTCTCTCTCTCTCTCTCTTAGTTCCTAAGTTTTGTCCCCCTGTTGTGAGTCTTGCCTTGGGACCTTGAGTTCCCTATGGACTTGGACATTCGAGGGTTTCCCCTTCTACATTGCACTATGTCTTAATCTGGTAATGCATTTGGGTGTAAGCATCGCCCGGAGTTTGTGTGAGACTCTTAGGGAACTTTGACACACCCCAAATGGGAGAAAGGCTTTGAAATTTGATCTCTTTGAGTTGCTTTACTTCATTCTTCAGACAGGAAGTTCAAATCAGGCTTTCCTTGGTTGTACTTTTTGCTTCTGATGTATCTTTCTGTACTTTGCTTTCTTATTCTGGGTTGTAATAACTTTGTAATAAAAACTCTCGGGGATGGCTAGTCAAAAGGAAAGGACAATTATTTATGCAAAATAGGGTAGATATCATGTTTATAGGAATCCTATATTCTCATATAGCTATCATATTTATAGGAATTCTGCACTCCCATATAACTATCATGTTCATAGGAATCCTGAATTCTTATATATATACCATGTCCATAGGAATTTTTGTATTCTCATATAGCTATCATGTCTATAGGAATTTTTGCATTCTTATATAAATGCCATGTCCATAGAAATTTCTGCATTCTGATGTATAGATACCATGTTTATAGGAACTTCTGCATTTTCACCTAGATCCCATGTGTATAATTACTCAAAATATGAAATCTGCATATGCATGTAGAAAATATGCCTATAGGGTTTTCTTAATTCTGCATATCCATGTCTCATTAGGCAAATATGATTATAGGTCTTAATAACCAGTTACAATTAGATGTCATGTTTATATAAAAAAAATACAGTACCTAGACATCATGCTTGTAGGACTTCTGCATCCTTCTATGTCTATAAAAGTGTTCTAAAGTCGACAAACACATAGAAAGCATGCCTATAGGAACTTTAATCAAATCTGAATCGTCTCGCTCGTTTATATGTCTAAGACTAGCAATAATAATCCATTACTAGCTGTAGCGTGATCTTTTGCTAAAACTCACCTTTCCTTAATGACTGAAAACTTTTTCTTAAATCAGTATGTAATCAGCTCGCACCCTTATTTTCGAAATAAGTAGATATCATGCCTATAGGTTTTCGTCCAACACTTAGGCAATCCATAGGATAACTTATAAATTGAAATCAGATTTTATATGTTACAACCAGAAAGTAGGACTGATTGAGGTTTCTTATCTGAACTATATAATAAATCAGTCTAACTTAACCACTTAAGTTTTAATTAGACTCTAAATAGTACGTGCAAGACATGTTAAATTATGTGTTTCTCTATTTACAGGAGGTGTATTTGAGCCTTTTTACTTGTTTATATACTTTTCCCCAAACTTGCTATATGTGTTTTGCCTGGCGCCTTAGTACTTTATCCTTTTTAAACTACAAATAAGCCCAAGATTCCTCCCTATCAAGATTAGTAGTCTTAACACCTCGGAGACTAATAGGATTGGGGTGGGTAATAGCATGCAATAAGTAAACGAGACCATTCCGCACTTTAATGCCTTAAATGGAGTGGGAAATGATAGATATGGATATGATGACTGGTGTATTAATACCACATGTAGCCCCACTCTGAAGAGTGATTACCGGGTATTGCAGTGATGTGATCCATATTATTAATAAACCTAGGACCTCTCCCCATTGTTCTTTGTTTCTTTTAAATCTTTTAAAACCATTTCTTCTAAGAAAGAAGATATCTACTCTCTTTAGTTCTTGCCGATTTTGTTCATTTGTGACTATTACATGAAAATCCCCTCTTATATGGAAATCTTGCTTGCCTATGTGTTATTTGCATTTAAGGCACACCAATAGCTTGTCGGGGAACCACATTAGTGGATCTTGAGGGGTGCTTAACACCTTCCCTTTGGGATAATTTCAAGCCTTTACCCAATCTCTAGTTATCCAGATTGAACCCTCCTTAGTGTCCTAATGCACTTAAATTATTAGGGTGCGACTCCTCAATTCCAAAAACCCAATTCCCAAACGGGAACGAGTTTTCTTCCTGAATGTCAAAAACCCGATTTAGCGAGAAAAAGGAAGCGCGACAGGATGACGACTCTACTGGGGAATATCTTTTAGGCTTTTACCATTTCAAGCTATTACTGTGACTTCACATTTCTCATATGTCTTTATTTGTTTAATCCCTTTAAGTATTTAATTCTCTCTTCTACTACGAAACTGACTTGTCTTTTTGTTTCTTTCCTTTATCTCTTTTACTGATTTCCTTTACTGCATTCCTTTATTACTATTTTAAATTATTGTAATTATTACCTTATGAACATGCAAATACGTGACAACTTGTTTTAGTTATTGCAACTGCATATTTTTAACATTATTTTTCGCTCATGGCAAACAAAATACTATTGCAACGCTTATAATGAGTGGTTGCACTCTTTCGATATTATCACCCCCTAAATCCGGTAAAGGCATAGTTGCGGTAAAACCAGTCGATCAACAGTGTAGTCAACGGTTCTGCACCTTTCCCTCTTGAGTTGTCTTCTCAAGGGTACAGTCTAATACCCCATAGAAACCTTACTCTCTTAGTTGTGCATGCATCATAGTCAAACCTAGTCGAGTCAGATATGTTGTCCACGTAATGACTCTTTAAGATAGCCTCGTCTAAAGTACACCAGTTTCATCAAAACCCAAACAGACACTACCACGTTTTGTGCATTTATTTGGAGAACTAAATGTTTCTATGCCAACTCTTGATATTTAATAGTCGAGTCTGGTGGGGTAAGGGCCTAACCTTTTATTTCGCAGAAAACTGAGGCAGGAAGTCCCCAGATTTGGCATGGTCACCAATGTTCACCCCAAACTGCTAAGGTGGTGGAAGTATTTTCACTCCAGTGATAGACTCTCATCCGGAAATATTTGGGGAATCTATTCTCTTTCTCTGAAATTCAACCCAACAACAAGATCATCGAAGCCGTTACTCTATTATGGGATTGTGATAGGTCAATGTTCCATTTGGAGGCATCGAGATGACACCCCTACTCGAGGAAATAGGAGGACTGGCTGGTATACCATGGGAAACTCCAGGTTTATTAATGCTGGAAAACCGCAAAGGTGGAGGTTTTTTCAACATGATGGGTCTAAAGAAGAATCTAGACTTGACATATTTGAAAGAGTCGTACATTCCCATTGACTATTTGTACGAGAGGTACGGTCACGAAAAATCTTACCGCACTTATCCTGATGAGTTCTCCCTTACATCATTGGGGCGTATTCACCGAAGGGTCTTTGTCTTCATGTTCTGTTTCTTGGGGATGATAGTGTTCCCAATGAAGAAAACAAGAATCCATACTAGGCTAGCTATGGTTACCAAAACTCTAATGGAGGGAATTGATGGACAACCATTTAGTCTCGTATCGATGATTATTGCGGAGATATACGGAGCCCTAGAAAGGTGTCAACAGGGAGCCAAACACTTCGAGGGTTGTAATATGCTACTTCAACTTTGGCTCGTAGAACGTCTTCAAAAGGGTGAGTACTGACAAGAAATCCATCGAAGGGACTGGGATGATCATATCGCTTTTCATAACCCAAAGCAAATGAATTACATGCCCAACATGTTTGCCCAACCGGAGAATGCTAGAGAAAGGGTCGAACTCTTCAAAAATTTGAATGAGGACCATGTACAATGGATGTTCGAGTGGTTTCTAACCGAGGAGTTCATTGTCCGATCCAGGGACGCACCTTTCCTAATACTGATCGACTTAAGAGGAACATACCCATACGCATCTCTTCGGGTTATGAAACAAGCAGTTAGGAAGCAGGTTATACTAAGGGTCGATAAGATGAGCCACTTCCGGGCTGATTTCCAAAATGACGATAGCCCTTATAGATGCCAGGCTTAGCATATGTGGCATTGCAAGATTATCATGGGAAGGGACACCATTAAACCGGACAAATACCATGCGGGTCGTGATCCCTATTATTCGGATTGGTTGAAGGATAATCATTATGGTTTGGGTCAACCGGGGTTTTTTTGAGGTAACCAGATAATAGATGAAAAGGCTGAAGCACAGGTCAAGTACAACCATCTGCGCAAGAGAATCCGAGAATACGAAAACGAGCGTCCTGAGATACATGAAGCCAATCAAAAAATAATTGAAGAATGGAAGGATATGGCCGTCAGCGCCAACAAACATTTGGTCTATTTGAAGCGAGGTATAGTAGTGTTGGAAAAGAAGTTTCTGAAGAGGGTTGAAGATTGCCGGACTACTGAAGGAAATGAAGGTGGACATCTGGCCAGAGCTTACTTGCTGCTAGGACTGCGCAAGCTAGGGAAGTTGTTCGATGGAGCCAATGATACTGAGTCTACGCAAGGTACCTCCGGGACCAAATAAATAGGAATTTCCATTTCCTTTTTATAAGATGTAATAAGGCCAATGGCCATTAGTGATTTTTAATTTCTTGCTATTTTAGTGTCGATTTGGGATTCGTCTACCTTTTATCAGTAAAATGAGGCATTTAGCATCCTATGTTCTCCAAATTAATTTTGTCACTAGGCCTACCACGGGCACAACGAGGCCCCCAAAATACGGACGCGCTTTATACGTGTTTAAATAATGTAACATTTTTTCTAATGATCCTCCCTAACTTGTTACCTATTTTTTAATTTTTGTTTATTCCCCTCTTCAAAAGGTTAGTTCGTGAATTCTGGCAACATCATCATATTTTATGAGATACAGGGGCCCTTCACCTACTCCTCTTCCCAATCATGTCAAACACAAAAACAAGAGAAAACTGGAAGATTTGAACAACTCAACTGAACGGGTAGAGGTCACTCATGGTACTCTGGTTCCTAAGGAAAATTCATGAGGTCACTCATGGTACTCTGGTTCCTAAGGAAAGTACATCCCAACTAGAACAAAAGCTATTGAAATTTCAGGAAGAACTTGATCAAGTCCGGAATTTGGCAAGTTTGTCATTTTCCCTTACCACTCCAAACGTTAATTTCCCAAATAATCAGAATCGTGTACTTCCGCAAAATACCCCAAAGCAGCAAAACCATCTCGCTCCTCACCACCACTGCAATACATGCCATACTTCAAATAACACCCCACCAGTCATTCCAGAAATCCAAAACTCCACAAATAGCCACTGCCACACCAAACATAATACCCCCATCTATGTGGAGACTATGCCGCACTCCGCCCAGCCCATCTCAAGCCCACCCGAGTCAGATGACAAGGACTTGCTCATCAGAAATTTGACCGAAGAACTTAAAATATTGACTAGCAGAATTCAAGGCGTTCAAGGTAGTAAGGGCATTGAGGGGTTGAACTATGAAAATCTTTGCATACAGCCTAATGTCGAACTGCCCGAGGGGTACAAACCTCCAAAGTTCGAGATGTTTGATGGTACAAGGGATCCAAGGGTCCACTTGAGAACATACTGTGACAAGCTGGTCGGAGTGGGAAGAGACGAGAAAATCCGCATAAAGCTTTTCATGAGGAGCTTGAAAGGAGACACCTTATCTTGACGCATTAGCCAAGATCCGAAGAAATGGCCGAACTGGGTAAGTATGGCATCCGACTTTATGGAAAGGTTTAGATTCAACACAGAAAATGCACCAAATGTGTTCTACATTTAGAACCTGAAGAAGAAGCCCACGGAAATATGCGAGTATACTACTCGTTGGAGGACAGAAGCTGCTAATGTTAGACTAGGCTTAGAGGAAGAACAGATGGACAAATTTTTCGTCCGAGCTCAGTCCCCACAGTATTATGGGAGGTTGATGCTGATCGAGAATCACAAATTTTCTGACATTATTAATCTAGGAGAAAAGATCGAGGAAGACATCAAGAGTGGTATGGTTACGAATTTTGAAGCCTTGCAAGCTACCAATAAGGATTTACAGTCTGGTGGTACATCCAAGAAAAGAGACGTAGGTGCTGTAATGGTTGCACAGAGAACCAATTACCCTATCAAATACCAAACATACCCAATACCTCCAGTCACATATTATCCTATCCCAAATTACCAGGCTCCGTTATCCTATTACCATACTCTACCACCCACTTTTCAGACATCTCCACCTCTCGCATATCAGTCCACTTCACCCAAATACTCCAAACAGCACATGTTTACCAAGCCTAGAAAACACAACCATCCCAATATCAATCATCTCCCCCACGTCAAAACTTCCCTAGACCTCGACCAAATATTGATCGCAGATCTCCCAAACAACATAGCGCCTTTGCTGAACCAATGGACCAGCCATACAAAAGGCTCAAAGTTGCTGGTTATGTCACCCCTATCCCTGCCATAACCCCCCAAAAACCCTTCTTAGTGGGTCAATACAAATAAATCATGTTCATACCATTCCGACATAAAAGGACATACCATTGAGAATGGCACTCTCTAAAGGATAATATCCAAACTTTGATTGACAATAAGATCATTGTAGCAAAGGAGCCTGCTTCAAATGTCCACAATAACCTTCTGCCAGACCACAAGGGTAGAGGTGTTGCATGATCGAGATAGAGGATGATTGGGACCCCAAGGTATTAATCGGTTTAATCATAGAAGGCAATGATCCAAAGAAACCAGTAGTCACCCTTAATTCGGTTGTGGTCAAGATTCAGACTTCTGGGCTGCCGAGGTAAAAATGTCCATGCAACTCGAGTTCGAAGCACCGTCCTATGCAAAGACGCCGTCTTCTGGTGAGTTTATGTTACCAACTAATGCACCCAGACCCTTTGAAGTTGTAGTTTTACTGCCTAAGGGGCCTGCTTTGTTCGGAGTAAAGATAACCATGCAATTCCAGTGGAAATGTTGGTAAGAACACTATTTCACACAAATGCCATACCTCGGGGCTGCACAGCCAAGGCCAGAAGAAAAGGGAAAGTCAATTTTAGGGAAGCTGTTGTGGCACTTGGTATGAAAGGAACCGACATGGTTTATACCTAGAGCATTAGGCTGAGTCGAGCAAGTAGACCTTTAATGGGCCGACCATCACTGAAGCTGGGCCCGACGATCTCTGGAGAAAGATACAAGCCAAAGAATACTTAGTCATTGATCAGCTGAACAAAACATCGGCACAGATTTCCATCCTTGCTTTGCTACAAAGTTCCGATGCACACAAGAGTGCCTTGCTATGAGTGCTGAGTGAAGCATATGTACCAAGTAACATCACCAACGGAGAGATGGCAAACATGGTAGGCCAGGTATTAGAATGTCACAAGATCACTTTTCATGAAGATGAGCTGCCACCAGAAGGGTTGATTCACAACAAGGCATTGCACATCATTATGCAGTACGAGGATTATTTTATCACCAGGATCCTAATTGACGGAGGATCCAGCCTTAACATTTGTCCGTTGGTAACACTCAGGATATTAGGAAAGGTCCACTATTGGGGAAATAAGCTTATGTTCACAAATGGGGCGTGCTTGGTTTGATGTTGATTTTCAAGTGATAGACGTGCCAGCATCTTACAATTTGTTGTTGGGACGACCATGTATTCATGCCATTGGGGCTGTAGCATTAACACTACATCAGGCAGTGAAATTTGAGTGGAACCACCAAGAGGTGATCATTTACAGCGACAGTAGCAATCCCATATACGGTCGCCAGACCATCCCAGTGATAAGAGGCAAAAGAAGGATAGGTGGAGAAACTTACCACCAGATCAAGCGAGTCAACGTCGTTGATAAAGACAAGTGGTGGGTTAACAAAATTGAAAGAATATTGAACTGGAGTGGGTACGAACTTGGCTAGGGACTTGTCAAGAATCTCCAGCGAATCGTTAAGCCTATCAAACTAAAGAAGCACGTCACCACCTTCAGATTGGGATATGAGTATACTTGGGAGGAATTCAACCATTGATCGCCACCATATAGCGGTTCTTACTATCCATTGGAACAACCAATACCGTGTTTGGAGCAGACTTTCCAACTGGCCGAAGTTATCTACAGGTCAGAGGAAGAGGAAGCACTGTCAGTAGTGAGGAATTAATTCCTGGAAGACGATGATATAGGCTGTTGTGTCATTCTCGAGGAGGAGGGGGAGGAAGGCCCTTCCATATAGGCTGTAAGCAAAAGAGCATACCTCAATAACTTGACTATCAGAACCACCAAATCCCGACGAACCTCGGGGTAGCAAGGCTGAACAAGCATCATTCACCATTTTATTTTTTACTAGTTGACTTTCCTTTTACATTTTTTTGATTTTCGCAAGAAAGAGCTCCAATGTTCAAAACAGTTATGGAATTTATCAAAGCATTTCAGTTTTCTTATAAATATTACTCGTATTATTTTATCTCATTCTTTTACTTATGCAACATTACTATTACTTATCTTGATGAACCAATGACAGTGACGTCAAAGAGACAACGCAACAGGCGGACATAGATTCAGAGGAAGATGATATACTGGAAGAGATTGTTAAGGAAGTTGAGAATTTTGAAAGTAGGCCAAAGTCCAACCTGGACGAGACTGAGATTGTTAACCTGGGAGACATAGAAAAGGTCAATGAAATACGAATCAACATTCATTTTTCACCATCAGAAAAGAAAGAATACACAGAATTTTTAAGAGAATATGAGGACATCTTCGCCTGGTCATACGACAACATGACCTAGTTGAGTACATCTATCATGGCACACAAACTGCCGACTGATCCGACATGTCCACCAGTAATACAGAAGCTCAAAAAGTTCAATCCAGATATGAGTTTGAAAATCAAGGAAGAAGTCACCAAGCAGGTCAAAGCTAAAGTTCTCAGGGTAGTGGAATACCCGAAGTTGTTAGCTAACATTGTGCCAGTACCAAAGAAAGATGGGAATGTTAGAGTTTGTGTCGACTACTGAGATCTCAACCGGGCTAGTTCAAAAGACGACTTCCCTTTTCCAAACATACACATCCTAATTTATAATTGCGCCAAGCATGAATTGCAATCATTCGTGGATTGTTTCGCTGGTTTTCATCGGATCTGGATGGATGAAGAAGATGCTAAGAAAACAGCTTTCATTATGCTATGGGGAATGTACTATTAAAAAATGATGCCATTTGGGTTAAAGAATGCAGAGGCCACCTACATGAGGGTCATGACTACCATTTTCTATGATATGATACACAAGGAGATCAAGGTATATGTAGATGATATCATCATCAAATACAAGAAAGCCAATTATCACATGGAAGATCTAAGGAAGTTCTTCAATAGACTGAGAAGGTACAACCTGAAACTGAACCCCGCAAAATGTGCATTCGGGGTTCCAGCTGAAAATTGGTTGGGTTTATTGTGAGTCGCTGGGGAATAGAACTGGATCCATCGAATATCATAGCCATTCAAGAATTTCCACCTCCAAGGAGCAAGAAGGACGTAATGAGTTACTTGGGGAGGCTTAACTACATCAGTCGATTCATAACTCAATCTATAGCTATTTGTGAGCCGATCTTCAAGATGTTGAAGAATGATGTCGCCACCAAATGGACTGATGAATGCAAAAAAGCTTTTGACAGTATCAAGGAATATTTGTCAACACCACTAATATTAGTCCCACCTGAACCAAAGAGACCTCTGTTACTCTATATCGCAGTGTTAGATGGTACCTTCAGTTGCTTCCTAGGGCAGCATGATGAGACAGAAAGGCAAGAACATACCATTTACTACCTCAGCAAAAAGTTCACTCCATACAAGTCCAGTATTCTCTATTATAACGCACCTATTGTGCTCTAACTTGGGTAGCCCAGAAGCTGAGGCACTACTTTTGTGCCTATTCTACATATCTCATATCAGGGATGGATCCTTTGAAATACATCTTCAGGAAGCCCATGCCCACTGACAAGCTCGCCAAGTGACAGATCCTATTAAGTGAATTGACATTGTTTACGTGACTCAGAAAGCAATCAAGGGGCAGAAACTAGCATATCACCTGGTCAAAAACCCCGTAGATGGAGAATACGAATCTCTGAAAATGTATTTTCCTGACAAAGAGGTGTCATTCATGGGAGAAAATATTGCAGAATCCTATGATGGGTGGAGAATATTTTTCGATGGAGCAACAAATTTCAGAAAATTCGGCATAGGAGCGGTCCTAGTATCAGAAATCAGTCAGCATTATCCGATGTCTGCCAAACTCATGTTCCCGTGTACCAACAATATGGCTGAATATGAGGCATGCATCTTAGGGCTCAAGATGGCCATTGACATGAACATCCAAGAATTGCTAGTAGTTGGGGATTCAGACTTGTTTATACATCAGGTTTGAGAAGAATGGGTGACCAAGAACTCCAAGATACTCCCTTATGTGTACCATGTGCATGAGTTGAGAAAGAGGTTCACAAAGACAGAGTTCTAGCATGTTCTCAGAGTCGAGAATGAGTTCTCCGATGCATTGGATACCGTATCATCCATGATATAGCATCCAGATACGTACTTCATTGATCCTATTCTGGTAAAGATATATGATCAGCCAGCTTACTGTGCTCATGTCGAAGAAAAAGCAGATAAAAAACCTTGGTTTCATGATATCAGGGAATATTTGACAAAAGGAGAATACCCAGAGCTTGCAAACGCTACTCAAAAGCGCACACTTTGAAGGTTGGCCAACAATTTCTTTAGCATGGGATGAATCCTATATAGGAGGACTCCTGATTTGGGATTATTAAGGTGTGTCGATGCAAAGGAAGCATCTAAACTGCTAAAGGAAATTCATGTCGGGACCTGCTGTCCACATACGAAGGATTTTGTCTTAGCCAAGAAGATACTCCAGGCTAGTTATATTTGGATGACTATGGAAACGGACTGCATCCAGTATGTCCAGAAATGCCACCTTTGTCTGGTACATGCATACATGATAAAGGTACCCCCAAACGAGCTTAATACAACAAGCTCACCACGGTCGTTCGTCGCTTGGGAAATGGATGTTATTGGACCAATTGAACCTGCTGCTTCCAACGATACAGATTCATCCTAGTGGTAATTGACTATTTTACCAAATGGGTCGAAGCAGCATCTCACAGAGCAGTAACTAAAAAAGGTGTGGAAGACTTTGTCTGCGACCGTATTGTTTGTCGATTCGGTATTCCAGAATCAATCATCACTGATAACGGTTCCAACCTCAATAGTGACCTGATGAAGGCCATGTGTGAAACCTTCAAGATCAAACACAATCTTTCTACAGCAAACATACCTCAGATGAACAGAGCTGTAGAAGCCGCCAACAAGTATCAAGAAGATACTAAGGAAAATGATAGAGAAACATAAGCAGTGGCACGAGAAGCTATCATTTGCTTTACTGGGGTACCGCACCACAGTCCGCACATCAACTGGGGCAACTCTTTATATGATGGTTTATGGTACAGAAGTCGTCATTCCCCCCGAAATAGAAATCCCTTCCTTAAGAATCATACAGGAAGTTAAGCTCGACGACGTAGAATGGGTGAAGAGTCATTACGAAAGGCTAGCTTTTATAGATGGAAAGAGATTAAATGCAATTTTCCTCAGTCAACTTTATCAGAACAGAACGTCTAGAGAATTCGACAAGAGAGTCAAGCAGAGACGGTTCACACCAGGCAGTTGGTTTTACAGAAAATCTTCCCGCATCAAGATGAAGTCAAAGGGAAATTCTCTCCCAATTGTCAAGGTCCATACATTGTTCACAAGGTTCTGATAGAAGGACGAAGAAGTTTGGCCTAAACCAATCAATTCAGATGTAGTCAAGCGTTACTATGTGTAATCTTATGCTTTCCTATATGATGTAATTTGAACTACGTCTGACCTTATTCCCATTTAAGAGGGGATACATAGGCAGCCTTATGGCTTCGGTCACAATTCAATAAAATTTTCATTTCCCCCTGCAATTGGAAACTGGGACAGAATTTTAAGGAGGACCCTCAAAATTCCGAAGTGATTTCAGTCGATCATTGCAAGAAATCGTCAGAAGCAGCAGCGCAGTAAACTGGGGCAGAATTTTGAGAAGGGCCCTCAAAATTCCGAAGACAAAATCACGACTCAACACTTAAACGACATTCGGGTCAGGATTCCATCTGGTTCAGGGCCTTACATCAGCGACTCAACACTTAAATGACATCCGGGTCAGGATGCCAAAATAACGAGACCCCAAATAAATCAGTACGAAAACCGCTAAATATATCCAATGCTAAAAGTATCTCGAGTACTCAGGGACTAGCATCAAAATCTCAAAAGAAAAATGCACAGCCTGAAGGCCGGGATCTCCAAAATCGTAAGCCATCGATGGGGAAATCCAAAGCTCGCAAAAAATGGCTCCCGAGTCAAAAACCACTCAATGACTCGGGGACTGCCGTCAAAATACTGCCTCCATTTACTCATCAAGACATGAGGACATAAGACCCGATGCTGAAAGTTTAAGCTCTACGTCGCATTTGTAAGACACCAGAAAGGGCATACCCTCGATGTAGATGCCTAGACTACTATACTCGGGGTAAATAATGACATGAAAAAATCGTAAGACCTCCATGGCATGAAAAACTTTTAAGACCTCAACGGCATGAAAAACCTGTAGCACCTCAATGGCATGAACAACCTGTAGGACCTCAACGACATGAAAAAACTATAAGGCCTCAACGGCATGAAAAACCTGTAAGACCAATGGCATGAAAAACATGTAAGACCTCAACGGTATTAAAAAATTGTAGGACCTCAACAGCATGAAGAACTGTAAGATCTCAACAGGTATGACAAAATTGTTAGACCTTAACAGGCATGGCAAAACTGTAAGACCTCAACAAGCATGAAATTTTTGTAAGACCTTACAGTATGCATAAAATCGATCATGAAGTTTAGGCTATACGTTGCATTTGTAAGACACCTGAAAGGGCATACCTTTGATGTAGACACATAAACTCGTACACTCGGGATCCTGTAATAGCCAAATTAATGCAATTCAGGGACGCCTGACCGTAGCTACAAAATCGCAGTCCGTTACTTCAAATCTACTTTGAAAAGAACCGGTTAAACAGTCTACCCTCGAGGGGCAAAAGGGGCTTCGACCATGTCATCTCCAAATCACAAGGCATCGAGCTACTCAGCCTACGAGCTATCCTTACGAGGTGATCAAATATCGCCGCTAACAACTTGAAATTGAGGTTCTTCGCAAACCGATGACAGGTCAGGCAAAATCATTACAAAAATCCTTAACGAGAGGAAAACAAAGCCTACATATGCCTCAGGGCCACTCACACAAAAGCATAAAAGTCATTGTCGCCAACTTAAAAATTAAAACTTGAAAGCTAGAGGGTCAAAATGAACTCGGCTCGTAACCCAATTCAGAGACCGACCCAAAATAGTTAACTACATATGCCTAAGGGAAAGACATAAGAGCTATTGCTGCCACCTTAATAAGCCTTAGGGCCATGCATATAAATGGTCGTTTCAACCCAAGGCATATGAGTCGTTGTCGCCAACCCACACAAATGCAAAAGCTTGAGGGTCAAATGAGCTTGAGTTGAAGCCCGACTCGGAGACTAAACCCAAAACACTTGAGCAAAGCATAAGAGCTCTAACGCCAGCTTGCACTAAAGATCAATCCAACCGAGCGCGTAAGAGCCCCCGGATCTGCCTAATGAGCCCTGAAGCCATATCATGAGTGTAAGGATCCTCATCAACCTCGAAACCAGCCTGCCTGGTCAGAAGCGAAGCAAAAATAGGTACATTAAAAATAAAGCTACAAGCTTTCTTTTATTATGCATGAAAAGGTGCATTGTCCATATACAAATATGCTCTGAAGATATCACGAACAAAATGGAAAAATTTACGCCCCGTCCCTGAGGGCTATGGCCTATCGGCCTCATCTCTACTCCCCTCGGCATCTGACTACAATGACCCGAGCACCACACTCTCCCGGCATAACAAAACCCCTAGCATCTATCTCCTCGAGAACCATACTTTTGGATCTATAACAAGCATATCCTTGGATTATCTCTTCACAATCGAGGGCCCTCTTTAACCCAGCTTGGGCATCGACAATATATCATCTCTTGATCAGCCTTAGTCTGGCTCAGTACAGCTTTGGTCCGAGCATCAACAATCTCGGCCCCGACCTACGAAGGTTCAGGCAAGAGCTTTAGCCAAGGCACTGTTCTCCTCTGAAGCTTAAACCTGTGTATGAGCTCTTAGCGAGATATATACCGCACGATGTGAAAAGTTACATGCTCCCTCACATAGCTCTCGCAATTCAAGTCCCACTTTTCTAATCCTAGCTCCATGACGAGGCGGCTTAGATCTAAGCCTGTCGAAAGCCTGCAAATGAAAAATTTAGTAAGAAAGGGAAGCCGCAGGATTCGAAAGGCCTATAGGGAAGCTCACCGAAAAGGGAAGCTAAGGGACTCCCTCGAAGGCTGAGCACACATCTGATGGTCCAATTTCCTCAGCCCTACGAGATCAACCCCGGTCAAAGCATGATCACTCATAGGAACCATGCTTCCAAAGCTCGAAACTTCAGGCACGGCAGGTTTGGACAATTTTTCTGTCTCAAACGCCCGGCTCTGTTTCGCCTTCCCGCGAGCGTCATCGCCGTGTGAGTATAGGTCCTGCTTAATGTTTTTGTCCTTCAGCTCGAAAGAAGACAACCCCTCACATGGAGGAGCACGACCTCGCCTTTAAAGGTTCTCCGATACCTATGACAGCAGGATTGATACAAGAAAAAGGGGGAAATGTCTCTCAAAATAAAAAAGGGACATGATAAAAGCAACGAACACACATACCATAATATTTTGATTCCATCTGCCCCGAGATGCCGGTCGCCACCTACGTTCGTCACCAACTTCTGGACCCAGTCAGGAAGATCTGGAACGTCACCCCGTGCCCATGCAATTGCTATAGAAAAGGAGGAAACACAGTTACAAAACTGACTTTCACCCTGAGAAAAATCAAGAAAGCACGATACGCTCCACTCACTCGTATATTCCATTCCTCGGGGAACGACATAAGTTCCATAAGGATAACATTAGTCGTCTGGACCTAGATGAACCGACTAAACCACTCTCGATCTCTATCTTCCTCATTATCAACTGCAAAGGGCGTGGGTGAACGGCACCACAAAATTAGTAGACCTTGTTGATGAAATGGCCGGTACAGCCTGACAAGGTGATCGGGTGTGAATTCAAGCACAGATTTCTCCGCAAAGACCTCATCATTAGCGCTGTTCACAAAAATGACGGATGTATCTGCGCCAAAGTAACCCGATACTTTGAACAAAAATAAAGCATAACCCTGAGGAGGTCTAATGCGAGAGTGTACAAGTACACATTCAGCGATCCGTCGACAAGAAGTCAGGCTTCAAGAAGCCAACAAACCATCTCCAGGCCCGAGGAGTTACTCGACCTCGAGGTCCTCCATAAGAGAGAATATAGGCTTCGGAAAGCCATCACCGCCATTACAGAGCTCGAGGTGATACCCCATCTCAAGGTTTTCCTATCAAGAAGGAAAACAGGCACTTCGAGCTCCGTCTATAAATGCTCAAGGCGTTGCTTAAATATGGAAAACCCCTCATTAGGGGTATATCTAAGACGTCTCAAAATATTATCTACACTAGGTTCAAAGAATATCTCCAAGTACCTGAAGATGACCCATACTCAGAGACCGCTCTCAACAGATTTCGAAGCTCGACGTACTATCTCCACGCGATTTGAGGGCCCCGATGGCCCGAGTATGTCAGACCAATTCAGGCTTGGTCCGATAAATGATGGTGGGCTAAGAGAGGAGCCATTCCTGTATACCAATGACCAAAAGAGTACTCATCTCCGAGTCAGATATTAACAATCGTTAGTGGAGGTATACATTCAGGATCCTCACAAATATAAAATAACATGTCAAGTATCGAAGGCAGAAGTCAGGAAAACATCTTTGTATTAATTTAACATCTGTTCACAACGGCCCTCGAGGGGTCCCTACATATGATTATAAAAGCCCACAAGGGTCTCTACACAAAAACAAAGAACCAAAGGGATATACACAGTGGAAGCCTAGATCCTTGTCTATGCTCGAAGGTCCACATCGGCAATAGCATCTCTGGATATCATCTCTCCCTGGTGCATGACCTCAAAGACAATATCTTCAAGAGCATCATCCCCTTGGGAGCCTCACCTCGACCCTTAAGAATGGAATCTACAAAAGGGAAGATGTGGAAGGGGAAAGCGATGGAGAAGAGCAAAATAAAGAAGGAGAAGTCGGAAGGAGCTAAGAAGTTGCTGGGCGAAAAATCTGGCTAGCATGAGCTTTGCCAATACTACTAACATGGAGCCACTTCTTAGAGCGTCGCCCCGGCATGTGAGGAAAAAGTTAGTAGACAATGCTATCGTACCCCAAGGAATCCAACATGGGTGTAATACGCCAAGCCGAGGAAGGAGGGCGAGCAGTGGTGTATAATCTGAGCCCCTCTTGAGCAGCGATGTATGATCTAAATATTTCCTTGAGTTGTAAGAAGTTTGTCCTCTATTTCATCACCCCGAGAAAACAGAAGCAACAAAAACAACAACAAGAAGAAGTAAAGACAGTGAGAAAGACGGATGGATATATATCGAAGCATACTTGAATGAAAAACTGATCCTAGAAGGCCTCATTTATAGGAGAAAGAGAGGGGGAAAAGTAACTGACTGTTCCATTTCTGCCCTCGAAAAACGTAACAACAGGTGCATTCAATTCTTTTATGGGAGCCAAATCAGTAGTGACATTATGGCTTTGAAGAATGAGAAACTGCAACACGTTAAATAGTCCTAGAAAGATGGAACGCTAGGATGCTTTGATGATCATAGAAGAATGCGACGTCGTTATGGGAAGCCCTAAGAATGGGATGTCAAAATCGTTTCTTGTCATTTCCCTCTAAGAAATACGAGTACTGTCTGTATACGGTGAAATCGGGGGCCAATTTCTCGGTAATAATGCATTA
This sequence comes from Nicotiana benthamiana, assembly GCA_034376525.1. Classification (NCBI taxonomy): domain Eukaryota; kingdom Viridiplantae; phylum Streptophyta; class Magnoliopsida; order Solanales; family Solanaceae; genus Nicotiana; species Nicotiana benthamiana. Next base: position 159,006,269 of record CM067339.1, read on the forward strand.
CGGAAGACCACCTCAGAGGCTCGAAGACCATGGACCGAGTACCTTCCCCCAGATCTACTGATACCCGGTATGGGGGAAACGTTGGCCCGAAACCCCAGCAGGTGTGAGAAGCCTTCAAGGAATGCAGTCGAGACTGACTGAGTCAGTCCGGCTAGTTTAGGGTTGGACTACGCCTATATCATGGAGATAATCAGCTGTCCCATCCTGTTTTCTTTATAATTAATGCACCCTTGTACTAGTTTGGATCTTTCCCCATCTATATAAGGGGGATCCCTAACACTTTGTAAAAGGCATCTTTCTAAATATTATACATGAAATAATAACTCTTTCTCTTTTCTCTCTAACTTATTTGCTCGAAACTACCGCTTCCATTTATTATGTTCATACTTGTTTCATTATTTATTGCTTATCACTAGCCATAAAGACCCTCTAACGATTATACTTTAAATGTTACCCCCTTCCCATTTATCCCCGATAGCTCGAGTCTGAGCCCAGGCATCGACCTCGAGGCCCCTCATTGGCCAGTCCGAGGCACGGACAACAAGCCCCCTGGTTTGATTATAGCCCCATTTTAATTTGTATTTCATTGTTAAGTATCACATATCTAGCATCAACTCCTCTAGCAACTAGCAAAAAAATAGATCACATAATTTTAAAATCCCATTAACAAATTTAATTGTCATTACCATCTTCACAATAAACACATTTCTGAGAAAACAAGCCACTATGCACCTACCATGGTGTTTTGCCTCCCATTTCCCCTTGGAAAGGTCACACCATTTACACTTGTCATAAGTCGAGCAAGCTGCCAGCTTATGAGACCATTTTTCCAGATCAGGAACCTCGTTCGGCAACCAAGGGATCGCTGCAGAAAGCAAAAAGAAGAACATCTTCACGGAGCTCGCCTCCACTATGTACAAAAATAGTAAAAGTAAGGGTGTACCACTTACGTGTGAAATTCTATTTCTCAGGAAATGACATAAACTCTCAGGGGATAATATCGATTGTCCGTGCTCTAACAAATCAACTCATCCACCCCGGTCCTCGTCCTCTTTGTTGTTAATGGCAAGGGGCCGGGTGGATCGATATCGCAAAGTAATCAAGCCCCAGCACTGCAATGGTCGATATAAACTGACAAGATGACTAAGGGTGAATTTGAGCCCGGCCTCGTCCGCAAAGTACATTATTATTAACACTATCTTCCAAAGGGATGGGTGAACTTGCGCCAAGGTAATCTGATACCTCCTACAAAAGTCGAGCACGACACTGTTGAGAGGACCTAATGTAAAGGGGTACGTATACACACTCAAGAACCCCCTCGACATGAGCCATGAAGCTCTCTTCCAGGAAGGTGCCTGCAACACCACTTATGTCTACTCTTCACCGTTGCTGCTCTCTGAAGCATCTCTGGGATCCTCATCCAAGGTAACAGAGAATGCCAATTATTCCTCCAAATCTCAAGCCTCCTCGATCTTAGCTAAGAGATTGACACCTTCAACATTGGCTTCCTCTAATGCTTGCTTCCTTGCATTTGTGCCAACATAAGCAACAGTTCGAGTCAGCTTTTTCTCGGCCGCCTCTGATATCTCCGAGCTAGCTGATTCGCAGTGGCGGTGTCTCTCAGATATGTAGTGGCATTTTCGTCGACCTCAGATTTTGACGTAGATAGTGCAACAACCTCCTCACGAGCATTTTAGAGAAGACCCTGGGCTGATTCCAACCCGAGGTCACAAGCTCGTTTCGCCTCCTTAGCTCAAGGATCTCTGTGTACATAATAGGTAATACATCGAATTATAAGGATAACGAACAAGTTTATGAATACCAAGTTACTTGCTCAGCAAGCCGAGCCTTCTCCCAGAGCACTCCTTCAAAATTCTCCCAAAGCTCGCTTAGTTCCTCCACCTATTGGGTAGAGGAGGCCTCTGACTCCTTCAACCCCGAGGTGAGACCCTCGATCTCCTTCCTATGCTCATCTAGCAACTTAGAGATAGCATGCCGTACATTCTCTCGGCCTACAACAAAACAAAAGAGGTAGAAAAATAGGGAGAAATACTTAAGGCACTAAAAGCATGCACGTAACGGTTATCACCTACTGATGAAGCCTTTCGGCCTCCTCGATAGCATCAGAAGCAACAACATCAATGTCTTCACCAACACCATCAAGGAAGTTTTCAAGCTCATCTCCCTCTATTATAGGGCCCCCCACGTTGGTAGCCTTTGGGTTCTGTGCATCCCTGAATACCTCGGGAGAGAATCGAGGACCCAAATTAAGGACATCTAGAGCGTCGATATCACCAAGGGTCAAATTCTATCCTCGGAAAGCTCTGGGCTTGGAACCAGAGCAACGATCTCTTCGACATGAATTGTACCACATCCGACCAGGGGCTTAGGGTCAGTGTTCGCACCCTCTTCGAGGATCTCCACAATGCAGGATCGATTTGAATCAATTTTTCTTGAGTCAGCAGCCTTTCGGCCTAGACTCATGCGGGACATCCTCACCCGACCTCGTCCTTTTACCAAGCGATAGTCATTATCATCGTCGCCTTCATCCCCGGTATTGGGAATTGCTCCAAAAGCTGTAGCCGAGGTCCTAGTAGTAGTTCGAGGCCCACATGATTTTGATTTCTTTGCAATGGGAGGTTCAACAACCGCCTTTTTCTTCAACTTCTTTCCCTTATCAGACTTCAGAGCCTCTATCTCGCCATCGAGAGGGGACCTTATCAGCTCTCTATCACCAATGCATACGCGGGCATAGTAATCAAAGCTTGCCCATGCAAAAGGGGAATTGGAACATGGTACAAGCGACAACAAAAAGGCTTACCAAAATTCTTGGCTGGCTATTGCACTTTAGACAAGTCAGGCCAAGATCGCTGAAGAAATAGGAATGAAGCATCCAACTACCTAGTCGATCCCGACAGATCCTGAACCACTTCAAGATACCAAATGGTAGATGCATAAACGAAGGGGAGATCATTCTTTTTTTTGGAAAAAATGTAAAAAGATAGTAAAGCATGTTCGAAGGAAAGATACTTACGTTGCATATTCCACTCCTCTGGGAACGGCATCCTTTCGGTCGGGATGATATGCGAAGTCCTCACCCGGACGAACCTGCTCATCCACCCTCAATCCTTGTTCTCATCAATGCACGAGAAGAATGGCTTCATGGACCGAGGGCGAAGCTTAATAAAACCTCGATAAAGTCGAGGGCTATACAACCTAATCAAATGGTCAAGGGTAAAGTTCACACCCACGACCTTGTTGGATAAGTAACGGAGCATATAGACTATCCTCCAGCAAGATGGATAGATTTGGCCAAGCGTTACTCAGTACTTGTCACAGAAGTTGAGAATAACCGGATCTATCATTGCGGAAAAAGGGTCTGAAGAATCAACGGTACCCAAAGTGAATGGGTATGTATATATGTAAAGAAAACTAGCCTCGTGGTCGTTATACTCTCATTAGAGTGGGAGATCTCAACCAGCGCTGCCTCCTCTAAATAACAGTCTTCCTTCACTTTCTCTATATCGGTCACGACGCTAATACACCGGGATATGTATTTGCATCGGCCTAGTGTAGACGAGGGTCTCGACAGAAAAATCGTTCATCCTGTTGAACTAGGTAGGGGTACACTATTCAACGGTGTGTATCATTTTGGGTTTGCCTTTGGATGTTTGATATGAAGAGACATTGTCTTCTTTTTGAGGCACCATTTTAGAGGTTCTATCCATTGTAGTGGAAAGACCTTTCTGAGAAAGTAAGCAAGGAATCAAGAACAGAAGAAGGAAGAATGTGAAAGGTGATGGCCTTGACCCTAAAAGCTTGAAGATGCTGTAAAAGTGTGAATTACTAAGCAATTGAGGTATTTACAGAAGCTATATGAGCAGCGGAAAGGACGAACCGATAGAGGATCGTGGATTCTTCGATAATCGTGTTGATAGCGACCCTTGCGTGGCCCTTGAGTTACAACATTTAATGCCTTGGCAGGCTGATATCATGGCAAGTGCGAGAGTTCAATGCCGTTTCCTATCATCTTATTCTAGGAAATGCGGGGCTATCTATATACGATAAAATCCGAGGGATCGATTTTATGATCATTTCGAGGCTCCAAAGATGCACCTCTTGAAGCCCGAGGAAGGGCTCGAAGTGCGACCTCGTAGAGTCTTTAAAATGCTTTTCTCAAAGACAATATACGTCGACGGCAGCCATAGAAAAACGGGGAGTTCCCTAGGCACTTGATGGGAGTTGGCAGGTTAACATGCGCACCCGTACCGAGGCATTAATTAGCTGAATCAATCACATATCTTTGAATAAATGTACTTGTACGGTATTGGATTTTCCTTGGTATATAAAAGGGATCTTTGTCATTTTGTGAAGATGGGTGGCTCACTATTGAATATACAAGAACTACTAAGGACATGGCCCTTGACAGGAAATTGTGGAGGTCGAGTATTAAGGTTGTAGGTTAGGGGGAAGTTGTAGATATTTTTACAGCACACTAGAGTGAGACTAGCCAGTTAGGAGTTAGTCTTAGGATGCTACTGATCAGCTACTGATGCATGGCTTTATCTGTTGGATATCAGTATACCTTCCATCTTTTTTCGTATTTCCTATATTTCTTATATTGCTATTATTTTATTATTTTATTTTATGTTATGTATTTTATGTTATTTTAGTATGAGTCTATTGATAGTACTAATATATCGTCTCTTGTTGCTTTCTTGAGCCGAGGATCTCCTGGAAACGATGTAATTTCACATAAGAACAATTGGGATCCCATTTCTTCAATTTTATAGCTCATATTTCAATTTACAATCAACTAGCCCAAAAATAATATGTTAAGATTCAACATTCAACTCTAATAGGTTCTCAAAATTACCATTTAATTTTTAAAAATAATTGCTCAAGCTTTTAAGTTAATTTTCGAATTAGTAATTGTGACTCAAATATTAGTTCAACAAATCAAATCTATTTGGGTGGTGAAAATTAGATCTTTAACAAGCTTAAATATGCGAGCTTAAATTTCGAATTTGATTTTGTGAGAAATTTGGAGTGGGTGTTATTTAGACTTGTTAGAAATAATATAAGGAGGTTGTATATAAAATTTTAAGTCATTTAATGGAGATTTGGACTAGTTTTGGACAGAAATTGCAATTGAAAATCATGGAAGAAGTTCGTATAAAGGTGCTTAAAAGTGTATAATAGTGTATACACTGTATTTATACACTCATATACACTATTATACAAAATTATACATAATTATACAAAAAACTGACTTCGTCTTCTTCTTTGCGTTTTTTCTGGAGTTTAACTCAAATCTTGGTCAAATCTACTCAAAATGACTTCAAATTTAAACTTTGAACTCCTTTTGATAGTTTCAATCAATTGGAACAACACCCAATCCAAAAAACTAAGAATTAAAAGAAATTCTATGTTCTAAAGCAAAGCTTTGAATGTCCTTTAATAGTGGACTTCTACTCTTAAATTTTTTTACATTGCAACCAGGTGATATAGGGGGAGAAGCAGTAATGACGGATGGCCCCTCGAAGCATATGTAAAAAAAAGTGAGAAGAAGAGAGAGTGAAAATAATGGTTGTGAGAACACAGAGCCTTTAGAAGCAATGGTTGTAAGAACACATGTTTTAAATTTGTAAGAGCTAGTGTTTTAAAAAAAATGTCCAATATAGGTTAGGTGGGGTAAAACTTAAAAACATGGGCCATTTTTTGTTATGTGTGAAGTCATGTGTATTTTCTTGTAATTAAAAACCTGGAAACAGCCTCCTTGCCCCTCGGGGTAGAGATAAGGTCCGCGTACATATTATCCTCCCCAGACCCCACTTGTGGGATTATACTGGATTGTTGTTGCTGTTGTTGTAAGAACATTCTCTCTGCTTCCTAACATATTCTCTTGATCTCATTACTTCCATTTATTGCTTATATTCATTGTGTTCTATTTATTTTTTTCCATTTATTGCTTATTATTGGCCATAAAGAGCCGTCGTTGATTTTATTATTTAGTCTTTCATCGACTACCCTCGACAAGATATCAGACTCGACCTCAAGGCCCCGTGTAAGTAAAACTCGAGGCCCCGATTATCACTTATTTTCAAGCTCTTAACTTATTTTTTAGTCTCTTATTTAGTATCTATTGTCTAAATAACTAGCATAAAAATAGATCACGCAATTTTAGAACCACAAAAACAAATCTAATTGTTATTATCGTTTTTGATAAACACAACTATATTTACTATCGTTTTCTATTAAGATTCTTATCAGATACACACATTTTTTTGTGATACATACACATTGACATCCATAAAATAAAATAATCTTCTGTTTTACTTTGCAAGCGCTTAATAGGAAAAAAGAATAAGAAAATGACATTATCTAGAATTAAAAGCTGACAATAGAAGTATTTGTCTTGATAATTAAAAAACAACAAATCAACTTAGCAGTACTTGTCTTTGATGACAATATGCTACACAAATGTAGTAGCGTTTTTCTCTTTGAAAGTTGCATATCCTTTCAACTTGAAGATGAAGTGCATCTAATTTAATTATACGAAATCTCCTTTGGTTAGTAGCATGAACTAATTTTACACCGCGCATATCAACTTCATCAAAGGCATAAACATATATATACACAAGCTTACACAATATATTGTTACATAAAACAGGTATTTATAATCACTAATTATATTCCTAAAATATTTTCCCAGTAATCAAAGGCAAATCTACCTCATCACACCATTCCACAAGCCTTGTGTCATAGTATGAGCCTTTTACATTATTTGGCCAATAACTTAACCATACTTGACCCCCTACTCTCCACTTCAATACACTTCCTTCCATTTCTTTGCTCAACCTCCATACTATTTCTTCACCACATTCCTCCCCTGCAAATACCACACCACCCTTCTTAGTAAATGCTCTATTCCCTCCAAAATATCGTCCTCGAAAATTGTTCATCCGTTGATTATTCTTATCATCGCCAATACTCGGCTTCCACGTGGCAATTTCACAGCCAGACACGTGGTCGTATAGATTGCTTCGTATATTGCTGCATTTCCTTCAGCTTCTTGGTCCCACCTCCAATTTTTCATCTTTGATCTTGTTGCCATCTTTGCCCTCGCCTTCACTTCTGGATGTTTTGAATTCCTGAAATTGCCCTTTAGGACTCTCTGCATTTCGAATTCACGTTCGACGTTGTTAGTGGACCGGCCCAAACTTAATCCGCCCACATAATTTGCACCCACTTCTGGCCCAACCCAAACTCGAATCCTGGATGGAAAGTGCTTCTCTTGCAAATAAGAACCCTCCTCTTCCTCATTTTTATTAAAGCCCAATCTTGCCACTCCAAGACGGATGTTATCCAAACGGGCCCTAACTTGGATAAACCCATCATAGAATCCAACCGTATATTCAAATTGGATCACAGCCTCAAGTTGCTGATGGGCCAGGGTATATTTTAGTGCAATCTCTTTCGCTTCAATTACTGGAAATTGAATTTTGTCACCGTTCATGCGCGTGGGTTTCATTGCCTTTACAGGCGCGTATCCTTTTAAGATCCATAACCCGTGAGCTTCGGTGGCATACGAGAATCCGAGGTAATGAGATGCTAACGGCGTTAACGACTTTAATCCTACGCCGCCAACTTCCCTTAAAATCAGCCATTTTGCTAACATGTACCCGAACGTGCGCATGAAACAGAGTTCCACGTCAGTCCCGACCGAAATGAAGAAGGTTCTCAGAACGGGCGCGTGCTTACACGAGAAGTTTTCTAGGTTTGGAGCTAGCAAGGAGTGGAAGTATAGAGACCCCACCACCGGTGGCGCGTCGAATGCAAACATCCAGAAAAGTCGCGTGAGGAAGATGAGGTTAAAGAAGTTGGAGAATGATTCTGGTGAGTGGGAATCGAGGATCCAAGAAACCGGGTCGGGTTGGAGCTTCTGAAGCTGTGAACGTGGACAGCAGCTATCATGCGCCGTGGGTGAACGCGAGATGATTTCTTGAAGCAGCTGTAAAAGCAGCGGCAAGAATGGCTTGTCCGAGGAAAGATGACACGTGTCAGACACCCAGATGGTCACATCTTCATTGGAAGATTCATGAAATCCTACCAAGCATACAGAGAAAACCAATGAAGAATTGGTCTCAGTGTTTAGCTCAAATTTTCTCTCAGCTTTGAATTGAATTGATTGGTTGGAGTTGGCTATGGGAGTAGCAAGAGTATAAATGAGAGACGAGTCATTTGCATTGGGAAGTTCACATATCCAAGACCAAACATCCATATTTGTTTGATATTGTTGTCTCTTTGCTTTTGGAAGTTTAAGGTTATAGTGTAAAGAGATGAATGAAAGAATTTATAAAGTGAACGAGTGATTTGAAGGTGACCAACATGGAGGTAATTTTGTCCGCAGTTGAGAGAAAGAATTCGTGGTTGTAGGATAGACTTGTGTGAGGTTTAAGTTCTACTGCATTAAATGCTCCATATATGTTTACAAGATTTTTCACTAATTTTTGCGGTGAATATACCCTCATCCTTTTATTCTGCGGCTTTATTTTTTCTTTACATGATTTTCTATTTTGATTTGTATTTTTTGAGAACTGCATTATTGAGTGAAACATACAAAAAATTTGTTTTTACTGTACAATTGGGATAGAGACTTATATGGTGTAAATAGGATAGACGTCCGAGTCATGCATGCATGCCAAAAACCCTATACGAGTGTGTGGAGAGTTAACAACCTTAGCTTTCAATGACAAAACGGAGACTTGAGTTTCCATGAGGGCAACATATATTTAATATATACTCTTAGTAAGTTTTTAATGAGATGATAATGATGGTTATTAAAGACGGATGTAGTGTCTTATCTACAAGTGAACTCATAACTTTAAAAGTGGAGTAAAAAATTGTATATAAAATTCATTAAAATTGTAAAATAATAGATATGAACTTATAGCTTTAAAATATAATTGGTTCAATATTAAAAATACCCATAAAATTTAAATTATAAATTCAAGATTATATATATATATATATATATATATATATATATGGAGTTCAACAAGCAACTGGCTTTTACGGTATACGATATTACACGCGCAATCCCTAAAGATGTAATGGCCCCTGTTGATCGACGCTCGTGAATTATTCGTGTAGTTTTCAGTTCTCTTTGTTTATATATTTGACAGTAGATCGATTTTACTGCTTAATTTACTTACTGCAAGGACTTTAGAACGATCTCCTTTTCCAGATCGGATTAAGGATTTTTTAGTTTTTTCTTAGGTCTAAAATATTTAATTTTTTCATATTAAGAAGAAATTAAATTAACTTCTTCTTTTCAAAGTTGTCCAATAAATTAATCCGAGGTTCTTTTAGGGATTGATAGACTTGTCAAGATCCTAATTAGTATATATAATTTTTCATCAAATATATCTGTATGTTAATTGATTCATCAACTTATAACCTACTCAGATGCATCGTTGAAGCTTAAAAACCAAAAGTCTCGACTTATATCAATTAATCTGTTATAATTGATTCATCGACTTATAACCTAGTGATGAATGAATGTAATTCATTAACTCTGTTACAACAAAAATAATGAATATAGTATTATATATTATAACATGTTATATATGTAGTTAAAGTAGCATGAAGTGTGTGTGTTATATATATACACACACTAACATATACTATAACAAGTTATATATACGTTATAGTATTACAGTGAAGTGTCTATGTGTGTGTGTCTATATAAATATACTTGTTATTAGGTAACGAAATTCAAACCCAAAGCAAGTTACACATTCACTTTGGAGGAAAGACGGTAAATTTGTGATTGAGAAACGAAATTGAAGATGCCTGAGGGTTATATATCGAATTTTGGAAAAAAAGTTGATATGGAGGTAGGGAAGTTGAGCCATTTGAAAAGTCATGGCTGTCATGTTTTCAAGGAGACCTTAGTACCTATTGCATTTTGTGGCTTGGTTGAAAGAATCTGGAAACCCATCATAGAGATTAGTTTATTTTTCAAAGACTTGTATTCTTCCACATTAAGGGAAGAAAACCTACTCTGAAAGGATTAGAACATCCGCGTAACTTCTACTAAGATGGAAAATATATTTCCTTGTGGTTTTTTTTTATGTGATAAAATACCTTCCAATCCACCTTGTACACAAGGCACGAATTAGAGGGCTTGTTCAATGCAGATGGACGTATCCACTTGAGAGGTAATATTATTAATTTGATGTAATTTTCTATTTTATTTGAATGTTTTTGGCAAACATGCAATTATGTAGGACAATTGGCAAATGCAAATAATTTGTTAATCAGAGGAATAAGATTGAAGGATCTATATGCGAAGCTTATCTTGCAAGGAAACTACACATTTTTGTTCTAATTATTTTGAGAGTAATGTGGCATGTGCTAGGAATAGGCTCAATAGACATCGGTCGCATGTGTGAATGATCCATTATATCCGCCTATGTCCATATTCAATCAACCAAGCCGATGTTCTAAGGATGTTAGAAAGAGAAGTTTGAGTGATATGGAATACAAGTAAACTACACTTCATGTGTTGCTAAATTGTCCCGAAGTTGTACTATTTCTCAATGTAAATATTGATTTAGTAGTTATCAAAATATAAAATTTACTGTGACTACATCTCAATGCAACTACTAAAAATATTTGATGTGTCATAGCCACTTCGTGGGTCATTTGACCATGATGTTGTATATACGATATTTGATACGTGGTTCAAATAATTTATAAGTTTATACTTATAATATTCTAACACTATGTAGGTAAACAATGTTTGGAAGTTATGCTAACTTACGAATTTTTTTAACAATATGTAGGTAACTGATTGAAATAATGGTGTAAATTAATTTTTGAAAGATATATCTTGGGGAACTGGGCTTCAGGTCACAACAATGTCTAAGTACATTATGAATGGTTATAAGCTTCATACATAAGATTGCTCTAAAAATAAAAATAGCAACAACAGCGGGGTGTGAGTTCAAGATGGTGATGGCAACCAAGTTGGAGATATTGATTATTTTGGTGTGCTTAAATAAATAATAGGACTAGAATATACAGGTTGGCCATTTAAGAAATTGATATTCGTTAGATGCAAGTGGTTTGGCCCAAATCCAAGAAGAGCTCAAGATTACACAATCAATACAACATAATTGAGATTAATCATACAAGGGAGTATGATCGCTATGATCCTTTCATAATTGCACATAATATTAGGCAAGTGATTTGTGATCCTTATCCATTGTGGCGGAATAAGTCCGATTGGTGGGTTGTAATAAAAACTAAGCCTGTAGGTAGGATAGATTTCAAGAATGTGTTAGATGTTGAATATCAAAATGATATCTCCAGTGTTCACTAAATAGTAGACGAACTTTTAGAAAATAATTTGGAATATCCTGAACACATATTGAAAAAGTTAATATAAATGAAGTATAGAAAATGAGGAAGAAGAAACAACTGATGAAGCTCAAACTAGTGAGGAAGAAGAATTCTCGGACGAGGAACAATACGTCGATGAGCTTTAAAAAGTTGGTTTCTTTAATAAATCTCGTTTTATAGCTAGTTTATTATATATTTCAATCTAAATATGTATTATATTATGCAGATGACAAGGAAGGGTCAAGGTAACAATGACTCTACTGGTTTTCGGGGTTGACAAAAGGCTAGGAAGCCAAAGAGGATGGTAGAAGATAATACTGCATCTTTTCCACCCTCTTCAGAGATGTCTATGCTATGGCTAGGTCTTATCCTCCACTCCAGGATTATTCTGAGTTGCCACAACATCCCGAGCCCTACACCTTCGTGCAGACACCAGGTCTTTCATCACAAGGCCATAGGACTATACGTCCGGCATACAGTCCAACTGCCTCACAGCCACGTGGATTGCAGCCATTTGCATCACATGGATCATATCCATCCATGTCACACCCATATAAATCAAATCCATCCATATCACAGCCACTCGGGTCACACCCACTCAGGTCACAGCCACTCGGGTCACAGACATCGTATCATAGCCACTTACGGTCCATTAAGCTATGTCGCAGTCACGGGAATCGCAACCATCTTCATCTGCGACTCCGTCTATTTCAGGCCTTCGCCTGCGAGATAGTAGTTCTGACCCCCCCCCCCTCATCTTCCACACATGCCTCTGATATACATGCTTCGGACGGTGATGCTAATGATGACAAGGAGGTGCATTACGATCAATATGGCAGGATCATCATAGTTCTTGAGGGTGATGGGTAAGAGTTATTTATTATTTTTATGTTTATTGTTTTGTACAGTTTGTACTAAGATATTAATGTATTTTTTTATTAAATTGCAGGTTCATCCCGAGTAATATTACTACGAGGATAATCACCAAAGTCACTAGAAAGCTGTATAATGGCTCTTATGCAACTTGGAGTAAATTCTTATTCTCGCTGAAGGAGCAAATTTACAATAAATTTAAGGTATAAATGTTCTTTTAAGTAATATGACTATTTATATTTATGATATTTCCATATAATATTTAACTTTAGAAATACAGAGCAAGTATGTATGGACACGCCGCTATAGCGTGGAAGTGGCTGCAAATTTTCATCACAAAGCTCGCAAGTAGTTGTCGCATAGTTTCTCCAAAACTATAAAGTTGAACCAAAAGCCTGGCTGGTTGCTACAGAATTTATGGGAGGATTTGCAAAGGTAATGGCTTACCGCAAAGTTCTTAGAGAAGAGCAAAAAAAGGAAAGAAAGCTCGCGCATCTGAGAAGAAAGGATCCTTACACACTGTAGGTGCAATCAGCCTAGGAATAATAGAAAGAAGATTGGTACGTAATTACTTAATTTATTTTAGTTTTCAAAGTATATCTATTCTGTTTATTAACTAAAATTTATGAGTTTTTAGGAAAAGAAGTTGGGGCATCCAATAAACCAAGATGAGATATTCAATGAGACTCATATTGTAGAGAAAAAGAAAGAGACGGATCAAGAAAGGTAAGTCAAGGGTCGAGCCTCGACTTACATGTAAGTTTTCACTTTTCATTAAGTATTTTGATTTACTTTTATATAATTTTTGAAGTACTAATTCAATGTAAGTTTTCTTATAGGGTCACTTCACAACTGACATGGAGGAATTCATACGCAGTCAGCCACCTAATGAGTCGGGCGAGCCAATCCAACCTTCGGATGAGGATGCTGAAAGAATGTGGACGGAGGCTGCTGGCGGTCTAAAATGGGAGAAGATATACGGGCTTCTTACAAAGAATTCCATTGTTATAAATGTATACGCAAGAAATAGGGACTTCCGCAAGGCGAGCAACTTGATGGGGAGAGCCTCTCCGCTATACGGGAGACTGTGACAAAGCTCATATCCGAGCTAAAAGCGGCCAAGGAAAGACAAAAGCTTAGAGATGCTCCGTACATTGGCATGCAAACTCAGTACCAGCGCATGCAAGAGCAGCTCAAATCTCTCCTAGCTTCTGGAGCTTTTTCGATTCCCCGGTCTCGTGAGTCATCGCCAGAGATTCAACTTGAACATGAGCATTCCTTCCATCCTCCCCATGCTCATTCCTACCGTCCTCCCCGTGATCGTTCTTCCCGTCCTCGACAAGTAGAACCTTCTGTATACCGTCTTATTGATAAAAGTTCATTAGACGATGATGATAATGATGTTGTACAAAACACTCCTTGACTTTTATATATTTTGAACTAGACAAATAGAACCTATTTTGAACTAGGTGTAATAAACGTTAACTCAGTTTAATTTGTTAGTTCTATTGAACTTTATTTTTTTTATTTTAATGTGTTTTTTGAATTGTGTTGTTGTTGTTGCTATTTTGATGGTGGTGGTGATGTTCGGTTGTTGTCAAGATTTTGGTATTGAAATTATAGTTTATGAATTGAATTATATTGTTATTTAGGGATTTTAGTATGCTGGCATGTGGTGTAGCTGCCAAAACAAGTATTTTATGCTAAAATTATTATCCAAAAAAACGATCAAAGTTGGTCGTTTAGCTATTAGAAAAACAAATTCTGAAAATTAGCAACCAAGGTTGGTTGCTTATATCTAAAATAAATTAAAAAAAATAAAAATTAGCGACCAATGTTGGTCGCTAATGAACCCAAATGTTATTTTAGAAAAAAATATCCTGGAAATTAGTGACCAAGGTTGGTCGCTAACGTATAAAACATCTTTTATAAAAAGGACCGAAGTTAGTTGCTTATGAACCCAGATTGTTAAATATATATTTCTTAAAATAATATATACTTTAATTTACAAACCAACGTTGGTAGCTAATTTTTGATATATAATAATCTAAAACGTAATTTAAATGTAGAGACGAATATTGATTGTTAAATTTATATTATTAAAATATTGTATCTATCAAAGTTGATCGATATTTTATTTACAGTGAATATTTGGTCATTTTAGCTAAGAAACCAAAGTTGTCGCTAATTAGCGACCAACTTTGATCGCTAAGGTAAAGGGACCGCCAATATAGCTACCATACCTGATTGGACGCGTTTTGGTCGCTATATTGAGATAAGACACCAACGTCTTCGCTTTTTGTGATCGCTAAAATTCGAATTTCTAGTAGTAATTACCCGTTGAAATTTGCTTCTGGCTCTGCTGATTATATATTTGTATTTAGTCTTGCAAACATTCATACTTCCAGAGTAGGCTATTGGATTACAGGATTAATAATTTTGTTTCTTCTCATTTTTATTTTATTTTACAGGAGCAGATTCATTTCAAAAGAGAAGAAGGGGAAAAAGGTGAATGAGAAGATAAAAAAGAAAGAGGAAAAGAAGAATTAGATTTTTCCAATAAATAATAAATATTAAACATCCGAAATCTCATTTAGGGAAAAGTATAAGAATAAATGCTTCAACAGCATGTAAACTCAGAACAAACTTGTTGGATACCGATGAACCCATGTCACATGATTATCAACCTGCAACCGCATCGCAACCCCTTTTAATTTTAAAAGACGTTTAAACCCGCCCCGCACCCTTCTCGCCCCGCATTTGTTAGCACCTGCACCGCACCCATATGATCTCAAACTCGCCCCGCCCCGCAGCCATACCGTCCATTGTCATTCCTATTCTCATGCAATAGGTTGTAGTCCAAGAAAGTGTAATTTCATTAAAGCACTAGTATTAACGCTAGGCAATATTTTAAAAAGCGGGGGCGTGAGGCAAGTCATTTTATTTCTGACGAGGCGAGGCGTAAGCCCTGAGATATGGGCCATAAGTCCCACGGATCTTTAAATTACTAATTTCAAGAATTTTAAGATAGTATAAAATAAAAAATAATTATAAAAATTACATCAAAATAAAAACTTATAACAAATAATCTAATTAAAATATTTACAAATTATAATTTGACTATGAATAATACGAAAAGTATGACATATATCATAATATGCAAATTAGTTGCAACGTCGTTACAACTCAAATATAAAAAATAATGTATTCGATATGAAATATTATATGTATCTCCTAAGGGGTAATAAATCATGAAAGAATTTCAATATTATAATTTAATATTTTACTTAAAATATTACTTTTATTTAATATGCTTTCTATTTGAAAGAGAATTTATATAAAAACATAATTTACAATTTAAATATAATTTATAAATTCTTTAATATGTGAAAAGAGTCAAAAATCACTTAAAATGGAATGAAGAGAGTAATAATTATTGGGAGATAAATAACTTTGGGAGTAACAAACATATACTCCTAAATGAGAAAAAAGTAGAAAAAGAAGTAATCGGAATAGGGAAAATTGCACATTAGAATAACTAAACTATATATTTTCTAATTTTATAGCCCATATTCTAACTTACAACCAGTTAACCCATAAATAATAGATTAATATTCAACATTCAACTCTAATAGATTCTCAAAATTACTAATTAATTTTTAGAAAAAATTCCTCAAGCTTTTAAATTAATTTTCGAATCAGTAATTATGAGTGAAATATTAATTCAACAAACCAAATTTATTTGAGTGGTGAAATTAGATTTTTAACAAGCTTATATATGTGAGTTTAAATTTCGAATTTGATTTTGTGAGAAATTTGAAGTGGGTGCTATTTATACTTGTTAGAAATAATATAAGGATGTTGCATATAAAATTTGAAGTCATTTATAGAGATTTGGACTGGTTTTGAACAAGAATTGCAACTGAAAATCGTGGAAGAAGTTCGTCTATAGACACTTGTATAAAGGTGTATAATAGTATATAAGGTGTGTTTCTACACTCATATACAATATTACACAAGATTATACATAATTATACAAAAAACTGATTTTGTCTTCTTCCTTGCGTTTTTTCTGAAATTTAATTCAAATTTTGCTCAAATCTACTCCAAATCACTTCAAATTTAAATTTGAACTCTTTCTGATATTTTCAATCAATTGGAACAATATCTAATCCAAACAACTAACAAATTCAAAAAACCTATTTTCAAAAGCAAAGCTTTGAATGATCTTTAATGATGGTCTTTTTTTTCTTTCATTGCAAGCAAGTGACACACAGAGAAGTAGAAAATACATGGCCCTTTGAAGCATATGTTAAAGATGTGAGAAGAAGATAGTGAAAGTAATAATTATGAGAACAAAAAATTAACTCCATAGCTTTTAAAAACAGTGATTACAAAAATACATATTTTGAATTTATAAGTACTTTTAAAATATATATAATATAAGCTAAGTGGGATAAAAAACATAAATTATTTTTTTATTATATTATATATATATATATATATATTTTTGTAACCCTTCCGTCCGAATATGGGATACATCATACAAGTAACCACCGTCAAATTAGATTATGGTCACGACTCAGCCTGATCCCGAACGAATTTTGAAAGGGAATTTGCCAAATGACTGTTCCAAAGTGCTCTCTTTTAAGTTCTGGTATTTAGTATAGATTTACTTCAAATTGTCTGCCCAAATTCACCAATATCGTTTGTTAATATACCTACCCACGGGGTATACAAGAGTCTATAGATAATTTCTTTTATATTATTACAAGTTGTTATTGTTATTGTTGGAGAAGGGGAAGAAGAAATAAAGAGGGAACTATAAGACGAAGAATCAAACTTTTACCAATAAGATCAAAAGTTCGAATAATCGATCAATTGAACTGTTAAGATTCCCCTAGCCTATAATTTAATTATGAATAATATTCCCTCTATGTAGCATATTTTCCTTTTAATTTATTCTAAAAAGAATATTATATTTTTTTATTTAACAACAATTTAACTTTAAATTATTACTTTATCCTCAATAAAATAATTTATACAATTACATAATTATCTATGTTTTATTTCATACTACAAATTTTAAAAGTCTCTTTTTCTCTTAAACTCCAAACCAACGAATCAATTGAAACAGAGGGGTATAATTACTTCCATGTTGTATTGCAAATTACAATAGTTATTGTCTGGATGATAACTAGGAGTAACTTCTGTAATCGTAAACAATAAACTAGACATGTGGCCAGCATAAAAATCTATACATGGCACACAGAAGAAAGGTTCAATTTGTGACAGTTTTAATGCTTTATATCAATTGATGACTGTTATTCGCATTAAATTGTGCGGTTTATACGTACGATGCGCGAAAATTTAATAGAATATTAATTTAATAAAATTATAATTTAATATATTATATTAATTTAATAAATAATAGTTGTGTTTTATTATTTAATATAGTATGTAAAAATATAATACAATCTATAGAAAATTAAAAGATATAAATTTTATAATAATCAAATAAATCATTTGTTCCTTTTTATTTTTTTATTGAATTAGCAAGTAATTAGTGTTATTGATACTTTTTAGTAGTGATATTATTTATATATTTTTAATTAATTAAAAATATAAATATTATAACATTATCTTTATTCCCTTTTTCGTATATCCCTTTGTACGGTAATTCTTATTTGATTAGTTTTCAGATTTTGTAGTTTATTAAAAAATTAAATAATGTAATACTTGTTTTTACTAAATTATAATTTTGAATTTATCAAAAGTATAAAAAGATAAGCATTAATATATACATATATATATATATATATATATATATATATATATATATATATATATGTATGTATGTATATATATATTATATATGTATGTATATGTATCCTAATAATATCTTTATATTTTTGTATTTTTCATTTGAATGGAAAGTTTCTTTATATTTTTATTTATTTTTTATTTTAAGAAATTTTTTATACTCTAACTTAAAATCACACCCCAATTTGAACTGGCCATTTTTTATATTTTAATTTTTGTTTTCTTATTTTTAATTAATTTTAAAACTCCAAATTGAAATTACTCCCTGTCACACCTCCTTTTTCCCATGGGAGATAGAGAAGAAGGGAGTTTTTCCAATTTAAATGACTTTATTTGAAAAGGGATCAATTTATGCTAATCTAAAGATTTGTCACTTGGAACAAAAATTTACATTGTCGCAAGTCACCATTTATTTTAAAATCCAAATTCAAGGAAATTGAGTCTAATTAAGTCTCCGAAATACAGAAGACCGAGTAAGGAATTTTGTTGATCCGGAAGAATATGTGAGGCACTCCCGAGTTCCGTAATTCTAGCACAATCACTTTACTAATTATACGTGGCTTAACTAGTTCTGGATATTTTATGTTCTAGAGAAATTTATGCATTTTTGCCTTTGTAGACAATAAATTTGGGTCGAGAAAATAAAACCAAAACCGAAAATATCGCAACAATTTTAGTATTTTATTTTGAGTATACAATCTCTATGAATCCTCCGATTCTTCTTTCCAATTGTAAATAAATTTAAGGGCCTTGGAGCTTTATCTTGAATCTACATTTGTTGCCACGAACGATGATCTTGTTCTTGAGCTTGAAATTATTTGTTCTTCATTCTCGAGCTTGAACTTGATTGCTTGAACTTGAACTTGATTGCTTGAAGCTTGAAACTTATGGAGAAATTTGCAGTTTGATCCACGAGCTCTTTCTTGCTTCTTGTTATATCTTCTGGTCTCTTTTCTGAGTTATGAAGATTCCTATTTATAGTTGTGGAAGGAAAGAGTTATGATAAGAACAAACTCTTTCCGGCCAATCAAATTGAAGTATGACATGGCCACATGTGCTATAACATGTCACTTGCACACATGGCACGATTTCATTGGGTTTTTAGTGTGGCTGGGCATGCCTTGTCATTTGACACGTGACATGATCCTATTGTCTCTTTCGCTTGACTTGGCGCACCACGTCATTTGACACGTGGCACCAAACTGGGCCTCTAGGAAAGTGTTATCTTGGGCTTAGTGAAGTAGGCTCATCACTTTAGCCTAATTAAATGGGATAGCCCAATGGATTAAGACTTATTTATTTAATCCATTTATATTGGACTTGTATAATTAATTCAATTATATTAGCCCATATATTTATTTTGATCAATATATCTTGAATTTAAAATATAATCCAAACTATTTTATGAATTTAGTTTTAATAAAATTCATATGCTTACAGCCTTAAACTGCTTTTAATTACTCGATTATCCGTGATTAAAGAATTATCTTAAAATGAATCACGCGTACATGTATTCGTCTTGCTTAGTGTGTCCGGAACCATATCACGTGTACGAGTACACAATTAATAATACTTTATTAGTTTTAAGATTGCTTTGTCAAAGTTGCGCAAACGCATACTTTGCCTTTAATTTGGGGAATCATAACTATGTCATGCGAACTTGTACATAATCATGAAAACTTATTGGTTAACATGTGTCTAAAACATACTAACTTATTAGGAGTATTCCGTTTATTTTTTTTATCCGAGACATTTATTAATTTATTTATTTACTTATTACAAGGAGTCTTGAATTAGTTCCTAACTCATTTCGCTCCCTCACAACTTCTTTTGCCACTCTTTTTATTTCTTATAACGGACTTTGAATTAATTTGCAATCCTTATCGTAAGCATATAAATTTTATTGGAATTAAATTCATAAAATAATTTGGACTATATTTTAAATTCAAGATATATTAGTTCAAACAAATTTATTGGGCTAATATAATTGGATTAATTATATAAGTCTAACGTATATAGATTAAACAAATAAGTCTTAATCTATTGGGCTAGCCCAATAAAAAAGTGATGAGCCCACTTCATTAAGCCCAAGATGACATCTTTCTAAAGGTACAGTTTGGTCCCACGTGTCAAATGACGTAGCGTGCCAAGTCAAACGGAAGAGCCAATAGGATCATGCCACGTGTCAAGATGACAAAGCATGCCAAGTCACACTAAAAGGCCAATGAAATCACGTCACGTGTGCAAGTGACATGTTCTGACCAATCAAATGCGGCCATGTCACACTTCAATTTGATTGGTCGGAAAGATTTTGTTCTTATCACAACTTTTTCCTTCCACAACTGTAAATAAGGGTCTTCATAACTCAGAAAATACATCCGAAGTTATAACAAGAAGCAAGAAAGAGCTCGTGGATCAAACACTGCAAATTCCTCCACAAGTTTCAAGCTTCAAGCACTCAAGTTCAAGTTCAAGTTCAAGAACAAAGAACGAATCAAGATCAAGTTCAAGAAATCAAGCTCAAGCTCAAGAACAAGATCATCATTCTTGGCAACAAACATAAATTTAAGATCAATCTCGAATGACCTTGGATTTATACTAGAAAAGAAGAACCAGAGGATTCATAGAGATTGTAACACTCAAATATTCGAAATAAAATACTACGATTGTTGCGATATTTTCGGTCTTCGACACAAATTTATTGTCTACAAATTCTAGCACGCCCAGTGGGACAATCTCTACCTCTCATTTCAACTTTTCAATCACCAAAGTTCAAGAACATTGAAATGGCTGCAAAGAAAATCAACTCCGTTTCAACTTCCACCAAGGCTGCTAACTCCAGGTTCTATGTTGATGCGGAAAGCATCCTCGATGTTACCTTTGGAAGCTTCGAACCAGTTACGAGGAGAAAAGAAAGCTCATTAGGACAATAAGCACCCCAAGTGCCATCCGCATCAACCCCTGTTTTCATATCTTCATCCTCAAAAGGAGCAAGATCTGCCACAAACACATATGTAGGGGGAAGCGATGTTACTGAAAAGATCAAGAAAAATCTTGCTCTACTTGACCTCTCCGGCTCCAAGCACTTTGCTGTGAAGGAAGATGATGATGCTTCAAGTGATGGATCCTCCCCATTTACACCACATAACGTGAGCCAATCAAGAATCAATCTGTGTGAAAATCCATGTTACTCTCCGTCGTCTAGGACAATCATGCAAGCCATGGTGACAAATACTTCATCTATTGAGGAGTAGTTGGCAAACTTGACGGAAGCAATCGATGGCCATGGCTTGACCAAATACATGCAAAATCAAGAGGCTAGATTTGACAAGCTAACAGACAGGGTGGGAATCTTGATGGAAGAAGAATCTACCCATGCACCCGGCAAGCTCCCAGAAGTTCTAGAGAGTGACTCTCCCCCGAGACAAGCAGCATCCACTAAGGCTATCCCTGTCTCATATGAAGGAATGATTCCAATAGATCAACTGAAAGAGTTTATTGAAGGAACCATTAAGAACAAATATAAAGTTGCTGCCAAATCCTCCCTTACGTATGCAAAGCCGTACACCTCAAGGGTCGATATGTTGAAGATGCCTTCTGGCTATCAACCTCCAAAGTTTCAACAGTTTGATGGTAAAGGTAACCTAAAGCAACATGTGGCGCACTTCGTGGAGACATGCAACAATGCTAGGACTTATGGAGATTATCTTATCAAGTGTTTGTCCGCTCGCTATAAGGAAATGCTTTTGGCTGGTACACGGACCTCGAGGTTGGATCAATCGATAGCTGGGATCAACTAGAGCAAGAGTTCCTTAATCGTTTTTATAGTCAAGACGTACTATGAGTATGATAGAACTTACAAATACTCGTCAACGAAAAGGGGAACCAGTTATCGACTTTATCAATCGTTGGAGGAATGCAAGCCTCAACTGCAAAGATAGGCTTAGTGAAGCTTCATGCAAAGAGATGTGCATACAAGGCATGCATTGGGGATTGTGCTACATCTTGCAAGGTATCAAGACTTACACATTTGAAGAACTTGCAACTCGTGCCCATGACATGGAGTTGAGCATGGCCTCCGCTGGAAATGAAAGGCTGCCCATTTATGAACCTCACAAAGGGAATGAAAAGCAAGAAATCAGGAGGTGGGGAAAGTACGTACCCAAGTCTGAAAACAAAGAAGCTATGAATGTCAATACATCACCTATGAAGTTCATGACGAAGGTGAGCAAGAAGCAGAGTATGAAACCCACTTCTTTTCAAGACAAGCCAAGTGGAAAGTTAACTCTAAAAGAAATGCAGGAGAAAGAATACCATTCCTGGATTCTGATGTGCCGACCATTTTCGAAGAGCTCCTTGAGTTAAATCTCATTGAGCTTCCGGAGATGAAGTGACCAAATGAAGCTGGGAAAACAATTGACCCAAATTACTGCAAATATCACCGACTTGTAAGCCACCCCCTGGAGAAGTGATTTGTCTTCAAGTATAAAGTCATGGACTTGGCTCGCAAAAATAAGATCGTTCTTGAAGAAGAGAAAGCAAGCACAAACCAAGTCTCTATCACCTTTGGCTCATTCAGTCCAGATGAATTATGTGGTTTTAAAGAAATTAAAGATGAAGAATTATTAGAGATCAACAAAGCTGAAGTCAACCAACCTGATAATGATGAAGGATGGACGTTGGTGACTTGTCGTAGGCGCCACAAAAGAAGCCAACCAAAAGAATCAGTAGAACAACCAACAAGGAATATGATGGTAAAAAGACCAATAAAAAAGAATCCAGTTAGGCATTTGAATAAAGCAAGGTGGAGATGCACCACCCTCAAAGGCCACAAAATCCAGTAACCTTGGAGGAATTTTTACCAAGTTGGTTCCGCACGAAGATTTCCCATGAGGACGTTGATGGCTCTTGTTGCCACGCTGACAAAGGGGAAGAAAAGTGTGATGACCTACCATTGGCACCATCTTCGGAAAAGCCTATCGACTCCACTCCTTGAGAAGTTAATGCTTGTGAGGAAAAGGTCACGTTCACAACTGGCAATCTTTTTCTAGGTGACACTCCTCGTAACCGTCCATTGTACCTGGTTGGCTATATATGCGATGAAAGGGTAAATCAGATTTTGGTTGATGGAGGATCCTCAGTGAAAATTTTGCCAATCCACACTATGAATCCCATGAACGAACTCTCAGAAATTCATGTGATGATGCAAGGATTCAACCAAGGGGCGCAGAGAGCCATTGTCGCGATCAGGCTGGGAATCACTATTGAAGATATGCAATCAAGTTCATGGCTACATGTGATCGACGCGAAGATTTCATAAAATGTTTTGCTTGGGAGGCCTTGGATACATGAGAATAAATGTTCCATCTACCTACCATAAATGTTTAAAATACTACCAGGGTGAAGTCGAGAAGACGATAGTCGCTGATGATGGGCCATTTACCGAGGTTGAGTCACACTCCGCCGATGCAAAGTTCTACTTGAAGAAAAGCATTATGAAGGATTTGAAAGCCGATGATGGTATGAAAAGAAAGAATGTCAAACCCATAACTAAAAGAGCTGAGGTGACCATGGGTAAAGCCAAAGATGTTACAAAGGAGGTACCTGTCAACATGAATAAATATCATAAAGGGGGGAATGCGTCCTATGGAAAGAAAGTAAGTCCCGTACTCCAATATATCCCTAAAAGGACCTAAAAGGAAGAAAGACGAGGGTGAGTCATATAATATCCAAATCAACATGCCAAAGGAGTTAACTCTTTCGGTCAAACGAACTGAGGCAGTAAAGTCGTCCTCAATGCTGCTTGCAGGGTTTGTAGCACAAAATCATTTGCAGTATGTGGCACTCCCTACAAAGTGAACAGATGAAGGTTTTGACCCTAATGCTTACAAGCTATTTACAAAAGCTGGATACAATCCCAACGAGCCATCAATGTTAGGGAAACTCCCATCAGAAATTGCCACGAGGCAACCACGTAAAGGTTTGGGATACAAGCAATCGTCACCAGTGCACATTTCAATAAGAAGGGAGAGCAGCAATTATATCACTGTAGAAGATGAATCAGCCGCTTTTAACAAGCCTTCTATCTTTGATCGACTTGGAAGATCATCTGCGAGGACCTTCGTGTTTGAAAGATTAGGTCCAATAAAGAAGGGGAAAAAGTTCCGGAGAAATTTTCAAAGCATAAGAACACCCTCTTCACCCAAAATCCAGGAGATCTCTAAAGATTTCCAAAGTTTGGTTCCTTCTAGAATGAGGCGACAAACAAAACTTATAGTTTCATGTGAAGAAATACTGAAGGTAAAGCCATATACTGTGGTCTACACTGAGGAACGAGATGAAGATGAAGAAAGTGTAGGTTCTTCGTATCATGTCACTGTACAAAGCGAGAATGGTGTTTCGTCTACGATGGAGGATAACGCATGATTGGAGCATGTTTCACCATGTTATCTCATATTCTTCAATGATGGGGATCCCCAAGAAGATGAAGATGCAAAAGATGCTCCACTTGAACTTGAAAAAGGAGTGAAGACGACAGTTGATGCCTTAAAAGAAGTTAACCTTGGCACCGATGAAGAACCAAGACCCACCTACCTAAGTGCTTTACTCGAAGTTGATGAAGAAAGCACTTATATTGAGTTATTCAAAGAGTTCAGGGATGTCTTCTCTTGGAGTTACAAAGACATGCCTGGCTTGGACCCGAAAGTAGCAGTCCATCACGTTGCAGTCAAAAATGGTGCTCGCCCTGTTAAACAAGGTCAAAGGCACTTCAGGCCGGACTTGGTTCCCCTGATTGAAGTTGAAGTTAACAAACTCGTTGAAGCTGGATTTATTCGGGAAGTTAAATACCCAACATGGGTTTCAAGTAGTGTCCCTGTAAGGAAGAAGAATGGCCAGATTTGTGTATGCGTTGACTTCAGGGACCTCAATAACGCATGTCCCAAAGATGAATTCCCGCTTCCTATTCCAGAGCTGATGATCGATGTTACTACTAGTTACGAGGCAATGTCTTTCATGGATGGTTCGTCAGGCTATAACCAAATTTGCATGGCACCAAAAGATGAAGAGCTTATTGCATTCCACACTCCGAAAGGTATTTATTGCTACAAGGTAATGCCTTTTGGCTTGAAGAATGCTGGTGCTACTTACCAAAGGGCTATGTAAAATACTTTTGACGATCTTCTCCACAAGAATGTCGAATGCTATGTTGACGACTTGGTGGTGAAATCAAGAGAGAAGGGCGACCACATGAAAGACTTGAGGATGGTATTTTAATTTCTCCTCAAATACCAACTTAGGATGAATCCGTTGAAATCTGCCTTTGGAGTTACTTCTGGAAAGTTCCTTGGTTTCATTGTCCGACATCGAGGGATCGAAATCAATCAAGCCAAAGTGGATGCCATTTTGAAAATGCCCGAGCCTCGAGATATCCATGAATTGTAAAGTCTGCAAGGAAAGCTAGCGTACGTTAGGAGGTTCATTTCGAACCTAGCTAGGAAGTGCCAACCATTCAGTCGCCTAATGAAGAAAGGTGTCCCTTTCAGATGGGACCAAGCATGCAGTAATGCCTTTGAGAGCATTATATCCTACTTGATGAAGCCTCCAGTTTTAGCAGCCCCTGTACCTGGAAAGCCATTGATATTATACATTGCGGCACAAGAAAGGTCTGTTGGAGCGCTCTCTTTACTACTTGAGCAGGATGATGACACCAGACGAGTTGAATTATTTGCGAATTGAGAAATTTCGCTTGGCGCTAGTCTTATCAATTCAAAAGTTGAAGCACTACTTTCAAGTGAATCCCATCAAGTTCGTGATGTCAAAACTTGTTCTTAGTGATCAACTAGCGAGGTGGTACCTCCAATTTCAACAATTTGAGATTTTGTACATCCCTTAAGAGGTTGTAAAAGGACAAGCATTGGCAGATTTCTTGGCAGATTATCTGATACCTGATGACTGGGAGCTTACTGATGAACTACGTGATGAGGACGCAATGGTCATTGAAGTTCAACCTCCGTGGAAAATGTACTTTGATGGTGCCGTGCATCGTGGGGGAGATGGGGATGGCGTAGTATTTGTCACTCCCTAATGTGAAGTCTTGCCCTACTCCTTCACCTTGACACAACTCTGTTCCAACAACGTTGTTGAGTATCACGCATTAATACTTGGGCTAGAAATGGACGTTGATATGAAGCAGTTGCAATTGCAAGTCTTTGGTGACTCTCAGTTAGTGGTCAACTAGCTTTTGGTAGTTATGAGGTTAAGAAGCCTGAACTACGCCCATCATGATTACGCTAAAAAATTGATGGGATGGCTCGGTGATGTGACTATACAGCATGTGCCAAGGAAAGAAAATAAGAAGGCTGATGCTTTAGCTGCGCTAGCTTCATCTTTAACCCTGCCTTATCAAGTGCAAGTTACTGTTTGCCAAAAATGGGTAGTACCGCTACCAAATGAGGCTGAAGGTGAAGAAAACGAACTCGAGCATCTTGTTGCTGTTTCTGAAGTTGAGAAAGAAGAATGGCGCCAACCCATTATCGACTAGTTATGCTATGGGATACTTCCGGAAAATCCGAGGAGAAGAACTTAAATTCGTCATCGTGCGCCTCGCTTCCTTTACTACAAGGATACTCTATACAGAAGGTTGTTCGAGGGAGAACTCTTGCGATGCCTAGGAGAAGAAGAAGTTCTCCAAGCTTTGCAAGAGGCACATTTTGGGGTATGTGGGTCACACCAGTCTGGACCAAAGCTCCACTTCCATATAAAAAGGATGGGATATTATTGACCAACGATGGTAAAAGATTGCTTGGACTACGCTCGAAGATGCAAGGCTTGTCAATTCCATGCGAATTTTATTCATGAGCCTCTTGAAGTGTTGCACCCGACTGTTGCATCATGGACATTTGACGCTTGGGGATTGGATGTTGTTGGACCACTTGCAAAGTCCTCTGGTGTCCACCAATACATCTTTGGTGCAACTGACTACTTCTCAAAATGGGCTGAAGTTGTTGCTCTGTAGGAGGTAAAGAAGGAAAATGTTGCAAGTTTCATCCGAGTGAACATCATCTATCGCTTTGGCATTCCCCGTCACATAATAATGGATAATGGCAAGTCGTTCGACAATAGGTTGAAGAACAAGATTTGTGAGATCTTTGGCTTCAAGCAACATAACTCTTCGATGTACAATACTTCCGCCAATGGTCTAGCCGAGGCATTCAACAAGACTCTATGCAACTTGTTAAAGAAAGTCATCTTCAAATCCAAACACGATTGGAATGACTGTATGGAAGAATCTCTATGGGCATATAGGAAGACTCACCGTACTCCAACACAGGCGACTCCTTATTCACTCGTTTATGGGGTCGAAGACGTCTTGCCACTTGAGCGTCAAATACCTTCGTTACGACTGGCTATTCAAGAAGGGATCATTGATGAAGAAAATGTTCGACTTCGGTTAGCAGAGTTGGAAGCTCTTGATGAAAAGAGATTGGAAGCTCAACGGAGTCTTCAATGTTATCAAGCTCGAGTATCTCGCACCTTCAATAAAAGAGTTCGCCCGAGATCCTTTCAGGTAGGAGATCAAGTCCTTTCCGTATGAAGACCCATAATTACTTCCCATAAACATGTAGAAAAGTTCACTTCAAAGTGGGATGGGCCATATGTGTTAGGATTTATGCCCGTCACTAGAGGGGGGGGGGTGAATAGTGCGGTACTACAACATTGATAAATATTGTGGAATTAAAATTGCAGGAGTAATGTAAATGCGGTAATTAAAATATAAAGGAAAGAACACACCGAATTTATACTGGTTCACCACAACGTGTGGTTAGTCCAGTCCCCGAGAGACTCTCTCGAGTTTCCACTAACTCCGTTAAGCTTACGGGTGCCTAACAAACTGTTACACTTGCTCGTAGATGTACACTCTACAAGACTTCAACTTGCTCGAGGATACCGCACCTCAAGACTTCACCTTGCTCGTGGATACCGCACCACAAGACTTCACACACTAAGATTGAGGGTACTTAGCAAACCCGACAATCAATGAGAAGATATGGTCTTCTCAAACACCTTTCTCTTTTACAACAAGAACTCTCTAAAAAGAGTAGATAAAGAGATACAATATTAGCTCTATGAACAACTCAAAGTTGTCTCTCAAATGGCTCAACAAAAGCTCTAAAATGATGCCCAAATAATATCAATATGTATATGAACAATGAGAGGTGTTGTGTGTTTAAAATTAGCTCAAAAGACCTCTATTTATTGGTGTTAGAAGTTGTATGTCCGTTGCTTAATTGACAATCAATTATGCTGATTTTATGCAAGATAATCGATTATCCACTTTGCATAATCGATTATCTTCTCAACGTTCATAAAACGGAACATTGGGAAGGCAACGGATAGTGAAATAATCGATTATTCCAATCACATAATCCATTATGTTGCCTTGCGGAATTTCCAGCAAAGCTGGAATATACCAGAGTATACCAGAATCAAAGCTGGAGTATACCAGAATATACCAGAATCGAAAACTTACTTCAAAAACCATTTTGGTTAAAATGAAGACGTTAAAATCATTTTGTTTGAAGTATATTAAAAATGTTTATGATATATATGATTTAATAATATGATTTTATGCATATTAATGATGACCTATGTTGAGCCAAAAGACGAGATAACTTAAACGTTGCTCTTACATTGGTTCTACCTAGCGACCTATGCCTTGGGTCTTCGGTCTTGAACTTTTGAGCTCGTCTTGGCTTTTCCATGCAATCCATTCATCAATATGCTTCTCGGCATTCAATCTTAATTGTTTGCTAATGCATCTTCATTGTTTGTCATACAATAACATTGTTTAACAAGTTGACTTCATTGTTTGTCAATCATCAAAACATATACGTGAAAATCATGCTAGTACAACCAAAGCGCACATATCATGGATAGAATGATTTTCTATAATTTTCCCCTTTTTTATAATGACAAACAACAGGAGATATGCATATCGGATTCCCCCTAAATTCATGCTATATCAATTCATGCAAACTATTCCCCTTAATGATAATTCCCCCTCAAATAAGGCATACTATAACGTAGATTCATTGCCCCTTATTTGATGCATATCGCCTAATTTCTTCCCCCTTTTGGCATTAGCAAAAAGAAGAGTATACAAAGGCTAATTTCCCCTTTCGACACTTCCCCCTTTTGGGTATATCAATTGTTAGTGTCAAGAATAAAATAGGAAATACAATAAGGAATATACATTGACGATATTTAAAAAATCATACCAACATGAAATAATACCAAATGTTAATAAAAACATAACAACCATGATAACGGTTATTTTTCACAAATCATATTACTTAAGAACATATTAACAGTTAATTTTTAACAAACCAATAGTTGTATTAAAAACATGAATCGTTTATTTTTCAAGAATATATCAACTGTTACTCAAACCAAAAAAATATTCATCAAAACATGAATCAATCATTATTTTTAACAAAAATAATTGATACCAATTGTTATTCAAGATAAAAGTTATCAAAACATGAATCAACAAAAATAATTAATATCAATTGTTAACAAAGATATATTAATTGTTAACACATATCAACTATTATGTTTTTATCAAAAATATGATAAGTAAGGTTTCGTGCTTGGTGCATCTACTACGATATTGTAGTCTTCAAGCACACCTGCAAACGTACCTAAAAATTGGTTTTCGGTACCCAAGCACTTTTGGGTCCTTGGGGGTTAGGCAAATAATAATCATAGTCAAAAGATAAATCTCTATATTTTGCAAAACATACGGGCGCAATGTGTCCTACCCGGTTGCAATAATGACATATAACATTCGGGTTGTGCATATGTCTTGGTTGAGCCAAAAATGTTCTAGGTGATCTAAAGTCGTTATTCCTAGACGTATTGCGATTCCTAGAGTTATTTCTAGGTGGTCTAGAATTATTCATTCTAGACTCATTAACAAAATTCCTAGAGTCGTTTCTAGGTGGTCCAACTTCATTTCTATCATCCTTTCTAATATTCTTCTTTATTTCTTCAGTTGTTTTTGGATCATCAATACTACGTTTTTCTACTGTGTTCCTAAGTTCTATGTTCTCTATTTTCAAAGAACTACATGAAGAACAATTGGAACTTTGATTTGAAGAGGCTTCATTCATTTCCTTAATTTTATTTTTAAGATCAATATTATCATTTTCTAAAAAATTATTTTCTTCTTCTAACTTCTCATTATCACGAGTCAATTTTTCAAAATCTTTTTCTTTCAATGAAAGTTGTTTTTCAAAATCTTTTTCTTTCAAAGAATTTGTTTTCTTCAATTGTTTTATGGTTTTGGAAGCTCTAATAAATTCACCATATAATTCATCATAGGCATTTTGCATTTCTTCAAACGAGTAAGAGTTAGAATTACTTACCTCTTCTTCCTCGTTGGCCATGAGGCATAGTGCGGCAGTTTCATCGCCCAAGCTGTCCGAATCCCATGTCACGCGCCTATGGTGTTTCTTCTTTTTCTTGTCCTTGGGTTTTGGACAATGTGATTTGGTGTGGCCAAGTTTTCCACAATTTTGGCATGAAGGACTTGGTTCTTCCTTCTTTATTTCCTTCTTCATAAACTTATAAAACTTTTCAATTATATCATTGGAAATAATATCATCATCGCTTTCCGAATCACTTACCTCTACTCTTTTAGAAGATGAGGCTTTGAAGGCAATATTCGAACTTTTACTTCTAAGATAGGGATTAAGAATTGTGCTTTCATAAGTTTCGAGGTTACCTCTTAGTCCATCAATTGTGACATCCGTGATTCCTATCGACTCTTGGATGGCATTGGCTTTGGAACGCCATTCGGGAGTGAGACTCCGTAGGATTTTTCGAACAAGATCTTTTTTCGTGTACACTTTCCCGAGAGCATGAAGATTGTTGACGATTTTTGAGAATTGTTCGAACATAATACCGATGGGTTCTTTCTCCCTCATTTTAAAGAGTTCATATTCATGTGTTAGAAAATCAACTTTAGATTCTCGGACTTGAGACGTACCTTCGTAAGCGATCTCGAGTTTATCCCATATCTCCTTGGCGGTTGTGCAGCAAGAAATCTTCCGATAGTCATCCGGATTCACAGCACAATATAATAAGTTGACGGCCTTTGTGTTATTTTCAACTTTCTTGACGTCCTCGGCATCATATTCATCTTCCTCCTTTGGAACCGTGGTTTCCCCAACTTTCTTTGTTGGCATTTGTTCACTGTTCTTGATGATTTGCCATAAGCGAAAGTTATTTGATTGGATGAAGATTCTCATCCGCTCTTTCCAATATGTGTAATTTGTTCCGTCAAATAGTGGAGGCCTATAGGTGGAGTATCCTTCGCTCATCATTCCTGCGTTCAATATTCTCAAAAAATATATATCGTTCTCTCAATCGGTTAAGGCTTTCAGAGAGTTAGACTCTGATACCAATTGTTAGGATTTATGCCCGTCACTAGAGGGGAGGTGAATAGTGCGGTACTAGAATATTGATATATATTGCGGAATTAAAATTGCAGGAGTAAAGTAAATGCAGTAATTAAAATAGTAAGGAAAGAACACACTGAATTTATACTGGTTCACCACAACGTGTGGTTAGTCCAGTCCCCGAGAGACTCTCTCGAGTTTCCACTAACTCCGTTAAGCTTACGGGTTCCTAACAAACCGTTACACTTGCTCGTAGATGTACACTCTACAAGACTTCAACTTGCTCGAGGATACCGCACCTCAACTTCACCTTGCTCGTGGATACCGCACCACAAGACTTCACACACTAAGATTGAGGGTACTTAGCAAACCCGACAATCAATGAGAAGATATGGTCTTCTCAAACACCTTTCTCTTTTACAACAAGAACTCTCTAAAAAGAGTAGATAAAGAGATACAATATTAGCTCTATGAACAACTCAAAGTTGTCTCTCAAATGGCTCAACAAAAGCTCTAAAATGATGCCCAAATAATATCAATATGTATATGAACAATGAGAGGTGTTGTGTGTTTAAAATCAGCTCAAAAGACCTCTATTTATAAGTGTTAGAAGTTGTATGTCCGTTGCTTAATTGACAATCAATTATGCTGGTTTTATGCAAGATAATCGATTATCCACTTTGCATAATCGATTATCTTCTCAACGTTCATAAAACGGAACGTGGGGAAGGCAAGGGATAGTGAAATAATCGATTATTCCAATCACATAATCCCTTATGTTGCCTTGCGGAATTTCCAGCAAAGCTGGAATATACCAGAGTATACCAGAATCAAAGCTGGAGTAAACCAGAATATACCAGAATCGAAAACTTACTTCAAAAACCATTTTGGTTAGAATGAAGACGTTAAAATCATTTTGTTTGAAGTATATTAAAAATGTTTATGATATATATGATTTAATAAAATAATTTTATGCATATTAATGATGACCTATGTTGAGCCAAAAGACGAGATAACTTAAACGTTGCTCTTACATTGGTTCTACCTAGCGACCTATGCCTTGGGTCTTCGGTCTTGAACTTTTGAGCTCGTCTTGGCTTTTCCATGCAATCCATTCATCAATATACTTCTCGGCATTCAACTTGATTGTTTGCTAATGCATCTTCATTGTTTGTCATACAATAACATTGTTTAACAAGTTGACTTCATTGTTTGTCATTCATCAAAACCTATACTGAAAATCATGCTAGTACAACCAAAGCGCACATATCATGGATAGAATGATTTTCTACAATATGTCGTGCAAGAAACTTACTCAAGTGGGGCTTACAAGCTGGTTCATGTAGATGGTATGAGAATTGGCCCTATAAATGGCAAGTTTTTGAAGAAGTATTATCCTTGAAGTCATGACGCTCCTTGATGCTTGAGCCTAAACTGCATGTTTCTATACTCTTGGTTCGCAAGAGTATAAACTATGTACGGCCCAAAAAAAAGGAGTCCGCTAGGTTGAAAAACTCGAAAGAGGCGGCCTAGGAAAAAGTTAGGACGTTAAAAAAAAGAGTCTGCTAGGTTGAAAATCTTGAAACAGGCGTCCTAGGCAAAAGTTAGGACGTAAAGAAAAAAAAGAATCACCCAGTCTGAACTACGGTATGACTTGATCCTCTTCACCGGGGTACGTAGGAAGCTTAGAGTTTCATTCTGAACTACGGTATGACTTGTTCGAATGAAGTATGAAGGAACACAAGATAAAGTTGAAATGTCATCCTCCTGTTGAACTTCGATCTCATTTTATTTAAAGGAAGTAACCCTCCTAGGTTAAATTGATATCTTTAATAGGCCGATTTTAGAAGGATGTCAATTATTTGCATTAAAATCCAGGGATTCTCTATGTCTTCAGGTTCGCCAAACTTTCAAGTTTTTCGGTCTCCAATTCCGCCCTCTACCAAAAAAAGGGAAGGGAAGGGAGGCGTCAAAAGGAAGCATGAGTATAAGGAAATGATTGCTTGGTACAACGTATCAATTTCAGAGAGATTTGAACCCCAAGATATTTGTGAGGATATGGTTCTTAAATTTCGATTTATGGCAAGTAAGACGTCTTCCGATCTCGAGGCTTCCATATCAAGATGCGAAATATTTGGTGAAGTCACGCGAATCTGAAATTGTGGGTGTATCAGAATCTAGTATTGAATTTGAAATATTATCTGAATGTGTATGTAAGGAATTAAATCTTGAATTTTGGATATGTTATAAATTTGGAAGTTAGATTTCCAGCAGATCAAACAATTCATGATTTCGACATTCCTACTTCAGGATACAAAACTTTTGCAAAATCGCGCAAATATGAAATTTTCAACATGGTGGAACCTAAAGTTGATTTTAAAATATTATCCGGGACAATTCTGAAATTACTTGAAAATTTTGGATATGTTCTAGATATTGGAGTCTAGTTTTCAATAAATCAAATGGTTTGTAATTTTAACATTTCTACACCAAGATATGATTTTTTTAGAGAGACTGCGCAAATCTGGAATTGATAGCGAGGTGCAACATAAAGTTGGTTTCAAAATATTATTCGGAACGATTCTGAAGTTATTTGATTGATAATTTTGGATATGTTCTAGATATTGGAGTCTAGTTTTCAATAAATCAAACGGTTCATAATTTCACATTCCTACACTAAGATGTGATTTTTTTAGAGAGACTGCACAAATCTGGAATTGATAGCGAGGTGCAATAAAGTTGGTTTTGAAAATATTATTCGGAATGATTCTAAAGTTGTTTGATTTAGAATTATGGATATTCTCTAGATCTTGAAGTTTAGTTTTCTTGAAATCAAATGGTTCCCAATTCCGATGCTTTTAAATCGAGATATAAATCTTTTTGGTGAAACTGCACAAATCTGAAATTTGCAATGTGGTGGAATCTAAAGTTAGTTCCAAAATACTATCTAGAGAAATTCTGAAGGTGTTTGATTTTGAATTTTGGATATATTTTAGATATTGAATTCTAATTTCAAAAAATCAAATGGTTCGTTATTCAGACTCTTCCCCGACAAGATATGAATCTTTCGTTACAAGTGCGTAAAATACAAAGTTATGCAACTAAGATAAATGTCGTGTAATGTAAAGCAAACGAGAAGCAATCTTATCTAAGATGAAATAAATATCCACTAGGTAAACCTAATATAAAGATAAAAGGGGATATAATACTAACAGCCTAATCTAAACAAAATTTGTAGTTGATTAATTCTTGAAAGCTAGTCTACAGGCTCTTCTTCTTCTCGTCCAAATTGGCCAAATCATCAACAGTCAACAAATTTACGTTGTCATATGGAGAGACCTCAATCTCGGCAGATGAAATGTTTTCATGAATCTCTTCAACCTCCTTTTGAGTCGCTTCTATAACACCTTCGAGGTTCTCCCTCTCTTGTTGTAATGTCGGCAACTTCTTCACGACTCTCTTCAATTTCTTTTCACTAGCGGAAACTTTATAGACTTTCTCACTTGCTTCAAGTTTGAACGATTCGAGATGCTCTTTAACTTTGGAAATCAGTTCTAGCTTCTCATCCTCACTCGTCTTATCAGCCATATTGGATGCTATTGGTCATATAATGCGGCTAGTCCATAAAGAGAATTCAGTAAATCTTCTAATGGAGAAAAATCCAGAATATTCGTCTTCTTCATATCCTCGAAAATCTCAATGATTTGCTCTCTATAAGATGAGAGTAATTCCGGACGAGTTTTGGAGAACCTATCGCAAATATCTGCCCAAAGTCCCAAAATGAATTCCTTCTTGCAATTGCAAACAATGCTTTTCCTTCAAATATAGATACTGATGTATTTGTCATTGGTGAAATGCGAGTTATCTCATTTGGAGTTTGTCTTTTTAGGGATTCGTCATGAGGAAGAGATGATGCCTTTGACGATGACTTCACTTTACATGTAGGCCCTCGAATAGATTCATCACTCACTTGCGGCTTGTCGCATGGGGATACCATTGGATGCCCAGTGGTGTTTAACTACATTAAGAAAAGGTAAAATTAGTAAGTAATTTATAAGTGAAGCTACTCCTAAGAAAAGGGGGGAGGGGGAATGAGCGAGGTGATTGTATTTTACCTCTTTGTTACAAGCTGTATGCATTCTTGAGGGACTATCAACACTTTGAACCTCTACAATCTTTACTGGGTTAGGCCGTTTCCTTTTCCAATTTTGATCTTCATTGGTGCTCCGGCTTGTGTCTTGAGGAACACACGTGTTAAATGGAAGAACTAGAGGCGTTTCTCCATAGCTGTTGAAGTGCACACCACTTCTTTCAAGGCTGCCTTCGAGGATTTGAGATTCTTTTTTTAGGTTGCGTAACTACTTTTGGGATTGGAGTTGATATTTTTTTAACTTTTGAGAGCGTCTTTCCAACACTTTGATCTTCACCTCCTAAAGGGGTTGTATACTTTAGCCCAACATTGTCTACCAAAGCTTGTAAGTTATTCTCGAGAAACTTCCCATGCGCTTTCTCCCACCAAGACATATAATTAGTGGAGAAAGTCTTCTCCATAGGATCTCCCGCTGGAGGAAAAACCGCACGTGACATAGACTGATACAATCTGCAAATCCTCCAAAATCTGATTTCTTCATCTAGAGAAGAGTTATGGATATCATTCTCCAAAAATCCGGGGACGTTTTGGTAAAATCCAAATTGACGACCAAACCGGTGCGGACTATACGGCTTGATGATGAATGAGTTACCATACCTCAAAGGGAGGTAATTAAAATGTAAGCTCATGAAGTAATTTGGTTCCAACTCTCGAGGGGCATCATTATCCACGTAATAATAAGGACGGGAATCGGTCAACATTGTTGGTGCCCAAACTATATCCTCCCATTGTGGATGCGTTTTTTTCCATCATTCTTGTCAAAGTACCTTGCAGCCCCCTCTCTTGAGTATGCCACCATCAAAGGGACAGACGGACCCTTAGCAAGTGGATAGTGGGTTTTGAAGTAATGTGCAAACCATCCGTAAACATAATGAATGGGAAAAGAAACTTTGACCTGATCAAGTTTGGCAGAACGCGAAATCTTATTCAAACCATGATAAATACTTGCCAAAACTGGGACTGCAAGGCTAATATGTCGCCCGCCTGCAATCATGCTTTCCATCTTAAATGTATCAGGACGAATGGAGTCTTCTACCTTGGGGAACACAAAGGCACACATCCAAATTGATAAGAATGCCGCTACATATATTTCATCTTTCTTGTCAGACCTCACCCTAAGCTTAGAGAATGTAGTTTCTTGATCAGTCGATCACCTTGTCATCTCGGGAATAGCTCTGTTAGGATTATGTGTTGACTTTATGCGTGCAGATTTCTTTTCCTTTTGCAGCGGGGCATGTCTATATACTAATGTTTTTTTATAAAAAAACTTGTCCACTTGCTGAAGGAGACCCTTTGGGTAGCAATCGTACCTTCCTTAAGATAATGAGATGTGGCAAATAAATACTTACAAGATCGAGGAATAAATCTGACTTGTTTTTCATTCAAACTGATGAGTTCTCTTGTCTCGGGTACCACTTCTTCGTATGGAGAACCCGCAATGGGCAAACCCTCAAGGATATGTAAGTCCCAAAGAGATATAGATAGCTCCCCAGCTGATGTAAGAAGTGTGTTCATCTTGGGGCACCAAGCCTCACAAAATGCTTGCAAAATGTTCGAGTTTCGATCATAAGTGAAAAGTGAGGCATAGACAACATCATAAATCTTTATTGCACTCAGTGTTTATTGGCTTCCTCCAAGCACGTCTTCATCCCATTCCCAATATCTTGGGATATGACTATACTCGCCCTCAATTGTTGTCGCATTTCCCCAATGCACTTCGCCCTGAATTATGCGACTTCCTAAGTTTGGAAGGGTGCTAGCAATATTTACATGACGATGGATTGGTGCTTGGAGAGACCACATCTTGGATAATGGATTAGAAGTCGATTTGTGCTCCAAGGTCCAGTTCTCTACATGAAGGGAGTTCCTTAGAGGAGGACATGGGGCTGCATATCGGCCGGCTTGTGAGGTGAGAACCAAAATCTTGGTTTGTTCTATGCCATCTTCAGTCTCGATGATGAGATATCTAAATTTTGAGGAAGGTGAGGTATAGTCCCTGAAATTTGCCATCTCTTCGTGCTAAAAAAAAGAGAAAGATAAGAGGGGATACCAAAGTCCAAATCAAGAATAAAAGATAAAAGGGGATACCAAAGTCCAAATCAAGAATATTAGAATGGGTACAAATGTCTAAATGGATGAAATGCTCTTCGGTAGTCGGGCCATTTTGAGAGTGATCTCTCCAAGAACCGGGCCATTTTGAGAGTAATCTCTCCAAGAACCAGGCCATTTTGAGAGTAATCTCTCCAAGAATTGAGCCATTTTGAGAGTAATCTCTCCAAGAATCGAGCCATTTTGAGAGTAATCTCTCAAAGAATCGGGCCATTTTGAGAGTAATCTCTCGAAGAATCAGGCCACTTTGAGAGTAATCTCTCCAAGAATAGAGCCATTTTGAGAGTAATCTCTCCAAGAATAGAGCCATTTTGAGAGTAATCTCTCCAAACATTGAGCCATTTTGAGCGTGATCTCTCCAAGAATCGGGCCATTTTGAGAGTAATCTCTCCAAAAATCGGGCTATTTTGAGAGTAATCTCTTCAAAAATCAGACCATTTTGAGAGTAATTTCTCTAAGAATCGAGCCATTTTGAGAGTAATCTCTCCAAGAATCGGGCCATTTTGAGAGTAATCTCTACAAGAATTGGGCAGGGATGAGTACTCATCCCCTCACACCCTAAGACCACCTTCTTCGTATGTGGATCTCGCTTGAACCACAAAAAAATTGACAAAAGAAGAAAAGCACAAGAAAAAAGGAAGAAATTACCTTCACGACAGTGCTTCCAAGTCGTTAAAAGTAGACTTAAAGTGGTTTGCAAACGCTAAAAGTGATGCTAATAGAATGAAGTGTATACCGTATTTATAGATATCTAAAGGTAGAGACTAAAAGAGAAGAGACGATGTGGGATGCAGCAAAAATTGCTATTCGAGTTGAAATCGAATTGCAATTCGAGTTGAAGACAAATTACAATTCGAGTTGAGATCGAATTATAATTCTAAATAAACTGTCGGCAGTAGTGTTCCAAGAAATTTATTAGAATGCAATTTGACCATATGCTTCTGGAATTGAAAACTAATTCTATTATTTATTATGGATTTTAAAAAAACACATGGCCAGTAAGCTCATTGAAAATTAATTCCATAAAATAAGCCTATAAGTTGGTAAATTACCAACATCAAGTCTATTCCATGTAATTGAATAGAGGAGACCAAAAAAATATATATGATGTTGTCTCCAATTATACTTCAAGCCCAGTCTTTGAAGTTCGAAGCTTCTATACCCCCGACAAGTTTTGGAGTACGGGGCATTTGTAAGCATACAAATTTTATTGGAATTAAATTCATAAAATAATTTGGACTATATTTTAAATTCAAGATATATTAGTTCAAATAAATTTATTGGGCTAATATAACCGGATTAATTATATAAGTCTAACGTATATGGATTAAACAAATAAGTTTTAATCTGTTGGGCTAGCCCAATAAAAAAAGTGATGAGCCCACTTCATTAAGCCCAAGATGACATCTTTCTAAAGGCCCAGTTTGGTCCCACGTGTCAAGTGATGTGGCGTGCCAAGTCAAACGGAAGAGCCAATAGGATTATGCCACGTGTCAAGATGACAAAGCATGCCAAGTCACACTAAAGGCCAATGAAATCGCGCCACATGTGCAAGTGACATGTTCTGTCCAATCAAATGCGGCCATGTCACACTTCAATTTTATTGGTCGGAAAGAGTTTGTTCTTATCACAACTCTTCCCTTCCACAAATATAAATAGGGGTCCTCATAACTCAGAAAAGACACAGAAGTTATAACAAGAAGCAAGAAAGAGCTCGTGGATCAAACACTGCAAATTCCTCCACAAGTTTCAAGCTTCAAGCGATCAAGTTCAAGTTCAAGTTCAAGAACGAAGAACGAATCAGGATCAAGTTCAAGCAATCAAGCTCAAGCTCAAGAACAAGATCATCATTCGTGGCAACAAACATAAATTTAAGATCAAGCTTGAAGGCCATTGAATTTATACTTGAAAAGAAGAATCCGAGGATTCATAGAGATTGTAACACTCAATTATTCGAAATAAAATACTACGGTTGTTGCGATATTTCGGTCTTGATTTTATTTTCTCGACGCAAATTTATTGTCTACACTTATCTTACTATAAAACTCGTAGCTATTTATTGATGGAATAAGTTCGAAGCAGTGGCGGATCTAGGATTTTAAGGTCGTGGGTGCTCGCTTTCCTTTAAGTGCACAATTATTCTAATGCAAGAGTAAAAGACTGAATGTGAAAACTACTAATAATATTATCATTACCAACAGAAATTCTAGTCACAATTCACAACTGTGATCGACGATTTTTCATTTGTTGAAAAAGATGAATAATGGCATCATTTTTTACAGTTGAGAATATCTTTCGCTCTACATATCAAACTAAACAACTATTTAAAAATTCATCACATATGCTATCACGAAGCCCATTTTTTATGTAGTTCATGGATGAGAAAGCACGTTCCACAGAAGCGGTAGCAACAGGCAGAATGAGAGTCAACTTGATAAGTAAATACACTAGTGGCCAAGTTTGATGCAGGTCTGACTTAACCTACACTTTAGAAAGGTCACTAATTCCCTTCATGTTGAAGAACCTCTTTTCATGACCACGAGCATAAACTATAAAACTATCAAGCTGGATACTAAGATCCCGGAGCTTGTTACTATCAAACTCATTCGGATAATATTGAGCCAACTTCATTATCCTGTTCTTATCAAAATTATCAAATGAATTTAGTGGATTTAAACTAGTCATACCGAGAAGTAAGTCGGTACTCATGGCATCATAACGACTTCTAAGCTCTTAAAGATGCAAATCAATAACACCATTAAATATCGCAACGTGCAAGTGATGAGACTATGTAACATCAAGAGCTCTACGCTTTGACTTCCCAGGAAAATAGAGAGCATCCATCTTTGGGATCATTATCTCATGTTTATCACAAAATGAAGATACATCATCCATTAATGATTGAGATTCACTATTCCTCAGCCTTTGTAATCTTTGCTTTGTATGAGTGAGGAGTCCCATAGCATTGACAATATCTTGATCCATCCTTTGTAATGAGGAGCTCAAATCATTTGTCATCATTAGAAATTTCCACATCAAGTGCAACATAAAAACAAATTCAAATTCCTTAATCTTAGTCATAAGACTTTCAGCAACAAGTCTATCAGCATAATTTGGACCTTCACGAGTAACAAATTCAAGAACATGAACAATTGATGAAAATAGGACAATGAGGTTATCTAACGTTCTATAATGAGAACCCCAGAGTATCACCTGGTCGTTGAATCCCACGTTCTTGATTTAGTCCACGTCCAGTATGCATTTCACCTGATATGAGCAACTCCTCTAATTTTCAGCTTGATGTTGTCGAAGCAAATCCCTTGCTTAAAAGATGATCCAACAATATTTAACACATTACTAACTATACAGAAAAAGTCATCTACATCTGAATGCTTCTTTGAAAGATCCACAAGTGTTAATTGCAATTGGTGAGCAAAACAATGAATGCAATACGCCAATGGAGTTTAATTCAGAATCAAAGTTTTAAGACCACGTAGCTCTCCTTGCATGTTACTAGCTCCATCATAACCCTGCCCACGTATTTGAGATGGACTTAATGAGTGATACGAAAGAAAAGAGTCGATTTTCTTCTTCAATGATTGAGCAGATGTATCATTGACATGAACAATACCAACAAATCTCTCAATTACTTCACCCTTTTTATTAACATATCTCAAAACAAGTGCCATTTGCTCCTTGTGTGATATATACTTCGATTCATCAACTAGTATCTCGAAAAAATCCCCATCCAAGTCTTCAATGATAGCTTTGATTGTTTTCTTTGGCACAAGCATCAACAATATCTTTTTGAATCATTGGGGAACACATTATTTCTTTTTTTGGAGCATTTTCTAATATAATACTTCCAATATCTGGAGCAATATCTCCATACCATTGCAAGAGTTCACGAAAGATATCTCTATTTGTAGAAGATTGACTCTCATCGTGCCCATGAAATGGAAATCATAGTCTTAAAAGAAACCTAGCCACATCGATTGAAGCATTCAAGCGATGTCTAGACTCACTTTTTTCTTTCTCGGATTGCTTTTCAAAAGAAGTGTGAATTGATTGTGATTGATTCATTAAATCAAGCATCCTATACTTGTTGTGGATGCTATCTACCTCTCCGATATGAGCTTTAAATCTTTCTATAGCCTTGTTCCAACCTTTAAAGCCATTTTTTGTAAAAGCATCCCCCATATTTCCATGAATTTCATGTTCATGTTTGAATAAATAACAACACAAACAATATGCGGCATCTTTTGATATACTGTACTCCAACCATTTTGAATGTTGACCCTTAAACCAACCATGATAAAACTGACGCATTGTCTTCCCAAACATAATTTTAGGACAATCATGACTCGTAGGCTGGCGAGGTCCCATTTGAATATAATCTTCTAATTTTATCTCGTATATTAGGGCTATATTATGCAATGGACTTACTATCCCCCGGGTCAGTATTGGGAGATCCTAAATTATAATCTGAAAGAGATATATCCCTTTGAATTTTCGGGGCTACTGATGACGCAACGGATGAATGAGTAGAACTAGAACTTGATTGCCCAACTTTTGATCCTGTGACAAACTTATCCATCTCGACACAAAAGATTGATGAAAAATTCCTACAAACAAGATTTAGTTCAATTTAATTTATTCGAAATTTACTACACATAATCTAATTAGTTTCGATTGGGAAAACCATTCCCATCAATCAACAATATAAACAACACGGTACTAACGATATAACTATTTAATTTTTCGAAAGACAAGATGCAAACTTACAATTTCTGAAGCAATGAGCTGATGAACACAATTTCATCAATCACACAATCCTCCAATATTAATAACCTGCATATATTCTCAAAATTAAGTTTTGGAATCAAGCAAGTTGGTAACAAAGATAATAGTTTTCATTGAATCTGCTTTCAAAGAATAAGCGATAAGCATGAAAAAATTTAAAATCCTTCTAAGAATATTTTAAATTTCTTACTTCAATAAAAATACCAAAACTTATTACCTTGTACTGTGTTCTGATTTTGAGATTGTTGTGAATGACCGGAAAGTTCGCTAATTATTTCGTCTATTTTGTTCTTCGTTTTTCCCATCTCTACGTTCTTAAATAAAAGAAGGGTTTACTTTTAAAGTTTACTTTAAGATGGTCAAGATGGCCTTTCTTATATTTAAATCTAATTAATTATTGATATAATAAAGCCTAAAGGTGAAAGGGAGTAGGAAAAGGAAAAAATAAAAACTAAAAAAGGAAAATTTAGTTCAAAAACAGAGGAATAGGAAAAGTATAACTTTTCCACAAAAGTCAAAAAACTAACAAAAAATACTAAAACGTAACAATCAGCCTAAACTAAAACCTAAAGGGAATAGGAAAAGTTTAACCTTTCCACAAAAGACAAAAATCTGACATTCAAAAATATAAAAAGGAGTGCAGTGAGTGAGTGACGAGAATCAAAACCACAACACCCATTAGTCGTTTTGTTTAATGGGTGCTCACTAAAATATTATATCATATTTCTTATATTTTTGTTATAGCTATACCTGATTTACATCAAGATCAATGGGTGCTTGAGCACCTAAAATTACTATGTAAATTCGCCCCTGGTTGGAAGTTGTATTTAGGCTCGATTTTTTTTACTCAAACTTATTTCCTCTACTATTCCTTTTATTAGTTCCAACACACAACAAAATTAATATGAAATAAAACTCTATCCATTAAGCTATATGACATCACATTCAATAAACTTATAAATAAACTAAATTACCCAATATTATTACTTCCTGTCTACTTGGGTACGAACCCTTTGGAAGTTCATATATATTATTCTAACAGAAT
The DNA here is from genome assembly GCA_034376525.1 of Nicotiana benthamiana. Lineage (NCBI taxonomy): Eukaryota > Viridiplantae > Streptophyta > Magnoliopsida > Solanales > Solanaceae > Nicotiana > Nicotiana benthamiana. Next base: position 159,049,947 of record CM067339.1, read on the forward strand.
ATAAAATTAAGATAGCAATGCGTTTTCACCAAAGTTACAGATACACACTAACAATTATTTTAATTATAAAGAGAACGACATATTAATTAAATATGGTATTGTGATTTTAAATTTTAAAATATAGACATGATTAAAAGAAAATTGACCATATAATATAACCAAACTCATGAAATATTTAGTGAAACAGAAACTCAAAACTACCTAAACTAACAATCTTAACATCAATTAAAACTTAAGTGTTATTAGACTATTTCAAATTAAACCTTCAAATATTTTTAGACAAAACTTGAGTTATTTATTTAACTACTCCCACTAAAAATAAATGAATCAAAATAGCATTTACGTTGAAACTCAATTAAAAGAAATCTAACTTTAAACTAACTTTATTCTTTTTAGCTAATGAGATTTTAATCAAATCCATGTAATCTGTGCTATGATAATATTATATGAACAAATTTGGAAAATATTAAAAATAATAACTATTTAAAATAAGTAAACTAACTTATACCAAATTTATCATTAAACTCATTTAGACAGAATACTAGTTTGAGGAAGGAAAAAACAATAACTAAAAGAAAGTAAGTTTTGATCCCAAATAAAGAATAAGGACCTAAATATTTGTAAGAATTTGCACCAGAACGTTAATAACTAAGACCGAAAGTGATAAAATCCGACATTAAATAGAATTTAACCAAAGAAGTATTTTATTCACATAAAACATTAAATAATTTTATGAACTATCTATGGTTTGAAATTTCACGTGCATTATGGCAAAAAATAAAAATATTAAAAATTAGGAACAGATTTCAGATCAATAAAAGTTAGAAACACATTTCAGATTAATTTTAAACTAAATAACAAGAGGAAACGGATGCTATTTAAAATACAAAAGAATACAAACGAATAATTGAGTTTAAATAAACTAACATTATAATTCAGTTATACATTATATTAACTAACAAATGAGATTGAGTGTTATCTTTTATAAAACAACAAAAAAGAAATAACCTGTTGAGTTACACCCGCGAATTTAAAATTACGAAAGAACTTCGATTTTCAACTCTAAACCTAATAAGTCTGTCGAATAATTTGTTTCCCAGTAATTTTTACTCTAAAAAGACAATGTTATTTTTGCCAGTTGCTGATTTTTTTTTCTAATGTGTTAGACTGGATATTAAATAGCAAAGTTTGTTGGATGGTTTCCCCATCTCCCTATGAAAATCGATATCATTACTAAGTGATTAATATTTAAGTAAGTAATAAATAACAATCAGTTATCTGAATAAAAGAATCTAATTTATATAATTCGAAAATAGCCCCTAAATGCAATGATAAATCACATATAGCAATCCAATAATAATGGCTTTAGAGGTAAATTACTTTTATCTCCATAAGTTTTAGTTCTTCTATATCTTCAGTTTAATAAATCAAATTCTTTTAACTATTCCAACTCCCTATTAGGTAAATTTTCATTACACAATTAAACCTAGCTCATAGTATCATAGAATTTTAATAAAACGGAAAATAATTGTAAATTCGTAAAAATAAATTCATTCATAACCGATTTTTGGAATTAAAGTTTCAAAGTTTTATTTTCCCTCTCATTTTTCGCACCAAAAGAAGACTCAAAAAGATTATTTAGTTTTTCCCCCTCACCCATTGCCACGATACGAATTTCTCACTCTCGGAAGTCGTGGTTGTGCCTACTAGTAAAAGCTAGGCTAGCCAACCAACTAATTTATTTACCTTGTTTCCACTTTTGATTCATTAACCACTTAGACTCAACAATTTATAAACAACCTAATTTAACGAGCGGAAGAATAAATTTCAATTTTAAAAAATACTATCAATACTGCCAATTAAATTCCTTAATAAAACCGCCCAAGATTTGGTGTCACAACTTCATAGACCGTCTTAGAACACTACAAATAATGGTCCGAATGAAATAACAAAGTACTGTCTCTAGAACTACATAAAAGAAACAGGGAAATAGATAGAGGGAGACGCCAAGGCCTACGGATGCCTGTAGGACTAACTCGGGTCGTCTAATAAGCAAGAAGCTCGAACCTCACTATGGTCCGAAATCTGCAACACTGGGATCTGCACAAAAGAGTGCAGAGTGTAGTATCAGCACAACTGACCGCATGTGCTGGTAAGTACCTAGTCTAACCTCGACGAAGTAGTGACGAGGCTAGGACCAAACTACCAAATAAACCTGTATAGATAAATAATGTACAACAGAAAAAAGAAGCAGAAATATACAGTCAAGATTGGGAGGGAATAACATGCTGCGGGGAAATATCACATGGTGACAGGAGGACATCAGTTAAATAGCCAGAACACCACAACTCAATTATCAACAAGAATAAAAAACCAAGCATGTGCACGGACGACATCATCCATTCGTGTTTTTGCTCTCATCCTCACCATAAAATCAATATAAACTACATGGTATCATCCTTCGTGCTTTTACTCTCATCCTCACCATAAAACCAATATAATCGGCACGAAATGGTACATCGTGTGGCAGGGCATCCCCCTTCGTGGTTTACACTCTTCCTCAAAAAATAATACACGACATTACCCTTCATGCTTTAACACTCTCTCACCAAAACAATGCACAACATCACCCTTTATACTTTACACTCTTCCTCACCCAAACAACAAACACAAACCTTTTTCTCATTTTCACATTTATGTTACAACTTACTTCACAATTTAAGCCAATGCTCTATAAAATTTAATTGCCAATTATACTTTCACAAATCACTTTGCAACTTGAGCCGAAGCTTCTCAATATACAAATACCAATATTCTTTTCACAAACCTTGCTCAACAATAGCAATCACCACATTAAACATGAACAATACAATGGAGTTACATAAATTAGAACACAAGACTCAGGGGCATGCTGGACACCAACGTATAGATACTCGTCACCATGCCTATATGTCGTACTCTACACATAACACATAGCATAGAAGACCAAACTCCTATTCCCTCAAGCTAAGGTTAGACCAAACACTTACCTCGATGCCACGCACACCGTTTAAGCCTCAACTATCATTTTACCTCTTGATTCCACCACTAATTCGCTCGTATCTAGTCACAAGTTACTTAATTACATCAATGAATGCCAAATGAATAAACTCCAATGCATGAAAATAAGTTATCTAGAGTTTTTCTCAAAAAGTCAAAAATCGACCCCGGGCCCACACGGTCAAAACCCAAGGTTCAAACCAAAACCCCACTACCCATTCACTCACGAACTCAAATATATGATTTATTTTGAAATCGAACCTCAAATCGAGGTCCAAATGCTCAAAATTTAGAAAACCTAGATTCTACCCAAAACACCCAATTTTTCCAACGAAAATCATTGATTTTGAGTTGAAATCATGTTAAAAGATGTTAAAGATAAAAGAAAACTAGTTTAAAATGACATAAAATTGATTTGGAGAAGATGTTGCCTTTGAAAATTCGCCCTAGAGTGTTTACATTTTGAAAAGATATGAAAAATGGGTTAAAAATTCATCTAAGTAGGGATTTCACAGGTCTTTGATGTCGCAATTGCAACCAGGGTTCGAAATTGTGAACCCAGACTCTGCTAAGCTCGCATTTGCGAACAAACATGTCGCATTTGCGACCGGGCCAACTTTCAGGTCTTCTTCGCATTTGTGATAGACCTGTTGCAAATGCAAACTCGCATTTGCGATAGATGAGTCGCATTTGCGACATCTGGCCAAAAGGGGGGGGGGGGAGCATCACATTTGCGATGGATTCCTTGCATTTGTGAGGTTGGCTGGCCTGGGCTATGTTCGCATTTGCGAACTCGAAATTGCAAGCTAGGCTTCACAAATGCAAAGCGTGTAGGCCGGCAATAGAACAGCTGAAACCTGCAATTTTTCCAAGTTCAATTCTACTCCGTCGTCTATCCAAAACTCACCCGAGCCCTCAAGGCTCCAAACCAAACGTGTATACTCACCCAAGAACATTGTATGAACTCGCTCATGCATTCAAATCACTAAAATAATATTAACAACTATGAATTTAGCATCAAAATCATGAATTCACTCAAGAACATAAATTCTCCAACTTTTCTCAAATAAGGTCTGATTCACGTCATTTCAAGTCCGTTTCTTACAAAATTTCATTGACTCATCTTAAATCAGATATAAAACCTGTATCGGGCTCCGAAATCAAGATACGTGCCTGATACCATCAAATTTCAAACACATTTCATTTTCAAAAACTCATATATTTTTCAAAAAATAATTTTCTTCAAAAATTCATTTCTCGAGCTAGGAACCTCAAAATTCAATTCGGGGCTTATGCCCAAGTTCCATATTTTCTTACGGATCTCTAGGAACGTCAAAACATGGATCCAGGTCCGTTTGCTCAAAATATTCACCGAAGTCAACTTAAATTCATTTAAAGGAAAAATTCATTATTTTATACAGATTTTTATATAATGGATTTCTACTTACGCACCCGGACTGCACATGCAAATGAGGTGATGTAGAAAGAGGTTTTTAAGGCCTCGAAATGCAGAATTAGTTTCTAAAACAAGTGATGACCTTTTGGGACATCATATCCTCCGCTTATTAAATAACCGTTCGTCCTCAAGCGAACAGAAGAAGGAAGTACCTACTTCGGGAAAAGATAGGGATAACGGTTCCGCATATCTGACTCAGACTCCTAGGTCAATGCTTCAGCAGGATGACCTCTCCATTAAACACGAACAGAAGGAAAACTCTTCGATCACAACTGACGAACCTACCGGTCTAGTATGGCTATAGGCTCCTCCTTATAAGACAAGTCTTTGTCCAACTGGATGGTGCTGAAATCTAATACATATGATGGGTCACTATGATACTTCAGAAGCATGGACACATGAAACACTGGATGCACGGTTGATATGCTCGGCGGCAACGCAAGTTTATAAGCCACCTCTCCCACTCGATCAAGAATCTCAAATGGGCCAATAAACCTAGGGCGTTGCCCTTCTTCCCAAATCTCATCACGCCCTTCATAGGCGACACTCGAAGCAATACCTGCTCACCGACCATGAATGCCAAATCTCAAACTTTACGGTAGGCAGAGCTCTTTTACTTGGACTGAGTTGTACGAAAGCCTATCCTGAATGATCTTGACCTTTTCCAAGATATCCTGTACTAGATCCGTACCCAACAACTAAGCTTCTCCTGGCTCAAACCATACAACCCAAGACCGACACCGCCTACCATATAAAGCCTCATAAGGAGCCATCTGAATACTTGACCGGTATCTATTGTTGTAGGCAAACTCTTCTAAAGGAAAGAACAAATCCCACGAGCCTCCAAAATCAATAACACAAGCTCGGAGCATATCCTCCAAAAATCTAAATAGTCTGCTTGGACTACCCTTCCGTCTTAGGATGAAACACGGTGCTCAAATCCACCCGTGTTCCCAACTCTTACAGAACTGCTCTCCAGAAATGTGAGGTAAACTTCATACCCTGGTTCGAGATGATAGATACGGGCACAACATGAAGACGGACAATCTCCCGGACATAGATCTCAGTTAACTTCTCGGAAGAATAGGAGACCTCCATAAGAATAAAATGTGCTCACTTGGTCAGCCTATCAACTATAATCCACACTGCATCGAACTTCCTCTGAGTCTATTGGAGTCCAACAACGAAGTCCATAGTGATGTGCTCCCACTTCCACTAAGGAATCTCATTCTTCTGGAACACACCACCAAGCCTCTGATGCTCGTACGAAACCTGTTAACCATTCAAACACCAAGCCACATATGCAACAATAACTTTATTCATTCTTCTCCAGCAATAATGCTACCCCAAATCCTGATACATCTTCGTGGCGCCCGAATGAATAGAGTACCGGGAACTATAGGCCTCCTCTAGAATCAGCTCCCGAAGTTCATCCACATTAGGCACACAAATACGACCCTACATCCTCAAAACTCCATCATCTCCTATTGTGACTTGCTTGGCATCTTCGTGTTGCAGGATGTCTCGAAGGACACACAAATGAGGGTCATCATAGTGCTGATCTCGGATACGCTCCAATAAAGAAGAGCAAGCAACTATGCAAGCTAGCACACGACTGGGCTAAAAAACATCCAACCTCATGAACTGATTGGCCAAAGCCTAAACATCCAAAGCAAGCAGTCTCTCACCGACCAAAATATAAGCAAGACTACCTATACTGGCTGACTTCCTACTCAAAGAATCGACCACCATATTGAACTTCCTTGGGTGATATAAGAGAGTGACATCATAGTCTTTTAACAGCTCCAACCACCTTCTCTGCCTCAAATCTAGCTCCTTCTTCTTAAACAAGTATTGCAAACTCTTGTGGTTTGTGAATACCTCACATGCTACGCATATAGATAATGCGTCCAAATCTTCCACGCATGGACAATGGTTGCTAACTCCAAATCGTGAACCGGATAGTTCTTCTCATAAATCTTTAACTTCCGCAAAGCATATGCAATGGCCTTTCCTTCCTACATTAACACTTCACCAAGTCTAATACGAGATGCATCACAATAAACCGTGTAAGCCCTGAACCTGTAGGCAAAACCAACACTGGCACCGTAGTCAAAGCTGTCTTGAGCTTTCAAAAGCTTGCCTCATACTCATCTGACCATCTGAACTGAACACCCTTCTAGGTCAACCTGTTCATCGGGGCTGCAATAAATGAAAACCCCTCCATGAACCAATGATAATAGCTTGTCAAACCCAAGAAACTCCATATCTTTGTAGCCGATGTGGGTCGAGGCCAGTTCTTGACTACCTCTATCTTGTTTAGATCTACCTGAATACTCTCGGCTCAAACTACATGACCCAATAAAACAACTAAACTCAATCAGAATCCGCACTTCCAAAACTTAGCATACAGTTGACTATCTCTCAAAGTTTGAATAACCACTCTAAGATGTTGCTCATGATCCTCCTGGCTCAAGAATAGATCAAACTATCATCTATGAAGACTATCATGAACGAATCTAAATAAGGCCTAAACACTCAGTTCATCAAATCCATAAAAGCCTGTAGGGAATTTTCCAACCCGAATGACATCACGAAGAACTCATAATGCCTTCACCGATTGCGGAAAGCTATCTTAAGGACATCGGATGCCCTAATCTTCAACTGATGGTAGCCAAATCTCAAGTCTATCTTAGAAAATATTTGGGCACCCTGAAGCTGGTCGAACATGTCCTTAATCCTCGGGAGTGGGTACTTATTCTTGATTGTTACCTTGTTTAATTTCTAGTAATCTCTACACATTATCATCAATCCATCATTCTTTTTGAAAAAGAACACCATCGCACCCCAAGGAGATGCACTAGAACTATTGAAGCCCTTATCAAGTAAGTCTTGCAACTGCTCTTTCAACTCTTTCAACTCAAGAGGGGCCATGCAAAATGGTGGAATAGAAATAGGATTAGTGCCCAGTGTCAAATCAATACAGAAGTCAATATCTACCCGACAGGTCTGAAGGAAATACCTCAGGAAACTCACGAACAACAGGTACAAGAATCAATAGGAGGAACCTCGGTACTAGAATCACAAACATAGGCCAAATAGGCCAAACACCCATTCTTGAACTGACAACGAGCTTTCATATACAAGATAATACTACGAGTAGAATGACCAAAAGTCTCTCTCCACTCTAAACGAGATAGATCCGGTACGGCTAAGGTCATCGTCTTGGCATGACGATCTAAGATAGCATGGCCAGGTGATAACTAGTCCATCCCCAATATGATATCAAAAACTGTGTCTAGGAGAAGCAAATCTATACGACTCTCAAGACCCCTAATCACAACTCTGCATGAACGATGGACTCGATTTACCATAATAGAATCACCTACTGGTGTAGACACATAAATAAGAGCACTCAAGGAATCACTAAGCATGACCAGGTAAGTTGCAAATAAGACAACACATAGGAGTATGTAGATCCTGGATCAAATAACATTGAAGCATCCCTACTACAAACCAGAACCGTACCTATGATAACTGCATTAGAAGCCTCAGCATCTGGCCTGGCTGGAAGAGTATAAAATCGGGGTTGGGCCCTACCACCCTGGACTACATCTTTAGGACGGCATGTTTCTGGCTGGCCTCCACCCCTAGCGGCCTGATCTCTACCTCTAGCACCTCTACCTCCACCTCTAGAACCTCTACCCACACCTATGGGTGGTTGGGCGAGATGTGGAACACTCGGTGCCGGAACTATAACCGGGAACTCGGATGCTGTGAGCTGCCCGATGCTCGAGCACAAAATCTAGCAATGTGACATGTATCACCACAAGTATCAACTCTTCAGCTCCTGAGACTGCTGACCCTGACGACCTGAATGGCCACCCTAAAAACTTTGGAGCGGCGGTGCACTAATAGGAGCTAGTGGTGCACTGTAGAACTATTGTCGATTCCCTATTTTTCTTAGCGAAATCGGGTTTATAACATTTTGGAGGACAACTCGTTCCCTTTTGGGAAATACGTTTTTAATTTGAAGAGCAACCACCTAATGAATAAGTGCATTAGGACACTAAGAAGGGTTTTGAGTTGAAGAACTAGAGTTCGGGTAAAGTCTAGAAATTATCTCGGGGCGAACGTTATAGGCACCCCCAAGATCCACTAGTGTGGTTCCCAGCCATGTTATAATTGTGACTTCACGTAACAAGTAAGCAAATAAGGGTTCAAGTAGAGGGATTTTTCACATAATGTTTCAAGTAAATTGAAATGTGAGGAAAAGTAAAGAGGGCAGAAATTTTAAGAGAATTTAAACAATTCTGAAAAAAAAGTAAAGGGGAAGGGGGTCCTAGGTTTATGATGAATATGGATCACATTAATGCAATACATAGTAATCACTCCTCAAAAGAGGGGCTACACAAGGTGTTAGCGCACCGATCATCATATCCATATCTACCATTCCAACCATGTTAAGGTATTAAAGCGCATAATAGTATCTTTACTTATTGCATGCTATTACCCGTCCCGATCCTATCAGTCCCGGAGGCTTTAGGACTACTAATTCTAAAGGGGGAGTTGGGGTTTTTCAGAGTTTAAAAGGATAAAAGTCTAAGGCGACAAACAATAACACATAAGTAGTTAAGGGGGAGAACAAATAGCAGTTAAAGCTCAAACATGCCTCCTCACTTAAGGGAGCAAATTATATAGCATCACTTCAAATACTAGTTTTGGTCTGAATTAACTTTAAAGTGTTAGGACATGCTGATTTATCATATTTTTCTCAGATGAGAAGTCTAAATTAGGCCTGGTTTGGTTGTAATTTAATAAGAACTGACGCAGTTGATTAATCACCTAATGGTTTGCCTAGGTGAGACCTATAGGCATGATATCTAACAGTGCATAAGGTATACTGGTTTTAAAAGAAACGATTACTGGTTTTATAAACAAAGGTTTTGCAGATTTTAAACGACCTTATTTACTGATTTTAGACTCATAGAGGAGATAGATAAAGTGAATTCAACTGATTACTCCTATAGGCATGATTTCAAAGCGTTGTTGATTTTAAACGATTACATAAGTGCAGGAGTCCTATAGGCATGGTATCTAGAATGAAGTTGATTATTATTAAACCTATTATTGTTTGCCTAATGACATGTATATGCAGAAATGCAGAAAAAACCTATGATCATGGTTTCTATATGAAGAAATGCAGAAACTTAGAGACATGATTTCTATATGCAGAATTGCAGAACTTATAGGCAGGATTTCTAAGATAAGAATGTAAAAATTCAAGAATTCATATGAACAAATATCTACATGAATGCAAAAATATATAAGTAACCTATATGCATGCTGTCTATGTAAATGCAACAATTAGAAAATCCTATAGGCAAGTTGTCTACCCTTTGCATACAGTCATCCTCATCCCTTTTCACTAGCCATCCCAATAGTTATAACAAATAATTACAGACCAAAATAAACCAGAAAAAGTAAAAAAAACTACATCAGAAATTCAAGCTACACCCAAACAGCCTAATTCAGACTCAAGGTCTAACAATATGAGATAAACCAACTTCCAGGATCATATTTCCAAAAGCCTTTCTCTTATTTGGGATGTCTCAAAGTTTCCAGGAGTCTCAGAGGGCTCCGGGCAGTGCTTACACCCTAAATACATTGCAGAATCAGATCATAGTGCAGTGTGGAAGGGCCAGTCTTCAAATGTCAAAGTTTAGAGTGAACTCAAGGTCCCAAAGTAAGGCTCATAACAGGCGGGCAGAACTTAGGGTCTAAGAGTAAGTGCAAGTGCATAAAGAGGGAATTAGGGAAAGCCATGGTAGGCTGGTGGTCATGCCCGGCAATTGGAGGTGTTGGCACACCCCTAACTAGCCTGTTACCCCAATCTTAGGAGTTAGGATCCATTGTGGATCAGGTTATGACCTAGGCCATACTTTGGATACTGCCAGGCCAAGAACCTTAACTCAAACACATAGAGGGGAATAGGGGGTAAGGATTCACAATAGAAACTAATGTAAGGAAAGGACATACAAAGTCTAATCATTGAACAACAATAGAAAAGTAAATGAGAATGCTGAAACTATAAAGTAAACACATAGGGGTGAAGCAAAAAATTAAATCAGAACATACCAGTTTTAGAGAAAAACAAGTAAAATCATGAGTCTTAAAAAGGCCAAGTTGCAAGCAAAACAACTCCAAAAGATCTCAAGAAAAAGCAGAATGTTGAAAGAGTATTGAACTCAAAGCAGTAAGTGTTTGAGAGTATTGAATTGGGAGTTAGGGATGATCGTACTGAAGGTGTCAAGAGTGCAGAAGGGCAGTCCCTTTTATTGGTAGAAAACAAGTAATAAAGGAAAGGAAATATCATTGAAATCAATCTTCATTTAGTTAAGGGATTCTAATTTCAATGGGTAAAAACCAATTAAGAAAATATTTTTTGATTAAAACCTTTTCAAGTAGCACAAAAGGGGTAAATACATAGAAGTCGTTTAAGGGAAACATTCAATGGTACACGGTTTGTGACAAATATGGAAAGGTAATCAATCAAATAGCCATTGAAACCAAAATTACAGGTTCAATTCGAATGAACCAAGTCAAGAAAAGGTAAAGTAGGTTCAATCAAAGAAAATCAGTGAAAATCCGTCAGCCTTATTAAAAGGATTTCAGAATCAATCAATTAGTTGGTAAAACCTTTGAAAGAGGAACTTCTCCTATATAAAGCACACAAATAAGTGAATCAAAAAGGGATTGTCAAGTTATTTAGAAGAGAGTTTAATCAAAGAAAGATTCAGAATCATAAGCAAAAGTGGTACAAGTCCAGTTTGCAGACTCAAACGAGTCTGAGAGTCAAGGATCCCAAAGTGGAACCCTAACTCGCACACAAGAAATAAAAATTGCCAAAAATCCCCAAATCATAGGGTTTCGAATTGAGTCAGACAATATAGATGAGAAGGAAAGCCACTTGAGAGAGGCTCAGAAGTCTTTTCCAAAGACTTATGAAAAACAAACATACATGATAGAAAGAAAACTTATTCAAGGTCATGAGAACATGTTTGAGAAAACTCAGAAATTAAATAAGTTCAGAAGAAAGAGATGATAGGAACTTAATAAAAGTAGATGAGATATGCTTAGCAAGAACACAAACAGGGTTCAGTTAAAGTAAACAAAAATCAAAGAACTCAGCCGTAAACACATATAGTAAAGAATAAGGAAACAACACGGACTAATATGTGAGTACAGGAATAACATGTAGAGTAGAAAAAGAAAATAGAAGAACGGTACATGCGTAGTAAAATAAGTAAGACAAACACAGGTAAAGAAGGAACAAAACAATAAAAAGATGTTTTTGAAAAACCTTTCAGAAACCCTAAATCGAGATTGAATGGTTTTGACAAAAATGTTTGGGGAAAACCTTTAAAAAGTTCGATAGAACACAGATATTTTCCAAAGCTAAGAAAATAAGCAAGTAAATAACCTCGAACAGCTTAGGATTACAGAGAAAACCCTCAAAATGATAAAGGTCATGAGGAAAGTCAGATCCTGAGTCGAAAAGACTCATATTGCTCGAAATGCTGGAATAATGGCCGGAGAAGCAATAAATCTAAAGATCTGAGAAGGTCTTGGAGAGAACCCTCGAATCCAGGCTTCACAGCCTTGAATAGCTTAGGTTTAATGGTGAGAAAGGGTGAGTATAGACCATCCATGGCATGAGACGCCATGGATTCCGGTAGAAACATGGTGAGATAAGGTGGGAGACGATTAGGGTTCTAGGAAGGCTCGAGAGAGTGATGAAGGGGTTCAAAGGCGGCGTCTTAGATTAAATGAATTAAGTTGGGGGGTTGGAAATTAAAAAAGAAAAGGGGAAATTATGGCCGTTGATCAAACTGATCAACGGTCTGGATCAATGGGGAGCCGAGCGGGTTTTTTTTAATTGGGTCAAGGGTCGAGTAATTTAGGAATTGGACTGGTCCGGCTTAGGATTGAAGTTGGGTCAATTTAAAGGCTATAATTGAAAGGTAAAAAGGGCTGTAATTGAAATGAAAATGGGGTTAAATATCAAATAGCCATTTTTTCCTTTTATTTTATAAAAATAGTAATAATAATTTTAAGTAAATTAAAAGTTCTGAGCTGACAAATACACAAATACTCTATTGATATTAATTTAAAAATACTAAAAATAGATTTATAATTATAAAATGCTATTAATTTTAACGTAGCCTATAATTGCAATTATATGCAATTTAACTTTTAAAAATACCAAATAAATTAGTAAAAATATATTAAAAATTACCTTAATTATATTTTGGCATAAATATGATAATAAAAATAAATTATTCACCAAAATGATAATCTTGGAAATAATTATTGGATTTAGTACTGCTAAAATAGACAATAAATTAATTTTTTAAAATCTTTAAAAATTAAGAAAAACTATCAAAACTCTTGGACATGCTCACATATGCATGTACATGCTTTTTGTTTTGAAAGTATTTTGTAAGTAAAAATACATAGGAAAAAATTAGGTATCAACAGCTGCCCCTCTTTACCCGGAAAGGATGAAAGTGTTGTCGGAAAAGATATGATGGGCAATTTTGACCGAACAAAACGATTTGAAGAATTTTGACCGAGCTCTGGTTTTGGAGTTGACTGCATATCCCTGGTCTTACAAGAATCGGGCCGTATATAGTTCAGGATCTGTCGGTGGAGTATGCCGATAGAGATCTTTCAAGAACAGACGCGTATTTCGGCTGGGGTAGATGGTTGTAGTCCAGTAGGGCTGCGGGAACGAGAGTGGGATCGCTCCTGGTGAGACGGTCGTTTCTAGCCGGTTTACTTGCAAATGAGCAATATGAACGTATATCGTGCATAAATTTAAACGTGATATAAGTTCCCATTGGACCATGAATGATGTCTTTGGATGATTAGGATGACGTCCTGAGACTATGATGTCCTGGGCCATGAAGCATGTAATAGAGGATTCGCAGACCATGAAATGATGTTCTTGGGCTATGAGAATGATGCCTCCAAACTACGTTTCCTTTGAATAATGATATGCAAAATATAAAATGGGGTCCTCAGGCCATGGCATGGCCTTCTCGGGCTATAAAGATGGTTCCTCCAAACAATGGCGCCTTCGGACAATTTTGGCGATCTTTCAGCCCATGAAATACAGAATATGGCAATCTTTTAGCCGATACAAGACGTAAATGAAAGGTGGCGGTATTTCAGAATGTAAATGAAGTGGCAGTCTTTTAGCCGCGCAAGAAATGTAAATAAGAATGGCGATCTTTCAGTCGATGTAGAATGTAAATGAGGTGGCGATCTTTCACCTGTGCAAGGAATGTAAATAGAGCAACAATCTTTCATCCACGTGAAATGTAAATAGAGTTGGTGATCTTTCAACCACGCAGAATGTAAATAGAGGTGGCGATCTTTTAGCCATGCGGAATGTGGGTGGAGACAGTGTTTAGTCTCGAAAGGTAGAATGGTAGCCTTATGCAATGCAAAAAAATGAAGGTGGAGACAAATCTTAGTCTCAGGGGGTAGAATAGTAGCCTTATGCAATGCAGAAACTGCTAATGGAGACACTGCTTAGTCTCGGGAGGCAGAAAGGTAGCCTTATTCAATGCAAAAAATGCAAATGGAGACACTGCTCAGTCTCAGAAGACAGAAAGGTAGCCTTATGCAATGTAGAAATATGCAAATGGAGGTAGAGTTTAACCTCGGAAGGCAGAAAAATAGCCTTATACAATACGAAAAAAATGTAGATGGAGGTAGAGCTTAACCTCGGAAGGTAGAATGGTAGCCTTATGCAATGCAAAAAAAGGCAAATGGAGACACTGCTTAGTCTCGGAAGGCAAAAAGGTAGCCTTATGCAATGCAGAAAAATGCAAATGGAGGTAGAGCTTAACCCCGGAAGGCAGAATAGTAGCCTTATGCAATGCAAAAAAATGCAGATGGAGGTAGAGCTTAACCTCAGAAGGCAGAATGTCAGCCTTATGCATTGCAGAAAAATGTAAATGGAGACACTGCTTAGTATTGGAAGGTAGAAAGGTAGCCATATGCAATGCAAAAAAATGCAGATGGGGGTAGAATTATGAGCTAATAGCGGATTGCGATATTGTGGTTGCTGGGGATGTCATGTGCGGATAGCAAATATGATAAGGTGATGGTTCCAATGGTCATATTCCCGAGAAGTATAAGTGTATAAATGTATTCGGCGACTTGCAACTCGGGCGCCTGCATCCAAAGAAAAATCGTAAGTTTTGTATGGGGAAAGGTTAGTTCGTATCCTTGTGAACTTTGACTGTCCTGCTTGGCTCTATTTTCAGTGATGTTGTGTACGATTGGGGTAGCGTTGCTAAACAAAGCAATCTTGATAATAGACATGCATGATTTAGTAAAAAAATATAACATAATGACATAATTGAAAATAGTTTTTCATTATACTAACAGGTGACTATGGATTTGAGGGTCCTCCTCAAGATTTTGTCCCAGTTTACTGGGTTGATACTTTTGACGGCTGCTTGCAATGATCGGCTGAAGTTACTTCGGAATTTTGAGGGTCCTCCTCAAAATTCTGCCCCAATTTCCAATCTTGGGGGATGAAAATTTTATTGAATTGTGACCTAACCCATAGGGTTGCCTATGTATCCCCTCTTAAAACCAGAATCAGGTCAGACGTAGTTCAAATACATCACGTAGAAAAGCATAAAAATTACACATAGTATAGCTTTACTGCATCTGAATTTATTGGTTTTAGCAACACTTCTCCATCCATTTCTGCAAGTATGAGGGCTTCTCCTATTAGAACCTGGTGGACCATGTACGGACCCTGCCAGTTGGGAGAGAGTTTCCCTTTGGCTTCAGCTATGTGGAAAGAGTTTCTTCAATAGCAGTTGTTCTGGTGTGAATTGTCTTGGCTTGTCTCTTTTGTTGAAGGCTCTGGACATTCTGTTATGATAATGTTGACCATGATAGACTTCATTCATTCTTTTCCCATCTATGAGGGCTAACTGCTCGTAGCGACTCTTTATCCATTCTGCGTCATCGAGTTCTGTTTCCTGTATGATTTTAAACAAGGGAATTTCTACCTCGGTGGGAATGACTGCCTATGTACTATAAACTAGCATATAAGGATTTGCCCGGGTTGATGTGCGAATTGTGGTGCGGCATCCCAATAAAGCAAATGATAGCTTCTCGTGCCACTATTTATGCTTTTCTATCATTTTCCTTAGTATCTTCTTGATATTCTTATTGGCGGCTTCTACGACTCCATTCATCTAAGGTCTGTAAGCTGTAGAATTCTTGTGTTTGATCCTAAAGGTTTCACACATGGACTTTATCAAGTCACTATTGAGATTGGAAGCATTATCAGTGATGATTGATTCCAGAATTCTAAACCGACTAACAATATGGTCACGGACAAAGTCTGCCACGACTTTCTTGGTCATTGCTCTGTAAGATACTGCTTCAACCCATTTGGTGAAATAATCAATTGCCACTAGAATAAACCTGTGCCCATTTGATGCGGCAGACTCGATAGGTCCGATGGCATCTATTCCCCAAGCGACGAACGACCATGGCGAGCTTATTGTAATAAGCTCGTTTAGAGGCACCTTTATCATGTCTGCATGTATCTGACAGCGATGGCACTTTTGGACATACTGGATGCAGTCCGTTTCCATATTCATCCAAAATAACCTGCCCGAAGTATCTTCTTAGCTAAGACAAAACCGTTCATATATGGACCATAGGTCCCGCATGGATTTCTTCTTACAGTTTAGATACTTCCTTTGCATCGACACACCTTAATAATCCCAAATCAGGAGTCCACTTATATAGGATTCCTCCGCTGTGAAAAATATTGTTAGATAATCTCCAAAGTGTGTGCTTCTGAATAGGATTTTCAAGTTCTGGGTATTCCCCCTTCGTCAAATATTCCTTGATGTCATGAAACTAGGGTTTTTCATCCGCTTCTTCCTCGACATAAGCACAATAAGCTGGTTAATTGTGAATATTCACTAGAATAGGGTCTATAAATTTCTTACCTGGATGTTGAATCATAGATGATAGAGTTGCCAATGCATCAGCAAACTCATTCTGGACCCTAGGAACATGCCGGAACTCTGTCTTTGTGAGTCTCTTCCTCAATTCTTGTACATGATACAAGTATTTGAGTAACTTGGAGTTCTTAGTTGCTCATTCCTCTCGGACCTAATGTATAAGCAAATTCGAATCTCCAATTACTAGCAACTCTTGGATATTCATGTCAATGGCCATTTTGAGCTCTAAAATGCAGGCTTCTTACTCGGCAATGTTGTTGGTGCACGGGAACCTGAGCTTGGCAGATACCAGATAATGTTGGTTAGTTAATGATACTAGGACTGTTCATTTGCCAATTTTTTTGAAGTTTGCTGCTCCGTCGAAAAGCATCCTCCAACCGTCATAGAATTCTACAATGTCTTCTCCTATGAAGGATACCTCTTCATCAGGATTATACGTCTTTAGGGGCTTGTATTCTCCATCCACAGTGTTTTTAGAAAGGTGATCCGTTAGTGTCTGTCCTTTGATTGCCTTTTGGGTCACGTAGACAATGTCGAATTAACTCAGCAGGATGTCCACTTGGCTAGCTTGCCTGTGGGCATGGGCTTCTGGAAGATGTACTTCAATGGATCCATTCTTGGTATGAGATACATGGTGTAAGCACAGAAATAGTGCCTCAACTTTTGACCTACCCAATTTAGAGCATAACAGGTGCATTCTAATAAAGAATACCAGACTTCGTACGCTTCTTGAACAGATAATAGATGGCATACTCTTTTCTCCCCGTTTCATCATGCTACCCTATGACACAACCAAATGCTCCATCCAATACTGTAAGGTAGAGTAGTAGGGGCCTACCTGGCTTAGGCGGGACCAAAACTAGCAGTGTTGATAGGTACTCCTTGATTCTGTTGAAGGCTTTTTGGCAGTCATCTATCCATTTGGTCGCAATATCCTTCTTTAGCATCTCAAAGATTAGCTCATAGGTAACAGTAGAGTGTGCTATAAACCGGCTGATGTAGTTAAGTCTCCTCAAGAAACTCATTTCTTTATTCTTATTCTTTGGCAGTGGAAAGTTTTGAATAGTTTTGACCTTTGATGGATAAATTCTATCCCTCGGCGACTCATAATAAACCAAAGAAATTTCCTAGCGAAATAATTAACGAATGATTGCAGCTCGTGATTTGTGTAGTTATCGATCAATATGTGTATGTTCGGCAAGAGGAAGTCATCTTTTTGACTGGCCAGGTTGAGGTCCCGGTAGTCATCACAGACTCAACTTTCTCGTCCTTCTTTGGTACAGTCACAAGATTGGCTAACCATGTCGGATACTCTACCACCCTGAGAACTTTAGCTTTGACCTACTTAGTGACTTCTTCCTTGATTTTCAGACTCATATCTGGCTTAACTTTCTGAGCTTCTGCTTCACTGGCGGACAAGCCGGATTGGTCGGTAATTTGTGAGCCATAATGGATGTACTCAGACCAATTATGTTATCATATCACCATGCGAGTATGTCTTCATACTCTCTTAGGAACTCTGTATATTCTTTCTTTTCTGGCGGTGACAAATCGATGTTGATTCATGTTTCTTTGATGTTTTCTGTATCTCCAAGGTTGACAATCGTCCAAGTTGGACTTAGGCCTATTTTTGAAATTCTCAACTTCCTTAACAATTTCTTTTGGTATATCGTCTTCCTCTGAATCTATGTCTATTTGTTACGTTGTTTTATTGCACGTCATAGCCATTGGTTCATCAAGTAAAGTAATGGTAATGCTGTTTGAGTAAAGTATTGAAAATAATAAGCGTAAGATTTATAAGAAACTGAAATACTTAAATAAATTCCAGGAATGTTTTGAACATCGGAGCTCTTTTCGCAAAAAATAAAATGCTGAAGGAAAATAAACTAGTAAAACAAATAGTGTGTGGTGCTTTATTTAGCCTTGCTACCCCGAGGCATGTCGGGCTCTCGTAGTTCTGATGGACCAATTATTGAGGTGCTCTCCTCATCTCACGACTTGTATAGAATTGCCTTCCTCCCCTTCCTCTTGGAAAATGATGCAATAGTCCATGTTATCTTCTTCTAAAAACAAACTCTTCATTCCTGCCAGTGCTTCCTCTTCTTCTGACCCGTAGATGAGTTTGGCTAGCTGGAAAGTCTGCTCTAGATGAGGTATTGGCTGCTCCAATAGATAGTAAGGGTTGCACCAGGGTGGCGACCAGTCCTTATTCTTTCTAGGTATACTTATACCCCAAACCAAAAGTGGTACCGTGTTTCATTAGTTTGATAGGCTGAGTGATTCCTTTGAGATTCTTGCTAAGTCTTTTGCCCGATTTCATACCTTCACCAGTTAAGTATGCTTTCAATTTTATTGTCCCACCATTTATCCTTGTCTACGATGTAGACTCGCTCAATGTGATGGTAAGTTTCTCCGCCTATTTTCCTTCTTCCTCCGAGTGCTGGGACGGTCTGGCTCCTATATATGGGGTTGCTACCATCTCCATGAATGATCACCTCCTGATAATTCCACTCGAATTTCACTGCCTGATGTAGTGTTGACGCCACGGCCCCAACGACATGAATCCATAGTCATCCAACAGTAGATTGTAAGATGATGGAATGTTTATTACTTGAAAATCAACATCGAACCAGATGGGCCCCATTTCCAAACATAGGCTAATCTCCCCAATAGTGGACCTTTGAGATCCATCGAAAGCCTTAACGTTGAAGGACCCGTCCTTGATTTCATGTAGCCTTTTTCCCAATGTTCTGAATGTTACCCGAGGACAAATGTTCACACTGGACCCTCTATCGACCAGTATCTTGGTAATAAAATAATCTCCGCCACTGCATAGTGATGTGCAATTCCTTGTTATAGCTTAGTCCTTCCGGTGGTAGCTCATCCTCGTGGAAGATGATTCTGTGACTTTCCAATACTTGACCCACCATGTTTGCCATTTCTCCTCTAGTGATGTTGCTGGGCACATATGCCTCACTCAGCACCTTTAACAAAGTATTCTTGTGCACGTCAGAACTTTGTAGCAAAGCCAGGATAGATATCTATGCTGGTGTTTTGCTCAGTTGGTCAATGACTGAGTACTCCTTGGCTTGTATTTGTCTCCAAAGATCACCGAGTGCATTTTCAATGATGGCTTGTTGACTAGAGGTCTACTTACTTTACTCATCCAAGTGTTCTGTGGTATACACCCTGCCGGTTCTTGTCATACCCTGTGCTGCAACGGTTTCCCCAAACTTGGCTTTTCCCTTCCTTCTTGCCTCGGCTATGTAGTCCCATGGTATGGCTTTTGTGTGGAATAGAGATACGACTTTCATTGCCATTGGAATAGGCACCCTTGTTTTGGAAGGTAATACATTGACTTCAAAGGGCTCATGCACCTTTGGGGATCCAAACTCGACCTTGATTGGCGTTGTCATCTTCGCAGAGGCTGGTACTTTAAACTCAAGCGGTATGGACATGTTTACCTTAGCATCTTCAGAAGGCTGAGTTTGGACTACAATCAAATTGAGAGTGATTGTTGGTTTCTTTGGATCGTCTCCTTCTGCTATCAACCTGATCGATCCCTCGGGGTCCCAATCGTCTTCTATCTCAATCATGTGTATACCTCCACCCGTGTAGTCTAGTAGAGGGTAGTTACGAACATTCGAGGAAGGCTCATTTTGCCAGAATGATCTTGTTGTCTATCAAAGCTTGGATTTTGTTCTTCAGGGAGCGGCATTCGTAAATGGTATGTCTCTTCATGTCGTAATGGTATGCACATGTTTTATTTGGGTTTACCCACTAAGAGGGGTTTTCTGGGTTAACCAGTAGCTTTGAGCTTTTCATACAGCTGGTCGATAGGTCCGGTAGAGGTGGTGTATTGTTTGGGAGGTCTGCGGTCGAAGTTTGGTCGGGGTTTAGGGAAATTTTGGTGAGGGACATGTGACTAATAGTTGTGACAGTTGAGTGTTGTAGGCTTGGTAGACGTGTGCGGGTTAGGAGTATTTGGGTGAAGTAGCCTGATATGCGGGTGGCAGAGATGACAGGTAATTGGATGGTGGAGCTTGGTAAGAAAGCAAAGGTGCTTGGTAATTTTGAGTGGATTGATATGTAAGTGGAGATATCGGGTAGGCTTTGTATTTGATTGGTGATTTGGTTCACTGTGAAGCCATTATGGCACCTACGTCCCTCTTTTTGGATGTACCACTGGACTATAGAGCGTTGTTGGTGCTTGCAAAGCTTCAAAGTTAGTGACCATACCACTTTTGATACCTTCTTCGATCCTTTCCCCTAGTTTGGTGATGTCGGAAAATTTCTGGCCTTCAATCAGCATCAACCTTTCGTAGTACTGTGGGTCTTGAGCCTGGACAAAAGACCTGTTCATTTATTCTTCCTCAAAAGCCAGCCAGACATTAGCAGCTTCTAATGTCCAACGAGTAGCATACTCGTGGAACATCTCCGTAGGTTTCTTCTTTAAGTTCTGGATGTAGAACACATTTGGTGCATTTTTCGTGTTGAACCTGAACCTGTCCATGAAATCGGACACCATACTTACCATAAAGAGCTTGGTTATTGTACTAAGATAGATCATCCTCTTTCAGACTTCTCATAAAGAGCTTCATGCGAATTTTTTCATCTTTTCCTACTCCGACCATCTTGTCGCAGCATGTTCTCAGGTGAACCCTGGGATCTTATGTACCATCAAACATGTCAAACTTCGGAAGTTTGTACCCCTCGGGAAGTTCAACATCGGGTTGTATGCGTAAATCTTCGCAGGTTAGTTCCTCAATTCCTTTACTGCTTTCAACACCCTAGATTCTGGTGGTCAGCTTCAAAGTTCTTCAGCCAAATTCCTAATAAGAGAGTCTTTGTCATCGGACTCAGGTAAGCTTGGCACAATTTCCACATAGATGGGATGTTGTTGTGCCTATGGTCATTTGTGGGGTTCAATAGTTCCTGGATGAGCAACTGTGCGTTGTTGGGAGTCTGGCAAGTATTGCAGTGTTTGGTGAGGACTGAGATGGTTTGGGACATTTTGTGGAGGTGTGGGATTCCGAGTGACCTCTGGAGTAATAAGTAAAAATGACAGACTTTCCAAATTTCGGACTTGGTTAAGCTCTTCTTGGACTTTAGTAACTTTTGTTCTATCTGAGAGGCATTCTCCTTGGAAACCTGAATACCCTGATTAACCTCTAACCATTCGACTGAATTTTCCTTTTGATATTGCTCAAATCTTCCATCTTTCCCTTGTTCATGCTTCTAATAGGAATAGGATGATGATGCCAGAGTTCACGAACTAACCTTTAGGGAGGGGAATAAACGAAAAAAGGAAAACAAAAAGGTAGCAAGTTAGTAAGGATCATAAGAAAAGATGTTGCAATGTTTAAACACGTAGTGCAGGGAATATGAAACGTGTCCTAATCTTAGAGGACCTCGTTGTGCCCGAGGTAGGCCTAGTGACAAATAAATTTTGAGAACTTAGAATGCTAAATGCCTTATTTTATTGACAAGAAAATAAGATGAATCCCAAAATGACACTAAATAAAATGTCACTAATGGCCGCAAGCCTTATTTCATTTTCAAAGGAAAAGAGGACTCCTATCTATTTGGTCCCAAAAGGACCTTCCCTAGATTTGGAAATGTTGGATCCTACGTACAGCTCTCCCACCTCGCGCAATCCTAGTCGCAAGTAGGCCCTGGCTAGATGTCCGCCTTCATTTCCTTCAACAACTCGGCTATCTTTGACCCTCTTTAGAAACTTCTTTTCCAATTCCACTATGCCCTGCTCCAAACAGATCAGTCATTTGTTGGCGCTGACAACCATATCCTTCCATTCTCCGATTAAATTTTGATTGTCTTCTTGTATTTCATGGTGCTGATTTTCGCATTCCTGAATCCTCTGCGCAGTTGGTTGTACTTTACCTGCACTTCAACCTTTTCATCAATGATTCGGTGACCTCGAACAAACCCTGGTTGTCCTGACCTATTATCATCGTCCTCTAACCAGCTTGGATAGTATGGAGTATATCCAGCATAGTACCTATTCAGTTCAATAGTATCTTTTCTCGTGACGATTTTGTAGTGCTACATGTGTTGGGCTTGGTAATTATAAGGGCTATCGCCATCCTAAAAGTTGGCCTTGAAGTGACTCATTTTGTCAACCCTTGGTATAACCTGTTAGAATATACGCTTAACGCTGGGGGTGGGGAGTGAATAGCGTTATAATAAAAAATAATATAAACTTGCGGAATTAAAAATTGCAGGATTGAAATAAGTGCGGTAAGTAAATAATAAGGAACGAACGCACCGAAATTATCCTGGTTCACCACAACCTGTGGTTAGTCCAGTCCCCGAGAGACTCTCTCGAGATTCCACTAACTTCGTTAAGCTTACGGGTGCTTAACAAACCGTTACAAACTGAGAACTTGAGTCACACAAGCCTCAACAACCTTTGCTCGAAGATACCACACTTCAAGACTTCAACCGAAGGAATGAAAACGTTCCTTCTTACAACCACAAGGGATTAACACTTCCCTTCAAGTGTGTACAAACACTTAGCACTCAAGACAAGACTCTCTTTAAGAGTAGATATGTGTAAAATAAATACGTTCAAGAACACAACAACTTTCGTCAAGAGTTTGGCTCTCAAAAACTTATTAAATGAATAGAAAATGATGAATATGAGAGTATGCAAGCTTTAGCAAGAATATAATCAGTTGTTGTACTTAGAAGATTAATTTTGAGTTGTATTTATAGTTTTCAAAACCCCCACAACCGTTGCCTAATTGCCAATCAAGAATTGCTGATTTTGTGCTAAGATAATCGATTATCTGATTTGCATAATCGATTATTTTCCAATCGTTCAAAAATCAATCCCAGATTTTAAGCAGAATAATCAATTATCCAAATCGTATAATTGATTACCTGACAACGTTCAAAAAATCATATTCAGACTTTCAATGCGAGATGGTCCAAAGAGATCCATGTGAAGAAGTTGCAAAGGTCTTGTAGTTGAAACAATATTCTTAGATTTAAAAGATGCTTTTGTTTGCTTCCCTTTTTGACAAGAATCACAAATAGTGTCATTTTCAAATTTCAAATTTGGAAGACCAATAACTAAATTTTGTGAAACCAATTTGTTTAAAAGATGCATGTTGATATGAGCTACTCTACGATGCCATAACCACATATCGTCTTCTTTACTCATAAGACAATTCACATACTCTAATGAAGAGTTTTCAAGATCAACCATATAGATGTTATCAATTCTAAAACCACGAAGAATAATTTTAAAATCACTACGACGAAAAAGTAAGCATTCTTCCGAATCAAACAAAACAAGATTTCCCTTATCACATAATTGACTTATGCTCAAGAGATTATGTTTTAGACCTTTAACTAGCAATATATGCTTAATGGAAGAAGATTCATTCTTACCGACCGAGCCAATGCCGATAATTTTTCCCTTGTTGTTATCTCCAAAAATAACGTTTCCTCCTTCCTTGTGTTCTAGTTGAAGGAACTTGGATGCGTCTCCGGTCATGTGTTTGGAGCATCCACTATCAAGGTACCAAAGTACACTTGATCCCTTCAAACATACCTACAAGACAATTCAATAAGTTTTTGGTACCCAAGCTGTTTTGGGTCCTTGAGAGTTAGGTGTAAAATGTTGTTGTGCTTGTTATGCAGTTAAGTGTCTGTGTCTATTGAAACAAGCAGGAGCAATATGTCCTATTCGACTACAATAGTGACAAATGACATTAGGATTATGCATTTTTCTAGGTTGGTAGTAGTTGGAGGTACGAAAATCGTTTGCTCTATTTTTGACAATATGGCTATTGCGCAATCCTTGAAAATCATTTCTCCTACTGTTTGTTCTAGGATATGCAGCGTTTCTGGAATAATTGTTTCTAGGTCGAGTATGTCTAGGTTGCGATTGTTGAAGGCCATTTCTAGGCGTTCTAAAATGTTCAAAGTTTCTTCTAGTGTTTGGTCTAGGATGCATGTTGATTCTAGGATGGTTATTTCTAGGATGAATGTTTATTTTATTTATCCTAGGTTGAGCCTTGGGTTGTTGGGGAATGGCTTCAACTTTTTCTTTAGGCTCGTTTTTGAAGGATATGCCATGTTTGGTCGATTTCAAATTGACAAGAACATCATTCAAATTTTTATGAGAAGAATTGAACTTATCTAAGGTGCTCATAAGTCTTTCTACTTCATCTTTTAGATGCATGCAAGAAATACAATTTTTACTAGAACTCTCGGGTTTGTCGGCGCTTCTCTTGCCGAAAAATTTGTTTTCTTCTCTCAACTTCTCATTTTCCAAAATCAATTTTTCCAAATATTTTTCTTTCAAAGAGAGTTGTTTTTCAAAATCTTTTTCTTTCAAAGAAGAGATTTTCTTTACGTCTCTAACAGTTTCGGAAGCTCTAATGAATTCACTATACAATTCATCAAAAGCATTTGCATTTCCTCAAGAGAAAAGAAATTTTTTGAAGAAATTTGACATACCTCTTCTTGATTGTCTTCGTGTGCCATGAGACATAGATTTGCGGCTTCATCTTCTTCATCGTCGCTTGATTCGTCTCCGGAGTCACCTCCCCAAGATATGTATGCTCGTTGTTTCTTGAAGGGTTTCTTCTCCTTTTTGACATTTGGACAATTTGATTTAATGTGCCCGATTTCTCCGCATCCATAGCACTTTACTTGATCTCCTTGTTGTTTGCCTTTTCGTTCATATTCTTTTCGCATGAACTTTTGAAACCTCTTAATAACGAGTCCGAATTCGTTATCTCCATTGTTTGAGTCCTCATAATTTTGAGGTTGAGCCGTGCTTGCCTTGAGGGCGATTCTTTGTTTCCTTTGATCATTAAACAGAGGGTTAAGTATAGTAGATTCATAGGTTTTAAGATTACCTCTTAGTCCGTCAATGGTGACATTTGAAACGCCGATAGACTCTTGGATCGCGTCGGCCTTGGAGCGCCATTCCGGAGTGAGACTTCGGAGAATTTTTCGGACAAGTTCCTTATCCGTGAAGGTCTTCTTAAGAGAATGTAGGTCATTGACGATTTTTGAAAATCGTTCGAACATGTCATCGATCCTCTCGCTTTCCTTCATGTGAAACAGTTCATATGCATGGGTTAGAAAATCAATTTTAGCTTCTCTTACCTGGTCCGTACCTTCGTACGTGATTTCCAGCTTATCCCACATTTGCATAGCCGTTGTGCAACATGATATTTTTCTGTAATCATCAGCATTTACAGCACAATATAATAAGTTGATGGCTCTAGCGTTGTTCTGCACTTTTCGGATATCATCCGCATCGTATTCATCTTCGGATTTTGGAACCCATTCATTTTAAACCATTTTGGTTGGAATTTGTTCTCCCTTCGTTATAAACTTCCATAGATGAAAATTATTCGATTGGATGAATATTCTCATCCTCTCCTTCCAGTACGTATAGTTTGTGCCGTCGAACAGTGGTGGTCTGGTGGAGCATTGTCCTTCACCTATTCCTGCATTAAAGTCACAAGTAGAAGCCATAGATTGTTTCTCTCAAACGGTTAAGTCTTTCAGAGAGTTGGGCTCTGATACCAATTGCTAGAATATACGCTTAACGCTAGAGGGGGGGGGGTGAATAGCGTTATAATAAAAAACAATATAAACTTGCGGAATTAAAAATTGCAGGATTGAAATAAGTGCGGTAAGTAAATAATAAGGAACGAACGCACCGAAATTATCCTGGTTCACCACAACCTGTGGTTAGTCCAGTCCCCGAGAGACTCTCTCGAGATTCCACTAACTTCGTTAAGCTTACGGGTGCTTAACAAACCGTTACAAACTGAGAACTTGAGTCACACAAGCCTCAACAACCTTTGCTCGAAGATACCACACTTCAAGACTTCAACCGAAGGAATGAAAACGTTCCTTCTTACAACCACAAGGGATTAACACTTCCCTTCAAGTGTGTACAAACACTTAGCACTCAAGACAAGACTCTCTTTAAGAGTAGATATGTGTAAAATAAATACGTTCAAGAACACAACAACTTTCGTCAAGAGTTTGGCTCTCAAAAACTTATTAAATGAGTAGAAAATGATGAATATGAGAGTATGCAAGCTTTAGCAAGAATATAATCAGTTGTTGTACTTAGAAGACTGATTTTGAGTTGTATTTATAGTGTTCAAAACCCCCACAACCGTTGCCTAATTGCCAATCAAGAATTGCTGATTTTGTGCTAAGATAATCGATTATCTGATTTGCATAATCGATTATTTTCCAATCGTTCAAAAATCAATCCCAGATTTTAAGCAGAATAATCGATTATCCAAATCGTATAATCGATTACCTGACAACGTTCAAAAAATCATATTTAGATTTTACTTAACATAATCGATTATCAGATTGTGTATAATCGATTACCTGACAACGTTCAAAAAAGCATATGCAGATTTTACTTAGCATAATCGATTATCAGATTGTGTATAATCGGTTATCTTTCAGAGTTTAAAAATACTTTGGCAACGGTCATTTGCATAATCGATTATGCTATAAGGATAATCGATTATCTTTTATAATTTGAAAACTTCGGACAACACTGTCTTAACATAATCGATTATCATAAAGTACATAATCAATTATTTTACAGTCTTGTAAAATTTGATAGACACTGCCTCAACATAATCGATTATCATAATGTGCATAATCGATTATTTTGTAGCTTTGAAAAATCTGATGGACACTGCCTCAACATAATCGATTATCATAAGATACATAATCGATTATCTTGTAGCTTTGAAAAATCTAATGTACACTACCTTAACATAATCGATTATCATAAGGTACATAATCGATTATTGTTCAGCTTTGTAAATCTGGTGTACATTGTCTTAACATAATCGATTATCATAAAGTACATAATCGATTATCTTTGTCCAGATTTGAGAGGCATGTTTAAAAATCATTTTGGCTAAAATAAAATGTTTGAAAATCATTTTGCTTTAAATTGAATGTGCATGATTTGATAAAAATGATTTTACGAGAGAAGCCAAGTCTTGAGTTAATTGTCGGATCAAGATCACAATTAAAGAACGACTCATGTATATCTTTATTTCCTTGCTTGATCATGACCTTTTGTTCGTCTTGTGCTTGAACCTCGTCATGTGTCAATTGCGCGCTTGTGCTCGGACCTCGTCATATGTCAATTGCGCGTCGTTTGTCAATTATCAAAACCTACAAATATGAACACACGTTTAGTTTAGTGCCTTGAGAATGTGTTTCAACATAACCTGCTTTCTTCTGGCCTGCCTCATGACCCGGAGGGACATAAGGACAAGTTCCTCTCAGACCAATGCGTATAAGAAACGGTGCATCCCGAGATCGGACAATGAACTCTTCAGTAGGGAACCATTCGAACATCCATTGCACTTAGTCCTCTTTCAGATTTTTGAACAACTCCACCCACCCTTTAGCATCTTCCGGTAGAGCAAACATGTTACGCATATGGTTCATTTGCCTTGGTTAATGGAAGGCAATATGATCATTCCAGTCCCTACGCATGATCTATTGTTGATATTCACCCTTTTGGAGATGCTCTATGAGCCAGAGTTGAAGCAATAAGTTACAACCCTCAAAGTGTTTGGCCCTTCGTTGACAGTTCTCCAGGGCTCAGTATATTTCCGTAATAATTATGAGAAATATTCTAAATGGATGCCCACCAATTCCTTCCAATAAGGTTTTGGTGACCATGCTTAGTATGGTGTGGATCCTAGACTTCATCATAGGAAATACTATAATTCCCAAAAAGTTGAACATAAACACGAAGACTCTTTTGTGGATATGCTCCAATGATGTGAGGGCGAATTCATCTGGGTAAGTGGGGTAGGACTTGCTATGACCGTATATCTCGTACAGATAGTTGAAAGGAATGTAGGAATCCTTCAAGTAGGTCGAGTCTGTGTTCTTCTTTAGTCCCATCATTTTGAGAAAACCCCTACCCTTGCAATTTTCCGGCATAAGCAAACCCGGAGTCTCCCAGGGGATACCAGCTAGACCTCCTATTTCCTCGAGCATAGGTGTTATTTCAAGGTCCCCGAAATGGAAAACAGACCTATAGCCATCTCATAATAGAGTTGTAGCCTCTATGATTTTGTTGTCGGGTTGGATTTCCAGAAGAGAAGGCAAATTTCCCAAATATTTGCAGACGAGGGTCTGATCACTGGAGTGAAGGTCTTCGCACCAGCTTAGCAACCTTGGTTGGATGTTGGTTACTATGCTGAATCTGGGGACTTCGTGCCTCATTTTATGCAAAAGAAAGTGTTAGACCTTTACCCCCGTCAGACTCAACTATTAAATATGAATAGTTGGCATAGCGAGAATTTAGTTCTCCAAATAAATGCACAAATCTGATAGTGTCTGTTTGGGTTTTAAGGAAACCCAGTAAACTTTGGACAAGGCTTATCTTAAAGAGCCATTATGCAGACAACATAACTGACTCGGCTAGGTTTGACCATGATTCATGCACAATTGAATGGAGTAAGGTTTCTAAGGGGTGCTAGACTGGTACCCTTGAGCGGACAACTCAAGAGGGAAAGGCACAGAACCGTCAACTACACCGTTGATTTGACTGGTTTTACTGCAAATACGCCTTTGCCAAATTTAGGGGTGATATTATTGGAAAGGCGCAACCACTCATTATAAGCGTAGCTATGGTATTTTGTTTGGCACGAGTGGAATATGATATTTAATATGAAATTACAAGAATGAAACAAATTGTCACATTCATAAAGTAATGATTACAATAATTGCTCATAATTACAACAATATTTTGGGAAAGAGGTAAAAGAAGGCATTAAAGAAAAAAAAAACAAAGACCCAAGTTAGTCTTGTAGTAGAAGGGAGATAAGAGATTAAATAAGGGCAAATGAGAAGCAGTAAAGTCACAAGTAACATGAAAAGGTAAAAGCCTAAAGGAAATGTCCCCAGCAGAGTGGCCATGCTGTCGATGCCCCCTTCTTTCTTAGGAGAAATCGGGTTTATGATAATTTGGAGGACAACTCGTTCCCTTTTGGAAATTGGGTTTTGAATTTGAAGAGTCGCTACCTAATGATTAAGTGCATTAAGACACTAAGAAGGGTTTTGATTTGAAGAACCAGAGTTTGGGTAAGGGCTAGAAATTATCTCAGGGGAGGAGGTGTTAGGCACCCTCCAAGATCCACTAGTGTGGTTCCCATCCATGTTATAATTGAGACTTTACATAATAGGTAAGCAAATAAGGGCTCAAGTAGAAGGATTTTTCACATAATATTGCAAGTAAATTGAAATATGAGGAAAAGTAAAGAGGGCAAAAATTTTCAGAAAAGATTTAAACAATTATGAAAGAAAAAAGTAAAAGGGAAGGGGGTCCTAAGTTTATGATTAATATGGATCACATCAATGCAATACCCAGTAATCACTCCTCAAAAGCGGGGCTACATGAGGTGTTAGTGCACCGGTCATCATATCCATATCTACCCTTCTCACCCCGTTAAGTCTAAAGTGTGGAATATTATTGTTACTTATTGCATGCTATTACCCGTCCTGATCCTATCGGTACTGAAGGCCTTAGGACTACTAATCCAAAAGGGTAGGGAGTTGGCACTTTTCAGAGTTTAAAAGGATAAAAGTCTAAGGTGACAAACAAGAACACATAAGCAGCTAAGGGGGGAGAACAAATAACAGTTAAAGCTAAAACATGCCTCCTCATATAAGGGAGCAAATTATATAGCATGACTTCAAATACTAGTTTTGGTCTGAATTAACTTTAAAGTGTTAGGACAGGCTCATTTACCATATGTTTCTCAAATGAGAAGTCCGAATTAGGCCTGATTTGGTTGTAATTTATTAAGAACTGATGCAGTTGATTAAACACCCAATGGCTTGCTTAGGTGAGACCTATGGGCATGATATCTAACAGTGCAGAAGGTGTACTGGTTTTAAACAAAGGATTACTTGTTTTATAAACAAAGATTATGCAGATTGTAAACGACCTTATTTACTAATTTTATACTCATGAGGAGATAGACGAAGCTGATTCAACCAATTACTCCTATAGGCATGATTTCTAAGCGCTGTTGATTTTAAATGATTACATAAGTGTAGGAGTCCTATAGGCATGCTATCTAGAATGAAGTTGATTATTATTAAACCTATGATTATTTACCTAATGACATGTATATGCAGAAGTGCAGGGAAAACCTATGATCATGGTTTTAATATGTAGAAATGCAGAAAATTAGAGACAAGATTTCTATATGCAGAAATGCAGAACCTATAGGCAGGATTTCTAAGACGAGAATGCAGAAGTTCAAGAATTCCTATGAACAAGTTATCTACATGAATGCAGAAATTTATAAGTAACCCATAGGCGTGCTATCTATGTAAATGCAAGAATCAGAAAATTCTATAGGCAAGTTATCTACCCTTTGTATACAGTCATCCCCATCCCTTTCCACTAGTCATCCCAATAGTTATTACAAATTATTACATACCACAATGAATCCAAAAAAGTAAAAACAAATTATATTAGAAATTTAAGCTATAGCCAAACAGCCTAATTTAGACTCAAGGTCTAATAATATATGATAAACCAACTTCCAGGATCAGATTTCCAAAAGCCTTTCTCTTCTTTGGGATGTGTTAAAGTTCCCAGGAGTCTCAAAGGGCGTCGGGTAGTGCTTACACCCCAAATACATTGAAGAATTAGATCATAATGCAGTGTAGAAGGGCCAACCTTCAAATGTCCAAGTTCAGAGGGAATTCAAGGTCCCAAAGCAAAGATCATAAGATTGGGGGGGGGGGGGGGGAACTTAGGGTCTAAGGGTAAGTGCAAGTGCATAAAGAGGGAATTAGGAAAAGCCACGGCAGGCTGGTTGTCATGCCCAGCAATTGGGAATGTTGGCACACCCCTGACCAGCCTGTGAGCCCAATCTTAGGAGTTAGGATCCATTGTGGATTAGGTTATGACATAGGCAGTAATTTGGATACTGCCAGGCCAAGAACCTTAACTCAAACACATAGAAGGGAATATGGGGTAGTGATTCATGATAGAAACTGATGCAAGGAAAGGACATACGTAGTCTAATCACTGAACAACAATAGCAAAGTAAACGGGAATGCTGAAATTATAAAGTAAACACATAGGGGTGAAGCAGAAAATTAAATTAGAACATACCAGTTTCAAGGAAAAACAAGTAAGTGTGTGAGAGTATTGAATTGATAGCTAGGGAT
Source organism: Nicotiana benthamiana (assembly GCA_034376525.1). Classification (NCBI taxonomy): domain Eukaryota; kingdom Viridiplantae; phylum Streptophyta; class Magnoliopsida; order Solanales; family Solanaceae; genus Nicotiana; species Nicotiana benthamiana. Next base: position 159,081,762 of record CM067339.1, read on the forward strand.
TATCATCTTGAAGGTGTCAAGAGTGCAGAAGGGCAGTCCCTTTTATTGTGCAGAAAACAAGTAAGAAAGGCAAGGAAATATCATTGAAATCAATCTCCCTTTAGTTAAGGGATTCTAATTTCAACGGGTAAAAACCAATTAAGGAATTTTTTTTTATTAAAACATTTTCAAAGTAGCACAAAAGGGGTAAATACATAAAAGTCATTTAAGGAAAACATTTAATGGTACACGGTTTGTGACAACATGGAAAGGGAATCAATCAAACAGCCAATGAAACCAAAATTACAAGTTCAATTCGAATGAACCAAGTCAAGAAAAGGTAAAGGAGGTTCAATCAAAGAAAATCAGTGACGATCCGTCGGCCTTATGAAAAGGATTTCAGAATCAATCAATAGTTGGTAAAAACCTTTTGAAAGAGGAATTTCTCCTATATAAAGCACACAAAAAGTGAATCAAGAAGGGATTGTCAAGTTATTTAGAAGAGAGTTTAATCAAAGAAAGATTCTGAATCATAAGCAAAGGTGGTACAAGTCCAGTTTGTAGACTCAAACGAGTCTGAGAGTCCAGGGTCCCAAAGTGGAACACTAACTCGCATACAAGAAATCAAAATTGCCAAAAATCCCCAAATTCTAGAGTTTCGAATTGAGTCAGACAATAGAGATGAGAAGGCAAGCCACTTGAGAGAGGCTCAGAAGTCTTTTCCAATGACTTATGAAAAACAAACATACATGATAGAAAGAAAACTTATTCAAGGTCATGAGAACATGTTTGAGAAAACTTAGAATTTAAACAAGTTCAGAAGAAAGAGATGATGTGAGCTTTACAAAATTAGATGAAATATGCTTAGCAAGAACACAAATAGAGTTCAATTAAAGTAAACAAAAATCAAAGAACTCAACTGTAAACACATATAGAAATGAATAAGGAAAGAAACTTGGATTAACATGTGAGTACATGAATAACATGTAGAGTAGAAAAAGAAAATAGAGGAATGGTACATGTGTAGTAAAAGAAGTAAGACAAACACACGTAAAGAAGGAACAAAAGAATCAAAAAGATGCTTTTAAAAAATCTTTCAGAAACCCTAAATTGAAATTAAATGGTTTTGAAAAGAGAGTTTGGGGAAAACATTTAAAAAGTTTGATAGAACACAGATATTTTCCAGATCTAAGAAAATAAGAAAGTAAAGAACCTCAGACAGCTTAGTATTACAGAGAATACCTTAGAAATGAGGAAGTTCTTAAGGAAAGTTAGATCCTGAGTCAAAAAGACTCATATTGCTCGAATATGTCGGAGTAATGGCTGGAGAAGCCATAGATCTACTGTCACGATCCGGATTTCTCACCCTCAGGGATCGTGATGGCGCCTACTAATAGAAGCTATGCAAGCCAAACTCAATTTCTTTTCATTAAACATATGTTTTTTTAGTAATTAACACCATTAAAATAGAATCGACGGGATTAAAATCATAAAAGGAAGTCTTAAATTTAATTGGCTGAATAAAAATACGAAATTTCCAACATAATCTCTACCCAAGAACTGGAGTCACATACTCACGAACACCTAAGAATACTAAATACAAAGTCTGAAAGAAACATAAATCTATTTATCTCAAATACAAGGAGATAACGGTCTGAAGTAAGAATAGAGGAGACACCAGGCCTGCCGACGCTTGCAAGGCTACCTCAGGTCTCACTAGGCCGAAAGTCTGCTCGCACGCTACTGCTGCTCGAAACCTGGATCTGTGCAAAAATAGCACAGAGTGTAGTATCAGCACAACTGACCCCATGTGCTGATAAGTGTCTAGCCTAACCCCGGTGAAGTAGTGATGAGGCTAGACTGGACTATCACATAAACCTGTGCAATTATAAATATATAGCGGAATCGAAATACCAGGTAAGTAAGCAATATGTGAGGGGAAACTTGCTATGGGGAGATAACAGTTTCAAGTAAAAAATTGACCATTATGAAAGAAAACATAACTCATACAACAATAAGGAACAATGATCAACAAGTGCACGACATCACCCTTCGTGCTTTTACTCGCATCCTTACCAAATCAATTGTATCATTAAATCATGTGCACGGCATCACCCTTCGTGCTTTTAGTCTCTCTCCTCACAATATATAATCAATGAATGTCAGTGCGGAATGGTTCATCGTACGGCACGGCATCACCCTTCGAGCTTTACACTCTTCTCTCACAGTATGTAATCAATGAATATCAGTACGGAATGGTGCATCGTACGACACGACATCACCCTTCGTGCTTTACACTCTTTCCTCACAATGTTAAACAATACATGGCATCACCCTTTCTGCTTTAACAGTCTTCCTTACCCAATCAAAAATCACAAACAAAGGCAAGGGAAGAAAAAAATAATAATAGAAGTCCCGGTAATGGAAAATATTCAATAATCAACAACGCCCCCGCAAGGGGAAATATCATTAACTCTTTCTCTTACTTCCACTTTCATCTCATTGTTCACATTATTACTTGAGCCAATACTCCAAAGATTTACTTATCACATGTACCTTCACAATTGTATTTTAACTCGAGCCAACGATGTACGGAGTATAAAGATCACAATCCTTTTCACAAGCTTTTTACAACATATACAAATCATCAATCAAGCATGGAAGGTATAACAAATCCAAACTATTCGCATAATAAGGATTCATTGTCATGCTAGGCACCAATGAATAGATACTCGTCACCATGCCTATACATCGTACTCGGCAATTAGCAAGTAACATATAAGACTCAACTGCTATTCCCTCAAGCTAGGTTTAAACCAAACACTTACCTCGATACCTTGAATTCAGCTCAAGCCTCAACTATGGCTTTTCCCCTCGGTTCCACCATAAAATCGCTTGAATCTAGTCACAAATTACTTAAATACATCAACAAATGCTAAATGAATCAATTTGAATGCATAAAAATGAATTTCCCAAAGCTTTTCTCAAAAAGGCCAAAAATACCCCTGGGCCTACGTGGTCAAATCTAGAAGTTCAAACCAAAACCTGGTTACCCATTCACCCACGAATCGATATCTATGATTTGTTTTGAAATAAGACCTCAAATTGAGGTCCAAATCTCCAATTTTTGAAAAACCTAGGTTCTACCGAAAACCACCAATTTTACCCAGGAACATCATTGAATTTAAATGGAAAACATTTTAAATGATGTAAATGATTGAAGAAATTAAGTAAAAATCGACTAACAAATGATTTGGAGGAAGTTTTGTCCTTGAAAAATTGCCTATAGGGTTTGGATCTTGAAAGAATGGTGAAAACGGCTGGAAAAACGACTAAGTATAAAAATTGCCGGGCTGCGGATACGGGATTTGCGGAACAGGGTTCCCAATTGCGAACCATGCATGCATGGGAATTGCGATATATTTGTTCACATTTGTGAACTCTGTGCAAGAATGCGGGCATCGCATTTGCAAACAAGGATGTCGCATTTGCGACTGGCCCAACATCGCATTTGCAAACCAGATGGTCACATTTGCGATCCAATGCAGGATTTCCCATTCTTGCATTTGCGATCGCGGGCTCGCATTTGCAAGACCTTCTTCGCAAATGACAAGATCGCATAACTTGAATGCCAGATTTTTCCAAAGTTCAAAAATGCAAACTGTGGCCTATCCAAAACTCACCCGAGCCCTCAGGGCTCCGAACTAAATATACACACAACCTCAATAATATCCTACGGACTTATCCGTGCGATCAAATCTCCAAAATAACATCATATACATCGAATCAAGCCTCAAACGACGTCCATTTTCAACCAAACATTATAGAAAGCGCTTAAACCATATATAACACTTGTACCGGGTACCATAAATAAAATATGGTCCCGATACCATAATCTTTTAATCAAATTTTATTTCCAAGTTCCTTAATCATTTTGCAGAAAATAATTTCAGACAAAAATTCATTTCTCGGGCTTGGGACCTCGGAATCGATTTGAGGCATACACCCAAATTTCATATTTTCCTGAGGACCCTCCAGGACTATCAAATCACGGGTCCAGAAGAACAATTTCACACAAAAATTCATTTCTCGGGCTAGGGACCTCGAAATTCGATTCGGGACATACGCCCAAATTCCATATTTTCCTGCGGACCCTCGGGACTGTCAAATCACGGGTACAGATCCCTTTGCCCAAAATGCTGACCGAAATCAAGTATATTCAATTTAATATTAAAATTTAGCATTTTTCTCACAAAATTCATATTTAAGCTTTTTGGCTCTGCGCCCAAACTGGGCATGCAAATTGAGGCAACCCTGAATGGGTTTTCAAGGCCTCGAAGGTACATAATGGTAAGAAAATAAGTGATGACCCTAGTGGGTCGTCACATCTACAGATTTGAGAAGGTCTTGGAGAGAACCCTCGAAGTCAGGCTTTACAGCCTTGAATAACTTAGGTCTAATTGTGAGAAAGGGTGAGTACAGACCATCACAGATTCCGGTGGAAACATGGTGAGATAAGGTGGGAGACGATTAGGGTTCCAAGAAGGTTCGAGAGAGTTGAGAGACAAAGGGGTTCAAAGGCGGCATCTCAAATGAAATGAATTAGGTTGAGGAGTTGGGAAATCAAAAAAGGAAAGGGGAAATTATGGCCGTTGATCAAAATGATCAACGGCCTGGATATAAGGGGAGTCGGGCGGGTGTTTTAATTGGGTCAAGGGTCCGGTAATTTAGGGATTGGATTGGTCCAGTTTGAGATTGAAATTGGGTCAATTTAAAGGCTATAATTGAAAGGTAAAAGGGCTGTAATTGAAATGAAAATGGGGCTAAATATCAAATAGCCAATTTTCTCTTTTATATTAATAATGATTTTAAAAGTAAATTAAAAGTGTTGAGCCAACAAATACTATATAGATATTAATTTAAAAATATTAGAAATAATTTTATTATTATAAAATGCTATTAATTTTAAAGTAGGCAATAATTGCAATTATATGCAATTTATCTTTAAAAATATTAAATAAATTTGTAAAAATATACAAAAATTATCTTAATTATATTTTGGCATAAATATGAGAATAAAAATAAATTATTCACAAAAATGATAATATTTGGAATAATTATTGGATTTTGTACTGCTAAAATAGATAATAAATTGATTTTTAAAATCTTTAAAAATTAGGAAAAAGTATCAAAACTTTTGGGCATGCTCACATATGCATGTACATGCTTTTTTGAAAGTTTTTTGTATGTAAAAATGCATAGGGAAAAATTAAGTATCAACAACTGATGATAAGAGTAGTGCATGTGAGAACCACGGCCACCTGAAGCAATGTGAGAAACCTGAAGCATTGACTAAAAAAATACTAGGAGGATGACCTTTACCATATGAATCCCTACTTCTAGATGAGGCACCACTGAATCTACCTGAATGAAGAGGCCTATTGTCAGACCCCTGACCACCTCCTTGTGACAAAACCATCTCAACTCTCCTGACCATATTGGCCACCTCCTGAATTAAATCTCACTCCCCATCTCCTTAGCCATCTAGAGTCGAATAGGTTGGATGAGCCCCTCAATGAACCTCCTCACTCACTCTCTCTCTCTCGGTGGGAAGAAGTAGAGCATGAAGGTCCAACATGATAAACCTGGTCTCGTACTGAATAACAGCCATAGAACCCTACTAGAGGCGCTCAAACTGCCTCCGATAGATCTCTCTTTTATTAGGGGGAAGAAACTTCTCCAAGAACAGCTGAGTGAACTGCTCCGAAGTCAAAGCTGGTGATTCGGCTAGTCTAGATAAATAGCAATCTCTCTGCCAAGTCTTAGTGGATCCAGATAAGGGAAAAGTAGCAAAATTGACCCCATTGGTCTCCACTATCCCCATGTTCCTGATAACCTCGCGACAGCTGTGTAGATAATCCTGGGGATCCCTAGAAGATGCACTGCTGAAAGTGGCCGTAAAGTGCTTGGTAATCTTATCCAATCTCCATAAAGCACTGACAATCATAGTTGCTCCATCACCGGTCTAGGCTACCACACCCGATTGAAGTGCTCCGACTGGCTGATCTGCTGGAGTCTGAAACTGGGGAGCCACCTGCTCTGGAGTGTAAGTAGCAAGAGTCTGGGCCCATCCTACAGCCTTAGAGATGGTTGGTGCTACTTGAAGAAAGCCTTCCTAATTGACACTCTCCATGAGGCCCACAATACGGACCAAAGCATCCTGAAGTACTAGGGTAACAATGAACCCCTCTAGGACTTGAGCTGGGCCCACCAAAGCTGTTTGGGCTGGAACCTCCTCGTCAAACTCAACCTAAGGCTCCGCCTCTAGTGATATTGCTCCGGGTTGAGCTCCGCCCCTACCTCAGCCTCTAGCATGGCCTCGGCCTTTGCCCCTCATGGAAGCTGCTGCTAGGGGCTCGGGCTACTGACCAGCAAATGAGGAAGCGCGTGTTCTCGGCATCTGCGAAAGAACATAGTAGAAATTTTATTAGCATTGAGAAACAAAATCGCACGACACGAAAAAATAGATGTGAAGTTTTTCCTAACTCTGTAGCCTGTAAGGATAAATTCAAATGTCTCCATACCGATCCCTCAGACTCTACTAATCTTGTCTGTGAATTGTGAGACCTTTGTAACCTAGAGCCCTAATACCAACTTGTCACAACCTTGATTTTCTAACCTCGGAAAGCATGATGGCGCCTACTAGTGAAAGCTAGGCAAGCCAACCAACTAATTTATTTACCTTGTTTCTATTTTTGAATTCATTAACCACTTAGAACCAACAATTTATAAACAACACAATTTAATGAGCAGAAAAATAAATTTCAAACTTTAAAAAATATGGTCAATACTCCTAATTAAATTCCCTAACAAACCACCAAAGATTTGGTGTCACAACTTCACAGACCGTCTAAGAGTACTAGAAATAAGGGTCGGAAAGAAATAACAAAGTACTGTCTCTGGAACTACATAAAAGAAACAGGGAAGTAGATAGAGGGAGACGCGAAGGCATACGAACTCCTGCAGGTCTATCTCGGGTCGCCTGATAAGCAAGAATCTGGAACCTCACTACGGTCCAAAATTTGCAACACTTGGATATGCACAAAAGAGTGCAGAGTGTAGTATCAGGACAACCGATTCCATATGCTGGTAAGTGCCTAGCCTAACCTCGACAAAGTAATGATGAAGCTAGCACCAGACTACAAAATAAACTTGGACAAATAAATAATGTACAACACAAAATAGAAGCAGAAATATACAGTCAAGGTTGGGATGGGAAAACATGCTACGCGGAAATATCAGATAGCGATAGGAGGACAACATTAAATATCCAGAACACCACGACTCAATTATCATGAAGAATAAAAAACCAAGAAAGTGCACGGCATCACCCTTCGTGCTTTTACTCTATCCTCACCATAAAATAAATATAAACTGCGCGTCATTACCCTTCGTGCTTTTACTCTCATCCCCACCATAAAATTAATATAATCGGCACCGAATGGTACATCGTACGGCACGGCATCACCCTTCGTGCTTTAAACTTTTCCTCACAAAATAATACACAGCATCACCCTTCGTGCTTCAACACTCTCTCACCAAAACAATGCACGGCATCACCCCTCGTGCTTTACACTCTTCCTTACCCAAACAACAAACACAAACAATAAGGGCAAGGAATAAATGAATCATAATAGAAATATAGGAAAGGGAATAATATCAAAACAAAAAATCCCGGTAAGGGAATAACATTAAAAGAAACTACGTCCCGGCAAGGGATCACCACCATAAACCTTTTCTTATTTTCACATTTATCTCATAACATGCTTCACAATTTAATCCAGTATTCTATAAGATTCAATTGCCAATTATACTTTCACAAATCACTTTGAAACTTGAGACGAAGCTTATCAACATACAAATACCAATATTCTTTTCACAAACCTTGCTCAATAATAGCAATCACCACATTAAACATGAACAATACATCGGAGTTAAATAAATAACAGCACAAGTCTTATGGGCATGCTTGACACCAACTTATAAATACTCGTCACCATGCCTATACGTTGTACTCTACACATAACATATAGCATATAAGACCAAACTCCTATTCGCTCAAGCTAAGGTTAGACCAAACACTTACCTCGATGCCACTGACATCGTATAATCCTCAACAATCGCTTTACCTCTTGATTCCACCACCATTCCCTCGTATCTAGTCACGAGTTACTTAATTACATCAATAAATACTGAATGAATAAACTCCAATGCATGGAAATACGTTTTCTAGAGTTTTATCTAACAAGTCCAAAATCGACCCCAGGCCCATACAGTCAAAACGCTAGGTTCGAAACAAAACCCGACTACCCATTAACTCAGGAACTCAAATATATTATTTGTTTTGAAATCGTACCTTAAATTGAGGTCCAAATCCCCAAAATTTAAAAAACCTAGGTTCTATCCAAAATGCCCAATTTACCACAGAAAAATCATTGATTTTGAGTTGAAATCATGTTAAGATATAATAAGGATTGAAGAAAACTAGTTAAATGACTTACAATTAATTTGGAGAAGAAGTTGCCTTTGAAAATTCGCTTTAGAGCGTTTATGTTTTGAGAAGATATGAAAAATGTGTTAAAATTCTGTTTAAGTATGGATTTCATTGGTTCTACTAATCTCGCATTTGCAAACAAACATGTCGCATTTGTGACCAAGCCAATTTTCAGGTCTTCTTCGCATTTGCGATAGACCTGTCGCAAATGCAAAGTCGCATTTGCGATGGATGGGTCACATTTGTGATGTTTGGCCAAAAGGGGGGAGCATCGCATTTACTATGTATTCCTCGTATTTGCGACACAAATTTCGCATCTGCAAACTCAAAATTGTGAGCCAGGCTTCACAATTGCGAAGCCTGCATGACTTCAATAGAACAGCTGAAACCTATAATTTTCCCAAGTCTGATTCTACTCCGTGGCATATTCAAAACTCATCCAAGTCCTCGGGGATCCAAACCAAACATGTACACTAACCCAAGAACATCATATGAACTCGGGCGTGCATTCAAATCACCAAAAAAACATCAACAACTATAAATTCACTCAAGAACATCAAATTCTCCAACTTTTCTCAAATAAGGTCTGATTCACCTCATTTCAAGTCCGTTTCTTACCAAGTTTCACAGACTCATCTTAAATTACATATAAAACCTATATCGGGATCTGGAATCAAGATACGGGCCCGATACCATCAAATTTCAAACACATTTTAATTTCAAAAACTCATATATTTTCCAGAAAATAATTTTCTTCAAAAATTTATTTCTCGGGCTAGGAACCTCAAATTCGATTCTAGGCATATGCCCAAGTCCTATGTTTTTTTTACAGACCTCCCGAGATCATCCGAATGCTGATTCTGGTCCCTTTAATCAAAATATTAACCCAAGTCAACTTAAATTTATTATAAAGGAAACAATTATTATTTTTACAAGATTTTCATATAATGGACATCCGGTTAGGCGCCCGGACTGTGCATGCAAGTAGAGGTGATGCAAAAAGAGGTTTTTAAGGCCTTGAAATGTAGAATTAGTTTCTAAAACAAGTGATGACTTTTTGGGTCATCACATCCTTCACCTCTAAAACAACCATCGAACGGACCTGAGTCGGGGAAAAGATGGGGATAACGGCTCCGCATATCTGAATCGGACTCCCACGTCGATGCCTCAACAGGCTGACCTCTCCACTAAACACGAATAGAAGGAAAACTCTTCGATCTCAACTCACAAACCTGCCGGTCTAGTATAGCTATCGACTCCTCCTTATAAGACAAGTCTTTGTCCAACTAGACGGTGATGAAATATAACACGTGGGATGGGTCACTGTGATACTTCCGAAGCATGGAGACATAAAACACTGGATGCACGACTGATGAGGCAAAGCAAGTCTATAAGCCATATCTCCCACTCAATAAAGAATCTCAAACGGGCCAATAAACCTAGGGCTAAGCTTCCCCTTATTCCAAAATCTCATTATGCTCTTCATAGGCGACACTCGAAGCAATACCCGCTCACCGACCAAAAATGCCAAATCTCGAACCTTATGGTCGGCATCGCTCTTTCTCCTGGAGTGAGTTATACGAAGCCTATCCTGAATGATCCTAACCTTGCCGAAGGCATCCTAAACTAGATACGTACCCAACAATTGAGCTTCTCCCGTCTCAAACCATCCAACCGGCGACCTACACCGCCTACCATATAAAGCCTCATAAGGAGCCATCGGAATACTCGACTGGTAGCTATTGTTGTAGGCAAACTCTGATAAAGGCAATAACTAATCCCACGAGCCTCAAAAATCAATGACACAAGCTTGGAGCATATCCTCCAAAATATGAATAGTTCGCTCGGACTGCCCGTCCGTTTGAGGATGAAATGTTGTGCTCAACTCCACCCGTATGCCCAACTCTCGCTGAACTGCTCTCCACAAATGTAAGGTAAACTGTGTACCTCGGTCCGAGATGATAGACACCGGCACACCATAAATACGGACAATCTCCTGGACATAGAACTCAACTAACTTCTCGGAAAAATAGGAGACTATCATAGGAATGAAATGTTGTGACTTGGTCAGCACTATGACCCACACTGCATCAAACTTCCTCTAAGTCCGTGGGAGTCCAACAACAATGTCCATAGTGATACGCTCCCACTTCCACTCAGGAATCTCAATCTTCTGGAACACACCACTAGGCCTCCAATGCTCGTACTTCACGTGCTGACAATTCAACCAAGCCACATATGCAACGATATCTTTATTCATTCTTCTCCACCAAAATTGTTGTCACAAATTTTGATGCATCTTCGCGATGCCCGATGAGTAGAGTACCGGGAACTATGGGTCTCCTCTAGAAGCAACTCCCAAATTCCTTCCACATTAGGCATACAAATACGGCCCTATATTCTCAAAACTCCATTATCTCTTATTGTTACCTACTTGGCATCTTTGTGCTGCACGGTTTCACGAAGGACACACAAATGAGGGTCATCATACTGCCAATCTTGGATACGCACTTAAAGAAGAGCGAGAAATTGTGCAAGCTAGCACACGGCTGGGCTCAGAAACATCCAACCTTACGAACTGATTAGCCAAAGCTTGAACATCCATATCAAGCGGTCTCTCACCAATCGGAAAATAAGCAAGACTGCCCATACTGGCTGACTTCCTACTGAAAGCATCGGTCACCATATTGGCCTTCCCCGAGTGATATACGATAGTGACATTATAGTCTTTTAACAGCTCCAACCACCTTCTATGCCTCAAATTTAGCTCCTTGTGCTTGAATAAGTATTGCAAACTCTTATTGCCTGTGAAAACCTCACATGCCACGCCATACAGATAATGCCTCCAAATCTTCAATGCGTGGACAATGGTTTCTAACTCCTAATTGTGAACTGGATAGTTCTTATCATGAATCTTCAACTGTTGTGAAGCTAAGGCAATGACCTTGGCATCCTCCATCAACACCGCACCAAGTCCAATACGAGATGCATCACAATAAACTGTGTAAGGCCCTGAACCTGAAAGTTCACCTCACACTTGAGCTTCTGAAAGCTCACCTCACACTTAACTGACCATCTGAACTAAGCACCCTTCTGGGCCAACCTGGTCATCGGGGCTGCAATAAATGAAAACCCATCCACGAACCGGCGATAATAGCCTGCCAAACCCAAGAAATTCGGATCTATGTAGCTGATGTGGGTTGGACAGTTCTTGACTTCCTCTATCTTATTTTGATCAACCTGAACACCCTCGGTTGAAACCACATGACCCAAGAAAGGAACTACACTCAACCAAAACTCGCACTTTGAAAACTTAGCATACAGCTGCTGGGAATAGAACCACTCTAAGATGCTGCTCATGATCCTCCCAACTGGGGGAATAGATCAAAATATCATCTATAAAGACTATCATGAACGAATCCAACTAAGGCGTGAAGTTGCCGGAGAATTTGTTAACCCTAATGACATCACCAAGAACTCATAATGCCCCCACCGAGTGCGAAAAGCTGTCTTAGAGACATCGGATGCCCTAAAGATAGTCAACTGATGGTAGCCAGATCTCAAGTCGATCTTAAAAAACATTTGGGAACCCTAAAGATAGTCGGACAGGTCCTTAATCTTCGGTAGTGAGTACTTATTCTTGATTGTGACCTTGTCTAATTATTGGTAATCTATACAAATTCTCATTGATCCATCCTTCTTTTTGACAAAACAAACTGGCGCACCCCAAAGCGAGACACTAGGCCTAATGAAGCCCTTATCAAGCAAGTCATGCAACTACTCTTTCAAATCTTTCAACTCAGGAATGGCCATACAATATGGCAGAATAGAAATGGGCATAGTTCCCAGTGTCAAATCAATGCAAATGTCAATATCCCTGTCGGGTGGCACACCCGGCAAGTCTGAAGGAATACCTCAGGAAACTCACGAACAACATCACAGAATCAATGGGAGGAACCTCGACACTAGAATCACGAACATAAGCCAAATAGGCCAAACACCCCTTCTCGACCATACGACGAGCATGCATATACGAGACAACACTACGGGTAGGATGACCAGGAGTCCCTCTCCACTCTAAACAAGGTAGATCTGGTAAGGCTAAGGTCACCATCTTGGCATATCAATCCAAGATAGCGTAATAACCAGTCCATACCCAATATGATATCGAAATCAACCATGTCTAGAAGAAGCAAAAGATACACGAGTCTCAAGACCCCCAATCACAACTATACATGAATGATTGACTTGATCTACCATAATAGAATCACCCACCCGTGTACACATAAACACGAACACTCAAAGAATCACTAGGCATGACCTGATACGGTGCAAACTAAGACGACACATAGGAGTATGTAGATCCTGGATCAAATAGCACTGAACCGCCCCTACTACAAACCAGGACCATACTTTTGATAACTACATCGGATGCCTCAGCCTCTAGCCTAGCTGGAAGAGCATAAAATTGATACTGGGCCCCACCACCCTAGACTACATCTCTAGGATAGCCTGCTGCTGGCTGGCCTCCACCTCAAACGGCCTAAGCTCCACCTCTAGCACCTTTCCTCCACCTCTAGGACCTCTATCCTCACCTTTGGTTGGTTGGGACGGTATTGGAACACTCGGTACCGGAACCATATCACGGGAATCCAAATGCTGTGAGTTACCCGATGCTCGAGGACAAAATCTAGAAATATAACCTATATCACCACAAGTATAGCAAGTCCTCGGCTGCTGAGACTGCTCACCCTGACGACTTGATTGGCTACCCCGAACTCAGAGCGTCAGTTTATTGATAAGAGCTGGTGGTGTACTATAGGATTGTTGATCAGAATATTGAATGTGATTACCACGGCTACCTGAAGCATCGTAAGAAACCTGAAGCATTGACTAAAAATGCCTAGGAGGATTACCTCTACCATATGAATCATCGCATCCAGACGAGGCACCACTAAATCTACCTGAATGATGAGGCCTCTTGTCAGACCCCTGACCACCTCTCTATGATAAAACTATCTCAACTCTCCTGGCCACATTGGCCGCCTCCTGGAAAGAAATCTCACTCATCATCTCCTTAGCTATCTGGAGTCGAATAGGCTGGATGAGTCCCTCAATAAACCTCGTCACTCTCTCTCTCTCTCAATGGGAAGTATAAGAATAGCATGACGCGACAACTCGATAAACCTAGTCTCGTACTGAGTAACAGTCATGGAACTCTACTTGAAGTGCTCAAACTACCTCCTATAGATCTCTCTCTGAGTAGCGGGAAGAAACTTCTCCAAGAACAACTGAGTGAAATGCTCCCAAGTCAAAGCTGGTGATCCAGATGGTCTAGCCAAATAGTAATCTTCCCACCAAGTCTTGGCGGATCCAGATAAGCAAAAAGTATCAAAATTGTTGCACCTAGGTTCGTGAGAACCTTGTGACAGCTGTGTAGATAATACTGGGGATCCTTAGAAGATGCACCACTGCAAGTGGAAGTGAAGAGCTTGGTAAACCTATCTAATCTCCACAAAGCATCGGCAGTCATAGTTGCTCCGTCACTGGTCTAGACTACCACACCAGGCTGAACTGCTCCGACTGACTGATCTGCTGGATTTTGAAACTGGGGATCCACCTGCTCTAGAGTGCGAGTAGAAGGAGTTTGGGCCCTTTCTCTAGCCTAAGACCGCTCTCCATATGGCCCACTAGACGGACCAAAGCATCCTGAAGTACTAGGGTAGCAATGAACCTTCTGGGACCTGAGCTGGGCCGAGCAGAGCTTTCTGGGCTCAGAACCTACTGGTCAAACTCGACCTGAGGCTCTGCCTATGGTGCTGCTACTCCGGGCTAAGCTTCCTCCCTACCTCAACCTTTAGCACAGCCTCGGCCTTTGCCCCTTGTGGGAGCTTCTGTTGGGAGCTCAGGCTGCTCGCCAATTATGAGGAAGCGCATGTTCCCGGCATCTACAAAACAATAAAGTAAAAATTTGATTAGCATCGAGAAACATAACCACACGAAAGGAAAGAGTAGATATGGAGTTTTTTCTAAATTTGTAGCCTCTGGGGATAAATACAGATGTCTCTGTACCAATTCCTCAAACTCTACTAAGCTTGTCTGTGAAATTGAGACCTATGTAACCTAGAGCTCTGATACCAACTTCTCACGACCCCGATTTTCCACTCTCGGGAGTCGTGATGGCACCTACTAGTGAAAGCTAGGCAAGCCAACCAAATAATGTATTTACCTGGTTTCCACTTTTGAATTCATTAACCACTTAGAACCAAAAATTTATAAACAAGATAATTTAACGAGCGGAAAAATAAATTTCAAACTTAAAAAATACTGTCAGTACTGCTAATTAAATTCCTTAACAAAACCATACAAAATTTGATGTGACAACTTCACAGACCGTCTAAGGGTACTACAAATAAGGTAATCCTTCTATACTAACGATAACAAATTTCTTACTCACGAGGCAGACACCTAGTGTAACTGGCACCCACAGTTCCTTAAGCTTAACTTTGCTCATATTGCTTACTTTAGGAAAGCGTCTTCCTGAATGACTATAATCTGAATTTCTCATGAATCTTCTTCTGTTATCCATTCTATTATCGCCAAAACGAAATCTGAAATTCTCAAAATGCCGACTATTATCAAATCACTCAGTCACTGATTCATATTTAGCTTGCCTTATTCACCAATCCGTACTGGTTTCTATTACTCTAAGTTCTAACTTTTCCTTTTGGTAACTGCGTTAGAGTTGCGAACTTATTTCTTGAAATGAGGATATGACCATATGGCTGTGAGCACGTAATTTTTTCCTTATATGAATTACTCCTACTGAATCCCGAAGAAATAGATTTTTCTTTTAATTATTTGTCATTTTGGAAATTTTTCTGGAATTTTCGTAGTTATTTACATTTTTTTGTGCATGTGTAAATTTATAAAATACATAAAAATACAAAAAATACATTGTATTTACATATAAGATTTAGTTTTATATTTTTTAAAGTCATTAGTAAATTAGTTGTTTTATAAAAATGAAAAATCACAAATAATGACTCACGTTGAATTTTAACTTTATTTTAAATTTTATAGTTTTTCTTTTAATTTAGGATTTAATTAGTTATTGAAAATACTATGTTGAGTAATTAGCTTAATTTGGTAACTTAATTTACTTCAAGAGTTGATTTAGCATTTAGATTAATTTTACAAAAAATGAAAAATTGAAACGAAAAGAGAATAAAATAAAAAGGTTGTTGATTTTGGGCCACTATTATCGTAGCCCAAAATAGTTTCCCCTTCCAAACACATTCTAGATCCAGCCCACACTCCACCCCTACTCGGTTCGTTTGTTTTAGGCATTGAGACAATTAAAACGATGTAGTATTGAGTCAATACTACATCGTTTTGAGTTCAAGTAGACTTTAACAAATTATAGCCTTTCATCTCATTTCATCCAACGACCCTAAATATTTCTACATTTTCATTTAAAAATGTCCAAACATTCTTAGAGAACCTAGTACTATCTTTACTTCATTTCTTTCATCTCTCAACGTCAAGAACCCTAGCACTGCCCTCAATCTCTTTACCATTTCCGGTCGATGGCGCCACCTTCAACCCCAAACTTTTCTTCCATAGCCCACACACTCCATGGAATGTCAATCCATCACCACATATCCTCAAATCCCTACCCAATGGGGTCAGTTTCAGATCTTAAAGAAGAAGAAGAAGAAGAAGACGAAGAAGAAAAACAAAAGTCTCCCTAAGTCTTCGAGCCTCCAAGAGCGATTAGGGCTGAAATTGGTATTATTGGTCTGTTCTCGACAAGAACGTGTGATTGATGCAAATTTCGGGTAAAATTGAAGTCTTCCTGAGGCTTGTCAAACCCTGTCTGTTTACCTATTTAGGTACTTCTATTCGTTTCTTATTTTGCTCCATTTTGTGTTTTGTTCTCGTCCCCGTGCCAATCTATTTCTTCTCTTTTCTTTCTTGTTTTACTGCTTTAAGGGCGTTTTTCTTGTATGTTTAGGATCGAGTCATGTCAGTTTATAAATATTTAAGACTAATCTCTCTTATTAGTATTTGCTAGTTTTCTTCTTACTTTTTTCTTTACTATCATTAGTTCTGCTTTGCGTAAAAGATTTCATGTCAAAATTCAGAAATGAGGTTATTTTGGTTTTCTTAGTTTGCTCGAGAATTCATCGGCCTAAAGCTGAACTTGGGCTCGCTAATTGCAAGAAGCCCAAAGAGCTGTTTGAAGCTCAGTGTTCAAGGGGCCCAAAGGCACGTGGGCAATTCGGTTGAAGGCGTAGTGTGAAGGTAATTAGTAAGTCTTTTAAGGGTATTTGGGGAAATTCAATAAGAGTAATTTTGCTATAACTGATTAAGAAGCTTCCAGGAAAAAGGGAATTTGGTAATTCGGTAAATGGTTTTGAAATTTAGGGTGTTATTTGAACAAAAGGAAAATTGGGAAAGGGGCTATTGTCAAAATTGTGAACTCAGTTATGCTGCCCTAAGGCCCCCTATATAAGGCCTATATTCAATAGAATTAGGCAGAGATTAGAACCTAAAAAAGGGTTCAGAAATGGCTGAAGAAATACACATTGAGAGTATTTGAAATCAAAAGAAAAATACAAAAAAACTCATAGTTACTATTCCACTGCAGTTGTTGTTTTCATTTTTTTTGGATTTTAGAAGCTAGATAGAATTGCTCCTTCTCCTACATCACATATGGTTGAAGTTTTTTGTTTGCTATTGTTTTAGAGCTTTGTTGACACTTCTACTTCTTTGCTGAAACTTGCAGCTGTTTGTTATTTTCAGGTATGTCCATGGGTTGAAGTAATGAGAATGGATTTGTGAGCTGTTGACATGGCATGTAATTATTTTCTTCACCGAACTAAATATTTATTTTCTATTGATAGTCAATATTGTGAATGTGATATTGTTTAACCTTGGATTTAGCACAGTAAACATGATCTAGTGCAGGTGTTTGATTTAATCATTTGAGTTGTATTAGCTTATTCAAGTGTTTAATAATTAGCTACTATTGATTGTAATTATTTGGGATTGCTTTTCAAAAGTTTGTTTGAATGTGGACTCATGAGCTGGTACTGTTGAACATGTTAATAGGTCTAGTGTTTAATCATTTGAGAGAGTCTCAGCGGTTGCACTCTTGTGGTGGTTGATATCATGTCTAGTTGGGTCATTGTGAAGGTTAGCAAGTGATTTAAGAAGGACTTCACACACTGAGGTTTGAACTAGTCTATCCTTTATAAAATTGTGCAGATTGGTAGTGTTGTTCCTTTCATATGTGAAATTGCTCCGTTGAAACTAGGTTAAGATTGATCATTGAACGTGCATGATTTGGTTCTTTTTAGTTATGCATTCATATAGTATTCCGTCTGTATGAGGTTGTGGTATATTTAATGAGGAGTTTCAAATTCAGGCTCATGTGATATTGACTGTAACAAATGATTAAAGTCAAGTTCACCATTGTTGTTCGTATTCAGTGCCTTTGTTTTATGTCCACAATTCTTACTAGTGATTGAGCTTAATCAGGGCATACGAGAAGTAGCCTGCTGAAGTGGGCCCTTTGGACCTGTTTTGTCCTTATCACCCCTGGCCCAATCCGGAGCCCGTCATACCCAGTGTTTTGGGAACGCATATGATTTTTTGTTTAGTGGAGAGAGTCTTCTTTGATATGCATCAGTGTGATATGGCCACCCTTAATCCAATGATGGGCTTCGCGTTGAGCCTAACCGGCCACCCTTTTAAATAATTAAACACCCGGTTTCGCTCCGCGCGGGTTCATTAATTATTAGGATTAGATTGTACTTCAACCTAGAACAAATTCAAATTCTCTTAGCCTTTAATTAATTAGTTTCTTTTAATTAGTTTGAGGTGTGCCATGTTAGCCAAATATATAATTTATAGCCCTCAAAACTAAATTTAGAAACCCTTTAAATAGAATAACTCGAGGCGTTCCATGCCAAATAAAATCTCAAAGCCCATGGCCCTTGCTTAATTAATTCTTAACTCTCTAAAAATCGGGATGTTTCATTAGTTGAATTTTTCATGGCCTTCGCAAACCTTGTTATTAATTTGAACGTGCGTAGTTGCTTTAGGTGTGCTATTTATAAATTATTTTTTTAAATTCGGGCGTGCATTTCATATGACCCAACTCAAATCCTCAACAACGTTAAATAAAATGTGTCGTGGACCGCGGGTGCATTTCATGTGGCGTGGTTCAAAATGTTTTTTAGATAACGTTGAATCTTCCTAAAATCAATTAAAAATGGCTATTAAGTTAAAATGGACCCTAGGATAAAATACGTAATAATTTAGATAAGAGGGCAACATTAACAGTTTAAGCGACCATGCTTGAACCACGGAACTCGGGAATGCCTAATACCTTCTCCCGGATTAACAAAACTCCTTACCCGGATTTCTGTGTTTCGCAGACTGCAAAATAGAGTCTATTTTCCTTGATTCGTAATTCTAAACCGATGACTTCGGATACCATAAATTATTCCAATTGGCGACTCTGAACAATAAGAATAAATAACCATGTTTCGATTGTCACTTTAATTGGAAAACTCCCTTATATCCCCTTCCGGGGATAGTAAAAAGGAGGTATGACAGCTCTGACGACTTTGCTAGGGAACCAACCCAGAACTTTGGTTCAGGGTTTAAGAATTCAAGCTTAGAATAACTTTTATAGTTGTCTTGTTTTATCTAATTTTTACATGTTGAGCCTAATATTCTAAATGCCGCTTTTACTGCTTTGATATTGTTTGGACTATATATAAATTGCTACAAAACCCTATTCTCTCTGAGTCTTCTAAATCAACTGGGAAGTGTGCACTTCATGTAACTTATTTTCTATTAGAGTCTTATCCCAATTTTAGAATGAGGTTCGGACAAGCTATAAAGCTGGTGAAGCTTCTATATTCCCAGTATGCTACCCCCCTCGGCTCGAGTTGTCCAATCGGGTAAGCCGGGTCTAGAACAATACACCTAGATTTTAAACCTAGTATAACAAAACCTCATGTCGGATCCCTAGTAGGAATGATTGTTTGCATCACATGCATTTGACTTTAGAGGCTCAACACAGGGGTTGGGTCTGTCTAGGACAGGTGTACCCGAAATGAAAAAATCATCCTGATGCATTTTACTTGCTACTTGTGCATTTATTTGATTCAGACTGCATGCTGAACGGCTTCTAGAATAAGGGAAAATTAGGAAAAAAATTGAGGAGAGAGAGAGAGAGAGGAAATTCCCCGCCTGTGAAAAAACCTAGTGTCAAAAATACCCCAAAACTCTGCCAAAATTATTAGAAAAAAAAAACTATTTCAAATGTTTGTGTTTTTTGTTGCGTCAAAATTGGCTGAACTACGGAAGTTTGATTCTTATCGGATGTTAGATACCTAGGCAATTCTCATCGGGTCCAACTACTTTTGCAAAAATAACCCAAAAATGTGAAATGTCATTATTTTATCATAAATAAATTAGGTGACGTCATTCTTGTCCAAAATAGACAAAATGCCCTAGAAGGCACCGGAAGATTGTTTTTTCAAGAGTAGCAACCTAAGGTCCTTTTTCAAAATTTGGTGATTAGCAAAAACAACCCTAAAATTTTTTATCTTGAGGTGTTGAAGGGTTGTATTCGCAAGATTTTTTTGTTCTAAATTTTGTGAAATGGGATTTTTAGTCAAAGTAAATTACGATCTTTTAATCAATCACCTTAAATAAATGTGTAGGATGAACACAATCCGCGAGGAGATCCTGTTAGAAATACATATATGGTGGCATGATCTGGGAGAGGTTAGCAGAAAAGTTATGATAAAAGCTTTGGGTTGTCTTGTTGGGCTTCTGAATATTAAGTCGAGGAAGGATATAATTAAGGCTTTGGTACCTTTTTGGGACCCAACACATAATGTGTTCCATTTTGCAGATTTTGAGCTAACTTCTATGCTTAAGGAAATAGCGGGCTACGCTGGTTTCAATAGGAATCTTAGAAATCAAAACCCGGTGTCATCTAGAATAGTGACTCCTCATAAGTTTCTGGACTTGCTCAGCATCATTCAGGAAGTTCAAGACGAAAATTTGGCCCAGGGATTATGCACATTCTATTTCTTGTACCGACGTTATGGAAATTCCCACAGTTTTGAGATGATAGATATCGGGTTTACTCACTCGGGGAACAAAGATAAGTGGGAAGCTCGGTGAGGATTAGCTTTTATAGTGGAGTTCCTAGGTGTTCTGATTTGTCCAAGAAAAGATGGAAACATAGATTTGGGGCTTGTGGGGATAGCCGATTTCATGACTAAAAAGGCAAATGGAACAATTGTACCAATGATCTTGGTGGAGATTTACCGAGCTCTAACCGTCTGTCGAGGAGGGGAAATTTTTTTTGAAGGACTCAATATGCTTCTGCAACTCTGGATGAGGAACACCTTTGCCACCGTCTGGGGTACATGAACTATGGCATGATCGGTCTTGAATGCATTGAAAACATGAAAAACGGGTGGAGAGCCATAAATTCTTGGAATGTACGAAAGCATGGTTTGCACACCTAAGCTCCCTGACTGCAAACAAGATTGAATGGACATTCAGGTGGCTCTCAGTCAGTGAAGTCATTTATATGTCGGTCGAGGTGTGTTTTCTTTTATTGATGGGTCTCCGCAGCATCTAGATTTATGCCCCGCATAGAGTTCTACGACAATTAGGCAGGTAATATACTGTCCAACATGATGAGGACTTGAGTCGACAGGTTATTGAATTAGAACCAAAGGCTGCTTTTCCAGATAAAAGGGTGCGTCGGATTTGGAATCAATGAAGGTTCTTAGAACCAAAGACTAAGGTAGGAGATCTACCTAGAGGCAAGTTGGAGTCTAGTTACACAGCTAGGTACGGTAAAAAGTCCCAAGTCCATCAAGAGCCCGGACGGCCTGCAAAAAGGCCCCATGTCCAACAGTTTACTGATAGAGCGCAAGAGCAATGGAATTGGTTGGCCAAAGAAAATGAGTATATGGCTACCATAAGCAAGCTGGAAAAGCAAGTCAGGGATATTCAATTTGAGAATGGTTTGAACACCGTCGCAATTGAGGGCGAAAAGAAAAGGCTAGCCAAGGAAAATGACGCCCTTCAAGCCTAAATTCGGGAAATAAAAATAGCAGCCGAAAACCCCGCCAAAAGTGCAAAAGATGAAAAGCGTATAGATAAACTTAGGCGGAAGATGGGTGAGTATGGTTTTGATCTGAACAAGGCAGAGGGTGAAATAGCAAGGGCTTGAACAAAATTGGCTAAGAATGCAGAGGAACGAGCGCGCTTGGTTAAACAGTTAAAAGAGAAATATGAAAATAAAGTCGTTGGGTTGAAGATAAAGACCGCCGTCCTCGAGAACAAAATGATTAAGCAGGCAAAAGATTTCAACCAGAAAGAGAACATTGTTATGCCCTGATGTCGCAGCTAGAAAAAGACATATAACAGCTTCAACAGCAAAACCATACGGCTGAACAAGTTTTAAGGGCTCGGACTCAGCAAATAGAGCATTTGCTCCAAGAAAAAGGTACCATAAAGGAGGGGGTTCAATCCATTGCTGAGTACATCGTTATGAAGTGCCACAAATATGAAAACATGACTAGAACCACCTTCTTTGTTGCTGTATTGACCTTTGTCCGCCAAATAATGAGTGACTTGGAGCGTCTTCAAGGGGATCTTATGCATAGGCCCGTGGCGAGACCAGCTGATGTCCCATGGGCCCCTGGAGCAATTGAGGCATTGATGTATTCATGATTTTCATTCGAGTCTATATTTTCACTTTTGCTGAACTCTTTTAGTCTGTTTTTGAGTCTGTATTTTCATCTTTCTGTTGGAGTCTGTTAGTCCGCCTTTTTTGAGTCTGTTAGTTTTTATGACTAAATTCTTTAGGATGATCCATTGTAAGCAAAACGCTTTACGTTATGAAAAATTTGAAAACCCCAAATGTTTTCATTTATTTATTTATTTTTACATTTATCCCCAAAACAACACTTGGTCTGATTCATGCAGCGTCATGATACGTAGGCAATTCTCATAGGATTCGATCATAACTAGAAAAGAAAGAGAGAAAAAAAGAAAAGAGAGAGAGAGAGAGAATAAAAACAAAAAAAATAGAGAAAACAAGAAACTAGGGAAGAAAACAATAGCAAAACAAGAGAGAAAATAACGGAACACAAGAAAAACAGGAACCAAGTAAAGAGAAGTAGGAACAAATAGAAAGAGAAGTTACAAAACGAAACTTAGGGAAAACCGGGATGACGCAAGCAACCGATCAAATGCATGATAGAAATGGTAACTGCTTAGGTGCATTGCATCCCCAACGTGTGGTTGCCTATCTATTAAGCCCTAATCACTAACAAGTTTGTTGGTTATCACAAGTTCAAGCAGGTGGTTAGATTGATTGGCATTCTGACAACTCATCCATACAACGCCAGGTCCAAAGACAAGTTGATCATGGCTAATCAAGAATTGGATGCAAGTGTTATTAATCCTCCAAGAGAGAGGTATGAGTCTGATGTTAATTTGAAAGAGGAGTTGTATAAGCTAAAACAACAGATGGCTGAGATGTACCATGCATGGGTAAAAGGGCATCCACCACCCTTCTACCCCGCCAACCCTACTTTTTCCCCGCCATTGGCTCAATCCCAGGAACCTCCCGTTGTCAACTCATCTCCAGGCTTTCCTATTTACCACCATTACCAAGGCACCACTTCCCAAACACCACAAGCTCCACCACCCAAACTAGCTCCATACCCTCCTCCACCAGGCACCCCTATTTTCGTGGCACCCCCACCCACTACGCTCCATCGATCATCCAGTGAGCCTTTATTCCAGACCCAAGATAACCAGTATTATCCCCCGGAGCCTACTTTCAAGGGCCTAGAACCTTATTCTTATAGTCCTCATTTTGACCTCCCTGTTGAGACAGAGAAACCACGTAAAAACCCAGGACATGAAGAGATATTCAGGATGGTTAGAATCCTGGAGCAGTCATTCAGAACATGCAGGAATTAGGAGGCCAGGTGAGCGTGGCCTACAAAGATTTGTGCCTATTTCCCCTTGTTCAACTGTCGGTGGGATTCAAGATGCCTAAATTTGATCTATATGATAGGCACAGAGTCCTGGTGGCCCATTTGAGGGGATTCTGTAGTAAAATAAGAGGAGCCCGTGGGAAAGAAGAGCTATTGATGGCATACTTTAGCCTGAGTTTGAGCGGCGCGACATTGGATTGGTACACTCGTCAGGATTACAACATATGGTATACATGGATCATTTGGCCAAAGAATTAACTTGTCATTTTCAATACAACCTCGAGATTGTTCCAGATCATTTGTCTCTGACTAAGATTGAGAAGAAGAAGCTTGGTGAAAGTTTTAGGGAGTACGGTTTTCATTGGAGAGAACAAGCGGAAAGAGTTGATCCTCCCATGAAAGAGAGCGAGATGGTAGATTATTTTCTGTATGATCTCGAGCCTACTTACTTCGGCCATAAAGTATCATCCATATGTAAGTCCTTCAACGAGGTAGTGAAGATGGGCGGCATGGTGGAAGAAGGGCTTAAATCAAATAAAATCATGAGTTACTCGGCCATTAAGGAAACTACCCAAGACTTTCAGATTGGTACCGGGAGAGTGATCGGAAAGAAGAAGAAAAAAGATATGGCAACAATTGATTCAGGGTCATGGCTTGGACCTAGTGACCCATCATATCATTATACTCAGTCTCGACCCTACCACCAAATCTACACCCGAACCCCATATAATCCACCCCATCGTTATTTATCATCACCAGACCCTCATATTTCTGTCTACCACACCTAAACATATACTCAACCTCTTGCTTTAACACAATGGTGTGCCCCAGCCCCATACAATACCTATCCAGCTCCGCAAAATGCTTACCCACCTCCACGAGCCTACCGAAACCCAGCCGGTTTTGGTTTTCAACCCAATCTAGCATTTAACAATGAAAGTATGCAGCAGAAGAAAACCTTTATCCCATTGGGGGAGTCTTATACCAGTTTGTTAAACAGGCA
Source organism: Nicotiana benthamiana (assembly GCA_034376525.1). Lineage (NCBI taxonomy): Eukaryota > Viridiplantae > Streptophyta > Magnoliopsida > Solanales > Solanaceae > Nicotiana > Nicotiana benthamiana. The sequence goes on from CM067339.1 coordinate 159,106,360, forward strand.
GAGAAAATTGGACATGATGAGGCCAATTGAGTTGAAATTTCCAAACCCTCCTCCAAAGAATCTTCACTACTTCGTGAGTTGTGAATATTGTTCTTGTACTTTGGGGCATGATATGGAAAAGTGTTGGCACCTGAAAAATACCATCCAAGAGCTCATTGACACAAACTTGATTGAAGTCCAAACTCCAAAGGCACCTAACATCAACCAGAACCCATTACCAACCCATCAAGAAACAAACATGATTGAGATACTACATAAAGGAGGAGAGACCAAGAAGACTTCATAGAACATCTTGATGATTCGATCCAGTGAGGTCAAGCCAGTTAAAAAACCAATAGCTGAAGGATTAGCGAACAAGTTGAGTATGACAAAACGGTGAACCATCTGTGGTAGTCAAGAAAGGATCCCCAAGTGATGTTGCAGCGAAGTAAGAAAAGTCAAAAGTGGTTGTGTCGAAATAAGCCTATCATAATTGTAGAGGTTGCTCGTATGGATTCTGTCATCATCAAGGATGTAACCCAGTTGCCTATAATCAGCACCAAGGATATCCCATGGAACTATGAACAGGTGATAGCGACCTATTAGGGAAAGGAAGTGAAAGAAGAAGACAATAATGCTCAGGGATTAACTCGACCAGGAAGATACTTTGCCCCAGAAGAGTCAAGGAAAGCTAAAGCATCCAAAGATAACCCAGTTCTAGTCAAGAAAGAAGTAACTGAAGAAAAGGCGGAGGAGTTTCTGAGAAAAATGAAGGTACAAGATTACTCTACTATGGAGAAGTTGAGAAAGACACCCCCTCAGATTTCATTGTTGTCATTGTTGATTGATTCAGATGAACATCGTCAGGCGCTGATGAAAATCATGAACGAAGCTCATGTCCCCGACAAAATTTTAGTAAACCATTTGGAGAAGATCGCCAACAAAATATTAAAGGTGAAAAGGGTCACTTTCTCTGACGACGAGTTGTCTGTGGAAGGTACTGAGAACAACAAAGCTCTCTATTTGGCAGTGAAATGTGAAGATTCTGTGGTCGCCATGGTGTTAGTTCACAATGGCTCCAATATAAACATTTGCCCTCTCTCTACTCTATAAAAGTTGAAAGTCGATAATGAGACGATTCACAAGAATAATATATACGTTCGGGATTTGATGGTGGAGGGAAAGATTCAGTGGGTGATATAGTTCTTGAGTTGATAATAGGAGCAGCTGAATTCACCATGGAGTTCCAGGTGTTGAACGTAGCCGTCTCCTACAATTTGTTGTTAGGTCAACTTTGGATTCATGCTGCCAAAACGGTCCCGTCCACTGTGAACCAGATGGTCAAGTTCGAATGGGATAGATAGGAGATCGTCGTGCATGGCGAGGATAATTTGTATGCTCACTGTGATGCCGTTATCCCGTTCATTGAGGTTAAAGATGACAAAGGGCCATGGGTCTATCAGGTTTTTGAAACAGTACCAGTCAAGAAAATTCCAGAAGGGAAATATGTTCCAACTCCAAAGGTAACCTCCGCATCAGTCATGGCGGCCTTCGAAATGTTGAAATGGCTTTGTGCATGGCAAAGGTTTGGGTGCATCTCTAAAGGATATCATACAGCCAGTTTTCCTCCCTGAAAACTTGGGTAAGTTCTATTTGAGATTCAAACCCACAGCAACATATGTGAAAAGGGCTAGAAAGTTGAGGCAGAGGGCTTGGGCACTTCCAAAGCCTATCCTGCGTCTCTCTAGGTCTTTTGACAAGCTCGGTGCCAGGAAACGCGCAGTGACAACAGTTCCAAATTCTGCGGTTGACATTGATGAAGAGTTAAGTGAAAGGTTCTAGAGGTTGTTTGATGATGTGAACATGGTGGAATTTGGAGAAGGTTCTAGCAAAGCGGACATGCAGTTTGTCGGGCCAAATGCAAAGCTTAACAATTGGAAGGCTACTCCTCTCCCTATTCAAAAGGAGTTTTCGTAGTTTGCTTTGATTTTCTTCAAGTTTATCTCGATTATTCTAGGTTATTAATTCAGATTCTATTTTCCGTCTGTTTGGATGTATAAACCCTATTATATTTTATTTTAAATGAAATGCAATTTCCCTTTTCCATTATTCCTGATAGTTTTATTTTGTTTTTTCTTTTCTTCTATATACAGTTCCTTTTATGTTGGTTTCAATGACATGACATGCATGAGGAATATTCCGCCCAGTATTAAAAGTCAATCTAATTCGAAAATAATAATTCAAGAAATAGAGTGTGATGATGAATCAGAATATGATGAGGATGAGGCCTTTGAAGAGATTAGTAAGGAATTAAATCATTTGAAGAAAAACCCAAGCCTAACCTGAATGATACGGAAGAAATCAATTTAGGGGACCTAGATAATGTCAGAAAAAACTAAGATAAGTGTCTATCTTGAACCACATATCAAGGAAGAAATAATCAAAGCATTGTTTGAATATAAAGATAATTTTGCATGGTCATATAATAACATGTCGAGCTAAGCATTGACTTGGTGGTTCACAAATTGCCTACTGACCGGCATTCCCTCCCGTCAAGCAGAAGTTGAGAAAGTTCAAAACTGACATGAGTGTGAAGATTAAGGAAGAAATCACCAAGTAGTTGGACGCGAAGGTCATTCGGGTCACACGATATCCCACTTGGTTAGCTAATGTTGTGCCAGTACCAAAGAAGGATGGCAAGACCAGAGTGTGAGGTTGATTTCCACGATCTCAACAAAGCAAGTCCAAAGGATAACTTCCCACTGCCAAATATCCATATTTTCGTCGATAATTGTGCCAAGCATGAGATTGGATCTTTTGTGGACTGCTATGCAGGGTATCATTAGATTTTAATGGATACGGAAGATTCGGAAAAGACAGTATTCATCACGTTGTAGGGAACTTATTTCTAACGGATAATGCCATTTGGTTTAAAAAATGATGGGGCAACCTATATGAGATCAATGACTAATGTGTTCCATGACATGATACACAAAGAAATTGAGGTCTATGTGGATGATGGATCATAAAGTCAAAGCAGCAGACCGACCACGTCGGAGTTTGACGAAATTTTTTAAAGGCTTCGCAGGTACAATTTTAAGCTTAAATCTGCCAAATGCGCATTTGGTGTTCCATCGGGAAAACTGTTGGAATTCATAGTCAGTCGTCGAGGCATTGATTTGGACCCGTCAAATATCAAAGCTATCCAAGAATTGCCATCTCCAAGGAACAAGACTGAGGTGATGATTCTGTTAGGGAGGCTGATCTATATCAGCAGGTTTATTGCTCACGGCAACTTATGATCCTATCTTCAAGTTGCTAAAGAAGGATGTTGCGGTCAAGTGGACTGATGAGTCTCAGTAATCATTTGATAAGATAAATCGGTACTTGTCAAACCCACATGTGTTGGTCCCATCGGAACCATGGAGACCATTGATTCCTTACTTAACAGTCGTGGACAATTCATTTGATTGCATATTGGGTCAGCATGACATCACTGGTAGGAAGGAGCAAGCCATCTACTATCTCAGCAAGAAGTTCACATATTATGAGGTTAAGTACATTCAGCTTAAAGGAAATGTTGCGCCTAAACTTGGGTAGCACAGAAGTTGAAGCATTATTTGTTATCCTACACTACTTACCTTATTTCTCGCTTGGATCCGTTAAAGTATATCTTTCAAAAATCCTATGCCTACATGGAGACTTGCGAAGTGGTAGATTTTTGTCACGGAGCTTGACATTACCTATGTGACTGAGACTGCGATGAAAGCCCAAGCCAGACCAATCATTTGGCCGAGAACCCGATCGATGAAGAGTTGAATCATTGGGAACTTATTTTCCTGATGAAGAGGTGATGCATATTGTCGAGTTGGAACAGGTTGAAAATGCAGGTTGGAAACTTTTCTTGATGGAGCTGCTAATATGAAAAGCGTTGGGATAGGAGTTGTACATATTTTTGAAATAGGGAATCACTAACTTGTTACGGCTTAGTTTCGTTTCTATTGTACCAACAACATGGCTGAGTACGAGGCATGCATTTTGGGTTTGAGGTTAGCTGTAGACATGGGTGTCCACGAAGTTTTGGTCTTGGGAGACTTGGACCTTCTGGTACACCAGATTCAAGGAGAATGGGAAACACGAGATTTAAAGCTCATACTGTACTGACAATGTTTGCATTATCTTTGTCAATGGTTTCAATCAATAGAGCTCAGGCATATTCCAAGGATCCATAATGAGGTTGCTGAAGCTTTGGCTACCTTCGAGTCAATGTTGCACCATCCGGATAAAGCTCATGTCAACCCTCTGCATATTCAATTCCGCGATCAGCAAGCTTACTGTAACATGGTGGAAGAAGAACGTAATGGTGAGCCATGGTTCCACGACATCAGAGAGTACATCAGAATAGGGGTATATCCAATGCAAGCCACGGGGGATCAAAAGAGAATAATCGACGGTTGGAAAGTGGATTTTTCTTCAGTGGAGGGGTTTTTTATAAAAGAAATCTAGATCTTGGATTGATAAGATGCATAGATGTCAGATAGGCCACGACTATCATGACCGAAGTTCATTCCGGAGTCTGCGGACCGCATATGAATGGGTATGTTCTAGCGAAGAAAATCCTCCGAGCAGGTTATTATTGGCTCAGCATAGAGCGAGATTGTATCCGTTTTGTGCGCAAATGTCATCAATGCCAAGTACACGGAGATTTAATTCATTCTTCACCATCCGAATTGCACACAATGTCAGCACCATGACCCTTCATTTCTTGGGGCATGGATTTCATTGGACCAATTGAGCCAACAACATCCAATGGTACAGGTTCATTCTGTGGCCATTGATTATTTCACCAAGTGGGTTGAAGCTAAAACTTTTAAGTCTATGACCAAGAAAGTAGTGGTCGATTTTGTTCACTCAAATATCATTTGTCGGTTTGGGATCCAAAATGGGATCATCACAGATAATGGTGCTAATATCAACAGTGATTTTGATGAAAGAGGTATGTCAACAGATTAAGATGACACATCGCAACTCCACCCCATATCGTCCCAAGGCGAATGGAGCAGTCGAGGCAGCCAATAAGAACATAAAAAAGATACTTCAGAAAATGGTGGAAGGTTCCAGGCAATGGCATGAAAAATTACCCTTTGCATTGTTGGGTTTTCGCGGCTACTGTCCGCACTTTAGTAGGTGCAACTCCTTATCTGTTGGTATATGGCACCGAAGCAGTGATACCCGCTGTTGATAATTAATTTTTTCCTACGTATTTTTTTAATATAAAATACTTTCAAAATAGCATGTACATGCATATGTGATCATGCCCAAGAGCTTTGATATTTTTTAAAGATTGTCAAAATCAATTTATTGTCTATTTTAATAATATAAAACCCAATAATTATTCCCAAAGATTATCATTTTAGTGAATGAATTATTTTATTCTCATATTTACTCAAAATCGTAGTTAAGGTAATTTTTGTATATTTTTACAATTTTATTTAGCATTTTTAAAGCTAAATTGCATGTAATTGCAATTTTAGCCCATTTTAAGATTAAAAATATTTTGTAATTGTAAAATTGGTTCCTGTATTTTTAAATTAATACTCATATAATATTAACCAGTCTAGTACTTTCAATTTGCTTTTAAAATCATTATTATTATTTTTTATAAAATAAAAGGAAAAATAGCTATTTAATAATTAGCCCCCTTTCATTGCAATTACAGCCCTACTCTATTTCAAATTTAGCCTAAAATAACCCCAAATTAACCCATTCTCAATTTTAAATGAGCCATCCCAAACCCGATTTAACCCGATCCCCACCTACCCACTTAAATCTAGACCTTTGATCACTCAAGATCAACGACCAGAACTCACCCTTCCTTAATTAATTCCAAACCACTACCCTAATTCCCTCATTTTCACTCATCCACCGCCTCTGAAATCCCTCTTTCTCCAAATTCTCTCTAACCCTCTCGAAACCCTATCGTATCTCACTGTCTCCTACCTAGAGCTCACCGGAAATCATGGCTACTCCGGTCATGATAACCTCATACTCACCCTTTATTACTCATGTGTGCTTGATATATGAAGAATCAGGGCCTTAACCCCGATGGTTCCCTCTCGGATCTTCTTAGATCTGTAGATCTATGGCTTATCCGGCCATTACTCCGGCTTATTCGAGCAATATTAGTCTTTTCGACTCAGGATCGGACTTTCCTTAAGACCTTTCTCATTATTAGGGTCTTCTCTGCAATCCATGGCTATTCGAGGTACTTTATCTATTGTTTGTTTAGATCTATGTTGTATCTATGCTTTATTTAACATTTGAGGTATTTTCCCCAAATTCCCTTTTTAAAAATTGTTTGTCTTCGATTTAGGGTTTCTAAAAGGATTTTTTCAAAAATATCTTTCTGATTCTTCTTCTTCTTCTTTCTTTATGTATGTTTGTCTATGTCATGCTCGGTGATTTCTTCTTACTACGCATGTACTGACTTTCTACTTTTCTATTTTACATGTTACTATTGGGCTCACATGTTAATCCTTGTTATGTTTTCTCTGCGTTTTACTATATGTGTTTACCATTGAGTTCTTTGATTTTATTTTACTGAACTTTATTCGTGTTCTTTCTAAACATGCTTCATCTACTTTGTTTAAGTTTGTATCACCTCTCTCTTCTGAATTTGTTTAAGTTCTGAGTTTTCTCAAATATGTTCTTCATGATCTTGAATCAGCTTTCTTTCTTGGGAGCATGTTTGTTTATTTCTCATCAATCTCAAAAAGAGACCTCTGAGTATGTTTAACGGCTCGCCTTCCCATCTCTATGTCTGATTCGATTTGAAACCCCACTATTTAGGGTTTCCTTCGGCTATTTTGATTTAGTGTTTGAGTTAGGGTTCCACTTTAGGACCCTGGACGCTCAAACTCATTGTGAGTCTACAAATTTGACTTGTACCACTTCTTGCTTATGATTCTAAACCTTTCAATGTTAGACTATTTTCTAAGCAACATGACAATTCTTTTGTTTGATTTATCTGCTTTATATATGAGAAATTCTTCCTACGAAAAAGGGTTTTTGAAACCGCTAATTGATTCTGAATTCCCTTAATGGGGTTTACTTGATTGTTACTGATTTCCTTTAAATTAAACCTTTCTTTACCCCCTTCCTGACTTGGTTCATTCGAGTAAAAGCTTGCAACTTTGATTTCATTAGCTGTTTGATTGGTTCCATTTTCTTATTTTTAACAAACCATGTACCATTGGACTTTTTTCAATAACTTCTATGTATTTGCCCTTTATTGTAGTACGTGGGAAATATTTCTGATTAACTCTTTCCTTAATTGTCTTTTACCCGTTGGAAATTAGAATCCCTTAATTAAAGGGAGATTGATTTCAATGTTATTTCCCTACCTTTTCTTACTTGTTTTCTGTATTATAAAAGGGGCACGACCCTTCTGCACTTACACACCTTGAACCTCCAGTTCATCACTTTCAACTTACACTACTTATAATACAATACTCTTTCAATACTCTACGCTCTTCTGAGGTCTTTATGTTGTTTGCTTGTAACTTGACTTTTCAGGACTACTGTTTTACTTAATTGTTTCCCTGAAACTGGTATGTCTCAATTTTGATTTCAGCTTTTTCCTTAAATGTGTACTTTACAATTTCCTTACTCTAGTCTACTTTGTTGTCTATGTGCAGTATTGATTATGCATGTTTTTTTCTTGCATATGTTTCTATTGTGAATCCCTACCCCTACTCCCTTCTATGTGTTTGAGTTGAGGTTCATGGCCTAGCAGTATTTAAATTACTGCCCAAGTCTGAACCTGATCTAATGGATCTTAACTCCTAAGATTTGGCTAACAGGCTTGTCAAAGGTGTGCCAATACTCCCAATTGCTGAGCAAGACCACAAGCTTGCCATGGCTTTCCTTAATTCCCTATTTATGTGTTTGCACTTACTCTTAAACTCTAAGTTCTTCACCTCCCCCCTTATTAGCCTTGCATTGGGACATTGAGTTACCTCTGAACTTGGACATTTGAGGGCTGACCCTTCCACACTGCACTATGATCTAATTCTACAATGTATTTGGGGTGTAAGCACTGTCCGGAGCCCTGTGAGACTCCTGAGAACTTTGACACATCCCAAATAATAGAAAGGCTTTTGAAAATCTGATCTGGAAGTTGGTTTATTTCATATTGTTAGACCTTGAGTCTGAATTAGGTTGTTTGGGTGTAGCTTGAATTTCAAATGTATTTTTTTTACTTTTACTGGTTCATTTTGGTCTGTAATAATTTGTAATAACTATGGGGATGGCTAGTGGAAAGGGATAGGGGATGAATGTATGCAAAGGGTAGATAATAACTATGTGGATGGCTAGTGGAAAGGGATAGGGGATGAATGTATGCAAAGGGTAGATAACTTGCCTATAGGATTTTTCTGATTCTCGCATTCACATAGACATCATGCCTATAGGTTACTGTAGTCGTGTAAATAACTTCTTCATATGAATTCTTGAACTTCTACATTCTCATCTTAGAGATCCTACCTATAAGTTCTGCATTCCTGCATATAGAAATCACGTCTCTAAGTTTCTGCATTTTTGCATACAAAAACCATGATCATAGGTTTTTTACACTTCGACATATATATGTCATTAGGCAAACAATCCTAGATTTAATAATAATCTACATATATCTGACATTAGGCAAACAATCATAGTTTTAATAATAATCAACTTCATTCTTGATACCATGCCTATAGTACTCCTGCACTTATGTAATCGTTTAAAATCAACAACGCTTAGAAATTATGCTTATAGGAGTAATCAGATGAATCAACTTCGTCTATTTCCTCTATGAGCCTAAAATCAGTAAATAAGGTCGTTTAAAATATGCAGAACCTTTTATTTATAAAACTAGTAATCCTTTCTTTTAAAGCCAGTAAACCTTCCGCATTATTGAATATCGTGCCTATAGGTCTTACCTAGGCAAGCCATGAGGTGATTAATCAGCTGGGTCAGTTCTTAATAAATTACAGCCAAACCAAGCTTGAGTCGGACTTCTGATATGAGAAGTATATGATGAAGCTGCCTGTAATAATGTTTTAAAGTTAATTCAGACCATAACCACTATTTGAAGCCATGCTAAATAATTTTCTCCTTAAGTAAGGAGGCCTATCTAATCCTTAACTGCTATTTGCTTTCCTCCTAATTTCTTAAGTGTTCTTATTTGTCGCCCTATACCTTTATCCTTTTAAAACTCTGAAAAGCCCCCAACTCCTTCCCCTTTAGGATTAGTAGTCCTAACGCCTCCGGGACTGACAGGATTCGAACGGGTAATAGCATGCAATAAGTAAACAACACTATTCTGCGCTTTAATACCTTAACGAGGTGGAAGGGAAGATATGGATATGATGACCGGTGCGCTAATATCTCATGTCTCCCCTATCTTATGAGGAGTGATTACTGGGTATTGCATTAGCGAGATCCATATTAATCATAAACCTATCACCCCTTTTCCCTTTGCTTGTTTCATAATTGTTTAACCTTTTCTTAAAATTTCTATTCTCTTTACTTCTTCTCAAAATTTCAATTTACTTGCACTTACGTGAAAACACCTTCTACTTGAGCCTAACACCACACTAGTGGATCCTCAGGGGTGCCTAACACCTTTCCCTCGGGATAATTTTTAGCTCTTACCCAAGCTCTAGTTCTTCAACTCAAAACCCTTCTTAGTATCCTAATGCACTTAATCATTAGGTGGCGACATTGATATCTTTGGTCTAAATTGTGTTTGTTTGAACTTGGGATGTTTTGAAGATTGGAATTACGAAGGCATTTTATTCTACTATATAAACACTTAATCCTGTGTTGCATCTTTGAGCTATTTATTTTCTTTCATGCCCCTCTTTTGGAATCAGTAGTAAAATTCAGTAAAGAAGAAAAGAAGAACAGAGAAGAAAAAAAGAAAAAAGGGAAGAATAGAAAAGAATGAAAAGAAAGAAAAAGAGAAAAAAAAAGAAGAGGAAAGAAAGAAAAAAATTAAAAAGAAGAAACAGAAAAAGAAAAGGGGAAAAAAGAAAAAGAGAAGTAACAACCACACATGAACTATGTTCGACCTGATTCCTTTCAAGGATACGTAGGCAGCCTCACGGTTCGGTCCCATCAAAATAGAAATTCAAAAGTCCCCAAGCAAAGGAACTGGGGCAGAAGATGTGGTTGTTGTATGAACTCTGATTCCAAAAGTTGTAATTTTGAACCCATTTGAATTGTTTTGAGCGTTTTTTATATCCTTTCTTTCTAACCCTTTCCAAAGCCCGCATTACTGTCTAAAGAAAGACCTTTCGATCGCCCTTCAAGAGATACCAAGTCAAGCAAGTAAAGGTGATTCACATCAGGGGCAACACTCTAGTTTAAGCAGAAAAAATAAAAAAATGAGAGAGTCTTATTGGTAGAAACAAGGGCACTGTAAGGCGACGAAAGCTGAAAGAAATCAAAATGAGAGAGTCTTATTGGTGAAAACCCTCATGGGCACAGTGACACGACAGTGAGTTGAGAGAATAAAAATGAGAGAGGTTTGTCGATGAAAACCCTTCGGGGCACCACAAGCAAACAAGGTCTGTTACTTGGGAAAAAGAATTGGGTTATGGAGATCCTGGGGCACAAAGTATGACAACTGAAAGTTGATTGGTTGAATAGATTGAGCTAATTAATCCGAAATACATATAATGATCATTGATACCAGCTGCTCCGCTCAGATAAGTTTCTTTTCCTTTTCTCCCTCAAACAGTCATCCAGTTTTGGATTTTCTTCTTTATTCCTAACTCTCAAAGTCATTGCATTTTATTTCTTTTGGTTTTATTTCTCTATGGCTTTTCCAATGTCAGCCGTGTTTAAACAAGTAAGAAGGAATTTCAAAGCTTACTACCAACTTCCAAATTGCACAAAGCAAAATACGGCTAGAACATGCCAGAGATAGTATGATGTAAAGTGGGACATAAAGTGTCAGTAAAAGTTCAATTGGTGGAATAGTTTAGTAATTTTGTGGGAGATGCATGGTTTAGATAGAAGGGACAGAAATGTAAAACAACAATTTGGGTATAGGGCACTTGGGTCATCGAAGGTCCTGCGATTGAGGATCAGTCGGAAAGTAAAACAATTCTTGTCCAGTTCAAGCCAGTCAGCCAAAGCAAAGCACCGCAAGGGAAGAGACACCTTTAAAAAGAATGCCATAAACTAACCACCACATTTTTTAGCTCGCAAGATTTTTCTTGGATTTGAAACAGGGATAGAAAATTTTGTTTGCTTTGGAGAAACCCTCCGTAAGGAAAAATCAGGTACCATATAGGTTTGACTGTAAATTCTTAGGACCCTCCTGGATAATGGGACCTAGTTTAAAATTCAGAACATTCATGAGTAACAAGATCTAGAATAAGTCTTACCCCAAAAAAATATAAGTTGCCTTTGAAGTGTTCATTCTTAGGATAGGATTCAATTCGATATTTTCAAGACCCTCCTGAATAATGAGACTTAGATTTAAGACTTTCATTAGATAACAAGATTCAGTGTAAGTTCTTCCATAGGGAAGTATAATTTAGCCTTAACTTTGTCAGTCATAAGATGAGATTTGATTTTAATTTTCAGGACCCTCCTGGACAATAGAATTTAGTTTTGAGACCTTCATAGATAACAAGATTTAGCAGAAGTCATACCCTTATGAAATATAATTTACTTTAAAACTATCATTTAACTAGGAGTTTTCAGGACCCCCCTGGATAATGGGATTTAGCTTTCAAATTCAATGAGATTTTCTGGTAACATGGTTCAATTAGCACTCATAGATGTGCCCAACTACCAAACTGGGGCAGAAAATTCGTTTGTTTTGTCTTTTTTGTCGTAATCAGGCATCCACCTGGAAAGGAAGGGAGAAGAACACGCGTTTCAAGGATATAAAGCAGTTCAGGTTCAAGCAATCAGGCACCCTCTTGGGAAAACAAGGAAAGATAGTTCAAAGGAAAAGTAGTCGTAAGAGGAAGTAGTTCAAGTTCAGCAATTAGGAGCCCACCTGAAGAACAAAGGGAGAAGCAGTTCAAGTGTCAGAATCAGGAGCTCACCTGGAGAACAAAGGGAGATAAATTCAAGTGTTGGTAATCAGGAGCCCACCTGAAGAATAAAGGGATGCAGCATGGTTCAAAGGAGTTCAGCAATCAAGAGCCCACAAGAAGAACAAAGGGAAAGCAGCAAGGTTCAAAGGAGTTCAGCAATCAGGAGCCCACCTGAAGAATAAAGGGAAACAGTTCAAGTTTCGAGGAAAGGCAACTCAAGTGTTGGTAATCAGGAGCCCACCTGAAGAACAAAGGGAAAGCAGCAAGGTTCAAAGGAGTTCAGCAATCAGGAGCCTACCTGAAGAACAAAGGGAAACAATTTAAGTTTGAGGAAAAGCAGCGGAGATGTTGGTAATCAGCAGCCCTCCTGGAGAACGAAGGGAAGCATCAATGTTCAAAGGAATAAAACAATCAGAAGCCCACCTGGAGAACAAAGGGTTGCAGCAATGTTCAAAGGAAGTTTGGCAATCAGGCTCCCACCTGGAGAACAAGGCAAGTTTCGGAGGAAAGGAAGATCATTCAAATATTAGAAATCAGGAGCCCACCTAGAGAACAAAAGGAAGGCAACAATGGTCAAAGGAAGAAGTTTCAAGTTAAGCAATCAGGCACCCACCTGGAGAAAAGGGAAAGCACCTCAAAATACAATCCAAGACGGCAACAAAGAATTTCACTTGGAGAGTACAAGTCAACAGCGCAATAGGAACTGCATGATCAAGTTTGAGGATATACATAGGATTCTTGTAATTCATAGATCGTAGTTAGTCTAGCTTCTCTTATTTTGTCTTGGTGTAATAAGGAGTTTCAGCAAGCAGTAGCAACAGCAACAATAACAAAATCACAACTTCATGGAAGTCCCATCTACCAAAACTTTTCGAACTCCACCAACCTACTTCCTTTATAGCCATGGATATGTAGGCAACCTTGGAAGCAGAGTGCGGTCAAATCTTTTAAAAATTCTTCCCACGGAGTATTCAAACGGGCAAAAATCGCTCGTATTCGCTCACATTATCTTTACACGAAAACTCTTCGTGTCTCCGGGCAAAGAGGGGCAGTTGTGAGCACCTGATTTTTTCCCTATGTGAATTAGTCCCATAAATTCAAGAAAAAATAAAATTTTCCCATTATTTGTAATTTCATAGATTTTTATATAATTTTGTTGATTATTCGCATTTATTTGTGCATGTTTAATTTTATTTAATTCATGAAAATACAAAAATACATTACATTTGCATTTAGGATTTAATTCTATATTTTTAGGTTAACAATTTAGTTGTCTTATAAAAATGATTAAAATCACAAAATTACTCATTTTTCATCTTTAAATTTTATAAATTTAATTTTAATTTAGGAGTTATTTAATTTTTAAATATGACGATTAATTAGTTTAATTTGATAAGTTAATCTAGCTTAATAATTAATTTATTTTTTAATTTTAATTTGAATAGAAAGGGAATTTGAAATTTGAAAAAAGAAAAGAAACTGAAAGAAGGCTGATCTTTTAGGCTTATATTTAATTAGACTTCCCCATGCTCAAGCCAATCTCCCTCCAAACCCGTTCAAAGTTCAGGTCCAAACCACCTTAACCCGGTCTGCCTTACTAACCAAAACGACGTCGTTCCATTCTCTCCCATCTTAACTGTTGATTTCATTCGATCCAACGGACCGGAACTCGACCCTTCCCCCCTCCCCCCTCCCCCCTCCCCCCTCCCACGTATTTAACTGTCCGAAGCCAATGCCTCCCCCTTCCCGTCCAAACCTCTCTCTACCCCTATCATCATCTTTAACCTCAGGATCCCTAGAGACGCCGCCCTAAGACCCTGCGCCAGTGGCAACGCCTTACACTACTCTAATACACCCAAAAATAACACCCCATAACCCTCTTCATCCTCTCACCCTAAATCTCCTACATGTTGCCTTCAAATCATAGTCGAAATATTCGAATTTTAGATCAAAGACCAGAGTTCCATAAACCCTAATCTTGCTCCCCTTGTCAGAGTTCAAGCAGTTCTGGGTCGATAATAAGTCGAAGCTTATGCCAGTTGACTGTTCTCCTTGATAACGAGTGACTAGCATAGATTTCGATTCGTTTCGGAGCCCATCGGCCCATGCAATACCAAGGGTCGGTAATTTTGCCAAACGATGCATGTTACCAAGTCACTCCTCTATTCTCCGACAATTTCAGTATGTGTTTTCCCTTTTATTTCATTTTTTCTCTTCCCATTTTAGTTGAATTTTCGTTAACCTAGTTCATTTTGAGAATATAATTCATTAAGGTTCGAATCATTTCTAAAACAAATTAAGTGCTCTCTTGGTTTAAATCATGCGTGTTCTCTGCAAATCGTTTCTTTTCCTCTCCTATTTTTCTTTCGTTTGACCTTAGCAACCTGAGTCATTTGAGCTTCAATGATCGTTTGTAATAGTTTGAAGTTGTAAGTTTGGGTTGTTAGTATACAGACCCATGGGTTTAGGCTGAGTCTTGGGTCAAGTTTGACTCATAGGATCTTCTGAAGGTAAATAACAGAAGCATAAAGGGCATTTAGGGTATTTTAATAAGAGGAATCTCGCTATAACTGATTGGGAAGCTTCCAAGAAAGAGGGGATTGGGTAGTTCAGTAATTGGTTTTGAAATTTAGGGTGATATTTGCACAAAAGGAAAACTGCGGAAGGGGCAACTGTCAAAATTGTGAACTTAGTTCTGCTGCCTAAGGTCCCAAATATAAGGTCCATTTTCGGTAAAATTAGGCAGAGATTAAGAAGACTAAGAATGCAAAAAGGATTGAGCCCTTTACACTCTAAACAATACTGAGAAATACTGCATTGGTTAAAAACTTGCTTGGTTTCTGCTCTTGATCTTCATAGTTAGCCATAACTTTCGAAACTTTCAACAAATTTCTATTTGTCTAGATTACAAATGGTCTGGGGAAGCTGAGATTATATGTGTTTCTATCTGCCGATCCATTTCCTTTGTTAAAGCTGCTGAAATCTTCATTCTTTTGGTTTGTTTGGATATCCAGGTACCTCCTTGGACTCTACTTAATATGAAGCTCAAAATTGAAGCATGTAATTGAAAATGTGGAGTTAAGCATAATATCAACTGATTTGGGTTTAAAATTTAGCCCTGTTTTCTGCATTACAGTGTTTTACTGTACAACCTATTGTGTTTGCCTATGTTGTTGGCAGTACCTTTCTAAGGACTGTATTAAGTTTCAATTAGCATGTAGATTTAGTCTTCCAGTCAGTTACATTATGCTTAGACTTCAGTTTTGTCAGTTGGACTCTTGTTGTTGTGTATTTGATCATGGACTATCATGGTATTGACTAAACTTTGGTGAATAAAATTTAGTTTGGTGATGATGTTGGGTTTAGATCAGCTTTCATCATCAACCTTATTGCTTTAAAATTCAGTTTTCAGTATTTGAATGGATTCAGAGATTACTGTTGCATTGTAATGTTATGTGTGAATATTTGAAGCATTCTACTGTTGGTTTCACTATATGTATTGAATTTGTCATCAGTTAGCTGTGGTTTTAATCTTTTAAAATATGCTTGTGGCCTGAGTATCACTAAGTGGTAGTGGTCTGGTGTTCTGCAGTTGAGACTTATATTAGGTGTCGAATTTTATTTGGTTTTTATGAAATCAGTTGGTTTAACGTAAATTGAAGCTTGGATAATCAAAGTATAAAAATGTATGAGATGTAGAACCCGCCCTTGGGGCGGACAAGGCAACTTAAGTGGCCCAAATGAGATTGTTGCGCCCAAGCCAGGCTCACAGAACTGGCATTGTTTTCTTCAGTAGTTCTTTTTTTGGACTATTGACGACTCCATAGGACTAAACTTTGATCTATTTCATTAGAATAATCCGCTGCCCCATCTGCTCTTGGTTATTAATCCTTTCCAAGTTCAAACAATTGTGAATGGCAACATTATTGAGCTTAATTGAGAATGACTTTTTCAATTAGACTTGGGGTGTGCCATAGTGCAAAATTAGATAATATATGGCCCTCGGTTAATAAATAATGACTCTTTAAAAATCATGGTGTGCCATTAGTAGAATTTTTCATGGCCCTCACAAACCTTGTTATTAACTTGAAAGTGCATAGTAGCTCTCGCCGCTATTTAAATTAATTTCCTTAAACTCGGGTCATGTGACCCAACTCCAATTCTCAACAACGTTAAATAAAATGTATCGTGGACCAAGGGTGCATTTCATGTGACGGTTTAAAGTGTGTTTTAAATAACGTTGAATCTTCTTAAAATTAGTTAAAAGCAATTAATAAATTAAATTGAACCATATGCTAAAACATGTATTAAATTCAGATAATAGGCTAATTATAATCGTTTAAGCAACTGTTCTAGAACCACGGAACGGGGGAATGCCAACACCTTCTCCCGGGTTAACAGAATTTCTTAGAATTTCTAGTTCGCAGACTTCAAAAGGAAAGTCGAATTTCCTCGATTTGGGAATTTAAAATAAATCGGTGACTTGGGACACCAAATAAACTATCCCAAGTGGCAACTCTGATAAATAAATAATCTCATTTCGAATAATGTCACTTAAAGTGAAAAACTCCCTTATACCCCTTTCGGGATGGTAAAAAGGAGGTGTGTCAATGGCCTATACTCTTTTGTTATCTTAAGTCCTGTCACCCCTCGTCTCTTCCTTCACTTGACTATAGATTCTATAAAACTGTCATCTTTTGATCTACCGTTATCATCCATGTATCATATCTTAGTAATAATGCTTCAT
Source organism: Nicotiana benthamiana (assembly GCA_034376525.1). Classification (NCBI taxonomy): domain Eukaryota; kingdom Viridiplantae; phylum Streptophyta; class Magnoliopsida; order Solanales; family Solanaceae; genus Nicotiana; species Nicotiana benthamiana. The sequence goes on from CM067339.1 coordinate 159,123,187, forward strand.
TAACTCTTTTCTTATTTCTCTCTAATATTTATGTTTATCACTAATTTATTCTGAAAACTTCAACAAGATATTCTTTTGCTTTTAGCCCCCCTTCTCCATCCATTGGCTCTTCGGGTTGCCCAACATGCTCTCTCTACTAGGAACCGGAGTCGTACTAAGATAATATTTATCTCTTCCTGACTTCCGGTGTCTATCTTTGTAGTACTCTTATCTAGCTGTCTTATTTTAGAGTGCACCATCTGGGGGTATCACAAGGATATCTATTACCACATTTGTAATATCCTTTGGAAATGTCAACCAACACAAACAGTTCATTCACCATTTTGGGTTACTCTAACCCAGCCGGATCCTGATATCCCGTCCTTCTCTTGAACCATGTCTGTTAGCTTCCATAAGGCATAAATGCGATCGGTGTAGCCAATTGTGCATACCTTGTTACTGTCGAAGGTAACTCAAAATGCTTATATCTTTTTTCCTGAATTGTAGATAATGATCGTCTTCACTAAATGGGTACCTCGTCCCTTTATTCACCTTGCTTCTTTTACTACTGAAAACTTGTATGTACCTTCTGAATCACTCATTGCTTTTCACCATATTGATGGATAGATATCTTTGCCTTAAGAATCCTTATCGGGAAGCTTACACACACATGATAAACCGAAAACCTTACATTTATTTATCATATGCATGATACAAAATCGAGTTCCTCTTACTCAACTCTTCCACAACTATATATCTTATCAACCGTCTTTCCGGATGTAGGTATTGTCTTATTATGAATGAAATAGAAGTTATGAGTTTGAATTTTTATAAATGAGCTCTACCACACGATCTAGAGTAAGAAGAAAGAGTGATACAACACACCCATAAACAAGACTCTACTAGACACGGCTTGTAAATTCCTAAGACAGAACTGCTCTGATACTATTTTTGTCACGACCCAAACAGAAGGGCCACAACCGGCACTCGTGCCTCACCTATCCTTGCATATTAATTTGTGACTAATGAAATATAAACATATGATGTCATACTTTCACCATGGGACACATTGCAAGACAATTCGCAAATGCTGACTAAAAATCAATATATAGCTGGGCCGGCAAACCAACATAATATACATACAAGGCCTACAAGCCTAATTACACTAACTGACATGACATGTCTACAAGCCTCTACTAATGGATGTACTGTGACCGAAACAGGGCCCCAGCCTACCCATAACATATATATACATATATATATTATGCACAAGATGTACATAAAACTCTAGACCCGGAAACTCCGAAGGACGTGAGCCTACCGTTCAAGTAGAACTCGGGCAACACCTACTGAGGAGGTTTATCCGTCTGTCTACCTGAACCTGCATGCATGGAATGCAACGTCCCCGGCAAAAGGGACGTTAGTACAAAATAATGTACCGAGTATATAAGGCAATAAAATAACTTAAAACTGAAACTGAATTGATAATATAATAACTGGAAGTAATTGGGAGTCAAAGATAATCTAAAGATATGCTTACTTGCTCATACTGACTCAACCCTCTCAATATAGTAAGTAAAATATTTGTCCGGCCTTATAACGCTCCGTATATATAACTGCTCTACCATAGTAGGCTCGCTCATTAGTGCTCGACCATACTAGGCTCTGTATCTCGGCCATTCTAGGCTCGCTCATAGGGGCTTGGCCGCAGTAGGCTTAGTATATAACTTACTATCTGATCAGAGGTTGCCCAGTAGGAGCTTGCCCACCGATTATAGATTGATGTGGTGAAAATATTGTAATACTGTATACATAGAGACCTTATGCTCTCTTGACTGGAAGATGATCAATTGAATATAAAATCCCGATAAGGAAGAATATTGTAACTTATGATACTAGGATAATGTATATACGCTCGGAAGTATGAACTTCTCTTTATGCCTCGTTATCAAATACATTGTAATTATGAGATCATGCAAAAATAAAGAAAGGGCTTGGCCTTAACATACCTGAGTCGATTCTTTTGACAACCCTCTAACACTCGTTAATTGCAAAAAAGACATGTAACAGCGAATCGAAGTAGAAAAAAATCAGTATAATATTCTTGAAAAAAATTATATCGGCCTCCCCTAGAATTACAAATTTCGTTACTATTACGTAGTATAACTTCGTATGAATTTCTTGGCCGGAGATCTGTCACTTTGTAGATTAGATTAAGCACCTCTCTTTTGTGAAGTAACTCACGTTGCTAACACTTTGTTTTGCTGAAGCAAAATATATTGCCACGGAGATCATTACATGGAGACGAGAGAAGGCTAGCATCTCTTATTTTGTGAAATTTTTATCATAATCTTCATGTCTTTTGTTGAATTTAAGAAGCCTTTTATGGCTGAGCTAAGAGGCCCTCTAAAGGTGTCACCTAGTAATACAACTCAAGAGTCACTAATTGAATAGTGGCTGCCACGCTGGGCATTATCCCATAATCATAATTATTCACTAATGTTCTTGATTATCTTATTAATTTTTCATTGACCATTAATTACTCAATTATCCACATAATTAAGAATTTTTTTAAATTATTTCAAAATATTTATTTTTAACACATTTTATACACCTTGCTATTATATTCATGCGGTACTTTGTATGACACTAGTCTATAAATATCGAGTATTTTAGTTCGGGTTGTATTCTATCCCAAAATATCAAACTACAAAGAAATTTATTTCCTTCGATTTGCTTAACATCTCACCTTCACGAATTTACTCATCACTAGTTTGAAATAACATAATGCTTATAATCTCAAAATAATCTCATTCACAAACTTAAGTTAATTAACTTATGACGAAACTTTAACGTACGAAAATGCGGGATGTAATATCTCTTTTCCGAGCTTCCATCAATTATTTATGCCTTTATGGCATACTTTCATGTATGAAAATATGGTGTGTAACATCATTCCCTCCTTTGGAATATTAGTCCTCCAATGTTGACTGATCCACTTATCATTTTCATAACTTATATCTTTCGAATACTTAGATACTCTCATTGCCATTTAGGCAACTGTTTTGTGAATAAATCTAAAGACCAAGACATTTCTTTCCTTTAGGCCTTTTTCTATTAGCACAACTTATGGTCGAAATTCTTCCAATCTTGTCACTATTGGTATCTTCTATCATGCATCACATATGATTCTAACCTTGTAAGTATGCCTATGAGACTCTTCTTTTCTTTTTCCTCCGATATTTAGTTATTATTGAAGTTCTTCGCTCGATACTTTGTCGAATTTGGGAATATTGCTATATCTTATTTCACATACTCGGTTATCTGTTCGTATGATTTACTGTATCTATTTTAAGTATCGCAGGTCCCAGCTATTTATATACCAAGTGTAATTATAATTTCTTAGAGTTAGTTAATGTGCATAAATAAGATAACTGACTAGTGATTGCACTACTATTCATTTTTCGTCTTTGAAGGCTAATAACAGAAGCGCTTCAGTCCTCTTCTTGTTTTCTCACTTTCTAGAATCTTCAGTTCTTCCGTAACCAGAGCTTCTCATCATTTTTCCATTAGATCTATTCACCCCAAATACGAATCTGTAAAACAAATTCTCTGCGACTAGGTGATCGGCGTTGGGAGACCTTGGTGGACTTTGTAAGTGCATTTGTCTTTTGTCTTTCAAAACATAAAACGACAACTGTTATTAATTGCATTACTTTAAGTTTTTTTCAGTTGAACAAAAATTGCCTTTCTACAGCTATCTTTGCTGATAGCATGATAAAGTTATGTCTATTCAAGTGCTAAGAATGTATGCACATTAGTATATGTTTATTTGTCGAATCCATAGAAGTTCCTCCTCAAATATTTGTAATTTATCATTTCAGACGAGTGATTCGGATGATGAACTACTTCACATATGGATATACTAGGATTGATCATGGCAGCAACATTAACCAATCAAATACGTACTTTTTAAATACTTATTTGTTGTATGGAACCATTTTAGATTAATTTGGTAATTTTTGAGTTATTGCACATGATTTTTGAACTTTAGTTTGATTTGTGTTTGAATTTGTGATGTTTACCATAAATATTTTTTATGGAATTTGATTTATGTTATGAGTTAATTAGTAAAAAAAAGTAAATTGTGGCGAAACAAATTGCTAATAATTTATCTTTTTAAGATTAAGATTATATTGTGGAGGTTATATATTCTTTTTTAAAGATTCACTTCATATTGTTTGAGTGACAAACTCCAGCTAATCGTTTTTAGAACCGTTACAAATTTAAAAATTATTTTGCCTCGGTCATCATGGTTAAAAAAATGGCGCGAAAAGCTTGCGGCAAATATAATTGTGGTATTTTCAAAAACTGCCACAATTCATTTTATGAGGAACAAAAACTGTTGCAAATTACAAAATAGCCACTACAAAAAGAGCATTATTTTGTAGAACCATGCGAGAAGTAGATCTCGTATACTCTTGATCTAATCACCAACATCTGTGTAGACAACTCCCTCAAACCAACGAACTTTGAGATGGCATTCTACCTTAACTCCTTAGTAGTTATAGAGCCATCAAGCATAATGTACAGGATATGACAATTACACGTTAAATTATTCTGTAAATACTCTAATTCCCCAATATTGTAGCCCATTATGATTCAATCTCTCACACGATTATTATATGAAAGTAGTTGTTTGAATTAAAAATTATTGAACTCTGTTGAACAAATTAAGCAAAGATGAAGGGGAACATAAACGATTTTATTGAAATTTAATGCAAATGTTTCTCATCAATTGATGAGGAGACCACTTTACATGTTTTCCTAGAGATTCGTAGATCTCTCTCAAAAATATTCGAAGAGAGGTGTTTAGTTGTTGCGAGAGAGAAGGCGCAATCCCCCTTGTTATATATAGTTGTGGCACCCTTACCCTTTGTTGGGCCGCATGTTCTCTTGCCTCCAATGTGCTTTAGTCGTATCTTTAAGCGCTGCCATTTATAACTCGTCGGATGTCGGGTTGGAGATATGGAGTGAGCTATATTATCTTTCACTATATGATTATTCAGGCGGGACGTTGATCAACTCAGTCACGGCGGTCAGATATTGACCAATACAGTTAGTCCCTCTGTCTGTCGGGGTCTTCCTTTGTTGGGCTCGACAGACGGATCATGATTGTTACGAATTAGAGAGAAATCTGACTTATGATTCTTTGTTCCTTAGTTACATTTCTTGGATTCTTAGCGGATTTGGCGGCGTTTTGTCGATTCTCATGGATCGTTGAGACGATCACGAAACTGAAACGTCATTTGGTATTACGGCGTTGTTTCGTGGTCACCGCCATTTTTACACGCATTCCTGAGGGGCTGAAATATTCGTTTCCTATCAGATTCAAGTGGCGAGTCTTGCGTTTCGTACTCGGGGGATTTATGTCTCCTATAAATAGAGAGAGTTTATCATTCGATTAACACACTTCTTTATCTCTTACTTAAGAGAATCTAGCATATATACTTTCTTTCTGACGCCTCAAATTTCTGCTTGCCCCTTTATTTACTGAAAACCATCATCCCTTCTTCTTGTTACTTCTTTAGCGTGCTTTCTGATAAAAATGGCTGGTGATTCTTCTCGTGACAATCTCCCTGCCACTAATCTGGTACCGAAAGGCGCTGCTCAGGCCGCCGGAGGAGTAGATACGGTGGAAGATAAGGAGGTTCTAGATCGTGCCTTGCCCTGGGAGAGAGTCGACCAACTTTAGTATTTGCGTTGTGCGGAACCGAAACTTGTTCCCTCCATTATGAGAGAAAGGACATTGCAGAGTTGAAAGAGAGGTAAGGAATCCCTAATTATGTTGATATGCGATCAACAATGGTGAACAACATAGTTCACTTCGACCGCCCCGGATATTGTGTGCTCTACGCATACCCCTTTCTCATAGGGTATACACTTCCTCTTCCTTTGCTGGTAGTAGATTTTTGCCAGTTTTACAAGGTATGCCCTGCCCAACTTTTGATGTATTTGTACAAGTTATTCCTTATGCTGCTTAAGTACGCAGAAGTCGCCAACCGTGAGGTCACTTTGGATCACATGCTCAGCATCTTTGCTCCTAAACGTATTCGAGGTTCGATGATTCACATACGTCCTTGAGGGTCGAGGAGTCTAGTTATGAAGATGGATGACCGGACCAACCGTCATTTCTATTAGAATTATTTTTATACTTCAACTGAGCACATTGTGGCGGACCCAAAGAGCTTCCCTGAGAAGTGGAACTTTGCACGTAAGTTTTTATTTTTTTAATCGGCGAAATGCCTGACCGTTTCCTATTAAGGTACTCAATATTGTCACATCTTTGCAGCTGAGAGATTGCCCCCTTCGCCTGTCGAAGGTATTCATGAATGGGTGTGTTCCATTCTTCCCCATACAGTGGGGATTCGCACATGGTTGACCTTTCTTAAAAGGTTCGGGCGCAATCCTCTTACAGGTGATATAGCGTTTAAGTTTGTTGTTCTTTATTTTTTTCTTAGCTCCTCATATGTCATTTGTCGATGTCAGGGAGAGTGAGGAGAGCTGGGGGCCCCTCCGTTAGCTTTTCATCAGCTGGCCACAACTGCTCAACCCATTGTGGTACCTATCGCTCGACCTTCATTAAGGGCTGCTTCAATTGAGTTTATGGCCACGATTACTCCTGCAAGGACCACTTCTCAGGACGAGGTCTCGGCCAGTGTTATTCGCCCAACGGGGGAATCACCGTCTACTGGGAAAGAGGAGGGACTGTCGAAGAGACGGAGAGTGGAGTTTGAGACTGCCCCCCAACGGTGATTCATCTGGACGACTCTCCCACGACAGGCTTTGGAGAGGGTGTTGTCACCCCCTCCCCTTTAGGGGCGGAATCGGCCGTCAGAGTTGTCGGTGCCTGTGACCAACAATTAGAAATTCCCATCATTGCCTCGGCTCAATCAGAAATCCATGCTCTTGTCAGTGATCAACAACCTGCCGTGGCAGAGAATCATATTTCTAGGACTGCCGTTATAATTTTGGATGTACCCTCATCTTCTGTAGCGGGCCGTGCTTTCTCTTTAGCTACAGAAATAGGAAAAGGCGTGGTGGTCGACGAATACGAATCTGAGTCGGACCTAGACCTTGATGATGTCATGATATTTGAAGAGGTTATTACTCACCTAGTGGTTCATGCTGGGGGATCGACCTGTATTCTTCAGATCCATTTCGGTATCAATCTCCTTGGTGAAAAGGAGGATCTGGTGCCTCAGTTCAGCCTGCTATGTTCCGAAGCTGAAAATGGGGCCTTTTGGTCTATTCCTGACGCCTATTTGATGGATGAGGTGGCCACTATGGGCTTAATGGTACGTCGTATATTACATTCATTTTTCTTCGCCATTCTTGGAAATACTAACCTGACCTTGTCTTTGCGTTTCTCATACGTACATGGGTGGAAAGCATTCGCAGGGCCAACATCTAGACCATGGTTTTCTTGAAGATGTTGGAGAAGTATCACCGCAACCACAGCAGGTGCCGCGAGATGTATGAGCGGTTGAGGACAAACCACGATAATCGGGCTCTTGGTGACGAGTTGGAGAAAAAAGGACCAGGATTTGATGCAAGCTATCCGCGGCAAGAGTTCACTTGAGGACGAGTAGCTCAAGTTGGGAAGGGGAGTCGCCATATAATGTGAGCATCTACAATGGAGATTGAGGTCGATGCAGTCAAAGAATGATTATAACTTGATCAACATCGAGGCGGTGAGTGTCGAATGGATGGGAAAATTGACCGCGCCGGAGAATAAAGTCATTAGATTAGAGAGCATTGAGAACGCTTGGTCTGAGGCTTCAGCGAAGGCAGCAGCCCTGAAGAACACCATTTGCTTCCTCAATCAGAACAGAAGCTGGAGAGAGCGATAACTACCCTTATGGAGGTAAGGCTCGAGGTGCGTATCAGTGAGATTGATCAAGAGGCATTAGTTTTGGGAGATTAAATTGCAGCACTGGAGGCAGAAAATGAGCAATTATTGGCTCAGATTAAGTCTTCCTCCATTGCCGTCCCCTGCTATATGCACGAGCTTTAGGTCTATGCGAAGCCCATCGGGATATATATAAGATTTTGAGGGAGGCGGGTACTGTGACTGAGGCTACCTATGGAGAAATGCGAGCGAAAGAGCGGGAGCCTCGCATCAATTGTGGGTATGATGCGGCGACTCCTGAAGCTAATGGGGATGCGGATGATGGTAATGGAGAGCTTCTTGGAGATGGTGATGGTAATGGTAACGGCGGTACTGATGTCGAATGAAGAATGTTGTTCTAGATTGTTCTTACATTCAGTTGTTTGTTGTTTGTCATTGTTTCTTCCCCATTTTCTTTTCATTCTTCTTCCTCCCCCCCCCCCCCCCCCAATTCTTTATCGTTGGATTGGGCCATATGTAAGTGGCAATAGTCCGCACAATGGCTTTGTATAAAGAAGAGTCTTTTCTTCATTATTTGCCTTGTATTTATCTTTATTCCATCTGTTTATGGCTTTTGGTGTGAGATATACGACTATATGGTGAGTCCCGATCTTTCTTTCCTTCTAATAGCTTTTGGTCTCAGAAGTATTTCAACCTAATCGAAATGGTGCCTCGTCATTGTTCGATCGAGGTCAAAATCTTCTCGTATTGGCGAAGGCCCTGGACCTTAATTTCTTTTGAACTTATCGAAATAGTAATCCGTTGTCTTTCAATCTAGGTCGAACTCTTCTCTTTTTGGCGAAGGCCCTTTGGCCTTAATGGGTGTTATTTCAAACTTATCGAAATATTAACCCGTCGTCGTTCGATCGAGGTCGAACTCTTTTTTTTTTTTGGCGAAGGTCCTTTACCTCAATGGGTGTTATTTCGAACATATCAAAATTTTAACCCGTCGTTGTTCGATCAAAGCCGAACTCTTCTCTTTTTGGTGAAGGCCCTTGGCCTCAATGTGTGTTACTTTGAACTTATCGAAATATTAACATGTCGTCGTTCTATCGAGGTCGAACTTTTTCTTTTTGGCTAAGGCCCTTGGCCTCAATGAGTGTTATTTCAAACTTATCAAAATATTAACCTGCCGTCCGAGGTCAAACTCTTCTCTTTTTGGCAAAGGCCCTTGGCCTCAATGGGTGTTATTTCGAACTTATCGAAATATTAACATGTCGTCGTTCTATCGAGGTCGAACTTTTTCTTTTTGGCTAAGGCCCTTGGCCTCAATGAGTGTTATTTCAAACTTATCAAAATATTAACCTGCCGTCCGAGGTCAAACTCTTCTCTTTTTGGCAAAGGCCTTTGGCCTCAATGGGTGTTATTTCAAACTTATCAAATATTAACATGTCGTCGTTCAATCGAGGTCGAATTCTTTTCTTTTTGGCGAAGGCCCTTGGCCTCAATGGGTATTATTTCGAACTTATCGAAATATTAACCCGTTGTTGTTTGATCCAGGTCGAACTCTTCTTTTTTTAGCGAAGGCCCTTGGCCTTAATGGGTGTTATTTTGAACTTATCAAAATATTAACTCGTCGTCGTTCAATCGAGGTCGAACTCTTCTCTTTTTGGCGAAGGACCTTGGCCTTAATGAGTGTTATTTCAAACTTATCGAAATATTAACCCGTCGTCATTCGATCGAGGTCGAACTCTTCTCTTTTTGCGAAGGCCCTTGGCCTTAATGGGTATTATTTTAAATTTATCAAAATATTAACACGTCGTCGTTCGATCGAGGTCGAACTCTTCTATTTTTGGTGAAGGCCCTTGGCCTTGATCGCTGTTATTTAGGACTTATTGAAATATTAACTCGTCATTATTCAATCGAGGTCGAGCTCTTCTTTTTTTGGTGAAGGCCCTTGGCCTTAATGGGTGTTATTTCGAACTTATCAAAGTATTAACCACTCATCGTCCGAACTCTTTTCTTTTTGGCGAAGGCCCTTGGCCTTAATGGGTGTTATTTCGAACTTATAGAAATATTAACTATTCATCAATCCCAGTTTTTGGAGAGCCGGATATCTTCTAGAGGAGTCCTAGTCCTTCTGACATTGCTAATAACGGAGGGTGCCACGTCGGAGAATGCGAAGCATTGTTGTTTTTCTTAGGTTCGCTCTGTGCACAAATTATGGTTTCCTTGTCTGGCTCCTATCTTTCAGCTCGAAGGTATCACTGGCGGGCGGTATCACAATTGTTTTGCGGTAGTTTTTTGTGCTTTAATTGAGATGATGTTTTGTTATATATTCATTCTCCTGCGCGGCTATTGTATTTCTACTTGAGCAGAGATTAGGATGGGGGTTAGAACGAAACTTTTCTTGCCCCCATCTGGTGGTCCGATAGGGGAGAACTAATGGATAACACCGTTTGTCTTATTTGGCATATCGATGGTTGATGGGCAAATGGTTTCTGGGATTGATAATTTTGTTCGGCTCTCCTCCCCCTACTGCATTTGCTCCTTTGTCTCGCGGGGGCTGGATTTTTCCTTCACCTCCCCCATCCTTTTTTGGTGAGTGATCGTATTTCTTGTCTTTGATATGGGAGAGACTAGGAAATTTCACTAAGAAATCTCCACAGACGACGCCAAATTGTTTGACTCAAAAGTTATTGAAACGCTTTTGAACAAATCAGTCAAAGATGAAGGGGAAAATCTTAGTCAGACATAGTAAATTCCGAACTAAGGAGCTAGCAGCATGGATCACACACACGATGAAGGGAACGTAAATAATTTTTTATTGAAATTTAATGCAAATGTTTCCCATCAATCGATGAGGAGACCACTTTACATGTTTTCTCGGAAATTCGTATATCTCTCTCAAGAATATTAGAAAAGAGTTGTTTAGCTGTTGGGAGAAAGAGAAGGCGCAGATCCCCTTGTTGAAAGCTTTCCCTTGTTATATATAGTTGTGGCATCCTTACCCGTTGCTGGGCCCCATGTCCTCTTGCCTCCAATGTGCTTTAGTCGTACCTTTACCCCTACTCTTGGGTAGAGAGGCTGTTTCCAAATAGACCCCCGACATCCTTCTCTCCAAGAACTTCCCAACTTGCTCTTAGGGAGACTCGAACTCACAACCTCTCGGTTGGAAGTGGGAGTTGCTTACCATCAGAGCAACCCCTCTTGTCTAATTTTGGATTAACATCATTCTCTTATTTTCCCCAAGCAAGATTCATTATTTTGGATTACTATAGTTCCTTATGGCCTTGTCCTATAAATTCAATTGATTAATCTAATAATTACATTTTTGGTTAAACAACTACAAAAATAGATAATGAGGGATAAACCCAATTACAATTTGCAGTAGCTATGCCAATAGAACCAGTAAGTAATGCTATATTAATTACTAAAAATAAATGCTACATTAGAAGAAATTAAAATAAAACAAGATTGCATCCCCAACCCGATGGTTCAACTATTAAAATCCGGACCCGATCCATATGCTCCCTTCACAGGACTCAGCAATGCAAAATCAACGCGCATGAAATAACTTGCTCAGTATTTTCCTAAGCATTATTGCGTTATATCAGTCTAACGTTTGCAAATTGCGATAAATGATTCTCCAAGAAATGAAGAAAGCAATAGGTGCCTACCGCGAAGTGCTGAGGCTGGTGAGGCGACTTCCAAAGGACACCAGGCCTTACTACGCAAAGTACGCCCGAGAAAATTTCGTCAATTACAGAGAAATCGACTCAAATGATCCTAATGCTCTTCAGGAACTCCTTCAACGAACTTACAACCATTCCCTCTGGGTCCTCAATAAGGTAAGCACTAAAATGCTGTGACATGTATTATAGCTATTTTACAAGTCATTAGTACCCCTTTTTACATTTATTTAGCATTTGGTTTTATTGGATTGAGTATCTATCGATAGACCCACTTGTAATTTCTTTTCGTTTTGCAGTATTCTGTGGACCAATCTGCAGCGGATCGCCTGAAGGATATGTGCACGGCTTGATGGTTCGTCTTGTCTGCCAACTGTTTGTTACTATTTCCCAAAGAGCTTTGTTCTTTTGTTGCTCTTTCTTTCTTCCTTCCTTGTACTTTAAATTGGATATGCTGCATTAGAAACTTGATATACAGTGTCTGATGCTTCATATAATAACTTTTGAGAATTGATAAGCTTTGCTAACTGTAACCATTTAAACTAAAATCCACTGAGAAATAAATTTAAATTTAAGTTAGTTTTACAGGGTCCCAAGTCCAAGATCCATTTATGATATAGAGTAAATAAGGTCAAGTCAAAGTTTCACATATGATGGACAAGTATTTTGATAGAAAATGGGTGGACTTGAAGATTCATTTCCTAACAACAACTACCCAGTATAGTCCTACAAAGTGGGGTCTGGGGAGGGTAATAGGTAGACGAGCCTTACCCCTACCCGAAGGGCAGAGAGGCTGTTTCCAATCGACCCTCGGCTCAGTGAAGGAAAGGGAAAAACAAAGATTCATTTCCTCTTTTGTAGTTTTGTACATATGTGGAATTTTACAAACCCAACACATTTACTGATATTAAGGTGCATAGTAATGATAGTTAGGTTGTTGTGATAGTTAGATACCTTATTATTGTCACTTTCACGTTACAAACTATACATCACGACCACAGTGTATAGTGTCCAGTTTTTCATGGAGTGTCGCTTACAGTCTGTCAGCCTGTTGCTTCCTAAGTTGATCGGACACGAGGACGGGTATCAGACACGGGTGCGGACCTAGAGGTCGAATCCTTCAACATATAAATACTAAGATTCGGGGATATGGATCCTAGTAGGGATACAGGTGCGGAGATCCGGCTAAAATTAATTCAAAAAAAATAATAAAAATACAAAAATATCTCTAAATTTGTAAGAAATTTAGTGGAATACTTTTGTATATCTTGTAAAGTGTGGCTTTCTTTTTTATTCTAAGTTGTAAATAAGTAAAGGATTGATGTGTAGATAATGTATGTTATTTTCTTCAAATTTATCCTAGTTCTGATTCTGATTTCGGGAATCAAATATATCTTGTATCGAATTTTTCCATCCGTTGTGGTCAAAGTACCCAGAAGTGTTTGACCAAATCCGGTGCGGATCCCATACCCACACCCATACTAATGTCGTGTCGACATGGATGCGGCACCTAAATTGAAGTGTCGGAGCAACTTAGGTTGTTTCTATGGTGTTGAACTAAACTATTATAGAAGTTTGGTGATGTATGTGGGGTAGCATAAGAGGTTCGCTACGGTGACATATTGGTGGAGATAATTCAGTTGTCTAGTCAGTTTGAGTCCAGTTAGTAATACTTAAAAGTTAGCTCAGTAAGAGATTGAGTAATAAAATGTGAAGCTGACTCTAGAAATAGTTAATCACCTTAAGTTTGGTGTTAATGAGTATTTTTGGGGCAGTGCTGAATCATGAATTTCTTTGGGTTTGGAGGTGGTTCTCACAAGTCACTACAAAGTTTTCGCATGGATCTCACTAGAGGAGACCCCACTTTGTGGGACTATACTGGGTAGTTGTTGTTGTTGTCTCACTAGAGGAGAATATGTGTAGGATCATAAGTTTCCATCTTAGTTCCATATTACGGATCACCATTTTATGCTTGTTTGTATGTATTCTTAGAAATAACTATGGATTTGTTCTTTGCTCTCCCCAAGTTTCTCTGTTGCCCTTTGTGGGTTGTGTTGTGGTTTCTAACAACAAAGTTGAAGCTTCTAGTAGTATTGGTGTAAGTTCTATGTTGGACAATGAAATGCCAAAATTATTTTGCTTTGTTTGGGCCTTAAGTTTGTGAGTTCTTGTTTATTGGAATTCTTTGGTAATATTACTTCAGACTGCAGATTTTCAACATGTCTTATCATTCCTAGGTCTGGTTGTCTGTAGCACTACAGAGGTGTAAAGTGGCAGATCAATATCACCATTAAGTTTTTATTTTGAGAGCTATTCATTAGCTGGTTGAATTAGTCGTTGGAACTGTAGTTTCTTTTGAATGACATCTCAAACAACGTGCCCTAGTTATATTCAGGTTCATGAAATAGTAAAAATCTTGCTCAACCAAAAATGCTTAGAAGCTGACGTATGACTTTTGACTGATTTCGGTGATTATGAGCATTTTGGATGTTTACGCTTACAAGCCAGTTAAACCAGCTTATAAGCTTAGCCAAACACCCACTATATTAGGCACATCCAATCCAAGGCCAGTGTGCTTTTACAGGAAGAAAATGTCCTCATTTTTTTTTCTTTTCTCACTCCGTTGTTCTCAATAGATGTGTTTTTGAAAATCAAACTAGTTTGTGAACTGTGTTGGTCCTGTTCCTACATAAAATTCTGCAGCATTTGTCATAATTAAGGTTGGTTGGGGATGGTAGTTGTAACTGGGGAAGGAGCAAAACTTTTATTTGCTAGTTTTTCATAAGTCACTTGTCAATTATGCTGATTAATATAGTGCATACTACTTCAAAGTTCACTTGTCAATGTGCAACAATGCAATTGGTTTATTAGGCTCAATCTATGTGCTTTCCAATTCTAGCAATACAAGACCCTCATAAGAAGATATGTATTGTTAAAGATGTCATGTTCTTTAATGAAGGAATAGATGAAGTGTGAATAACATAGGAAATGGAAAAGCATTTCTAGCTGATATAGTGTGGCTTACCGTCAAAGAACATGGGTCTTGATAGGAACATGTGGAGGTCGATTATTAAGATGGTAGGCTAGGGGTAGTAGAGAGTTCTTCCCTCTTTATATTGGGTTGTCTGATAGAGTTTTGTTTATGTCTGTTAGCAGTGTATGCTGTGTTCAAAATGTTATTTTCCATAGTTTTACGTAGTTGTCCTTTTACTTAGTTGTTATTTTCTTTTTGGCACATTTTGTTGTTACATGCCTTTTTTTTTGTTTCTTTTTTGATATTATTGTCTCTCTTGTCGAGCAGTGAGTCTCCGGGAAACAGCTTCTTTACCCTTTTTGGGCTAGGGGTAAGGTTTGCGTACTCTCTACCCCAGACCCCACTAGTGAGACTTTACCGGGTATGTTGTTGTTGTATAGTGTGGCTTACCAGCTACTGGTTCGATTACGAAAGCTTTGTGATTTTGTGTGTCTATCATTAGTGTTTGTTCAGCAGTCAGACCAGTGTGAGTGAGAGGTTTTTCGTGATTTATAGAAGGGAGGGTCGTGCATATGGCTGTATATGTATTAATTAGTCCATGCAATCCGCAACTTGCGTATCAAAGATCTAAGTTTCTTTGCTGATAACTCACTCAGCTGTTTTGTCACGTCCAGTGCGATTTTTGCTTCGAATATTATTATGATTATTGATTCAAAATGAAATAAACTGTTCCGTAGGTCAAAACGGCTGCAATAGCAAGGACGTCTATTAAGATCAGAGAGAGAAAGTATTTCCTGATGGTATATTTTGGACCCTTAATGCTGTTGGATGGCGTTTAGCTGTGTGCGAATCTGTTGCGGCGTTATAGCATGAGTATCGAATAAATATTTTATAATTTTGCTAATTTACACACTAATAAATCAGTTGCTTGGGTTTTGGACCAGCAGAGTGTAGAAGCCGAATCGAAATAAGAGATACGAGAGAAGATTGACCAAAGACGGTACTTGGTGGTGGTGTCGTGGTCGCAATATTCATAGTCCAAAGAAGCTAAGATGTCTGGCTTTGTTTTCTCGTCTTTGTTTAATAATATTAAGTAATATGCTTTTGTGTTATATGTCTGCAGTCTGCGTAATTAGTACGTTTTCTCACTACATTGAATCCTTTCTTGCACTTGTCAACCATGGTCTAAGATTTGCCTCGTTTTTGTGAAAAAATTATTCCTTGTGCAAAAATTACCGTACTGAACCTAATTAACACGGGTTTTAATATTTTTCATTTGTTTTAATCTTTATCAGAGCGTAGTCTCAATTGAATAAAAGACTTAATAATGATGTTATCAAAAGACTATGATCCACATTCATACACACTCTAGAATCTCTATAGAAACTTGTAGTACATAAATACTCTCTCCAGCTCAAAATAAGTAATTTTTTATATGTTTTCACACAGATTAAGAAATTCACTTTTTAACATTAACCTTTACTATTTTATATAAATACTCCTAACATATATTTTAATATTATTTACTCCAAGAACAATGTAGGAAAAAAATAATTAATTCATTCATAAAATTTGAAAAAATTACTTATTTTGGACCACAAAAAGAGATTAAAAAATTACTTATTTTGAACCGAAGGGAGTAGAGTATAAGAACTCAAGTATGGATGGTCAAATGGTTCTGTGGGTGTTTACAACTTTGTTTTTATTTTATGGCTTTATTTTCTTTATTACATATGAGAAATTTACTTTTACAGATAAAAGATTTATTTTTTATACATAAGAGATTTAAAAGAAAATTTTCTTAATTTTAATATTGTAAATGGACATGAAGGCCTATTTCCTCGTTCCGGACATGTCAGTCAAGTGTTTAATGAAATTAAAAAACAAAAGTAATTGGAAAAAAACAAAATGAGCAGGCAAAAAAAGTCTAAATTGATCATACAAT
This sequence comes from Nicotiana benthamiana, assembly GCA_034376525.1. Classification (NCBI taxonomy): domain Eukaryota; kingdom Viridiplantae; phylum Streptophyta; class Magnoliopsida; order Solanales; family Solanaceae; genus Nicotiana; species Nicotiana benthamiana. Next base: position 159,139,668 of record CM067339.1, read on the forward strand.
TCCTATATTAGATTCAATCTGGTGTATCTAGTGTGTACGTGTGTATAAAATATAGTAACAAATTTGTTTAATTAATGATTCTTTTATTTTATAATAACTGACATCAACCTACAACACACCCTAGTATCCTACCTGTAACCCTGAGAGGTCGTTTGATTATCAGGATAAGGGTATTAATTTGGATATAAAATTTCGGATTATATTAATTTCATGCTTGATTTTGATATTAATTAATATTGACATAAATTTTATACTAAATTTCGGCATTAGCTATTCCTTATTATAATTCCGGAATTATAATCCTGTTCCAATCAGACAACCCCTGAGTAGCGACTGTTAATGAGTAATATTGATAAAACAAAGCTGGGTTTTGTTATATTCCCCAAACAAAATATTGGAGTGTGGAAATATATATAGAGGAACCAAAGGCGTAGCACGGTTTTCTTGGGTAATGGTTGGTAGTTCGGTCTTCGGAAGTTTGACTGAGGCTGAACAGGACTAAAGACGATACTACCGAAGTCCCCTTAGATTTTGCAACGGCCGTAACGCCCCACCCCTTCTCCCTTCTCTTTTAGTAACTCTTTTACACAAATTTAGAGACCAATACGACAGACACGTCCTTGCTTTGAAAACTCATATAATTACTACTACTAGCTATACTATTACTCCCTTTGTACTACGTGGGACTCCTTATCATTATTTTATACTATTTGAATTAAACTTACGTACAGTAGATCAGAAATTTTATAATATTAGTATTATTTAGTGGGTGTTTGGACATAAGAATTGTAAATTTCAACAACAAAAAAGTGATGTTTTTTCAAGTAAAATTGATATCTGAAAATTATCAGTTATGTTTGAACGTAAATATAATTTTAGATTATTTTTAAGTTTTATGAGTGAAAAATTTTGAAAAACAGTTTTTTAAAAATTTTCAATTTTTTGAAAGAATTTAAAATTTTATATCGAAGCAAAAATTAAAAATTTATGACCAAATATTGATTACCAAAAAAAAGTAAAAGTTGTTACTCTATTAGTTCATAGATGTTAAATTCTTGTAAGTTTGTAGTAGTTCTATTTAATTATTTTGGAAAATGTAAAAAATGTTGGTGGGGGGAAAACGGTCTGATATAAGAAGCCAAATAGTCCTAGTAAGAAGAGAAGAACACAGTACTTATATATCTTTGTCCCTGCCCATGTTTACTTTAAAAGAAGCTTCCGTCGTTTACTCCCATAAACAAACCCACAAACTCCTTTTTCCATGAGTCAAATAATATAAAGCAATAAAATCTCCAACTACTTGGTCTAATTAACAATGGCGAATGATCAAGAAGGGTATAAGGAAGAGACACTAAACGGAGAGAACTATTCAGAATTACTATTTGGCGATGATGATAATACACTAGGAGGATGTTTTAACTTCACTTCATCTTCCCCAAAAATGCTATGTTTTGGTGATTACACCAAAATGTGTGCTGATAATCTTTTTGTTGAAAGTTGTTCTATTAATTCACCAGCAAAAATCCAGAAATCTGGAGTCACATGCAGTATTGGAGATTCACCCGCCTCAGCTTGTTCAAGTAGCAACAGCAAGAACAACAAGTTCCATGTATGTAGAATTTATTTTTTCTTTAACGATAATTTATAATTTTCAAAAATATAAAAAGGACAGCCCGATGCACTATTATGTGCGTGGTCCAGGGAAGGACGGGACTATAAGGGTCTATTGTAAGTTTAAAAAATCTTTATCTTTTTTAAACACTATGCCCATCTGATGGTGCCACATAATTTTGAAGAAGAGAGTAATTTGATTATTTTTCTTTCTTGTATTTTTTGTGTTGATTTGGTTTTTGGGTTTCTGTAACTTTTTGTCCTTTTAGCAGAAGAAGCGAAATGGAGCAGAGAAAGAATCGGTTGAAAAAACAAAAGCAGTTCCTGCTGGAAATCAGAGAAATTGCAAGAGGACAAAGGCAGAAAATTCAAATGTGACAGGCCATGCAAAGGTCAGAAAAAAATGAAAAACAAACAAAATGATCATTTGCATGATAAATGAAGAAGCACTATCTTCTCTTTTGGGTCAACTTTTAAGGTTATGAACAATAAAAATGCAGGTTAAGAAAGAGAAGCTTGGTGAGAGAATCACAGCTTTACAACAGCTTGTATCTCCCTTTGGCAAGGTTAAGTTTTTTCCTTCAGTCTTCCTATATTGTAGTCGAGGGCCTTCGCGTAACTACTAGAGGAGGTAACGAGTTCAAGCCATAAAAACAGTCTCTTACACAAATGCAGTGTAAGTCTTCGAATAATAGATCCTTGTGGTTCGTCTTTTCTCGGACCCCGTGCATAGCGGGACGGGTCCTATATTGTAGTCAATTCTTGCATTTTAAAATATACACTACGGAGATATTTAACATGTTGTACCAAGTAAATATTGCACTGTCAAAATATATAGTAAGATAAACTGATCTTTATTAATGTGACATTATAATGGATATTGATTAATTACAGACAGACACAGCATCAGTGTTACATGAAGCGATGGGATATATCAGGTTTTTGCACCATCAGGTTCAAGTCTTGTGTTCTCCTTATTTGCAGCGCCTGTCTCCATTACGTGTAAGTACTTTTATTTTGACCAATTTTTTCTCCTATAGTGTTTTCACTAAAAAGTGCTCTCTTTTACTCCTATTTAGCACGTACAACAACTTTGTCCCTATATATGGGCCTCCCCTGTCCTTACCTTAACGCCTTGCTCACAGTAAATATTGAAAAAGGTAAAAGAAAACTTAGAATTACTATCAAAAGCTAGGTGTGTAGGTAAAATTTACTGCTGTTAAAGTCTTAGCCCATAACAGCATTTTCCCCCCTTCACAGTAGCATCTTATCCAATGTGGAGGTTGAATAATTAGAATACTCTTAATTTTAGGTTCTAACGGATGATTATATATTTCTGAGAAATTCTTTAATAACTAGTAAAAGTATATGACAATGAGGTCATTAATTAACTTCTTATAGATTTTAATTCCTACTACTAAAATGAGATGTTTGGCCTGTAACATGTAGATGGTTGATCATGATGCCTCTTAATATGCATTGGGCTTAACTTGTATATATGGAGAATATTTTAACCTTGTTATAACATGTAACATGTCTTACTTTCAAACTATTAATCTCACTTTTGATAGACGGTTTATTACTTATAATTAATTTTTTGATAAACTGATATGAAAAAACTCTTTTATTGGAAAAGTTGGTGTTATAAACCTCACTTTTTGTGGATGTTGCTAACCCCATTTTTTTCCGCTACAACACATTAAAAATAGATATTATTACACAAATAGTCGATCAGATTCAATGTTTACTTTTTCTAATTAGTATACATAAATTATATATAGTTATAAACATATTATACGTACACATGTTATTCTCAATTTAAAAGATTAGATGGACGACTTGGTGGCTAAATTCTTCTAAAAAAATATTGTAAGTCAAATCCTAATGAGTTAGTGGGAAAATGTGACAGGAGGGTGGAGAAACCGGAGAAATGGAAGGATCAAGAAAGGAGGCGATGCTAAGGAGCAAAGGACTATGTCTTGTCCCAATAGAGCTAACTCTACATGTAGCTGATACTACTCTTAATGGTGCTGATTTTTGGTCACCTGCCGCCATGACGAACAATATCACTCGTCTCAATTCTAACCAATGAACAATCACATCCCTCTTTTTGCTCTCTCTCCTTTTTCTTGTTTTGGTGGCTTGATATGACAGTACTATATATATCTGCAGCTAGCTAAGGAAAACCCATGTTTAGATATAACAAAAACATGATAACAATTACCTTAGTATAGTGAAAATGATAGTAGTAGTAGCAAGTGCAGCTAGCAGGTTTTTCAAACGCTGAAAGGAGTGTAAAAGTTTTGTTGGTTTGCAGAAAATTGAAAGTGTAAAAGGCAACAAAACTTGGGGGTTGGAAACACAGCTGGGTGTTGGAAATTGTAGACCTTTTAGGGAAATGGAGAAGTGTAGTAGTATTACTCTTATATCAGATCGAACATGGGTTTTTTTGGACTCCCTTCCTCTTGTGTTTTCTTCATCTCTTTTTCCTTTGAAAAGTGAGATTTTTTTATATCAACCAACTATAGCTATGTACATCTGCTGTGTTTAGTAATAAGCTGCTTACAGCGAGCTAATTGTATGTCCATATGGGGAAAGTGTTTAGTGTATTTCTTTTTCTTTTTAGTTGATAGAATTCGATCTTTTAATATTATAACTTAAAAGCCATAACAACTTCTCTTATAATATAAGGGTAATATAAATCATTGACATTGTAGTAGTTGCTCCGTTGTCGTTCTTTGAGTTAATAGAAATCATAGCTACGATTTGATAAGATTGAAAATTTGAAGCTTTCACTCTTGGCATGGGCACAACAGAAAGAGTCATTCAAAAATTCCTATCAACATATATACTATCGTGTTTTAAGAAATAGGTCCCTTTTGTCTCAACTTGTTCATTCGAGGTATTGATTCACACACAGAGGTGAATCCAAGTCACACAAAGGCGAATCCAATTAAACGATGATTTCAAGTATTAATTCAAATTTAATATTTACTAATATAAATATACGATTTGAGCAAAGAATATCGGGATATTGGTCGAATTCTTTTTGTGAAAATTTTAAAATAAAATTTGAGATGAATATGATATTTATATTTTAAGTTATGGGAAGAAATTGAGTTAATGAATTATTTTTTAAAAAATCAAAAGAAAAATCATACGGGGACATTGAACATTAAACTATGCAAATGTGGCCGTAAAAAGGCCTAGAAAGAAATGCATCGTCCCTCTTAAAATTCAGTAAATATTTGACTGCATATGGTGTTCACCTCAAATCTTATCAATTTATCATTATTACGCGATTTTAATGATGTGATTAAAAAAAAGGATAACAGCATTTGGGTCGGGTGAAAAGCGTTTATAACATCCAACTTTACTTTAAAAATTAAATTTTCCCCTTTCCTTTAATAGTTTTCGCTCCCCCTCCCAAGGCACCCTATCTTACATAGTATCTATTTTGCCCTTGTAATTTTTAATTTCCTCCTATATTTAATACTCTTTTTTATTTTATATGTTATTTTTACGACTTTACCTATAATTTAAACTATGTTATAATTTATCAAAAAATGTAATTTAAATTTGTTAATTTTATAAATAGAATAGTCCTTTTATAAATTTGTGACAAAGTCTATACTTTCATGATTTTACTTTAAGTATTCATTTAATTACAATATATGCTTTTGGTCCTTTAATGTATGATATATAATATATTTAGACTATTTTTAGAAGTATGTTGCTTTCAAATATGAAGTAATACACAAATTTAACTTACCATATATGATAATTAAATGAACTAATGCCTAATAATTCAATAAAGTTTTCAAGATTCACAAATAGAGAGATCAAAAGTACACATGTGCATTGATTGAAGGTTATAATGTGCTTAGAATTTATCAAAATAAGAATGTATCAATCATTGAGAAGCCAAAAGTGCTATTATTTCTGCGACTAAAGCTTTTCAACGGGAATTATTATATTTTAAAATAATAGGCAAAATGATAGAGTTACTTTTTAAGTAATAATTTATCTATTTTTCTAAGGATATTATAACATCTCAACTTTATTAGATAATTTTGGTTTTAATACATGGTTTAGAGTAATTTACAAATAATATCTCAAGCTAAAATTGATTTATTAAAAACAAAAAAGGGATCTCACAAAGGCTCACCCTCTCCAATAAGGAAAAGGAAAATAAAGACGCGTGTAGTTCCGCGAGTTCAAGAAATAATATATGTATATATATATCCCGCCTCATTTTGGAAACCCCCAACCAGATCAACGTTTCAATTTCTGCGCCACAACACAGAGCAAACGAAGACGAGAATGGAACCTTCACGCTCTGCGAATTCCGGGTCCAATTCGAAACGAACCTCAAATTCAGTTACTTCAAACCCTCGGAGTAACAGCAGCAATCAGAACAACAAGAAGAGGAAGACGAGTCAGAAGACCCTAGGCATGGCTTGGGGTGCCAATTCTCGCTCTGCTTCTCGTCCTGCCTTCAGTAGTTCACCTTTCTCCAATTTTGGAAGGTAAATATCTTTTTCTTACTCAGTTTTGTTTACACTAATCTTGCGAAACTTTAACGTTGTGCTAGGTCACAATCGTGTGAATATTATTTAGGATCTTTGTACAGTCTTGAATATTTTAGCAGTTTTAATGGGCGGAAGAGTGTTTTCCTTTAAGTTGACTTCGTTAAGGTGATCATCAGTAAGACGGCCACTAGTAGAATGTGTTGATCACAAAGAAATATTATTTTTGTTACTTTATAAGCGTTAATTATTGGCGAAGTGCTCTAACTTTTACAATTTTTACGTCATAAATGCACTCCTCCTTCTCTCTTTAGATTTGAATGTGTATAGTGCATGCTATGTGACTTATTGCTGGTGCGTTTCCCCTGCCAATTTGCTATCTTATCATTGAACTTTGCTGTAGTTACATGGCCGTGAAGAATCAGAAGCTTCACGAGCAGTTTGATGCGGAGGCGTCGAGCACTTCTCACTGTGGTCCAAGTTCGTCAAAACCTATATTTCATGGCGTTTCCATTTTTGTTGATGGATATACAGTTCCTTCCAGTCAGGTTTAATGCTTTGCGGTTTCTTCCTAGTCATTATTTTGTGACGGGGATTAATGGAATAAGATTGCTTGAAATTTTAAGAATTAAAATATCATGAATTGCATGATGTCGAATATTGTTTCTTCAATAGAAAACCTTCTCAAAATTTTGAATTGTCAAAACAAATGATTACTTGTATTCTACTTTTCCATTACTTGAATTCTATTTTTCCATTACTTGAGAGTTTCTACTTGTGTAAGAAGAGTTACTGAATCTGCATGTAAACCAGTATACAAACATCCATCTTCAGTGCAATCAATAACTTGAGTGTAGACTTATCATCTTCGTTTCCGTATTTTACCTGAGTTTTTCATATAGAAATAGGGTTGTTTCTCTTACAGTTTATTGATTTCATCAACTTCGTCAGGAACTTCGAGGATATATGCTTAAGCATGGAGGCCGTTTTGAAAGTTATTTTTCTAAGCGTCGTGTTACACATATAATCTGTAGTAATCTTCCTGACAGTAAGGTCAAGAATTTGAGGTCAGTTGTAAAACCAAGTTCATCAGGTTGTCACTTTCTTATTTTTGTATCTCTGCTGAAATAGAAATGTAAATTCTTCTTCTTCTAAGATTTGTTTGAATTTGATATAGGTCATTTAGCAGGGGCCTTCCAGTAGTCAAACCCACATGGGTGTTGGATTCTGTCGCTGCAAATAAGCTTCTGAATTGTAAGTTTATATTTCCATGACTTCCTTTTTAATGCAAACGAGCAAGTTGACAACCTGTTTATGCATTAGCTCTTATTATAGGTGATCTTCCCTGATTTTTTTTGTGGGTGAAAGGGTATTGTTTACAGTAGCTATTGAAAGAATCTGTGCTTATTCTTCCTCTTAGGCCTCTTTTTATTTGCTGAATTCGCAAAGGGGGATAAAAAGAGGTGAACAACAAACTGCTTGTTTTATGTGTGATCTAGTTATGTTTGTATTATATATCTGCATTGCAATAGTTTACAAGTTCAGGCCCTACCTCCATTTAGTGAAGAGTCAACAAACATGAAAATGCTAACGTACTTGAAACTTAAGAAGACTACCTTGTTGCCTTAAGACATAAAGTTTATTGCGAGGTGCATGCACCTTTGTCAAGTTCCCTTCGAGCCTTGGGCTGCTGCATCAGTTTTGTTTCATCAGTTTGTTGTAGCTTTGATGATTTTATTTTCTTGTTCTTTATGTGACTCACCTCGGTACTTTCAATTTTCTTTCTAACTAACATCAGTCACCTGTGTTGTCTTCAGGGGTTCCTTATCAGCTTGATCAGCTTGCAAGTGAAGTTAATAACCAGCCTAAGCTCTCTGCTTTCTTTACGAAAAACATTTCCATTTCTGATGATATAGCAACATGTTCAATTGTCCAAGCCACATCTGGTGTTGAGAGTCCAATGTCATATGCTGGAGCTACAGAAGACCCTATATCCTGTGAAGAGTGGCAATCTGCAGAAGATTTGAAGCCTTGTGATCTAGAAACTAACGATCTAATGCAAGAGAACTACAATGTAGCTAGAGTTGAAGAGTCAGCTTGTAGCATGGCAATGCAGGAAGTGAGTGATGCTGCAAGTGGAGATGGAAGCCATGCTCCATTATCAGCACCTTCCAGTCCTCACAACTGTGCATCAGCTTGTAGCTTGGTAACCAACCCTCACTTACAACCGAGAGGTTGTGAGTTCGAGTCTCCCCAGGAGCAAATTCTGGGGATTTATGCCGGGGGTCTATTTGGAAACAGCCTCTCTACCCCAGGGTAGGGGTAAGGCTGCGTACACACTACCCTCCCCAGACACCACTGAGTGGTATTGTACTGGGTCGTACTTTTACTTTACTTTTATATCACTAGTAAATAACGTCTCTGCCTTTTCGGGTAGGGGTAAGGCCCGTCTACATATTACCCTCCCCAGACCCCACTCTGTGGGACTATACTGGGTAGTTGTTGTTGTTGTATATCACTAGTAAAACGGGGATATCAGGTAGATTTTTTCTTTGAACAACATATCAAAAAGTATAGCAAGAGATTTTGCATGAGGTAAAACCCTTGCAGCATTTTGTTTTTCCTTTTGAAACAGAAATAGTAACATATAATCATTTAATTTTGCCTCTATATTGACTACTACACATGTTTGATATCTAGAGGTCTTTATTTGCCTAATTAGGTTCTGATTTACAGTAAAATACTTTATTTTATCGGTATTCTTTCTCAAATCTGCAATTGGTTGGTTTATTTGCCTTTGCTCTCCTTTTTGTGTGGGACAATTATCTCTTCCGGGATATAGAAGTAATCTTTTATGTATATCTTTCTCACTTTTGTGTGGTTTTTCTGCATCACGAGGATGCATCTACGATGTTGTCTACTTTGACGTTACTCAACTTAATAATCTTCATATACTGTTTTTGATAAGATCTTTTTTTCAAGCAGATAACAAAGATAATATATTCATCTTTTAACTAATTTGTCTCGAACAAATTTCATTGGAGATGCTTTACTCCCTCCAGTTAACTGTTCTGTTATATTTCATATTTCTAATATTATTATTTCTTTAGTTGGAGCTTGTAATTTTTCATATTGCTCATCACACATGTTGAAATATTAATTATTCTCATTTTGTTTTGATTGTCAAGGTTTTCTTTTTCAATTATTAAAAATTGAATTTGAAAATTATAAGATACTATTTGCCCAATCTAATAGAGTGTCAAGATGAAGTACTAAACGTCAAAATACCAATATTTCACACATGATAGTGCTATAATTCATAATGTAATTATATTTATACAATTCAACTAACTACCTTCATTCGATAAAAACTTCTTGATATCTATGTGGTTCTAAAAGGAGGAGGTTACGGTTTCTTACAAAGAAGGCAAAAAATTTAAGACGTGAAATATTTACATATAGAATAAAGAATTACTATTAAAATACTTGATAAATTATAAGAATTGCATAATTGAAGCTGAACATTACTTCTCAAATTCAATCAAATTGAACATTACTTTTCAAATTCACTCAAAGCAATTTCTTAGTATGATTGTGTTTTGCGATGACGATAAATATCGATTGAATATGTTTACATTCAAACTTTAGCTTGTATTTTTTTCCCTTTAACTTCTATTGCATACTTACTATAATATTTTAAAAACGTTTATAATAATTAGTATGAGATACACGTGCAATGTACGTGTCCAAACACTAGTATATACATAAATATATGTATATATTGATAAATAAATGCATAACGAATTATTAGAAGCACTTAGTGCTGAAGTGGTTGACATATTCCTCATGTGCTTAGCATTCTAGGTTGCATTTCATTGGCACCTGGAGAAACCGGTATCGTAAACGATTTCCTAGCTCTCCTGGTGGATTTAGATGCTCAAGTTCAGGCCCTAGTTCTTCAGCCACAGCAAATAAGACGGTCATTATTCATGTGGATATGGTAATTTCTGCTGCGACGGTCTGAAAACCTAACTTGTTCTCTTTATGTTGAATTACTGCTTCTATGTTCCGGCGCCTCCCCCTTTTCATCCTCCTCAAGCTGAAGGAATGCCATGAATGATATACTACTTTACTTCTCTCTGTAGATTATTCTCTGTACTAAAACAACTAATTCAACTTTATTTGTTCAGGATTGCTTTTTTGTGTCTGTGGTCATTAGAAATCGCCCTGAGTTGAAGGATAAACCTGTTGCCATTTGCCATTCAGATAATCCACGTGGAACGGCAGAAATATCATCAGCGAATTATCCTGCTAGGAGCCATGGTGAGTCTTTTAGTCAGTAATTCTTCCTTTTAGTAAACATCATTCTGTGTTGGAAACTTGATTGTCAGTCATAGTTTTATCTCATAGGAGTAAAGGCTGGAATGTTTGTCAGAGATGCCAAGTCACGTTGCCCTCACCTTGTCATTTTTTCTTACGACTTTGAAGCTTATGAGGAGGTGGTCATGCTATTCAGTTTCTTCTTCTTGTTCTTTTTTCCCCTTTTGATTAAATTCATCCTGTATTTGGATTTGGGTCCTATAGAATCTGATTTGGCTTGCAGGTTGCTGATCGCTTTTATAACATCTTGCACAAGTACTGCAACAAAGTGCAGGTATGGCTTCAGAACTCTTTTTTGAACAACTTTGCTATGTTTGTATCTCTTGATTGGCAATAGCTACTGAATGCAGGCCGTAAGTTGTGATGAAGCATTTTTAGATGCCACTGATTCTGGAGTAGATGGCATTCAAGATTTTGTCTCCATGATCAGAAAGGAGATTCTTGATGCGACATGCTGTAGTGCTAGTGCTGGTATTGGTGGGAATATGCTTATGGCACGTCTTGCTACTAGGACTGCAAAACCTGATGGGCAATGTTACATCCCTGCTGAGAAGGTAGCTTCTGTTCTAGCTGTCTTTTTTATGTATAAATGGGAAGGGCTTATATCTTGATTTCTGTCATCTTGATACCTGTATTTTGTACTATATTGCAAACTCTATCTTGTAGCTACATATTTATTGGTTACATGTTTTTGCTTTCTCTTTAACTATGTGAAGTTAATCTCTTCTTACCCAATGCATTTTGAATTGCCACGTACTTCTAGTAAGGACTTTCCGCAAGTCAATCAGATTTTATAGGCTCCACTGTTGAAAAGTGGATTTTTTGCCCGGGCTTTGTCTTCCTGTTGCTGCATGAGATGTTGGGCTGTTTTTGCTTCACTTTGTTTATGTCCTCATCCTGTTCAAGCATAACCTACAAAATCTGGATTTTAGATGGAAATCAACATGAATCCTTGATTATTTTAATTTAAAAAGAAGTTAATATTTTTTTCAACTTATAACCCCCCCCCCCCCCCCCCCCAAAAAAAAAAAAAAAAAAAAAGAGAAAGAAAAAACAGAATCCTTGAATTACTTTATCAAAGGATAAGTCACCGAGAATGGATTTTTTGATCACATAATTTTGCCCCTTCACCGATACCATTCTATAGCAAACTCATATTTCTCTTGGTTAGATAGTTGTTGATTAACTTCCGTTTTTTTATATGATCTTATATTCTAGTGTCTAATATATGTAGTGGAAAAAGAGGAAAACAAAGACTTGAAGATCATTTTGGAGAAGTATACTAATCATTGTGATATACTGTGCTGATTTATCTTGTTGGCTATATCAGGTGGAGGAGCACCTGTGTGAACTTCCAGTAAAAGCACTTCCTGGAATTGGTCATGTGTTGGAAGAGAAGTTGAACAGGAGACAAATCACAACTTGTGGGCAGCTGCGTATGCTTTCCAAGGTTTTCATCGTTTAGTATTTGTTTCTTCATTTGGTGACTGTTCTCATGATGTAGATTTTCCTCTCTACTTATAGTTTGTGCTTTTGAAGAGATAATTAAGTAAATAAAAGTGTGCTCTCTCTAACATCTTAAGCTCTTAGATGAGATGGTCATACACTTCAATATGGTATCGGAGCAGGCAAAGGTCTCGCCACCATTAAAATTAATTTCCACGTGCTTGGCCAATGGAAAGAAATGAATGAAGCCTGCATGTGAGGGGGCGTGTCGAAGAGATAATTAAGTAAATAAAAGTGTGCTCTTTCTAACTGCTACAGCTTTTAGATGAGATGGTCACACAGTTCAATATGTGCAGAGCAAGTACAATTTTGCATCTCTTTTGATCTGGTTTCTCTCAGATACGTTCTTTTTTATTGCACTTAAAGAAAAACTATAAGAGGACTTCATGAATCATCAAATTTCGTGCTATAAAGATAGATGATGGAGTCTTCTTGTTCAGTTTATGTTTGTTATATTTGTTCTTGATAAATGGTATTTTATTAAAGATAGTACCAAGAAGGTACTGCAAAAGTTCTAAAGGGTATGTTTGTTATATTTGTAAGAGTTTGTATGTAGAGTTCCGGCCAAATGGGTGGCCTAGCAGTTGAAACGCTGGAGTGGCAACCTTGGGAACCAAGGTTTGAATTCCAACTGAGATGACACTTGTTGGATTCTTACAATTTGCCTCTAAGCTATGGGTGGGGGGAAGGTAGATAGAGTTATTTGATACTAACAATGGAGGTAGCAGGTACACGGTGGACTAGTCGAGATGCGCACTATCTGCACAGATACTACCATTCGTTACAAAAAAGCAACGTTATGTTAAGTTACTTACTTATGTGCCTTCTCTATCCATAGCCCTCCATGAAAGTTTCATGTTTAACAGGCAATCTCAACTGGATAGCTATCAAACAAAAGTGAGGCTTGTTATTCATGCTACCTCCTTGAGTCAGAGTCCTCTTTGCCACTTATCCCCCCAGTTTCATGCGCACATTGCCGCCCGTGTAAAGTCAAGAATCGTTGGCATTGTCATTAGCTACAGAGCTGATGAAATAGGAGATACGCTGTTTATTTAAGACTGCATTTATGGCTGTTTGTCTTTTTCAGCTCCTGGAGTTTATTTCAGCTAGCGATGTTTTGGTAAACTCATCGTTAAAAATGTTTTCAAATGTAAAATGTGAGTATCTTGCGTTACTTCTTGTGAAAACTATGATCTAATCGGTGCTTAAGAAATCCCTTATTCATATGGAGGATGTTCTTTTGAGGAAAAAAATTTGTCATACACATTACAGAACTTGATAGATCGCTGGTTAGTTATCTTCTCTTAGAATTGCTCAGGACTTGTTTTCACATTACAGCATTTGTTGAAACTTTTATTTCAAAAAAAAGTGTGCGTGTGTTTGTTTGTATATGAAATCTCCCCACTCATTTGTTGCGTTTTCAGGAAACTCTTCAGAAGAACTTTGGTTATAAAACTGGCAGTATGCTATGGAACTATAGTAGAGGGATAGATGATCTGTCGGTTGGCACGACACAGGTTAGGACCACACATATCATCTCACTGTATAACCCTCTAGTTTGTATGCTTTTCTTTTGGGATTGTGTCATAGACACATAACTGATTCATGACTTCCCTTTAACTCCTTTATTCTGCTGTTTCTTGTTGTTTTGAATATTCAAAACTTGCTTAATGATTGATGATTACTCTTTTTTGCCTCCTGTGCTTGTTGTTGCTGCTACATTGTATTCTGGTGCCAATATAAGCTGAGCCACAAGTGGTATTAGTGAGAGTGTGTGTGTGTGTGACATTGACAGAGCAAAATTCTTGTTCAGGGTTGAGAATACTAAGTAGTACATAAAGACTCGCATAATATCTCTAGAGATATTAAAAGCTGTTCTAGTAGCTGTCCGAAGGAAGCAAAAGCTAGTGATATGCTTTACGCCTTGCAATCTGCATCATAATGTTTGTCATTTTTGTTTTGAATCAGTCATGCAGTTTCAAGCCAAATATATTAAACCTCTCTAGAATCTTTTGCAGGACAGCAAATCCATTGGTGCAGACGTTAACTGGGGCGTAAGGTTCAAGGATCTGAAAGACGTTAGATCTCCACTAACAATCTTTGTTTGTTTACCCTTTATATTAACGCTTATAGGAACTAAACTTCTTCTCAATTCAGGTACAGCATTTTCTTTCAAACCTTTGCAAGGAGGTTTCATTACGTTTGCAGGGGTGTGGAGTGAAAGGCCGCAAGTTTACCTTGAAGGTCTCTCTCTCTCTCTCTTTCTTGCCTTGTGAAGCCGATTAGCTTTACTTAGATCAGACAGAGCTCTTTTAGCTGAAGCTGGATTGCATTCTTACTGGGGTTTTGAATGTGTTGTATGGTTGGATGTTCATGTTGTGTTTGCACCTAATCTATCAATACAGATAAAGAAAAGGAGGAGTGATGCAGGGGAGCCAGTAAAGTATTTGGGCTGTGGCGTTTGTGATAACTTGAGCCATTCTGTCACGGTATTAGTATTTCTGCGGTAACCTTGTGATCTATGTTGTTATCTAACTGGAGAAATTTTTATTTCCTTCCTAGTTTTAATTGCATTGTGGCTATTGTAGGTGCCAATGGCTACGGATAGTATTGATGTGCTTGAGGGAGTCGTTTCACAGCTCTTTATGACTTCACACATAGGTAAATGCTTTGCCGAAGTCAGTGTTACATTTCAACATAAGGGTTTAAGTTTGCATCCATGGCTATGACCTAGTGGTCTGTGAACTGCGTGCGAACCCTGGAGATCAGGGTTCAGATTCCAACGGAGACAAAACAACACTAGTGATTTCTTCACATATGCCTAAGCCTTGGTTTGCAAAGTCTAGTGCCTGTGTGGCGGGTGTAGTCGAGTTGAACCGCAAGCTGGCTTAGACACCACTATAAGCACACATACAAAAAAAAGCAAAGGTTTAAGTTATGCACTGATAACTTGTAAGTTTTAATACTTTTGGGCTTCTCTTGGGAAAATTACTTTATTAAGTGTCGACCGGTAACTTGATAAAATTTAAGTAACCTCTGGACGACCAGTAAAACTACACTAATAACACTGCTAGTGTGTATAACTTAAATAATTGAAATAAATGTATATTTTTAACCAGATGTCTATGTATGTGTTGCTTATGCCTTTTTCTTAGAGTTGTTAGTTTCACTGTATAAATAGTACTCCCTTCGTTTCATATTGTTTGAGGTAGTTTGACTCGGCACGGAGTTGAAGAAAAAAGAAAATGACTTTTGAAACTTGTGGTCTTAAAAGTTTAAGGGGTAAAAGTTTGTGGGGCTATGCCATTTGTGTGGCTATAAAAGCTTCTCATTACGGGTAAAAGAGGTAAAATGAAGAGTTTGAAGTTAAATTATTTCTAAATTTAGAAATGTGTCATTTATTTTGGAACAGACTAAAAAGAAAAGTACCTCATTTAAATTGAAACAGAGGGAGTAGTAAATAACCCTAATCCCATATGTATTAGGAGTAGGACATGTATTATATATATAAAGCTCATTGTATCATTGTCATAATTCATCAATAATAATATTTTCTTCCGTGCATTCTCACATGGTAGAGAGCTTCAGTGAGAAAATTATAGCTGTGCGTCATTCCAGCAACTTCAGGATGAGGTTTATATGGAGCATCCACCTGGTTTTGTTGCTCAGGTGGGAGTCTAGTGGCCTTGTATGTCGGTTACGCCAGTGCCTCTATGGTCTAAAGCAGTCTCCTCGAGCCTGGTTTGGTAAGTTCAGCACAATTATTCAGGAGTTTTGCATGACTCGTAGTGAAGCTGATTACTTTGTATTTTATCGACATTCTGCTTCAAATCTCTGTATTTATCTGGTCATTTATAACAACAACAACCCAGTATAATCCCACATAGTGGGGTCTGGGGAGGGTAGTATGTACGCAGACCTTACCTCTACCCTGGGGTAGAGAGGCTGTTTCCAAATAGACCCCCGGCATCCTTCCCTCCAAGAACTTCCCACCTTACTCTTGGGGAGACTCGAACTCACAACCTCTCGGTTGGAAGTGGGGGTTGCTTACCATCAGAGCAACCCCTCTTGTCTTATATCTGGTCATTTATGTTAGCGATATTGTTATTATCGGCAATGATCAGGAAGGTATTAGTAAGTTGAAGCAACATCTCTTTCGGCACTTTCAGACTAAAGATCTTTGCAGATTAAAGTATTCTCTGGGTATTGAGGTCGCTCAGTCTAGCTCAGGTATTGTGATCTCACAACGGAAGTATGCCTTAGATATTCTTGAGGAGACATGAATGACAGGTTGAGACCCGTTGACATTCCGATGGATCCAAATTCTAAACTTCTGCCAGCTCAGGGGGAGCCTCTTAGCGATCCTACAAGATATAGGCGGTTGGTTGGTAAATTAAATTAACTCACAGTGACTAGACCTGACATTTCCTTTCCTGTGAGTGTTGTGAGTCAATTTATGGATTCTCCTGTGATAGTCATTGGGATGCAGTTGTCCGCATTCCTCGGTATATAAAATCAGCTCCAGACAAAGATTTATTGTTTGAGGTTCGATGCCATGAGCAGATCGTTGGATATTCAGATGTTGATTGGGCAGGATCACCTTCTGATAGACGTTCTATGTCTGGATATTGTGTCTTCGTAGGAGGAAATTTGGTGTCTTGGAAGAGCAAGAAATAGAATGTGATTGCTCGGTCTAGTGCAGAAGCAGGTTATCGAGCAATGGCTATGGCCGCATGTGAGCTAATTTGGATCAAACAGTTGCTGAAGGAGTTGAAATTTGGTGAGATTAGTAAGATTAGACTTGTGTGTGATAATCAAGGTGCTCTTCAAATTGCGTCAAATCCAGCGTTTCATGAGAGAACTAAACGCATTGAGATTGACTCTCACTTTGTTAGATAAAAGATACTTTCAGGAGATATTGCTGTATAATTTGTGAAGTCGAATGATTAGCTTGCTGATATTTTCACCAAGTCCCTTACTGGTCTTCGTATTAGTTATATATCTAACAAGCTCGGTATATATTATTTATATGCACCAATTTGAGGGGGAGTGTTAGTTTCATTGTATAAATAGTAGTAAACAACCCTAATCCCATATGTATTAGAAGTAGGACATGTATTGTATATATAGGGCTTATTGTATCATTGTCATAATTAATCAATAATTATAAATGCAAGAGTAACCAATACGATTAAGATTAATGAATGCAAGAGTAACCAATACGGTATGCCTCTAATTTGAATTGTATTTACTTGGGAGAATGAATGTGAATCATGCCAGTTCAAACAATAATTATAAGGTTACCTGTGAAACATCTATAGCTAGTCTGGATCGGTGATCGTTAATTTGATATATGGTGAGTAACCTGATTATAAATTGAAATGATAGTGTAGTTGTTTTCACTTTGGCAGTGCATGTAACTTAAGTCATTGAAATAAATAAGTTTCATTAAATATGTATGTATGAGTTATTAATGCCTTTTCTTAAAGCAAGATTGAAAGGAGATCAAATTATAGGGATAAATGGATGCAAGAACAATCTTTACGTTAATTTATTTGTATTAATTTGAACTGAGAATGAATTTGAGTCATGGCAGTTGAAACAATAGAAAGAGGATGCTCTTGCTTCAATGTATCTATGGTTAAAAAAGGCCTCGATATTTCAAATGTAAATCAATTATGTTTAGTTAATGTCTTTCTAGGGCGAATGCCAGAATGGGAATAGATTATCTTACAAAATTTTAGTTGATCTCAGTGTCATTCAGTATAAATAGTGTGTTTAGCTATGTTCTCGGGACCAATTAACTTCAAACTTTTGGGCTTTTGTTGTCATTATTGTCTGGTTTATCCTTCTTGTTGCTTCCTAGTTTTGCTTTTCCATCTTGATACATCTGAGCCAGAGTGATTATCGATTTGCTATGAGAGTCAAACAACTAGCTTTTGACTGTAATTCTTAAATCAGCTTTTTTGCCATATGAAATGCGAAAAGATAGAACTCTATGATGTTCATTTAGGTTTTTTGTTCAATCTAAGGGAAAGAAAACTAATGATATCTTTGTTTCAGAAATAGGCCAAATTCTATGACTTGTAGGTTACCCTGTTTCTGCTTCTAATATGACTGCTTTTTTAACTGTTGCTGTGCAGATGTGGAGGACATAAGAGGCATGGGATTGCAGGTCTCAAAGCTTGAAACTGCGGATAATTCCAAGCAAGGTTTTTGTTCTGATAAAAATTGTCTTTCTAGTTGCTTTCCCTTTCCTGTAAAAATGCTTGGGATTTTCTTTGTGTTTTATATCTATCTCTAGGCCAGTTATGAAGTTTTGATGATGAAAGTATGCCATTTATGAAGTGGTTTTTTACTACTTTCATTGACGTATATCCAGGGAGAGAGAGATATTCCATCAGATCTTGGCTCACAGCTGCCTCTGCTAAGACTGGCCACAAAAAATGGAGTAGTCATGAGAAAGGTGCTGATGCAGGTTTGACTTCCCTACTTGCTTTGTTTGCTTCTGTCCAAATATTTATTGCCTCTCATCTTGCCTATTGTATGATTGAAGTATTGTTAATTAAACTGGTACTGAAACTCCATGGTGGTTGCATTGGCTGTGTTCTAACTCATGAAAGGTTTTTATAGGAATCTCTTTAATTTGCGTGACCTACAAATACTTGAGGACATTATAATTTGTTGTCTTAAGAGTGTTTTGCTCCTTTCTCTGACCACACAAGAGAAACTTAATAGAAATTTTACTGCTGCAGCACTGATGGATTGAAATCTATTATTTAATGCTTCTGTTAAAAGTTCAGGATAGACAAGAGGGGTTGCTTACCACTTCAAACCAAGAGGTTGTGAGTTCGAGTCTCCCCAAGAGCAAGGTGGGAAGTTCTTTGAGGAAGGATGATGGGGGTCTATTTGGAAACAGCCTCTCCACCCAAGGGTAGGGGTAAGGTCTGCGTACACACTACCCTCTCCAGACCCCACTAAGTGGGATTATACTGGGTTGTTGTTGTTGTTAAAAGTTCAGGATGATAGTTTTATGTTGCTTCATTTCAACTTATTCCAGCATCTGTTTCTGTGTTTTCAACAAATTATTATCTAAAAAGTATCACCAAACATGTATTGAATTCATGCTCCACTGATGACATGCTGGACTAATCTTTGGATTCAAGCTGCTTCTCTGATACTGCAGATAATGGTAAAAACGGTGTTGATGAACGTCAGGCTCAGCTGCACGGTGATTCAAGTACACCTTTTACTGAAATGACTGCAGCGTCACCCTCTGGTACTGCTGGTTCCGGACAGAGGGGAAGTCTTCCTCCTATGAACGAGCTTGATATGGGAGTTATAGGGTCTCTTCCTCCTGAGGTCTTTTCAGAAATTAATGACCTGTATGATGGAAAATTGACTCATTTTATTACTGAAAAGAGAAGCAAAGGTGAAGATACATTCCATAAAATTACAGATGTTGGTTTACCCAATTAGCTTATGTATATATCATGCGGTTATAAGCTTTTGCCTCAATTCTCGTATCTTTTAAATTTGGTGTATCAGAAAAAGAACAAGTTTCTTTTGCTTGCGCTGCTGCATCAGGTGAAGCTTTTGCTGCATGTGAGGTATCTTCTCCATTTTTTCTTTTCTTGGGCTGGCTTAGTATTTCCTAGTTTAATTTCAGTGATGGTTATCTCATTTCTACAACTTAATAGTGTTGATTTCTGGTGGCTATTACAGGAGAAGCAGTATAATGAAGAGGAAATCCAAGTGGTGGTTTCTTATCCTAATAAACTTTTTGTTGATATGAAAAATGAGCCAGTTTCTGATGTTAGTGTACCGAATCTGGACTTAATAAGGAACGCTCCCGTCTCAGGAGACAACAGTCTAATGCCCTCTTCTCTAAGTCAAGTAGACACCTCGGTTTTTCAAGAATTGCCTGAGGACTTGAGGACAGATATTCTTGAACTCCTTCCTGTACACAGGAACACTGATCTTCACTCGATACTTCGTTGGTATGTGCTAATAATCAGAGAAAAGCAGGTCCTTCAATTTCAAGCATTGACTTGTGGGTTGGAGATCCACCGGAATGGATTGACTTATTCAAAGCCAGCAACTGTCAGATTTTGTGGATTTTGGCAGAGATGTATCAAAGAGCAGGGGCAAAAAAACAGTTATCTTCTGTATTGCAGAGGACTATGTCTCAGATTTATATGGTCCCGGATGTGGGCACTGATGGATGGGCTGAGGCTGTTAACTGCTTATGCGAGCTTATCAAGCAGTATTTAAAATTAAAAATTTCAACAGATATTGAAGAGGTTTACATTTGTTCTTGCCTTTTAAGAAGGTATATACCAGAGACCACTGATGCATACATCTGACTTATCTGCAGTATATGTTCATTTTCTTCAGCACATTTATTTTGTTAGCACTTGCTTCTGAATTTCTCTTCCTCAGTGTTATTTTGAATTTCTTTCTTGATGTTATTGTAACACATGCAGAATCCAAGGTGATGAGAGGAAGGGCTGTAGTGTCCATGAAAAACTTAGGATAGAGTACTAGGTCTTCGAAGATTCATATAGGCTTCTCCTGTCATTAACCTTTAACTTGGCGACATTCTCCACAACAGTTGGTGACGAAGTTCTTAGATAATGACTGAAGGGACTCTTGAGAGCTGTCTTTTCTACTTCTTTCTTCTTTGTCTTCTTTTGGGCGCTTTGGTAAATACATTGACTAGCACAATGAGGAAATAAGCCTTCATACGCCTCATAAGATGATCTTTGTTGTTTGGATCAGTGGTAGTGGAGGCAGAAATGTATATAAGGGGATTCAAAAAATACTAGAATATGATTTTTGATTTTTGAATTTGAGACCTAAAAAAACTTTTGGACCCCCTTTATTGCTTTTTTATTTTATTTTTTTATAACCGTGGTGTCTGGGCTAGCTTGCACGCACCCGACTAATTCAACGGGTTACCTGCTACCTCCCACTAGCAACATGTACCAGGTAACTCTATCCACCAAAGCGAAATCACCTAGTGTTTTTTTGTTTCCGCAAGGAATTGAACCTGAGACCTCATGATTCTAACCCACTTTATTGATTACTAGGCCACACTCTTGGGTCCTCCTTTATTGCTTATATATAACCAAAAATTCGTTTTTACCCTATTTACCTAGTATAATTTTCAACGACGAGGATTCTGTTGAACCCCCTCCCTCCACCTCATTCCGCCACTGGTTAGAATATTTTGGAAATCTTTTACATTGTTTTGATAATATTTACTTGTTTTACCGACGTTCGGCGAAGCAGAGGGAGGCCTAAAAGGTATTGGGGAGAGGTGATTAGGCATGACATGGCTAGAATGCGGGTTTCCGAGGACATGACCCTTGATAGGAAAGTCTGGAGGTCTAGTATCAGGGTTGTAGGATAGGGGTCCCTAGAGTTTTCGTACTACTCTCCGGGGGTTGGGTGAGGCTTGGTAGGGCTATCCATAGATGATTTGTGTTTTGGATTGTGTCTCCCTTAGGGTAGTTATTTATGGTAGTTACTGTATGATATTATTGCATGCTATTTTATTTATGGTTCTTATGTTTAGATAATTATTTACGCTATTTTTGCTGGACTTACTAATGCTCTTTTGTTTTTGTTTTTGTTTTTGTTTTTCCTTTCCTTCATTGAGCCGAGGGTCGATTGGAAACAGCCTCTCTGCCCTTTCGGGTAGGGGTAAGGCTCGTCTACATATTACCCTCCCCAGACCCCACTTTGTGGTACTATACTGGGTAGTTGTTGTTGTTGTTGTTGTTTACTGTGAGTAGCTGCACAAGTAAACATGGTTGGAAATTGCAATGGGGCTAATACATTTTTTATTTTTATTATGAATGAAGGGCCTTTATAACGTTATTGAAATTGTGACATCAGGTTGACTGCATGGTCAAAAATTTTCGTAGAAGTTTACAACAAGATGCTTCCTCATTTTCAGGTAGCATAAGTAGTTCTTTTTTTTTTCTTGTTGAGATAGGTGTATCCATCATTAGTGTTATAAAGAAAAATATGGTTAGGATAATCTTCTTCCCAATCTTATCTTTCTGTTCACTGGAAATCATGAAATGTAGCTATACATGCAGCAAAGAATAAATGTGTTCAGGATGTTGGCCTTGGAAGATTATGTTACATGATACTCATTTCGGTCCTGTTATGGTTTCTGATTATGTGTTAAAGTCTGCTATGTTATCAAATTGTCAACTATTTTTCCTTGTTTATGACATGCACCAAAAGAATGATATAGACTTGTTTGCATTTTTGAAAGAATTTCTACTAGATATTGATTTGACTATATTTCCTTAGAAACTGGGTTGTCCTATTCTCATTAACACATTAATTGATCTGGTCTCTTCTAGATTTCTTTCTATTGTTCTAAGGTTAGCTTTACTCCTTAATGGTGTAAGATTCTACTATATGGAGAATACTTCCATTGTGTTGTTGAGGGAAAGGTGGGACAAAGAAAGCTCTACTTCGGGTAGCTGGGTGCATCAACCTCTTTCTTTCACAGCATGACTTTAACGAATAACTAAGTGCTGTCTTTTGGTTCTCATGTAAAATTCCAAAGCATGTTTTCTTTTCTATACAAAATAATAATATACGAGGGTGATGGTATTTCGTGTGAAAAAGCACGGGAAAAATATGATATATTGATGTTAAACATGATACAATGAGCCCTATATATAGACATAACCTATCCTACTCCTAATACATATTGAATTAGGGTTATTTTACTACTATTTACATATTCTAACACTCCCCCTCAAGCTGGTGCATATAAATCATATGTACCGAGCTTGTTACGTATGTAGTTAATACGAGGACCAGTGAGGGACTTGGTGAAAATGTCTGCAAGCTGATCATTTGACTTTACAAACTTTGTAGCAATATCTCCCGAGAGTATCTTTTCTCTGACAAAGTGACAGTCAATCTCAATGTGCTTAGTTCTCTCATGGAACACTGGATTTGACGCAATATGAAGAGCAGCTTGATTATCACACACAAGTCCCATCTGACTAACATCACCAAATTTCAGCTTTTTGAGCAACTGTTTGATCCAAGCTAGCTCACATGTCGCCATAGCCATTGCTCGATATTCTGCTTCTGCACTAGACCGAGCAACCACATTCCGTTTCTTGCTTTTCCAAGATACCAAATTTCCTCCTACTAAGACACAATATCCAGAAGTAGAACCTCTGTCAGAAGGCGATCCTGCCGAATCAGCATCGGAGTATCCAACGATCTGCTCATGGCCTCGATCCTCAAACAATAAACCTTTACCTGGAGTTGATTTTATATACCGAAGAATGCGAATAACTGCATCCCAATCACTATCACACGGAGAACCCATAAACTGGCTCACAACACTCACATAAAGGAAATGTCAGGTCTTGTCACTATAAGATAATTTAATTTACCAACTAACCGCCTATATCTTGCAGGATCGTTAAGAGGCTCCCCCTGTCCTGGAATTCGGATCCATCGGAGTGTCAACAGGTCTACAACCTGTCATTCCTGTCTCCTCAAGAATATCTAAGGCATACTTCCGTTGTGAGATTACAATACCTGAGCTAGACTGAGCGACCTCAATACCCAGAAAATACTTTAGTGTGCCCAGATCCTTAGTCTGAAAGTGTTGAAAGAGATGTTGCTTCAATTTAGTAATACCATCCTGGTCATTTCCGGTAATAACAATATCGTCAACATAGACCACCAGATAAATACAGAGACTCGAATCAGAATGCCGATAGAATACAGAGTGATCAGCTTCACTCTGAGTCATGCCAAAGTCCTGGATAACAGTGCTAAACTTACAAAACCAGGCTCGAGGAGACTGCTTTAGACCATAAAGTGACCGGCGCAAGCGACATACAAGGCCACGAGACTCCCCCTGAGCAACAAACCCAGGTGGTTGCTCCATATAAACTTCATCCTCAAGGTCACCGTGTAAAAACGCATTTTTAATGTCCAGCTGATACAGGGGCCAATGGCGAGCAACAACCATGGATAGAAAAAGGCGGACTGATGCTATCTTAGCCACGGGAGAGAAGGTATCACTGTAATCAAGCCCAAATATCTGAGTATATCCCTTGACAACAAGACGAGCCTTAAGACGATCAAGCTTACCATCTTGACCAACCTTGACTGCATACACCTAACGACAACCAACAGTAGATTTACCTGAAGGAAGAGAGACGAGCTCCCAAGTACCACTCGTATGTAAAGCAGACATCTCGTCAGTCATAGCCTGTCGCCACCTTGGATGAGACAATGCTTCACCTGCAGACTTAGGGATGGAAACATAGGACAAAGAAGATAGAAAAGCATAATAGGGTGGTGACAAACGATGATAACTTAAACCGATATAATGGGGAAAGGATTAAGGGTGGTCCGTATACCTTTCCGAAGTGCAATCGGAAGAGACAAGTCCGCAGTAGGAGCAGGGTCAGGTGCAGGATGTGAATCAACCGGGCCGGATGCTGGGCGAGGACGACGATAATATGTCAAGAGTGGAGTTTCTATAGCGGAGAGTCTACGAGGAGCCACACTAGACTCTCCAACGGTTGGAATGGGTAAGACTTCTGTAGCGGAAGGTGAAGTTTGAGCTATAGTAGACTCGGGTGAGAATTCTGTGGCGGAAGGTGAAGGAGGAGCTATAGTAGACTCCATAAAGGCCGGTATAGGTAAAACCTCAGATATATCAAGATGGTCAGAAGAGGTAAAGAAAGGTTTAGACTAAAAAAATGTGACATCAGCTGACATAAGGTACCAACGAAGATCAGGTAAATAACAACGATAGCCCTTCTGGACACGAGAATAACCAAGGAAGACACACTTGAGAGCACGAGGAGCTACCTTATCTTTCCTAGGGGCTAAGTTATGAACGAAACAAGTGCTCCCAAAAACACGAGGGGGAACAGAGTATAAGGGTGACTGGGGAAACAATACCTCATGCGGAATCTAATTCTGGATGGGAGATGATGGCATCCGATTAACCAAATAACAAGATGTGAGAACTGCATCGCCCAAAAAACGCAGTGGAACATGAGATTCAATGAGAAGTGTGCGAGCAGTCTCAATAATGTGTCTATTTTCTCTCTGCAACCCCATTTTGCTGAGGGGTATAAGGACAAGAGGTCTGATGAATAATTCCTTGAGAAGTCATAAACTGCTGAAATAGAGAGGATAAATATTCTAAGGCATTATCACTGCGAAAAGTGCGAATAGAAACACCAAATTGACTTTTAATTTCAGCACAAAAATTCTAGAATATAGAAAACAACTCAGAAATCTTTCGTTAAGAAAATCCAAGTACATCTTGAATGATCATCAATGAAACTAACAAAATAACGAAATCCCAAGGTTGAACTGACTCTACTAGGACCCCATATATCCGAATGAACTATAGAAAAAACAGACTCTGCACGACTCTCAATACTACGAGGAAAGGAGGCTCAGGTATGTTTTCCGAGCTGACATGACTCACACTCTAATGTGGTTAAACTAGACAAACTAGGCACCATCTTCTGAAGCTTGGACAAGATAGGATGTCCTAAACGACTGTGAAGTAGGTCTGGAGGATCTGCAACTAGACAGGCCTTGGAGGATTTTAGTGAATTAAGGTAGTAGAGTCCTTCTGATTCAAGTCCTGTTCCAATCGTCTGTCCCGTACTGCGATCCTGCATAATAAAAGAATCATTAATAAAATATATACCGCAATGGAGGGCACGAGTCAAACGACTAACATATGCAAGATTAAAAGGACAGCCAGTGACATAAAGAACGGAATCTAGAGTGACAGAGGGTAGGAGATTCGCTTGTCCAACTCCTTTTGCTTTAGTTTGAGACCCATTGGCTAAAGTAACGTTGGGAAGAAACTGTGAATAGACAATATTTGACAAAAGGGATTTATTACCAGAGATATGATCAGAAGCAGCTGAGTCCACAACCCATTGTTCAAGAGGACTAGACTGGGAAACACAAGTAAAAGAATTACCGGCAACAGAAGTATCAGTCTGAGCAATAGAGGCTACTTGTGGAGATGTCTGTTTACTTGCTCGATATTGAAGGAACTCATTATACTCCCCTTCAGATACAGAAAATCCCTGGTTACCTGTAGGCTCGGTCTGAACAACACAAGCATTTTTGGGTGGTTGACCATGTAAAGAATAGCACACGTCACGAGTGTGACAAAGTTTATGACAATAAGAACACTTGGGTCTAGATCTTCCAAAACGACCTCCTTCTCGTCTATTCTCCATAGTGTGAGATGCCCGATTGTCCACTGATTGGGATACGAGGATAGATGAATCAAGTGTCTGTGATGAGCTCACTGGGTGACTTGGTGCTGCAGCAAGGCGAAGTAATCGAGAGAATAATTCATCAACTGTGGGGACAGTCGGACTAGCCAAAATATGATCGCGTACTGAGTCGAGATCATTAGGAAGCCCAGCAAGAGTAAGAACTAGAAACAACTTTTGTCGTTGCTCTTGCTGCTTTGCAACGCTAGCAGAAACTGGCATCAACGTCTCAAATTCCTCCATAACTGCCTGTACTTTTCCCAAGTAAGTAGACATATCTAATTCCTGTTTCTTTAAATTTGTCATCCGCGATATCACATCATAGAAACGAGATATGTCATTAGTGTATAAAGTACGAGCATTTTCCCAAACCAAATAACATGTCTGGAACGGACGAAACAAGGGCATCAACTTGGAATCAATAGATCGCCACAAAATACTGCATAATTGAGCATCGATCTTCTCCCAATGTGCTTTATCTTTTTCATCTCCTTCACTAGACTCCTTGATTAGATGATCTTGAACACCTTGACCTTTACACCACAACTGGACAGACGGAGCCCAAGCTAAAACTGTTGGAACCTCCCATTAAAGGTTCTGAGGTAATCATAACACCGGAATTGCCAGAAGCCGAGTTTTTAGGCCCGAAAGCATCGACTCCCAAAGACACCGTGAAAACTTGCTGAAACAGATGAAGGAAATACTGTTTTTGCCGGAAAATTACTGTAGTTGCCGGAGAAATTCAAAGTGATCGGAATTGAAAAGTAAAAATATGGGTAGGCTCGGAATTCTCAGGCGAACAGGCTGTCTCAAGAAAATTTTTCCAAAAAATTGCCGGAAAGTGGTTCACGCGCCGGCGCGTGGCGTCAGAGGATCTGAAGGCGCGTGAGAGCGCGTGAGGATGTGTTTGCCGGAGCTGTTCAATGGGGTTTGGTCGCCGGACTATGACGGATCTTGTGGTAGTGTTTGATTTTGCACAACACTGACAGGGAGAGAGATAACGTAAAAAAGCTTTGAAAAAGTTGTCGGAAAAATAAGGCATGGCTGACTTCTGCTTTGTATTTTGGTTCTCGGATGTATCTCACCACTAAGGCTCTGATACCATGTGAAAAAGCACGGGAAAAATATGATATATTGATGTTAAACATGATACAATGAGCCCTATATATACAAATAACCTATTCTACTCCTAATACATGTTGGAATATGGTTATTTTACTACTATTTACATATTCTAACAGTAAGCATATTGTGTGCGATGACAATCTTACAGTAATCACCACATAATAATAATGATACCTCATTTACGAATATTAGAAAATGTTATTAAGGTCTACCTATCTAGGTTTTTATATGGGTCAAAATTTTGCCCAGCGTATCTAACCATGTTGCCACACCTATCAAAAACTCCATCAAGTCTGAAAATGGGGAGTGCCCTATTAGTTGGTCTGCAGACAGGTTTTGCATGGAAAATTGTTCCCATCTATCTTTCAGTTAACAAGCGGTGTCACAGGTGTTGCTGTTCTTTTTCTTAAGCCTGTAATGGTGTCACTGCGCGTTAAGTTGTGTCTTCCTTTCCCCTTGTAATATAAGGGCGTCAACTTAAGTAGTTTAAATGCTGCATTGATATCGATTTTGGGCTATTCTGGTTGAAGAAGTTCTTTGCAGCAAAATAGCTTCTTTTATTCCTCATTTAAAACTAGTAAGTGCAGAACTTTCAACTATTGGTAGAATCTCTGTTTTCACATTGGAATCAGAAGATTTGCTTAGAAAGGTTAAAATATAAACTGAGGGAATCTTTCTGATCGAAGTCTATTGTTATAAAATCTGGAAGAATGAAAGGGTGGAATAGCAATACGGTAAAATGAGAGTGACATCTTAAAAAGTCTCTGATTTGAAACCATCAGTTTAATGCATCACATTCTTTTTCACTAGTAAATTCAGGTTTAGAATCTGTTTTAACAGTTATAACAGTGAATTCGGGAGCTAGCCTTATAATGTTTTTGAAACCATCAGTTTGGATATATTGCATTATATTTCACTATTATATTCAAGTTTAGATTCTGTTTTAACAGTGAGTTCGTGAGCTAACCTGATCAAGTTTTTATCTCCACTTGTAGGCATCGGTTAGTGAGAACTATGGTGGCAGCTTTTGTATAGCCTCTGTGATGGAGTGATGCGTGGCATGCCTTCTTTGCCAAGTAAAAGTCTCAGGTGCTCTACGGCAACAAGTCCGGGTTCTGTTTTCTCACTTGCTCCACTTGTAATTGGATATAGTTGCAAAGGACCTCTGGTATAAGAAGTCACACCTGGTCTACCAGAGGATCATGCAATTTTTTATCGGTATAACATGAAGTTAGCAGAGCCCCGTTATCTTTGACGTCCTCTCTTCCAAGATAGTGGCTTCGGTCATGCAGGTGAGCACTAATTCATTCTACACTAGGAATCTTGCTTTTGAATTTCCAGAAGTATGACTAGTTTATTCATGAGCATTTAATGAAAATGTGAACACTCTATATTAGCTTTCTTGCTATTGACTTCCCTGTCAATTCACTTATTGAACATGTATGTTCGATTTCTCTTCTTCCCTTCCTCGTATGGCTCGAAAAGACCTAGATCTGTCATTACCTTTATGATTCTTCCTGTTAAGATTTCTGAAGCTCTCAAGTATGTCCTTTTTTGTTGAGGATTTTGTAAACTTCTACGGATTGTAATGCAAGATCGGATAGAGACGGTTGTTTGTAATCCACTCCCATTTGTCAAATTCTGTGTCTTCATTTCATTTTCATATGTTACTTCAAGTACTTACATCTTTCACCAATTCCTTTTTTATGCTTCAAAACAAAGTTGAAATCCTAATCATACAGAGTGGGGGGTATATATTGGGTCTGAAAGATGTCTCCCCAGGTTAAGCTGACAGAGCTGGAGATCATGGTAGGTAGGTACCTGTGTGTTTTGAGTGTGTTGCTTCCAATTCTTGTAGGTACATTTGTCTTTCCTCTTTGCTTGAAGTCACATATGACTCTATTTCTCTTTGATTGTGAAATAATAATTTGTATGATTCTCCTGCAGATTTGCAGGCAAAAATAATATGATTTGTTAGGTATCTGGAAGTTTTTAGTTGATACTTGAGGCAGATTAGCTACTTCCTTCAATGTATCGGGCACCTTTGGAATGCTCTCATTTAAATCTGCTGTATCTGAATATTGCCTGCTGTTATTGCCCTACACTTTCTATTTCATTCTGATACAATCGGATGATTATTGTAGTTAGTCTGACTGCTGTCTCTTTTCTCTTAGGTGGTTGCTTTCAGCGTTGGATGCACATACGTGCACCTGACGGATGGTGAAGGATCTGAGATTTTTTTTACGGGAGTTTAAACCCTCTATTCACACACTGACTGCTACTGAAGACCGTATCTCTGTCACTTTGTAAAGCAATAAAATGGGTCGATGAGGTGAAAAAGGTGTTCTCTTTAAAATATTAGCTTTGTGAACTAATATCTGGAAGTATGAAGCGTTCTTGCTAAACAATAAAAAGTCTTAAGTTCATCAGCAACTGGGATTGGATCCTTTGTGCGACACTACTTTTACACAGGCTGGTTTCTGTAGGTTTGCTGAGCGTAGGTGTAAACCATTTGTTACAATAACAAAACTTGAAAACGCAAATTGGATCTTTCAAAGGTATAATAAATTAACGATAAACTTCAAGATTAGTTGGAAAATCATTCAGGAAAGGAAAGAATGAGAGAATTAAGTACTACTCGTACTATTAAGTATGAGACGTTTAATTTTGTTCTTTTTCGTTGAGTGGAACAAAGCACCGTCAATTTCATGAACAAGTACCTATTTTATGTTATAACTAGTCATTTGCTTACGCTTTGCACGATCTTATAAATAGAATATGAATGAAATGTTATGAAATAATATAAGAACAAGAACAATAATACAAGAACAAGAACAATAGAGAGAAAAGTAGAGAGAGGAGTATTCTTATTGATACTTTGGGATGATTTACAATGGGTAAGATCCCTCTATTTATAGGAATAGAAAAGACTTAGCCTCAAAGTAAAACTCTTCTATAAGATAGACATTCACTCTAATTAGAGTTCTATTTATAACATTCCCCCTTGAATGTCTATTCAATAATGTGCCTCGTTAAAACCTTAACTAAAACAAAACCCAATGGGAAAAAATTAAAGAAAAGGAAAAAGAGTATACATGTTTGAATATGCGCCTATTGGTTGCCTCGTTAAAAACCTTGCAAGGAAAACCCATTGGGACAAAACCTTGTAAGGGAAAAAGAGTGCAACGCGCATTAACTCCCCCTGAAAAGAGCATCAATTCATATCCTTGAGTCTTCGCATTCCGATCTTGTGAACCAGCTTCTTGAAGGTTGACGTTGGTAGAGATTTTGTGAACAAATCAGCCATATTATCGCCTGAACGAATCTGTTGCACATTGATATCACCATTCTTTTGAAGATCATGTGTGAAAAATAACTTTGGTGAAATATGCTTTGTTCTATCTCCTTTTATGAATCCTCCCTTCAATTGAGCTATACACGCTGCATTGTCTTCATACAAAGTCGTGGGTAGTTTGTTACACTTCAAACCATATTTGTCTTGAATATGATGTATTATAGACCTCAACCACACACACTCCCGACTTGCTTCATGAATAGCGATTATCTCGGCATGATTAGATGAAGTAGCTACAATTGATTGCTTAGTCGATCGCCAAGATATGGTGCTGCCTCCACAGGTAAACACATAACCCGTTTGAGATCGAGCCTTGTGTGGGTCAGATAAATATCCAGCATCAGCATAACCAACAAGATCAGGACTGCAATTATTGCTATAAAATAAGCCCATGTCGGTAGTCCCTTTTAAGTACCGCAATATATGTTTGATCCCATTCCAATGTCTCCTTGTGGGAGCCGAGCTATACCTTGCTAAGACATTAACTGAAAAGGTTATGTCAGGCCTTGTAGTATTTGCAAGATACATTAGTGCGCCAATTGCACTAAGATATGGTACTTCAGGACCAACTAGCTCTTCATTCCTTTCTTGCGGTCGGAATGGATCTTTATTCACATCAAGTGATCGAACAACCATCGGAGTACTTAAAGGATGTGCTCCATCCATGTAAAACCGTTTCAGTACCTTTTCTATATAGGTAGATTGATGAACAAAAATTCCGTTTGCCAAATATTCAATTTGCAAACCAAGACATAATTTTATCTTTCCGAGATCTTTCATCTCGAATTCATTCTTTAGATAATCAATTGCCTTTTGGAGTTCTATGGGGGTTCCAATAAGGTTTATGTCATCGACATATACGGCAAGTACAACAAATTCCGACGTTGTTTTCTTTATGAAAACACACGGGCAAATGGCATCATTTATATAGCCTTCTTTTAATAAATACTCACTAAGACGATTATACCACATTCGTCCTGATTGCTTTAGACCATACAAGGATCTTTGCAATTTGATTGAAAACATTTCCCGGGACTTTGAATTATGAGCGTTTGGCATTTTGAGTCCATCGGGAATTTTCATGTATATCTCATTATCCAGTGAGCTATAAAGATAGGCAGTAACCACATCCATTAAATGCATGTCAAGCTTTTCAAGGACAGCAAAACTAATGAGATAACCAAAGGTTATGGCATCCATTACAGGCGAATATGTCTCTTCATAATCGACACCAGGCCTTTGAGAAAAACCTTGTGCAACAAGGCGTGCCTTATATCTTTGTACCTCGTTTTTCTCATTTCTCTTGCGTACAAAGACCAATTTATAGCCAACAGGCTTAACACCATTAGGTGTTTCAACTATAGGGCCAAAAACTTCATGTTTTGCCAGTGAATTCAATTCCGATTGGATTGCTTCTTGCCATTTTGGCCAATCATGTCTTTTTCGACATTCTCCAAAGATTGAGGTTCAAGATCCTCACTTTCTTGCATAATGCTAGATGCGACATTAAAAGCAAAGACATAATCCACCACTATATCCACTCGATTAAAATGTGCCTCAATATCGATTGGATTTATTGATAGTTCCTTATTTTCTTGAGTCTCGGGCTCAATGGATTCTTCATGAATCTCAGAATTTATTAAATCATGAATTTCCTCATGAGATTCTTTCGTAGTGTCATTTTGATCGTTTGCTTTCCTCTTTCTAGGATTTCGATCTTTGGAACCTAATGGCCTGCCACGCTTCAGGCGTGCATTCGACTCATTGGATATGACACTAGATGATTGTCCAACAGGGACATCAATACGGATTGGAACATTCTCCGCGGGGATGTGGGATTTTGTTATCCTTTTCAAGTCCGTAAATGCGTCAGGCATTTGATTTGCTATTCTTCGCAAATGGATAATCTTTTGAACCTCTTTTCACAAATAGAGGTATGTGGATCAAGATGAGATAATGATGCATTTTCCCACAAAGTTTCCCGTTTGGTTTCACCAACTTCTCCCCCTAATTTTGGGAAAAGTGTCTCATCAAATTGACAGTCTGCAAATCGTGCAGTGAACAAATCCCCTGTCAATGTTTCGAGGTAGCGAATAATGGAGGGCGATTCAAACCCAACATATATTCCTAACCTTCTTTGCGGACCCATTTTGGTGCGGTATGGCGGTGCTATAGGCACATATACTGCACATCCAAAGATTCTTAAATGGGATATATTGGGTTCATGACCCAAAACCAATTGCAACGGGGAATATTTGTGATAATTCGTCGGTCTGAGACGAATTAGCATTGCTGCATGCAAAATGGCGTGACCCCATACCGAAGTGGGCAGCCTCGTTTTCATGAGTAATGGTCTTGCAATCAACTGCAGGCGTTTAATTAAAGATTCTGCAAGACCGTTTTGAGTGTGAACATGAGCTACAGAATGTTCCACTTTTATCCCAATTGATAAGCAATAATCATTAAATGCTTGGGATGAAAACTCAGCAGCATTATCCAGTCTAATAGACTTGATTGGATTATCAGGAAATTGTGCTCGTAGTCGAATTATTTGCGCCATTAGTTTTGCAAACGCAAGGTTGCGTGATGACAACAGGCACACATGAGACCATCTACAGGATGCGTCTATTAGGACCATAAAATATCTAAAAGACCCACTAGATGGGTGAATAGGTCCACAAATGTCCCCTTGTGTACGTTCCAAAAACGTAGGTGACTCAGTCCCAACCTTTGTTGGTGATGGTCTTGTAATTAACTTTCCTTGATAACAAGAAGTGCAAGAAAATTCATTATTTAAAAGAATCTTGAAATTCTTTAACGGATGCCCATATGAGCTTTCTATAATCCGTCTCATCATGATTGATCCAGGGTGTCCCAATCGATCATGCCAAAGTACAAAAGTATTGGAATCAGTAACCTTTTGGTTTACTGTTGAATGTGCCTCAATTGCACTAATTTTTGTCCAATACAGGCCACAAGATAAAGACGGGAATTTCTCAATAACCCTCTTTTGGCCAGAGACATTCTTTGTAATGATGAGATATTCAAGATTATTCTCATCTATTGTCTCAACATGATAGCCATTCCGGCGTATATCTTTAAAACTCAACACTTAGACTTGGAGGAGAACATTGCATTCTCTATGATAAACATTGTTCCTCTAGGCAGAGTTATAGTTGCTCTTCCGGAGCCTTCAATCAATTTACTACTACCAGAAATTGTAGTAACATCTGCCTTACACATACTTAGTTGAGAGAAATATTTCTTTTCTTTGAGTATCGTATGTGTAGTACATGAATCAACTAAACAAATATTTGATCCAAGTTTGCTTTGTGAGATATCCATATTTATTTTCCCATGGTTTGACATACAAAAGAAATACACGAACATGAGAATAAACAAATTCAATCCGTTTGTTTCACATTTAAACAATATTTTTAAAATCTGCTGAGGTTAGTCGATTAACTTAGTTGATAGTCGACTATCTTGGGAAGCAGTAATTAGGTTAGTCGACTACCTAAATCAGATAGTCGACTATCTTGCCTTGCGAAAAAGTCCAGTTTTAATGCTAAATATTAGTTAGTCGACTAACTAAGTTGATAGTCGACTAACTTAGTAAACAGTCATCAGGTTAGTCGACTATCTAAATCAGATAGTCGACTATCTTAGCTTGCGGAAAAATTCAGTTTTAATGCGAAATTTTAGATAATCGACTAACTGTTAGGTTAGTCGACTAACTCTACTGGAAAATAAAAATATCTTTGAAATTTAAGGTTATTGAAACATTCTAAAGAACTAATACTAACATTATATCATAAACTAACCAATACGAGCTGATACTAATGACTATTAGTTTATTCACTAACTAATACAAATAAGTAAAATAAAATCAAACAATTCCATCTTCCTTCATCACAGATCCATCACCGATTAAGTGGTCTATTTTCCCCTCAGGGTGCTCAAAGAAGTCTGCCACATCCAGGTGGGTGATGTCAAAATTGTCGTCAGAGACAAAATTTGTTTCAGGGCCTTTATTCTTTAGAGATGCTTGATAAAGATCAAGCAAATGTCTTGGTACATGGCAAGCTTTTGACCAGTGCCATTTTCCACCGCAACCATAGCATATAGTTTCTGAACTATTTGCCTTTGGATTCTCATAATCCCGTTTCTGCTTTTGGTGGTTATTTCTCTTTGGGGGGTGATGGACATCAGGGAAATTTCTTCCTTTTCTACGTCCACGGCCATGACCCCGATTACGACCACGACCATGATTAAAGCCATAGCCTTTTCCATGCTTGGCATAATGAGAATACACCTTATCTGCTTCAGGAAATGGTGTAGACCCAGTGGGTCGATTTTCGTAATTTCTCATGAGCAGGTCATTGTTTCGCTGAGCCACAAGGAGAAGAGAAATCAGTTCAGAGTACCTTTTGGAACCTTTCTCTCTGTACTGTTGTTACAGTACCATATTGGAGGCATGAAACGTTGTAAACGTTTTTTCAAGCATATCATAATCAGAGATATTATCTCCATAGAGTTTCAATTTAGAAGTAATTCTGAACATTGCAGAATTATATTCAGAAACAGACTTAAAGTCTTGGAGCCTCAGATGAGCCCAATCATATCGTGCTTGTGGCAGAGTGACCAACTTCAGGTTGTCATATCTCTCCTTTAAGCCTTTCCACAAGATGAGTGGATCTTTGACTGTGAGATATTCAATTTTCATACCTTCATCAAGGTGATGGCGCAAGAAAATCAAGGCCTTAGCACAGTCTTGGGTGGATGCTTTATCTCTGTCTTTAATGGCGTCTCCAAGACCCATAGCATCTAAGTGGATTTCAGCATCCAACACCCATGTCATATAGTTCTTGCCCGAAATTTCAAGGGCAACGAACTTTCTTTTTATAATATCAGACATAATTAAAACCAAATTCGGAAAAAGGGAAATACCTTAATTTTCTCAAGAGGATTCTTGAGACGGTAGAGTCTCGTGCTGATAACGTGTTATGAAATAATATAAGAACAAGAACAATAATACAAGAACAAGAACAATAGAGAGAAAAGTAGAGAGAGGAGTATTCTTATTGATACTTTGGGATGATTTACAATGGGGTAAGACCCCTCTATTTATAGGAAGAGAAAAGACTTAGCCTCAAAGTAAAACTCTTCTATAAGATAGACATTCACTCTAATTAGAGTTTTATTTATAATATGAAATTTGTTTTTAAATTTCTTATAATATAAAAAACAATCTTGACTATTCAATTCTCTTTCCTATTCTTCAGTCATAACATTATCTATTGTGATGTAATTGCATTTCCAAAGTTGATTACTTCTTTCTAAATTCTTCTAGACTTGCTTTCTCTAATTGTCCACACATTAAAGGGTAGTTTTACTCCTTTGCAAGTACTTCCTCCGGCTAATTTGAAGGTTTAAATGATGGGACTAAATCTTCTATCAATAAAGATAAAAGAGAATATTAACTATTGACATTGATACCTTAATTGTTTTGATGAC
This sequence comes from Nicotiana benthamiana, assembly GCA_034376525.1. Classification (NCBI taxonomy): domain Eukaryota; kingdom Viridiplantae; phylum Streptophyta; class Magnoliopsida; order Solanales; family Solanaceae; genus Nicotiana; species Nicotiana benthamiana. The sequence continues at coordinate 159,176,015 of CM067339.1, forward strand.
TTCCTACATCGTGCCACAAAATGATACCATCACTATTAAGCATTTCAATTTTGAAAACAAAAGATCTATGAAAGAAATATTGTATATATTGAAACATAAAATTCAGCACAACAAATAGTTCTGTGTTGTTAAAAATTCAACATAAGGTTTAATTTTCTATTTCTATAATATCTTTGCATTATACTTCATTTTCATTCTTTTTCTATTTTTGTATTTGAAGTATTTTTGAATTTTCAAAATAACTTACTAAAGGAAAAAGAGAGAAAATTAAATATAACCTTTAAAACACTTAATGAATATTGAGAAAATGCCATTATCACAATATTCAATCAATATTCACCTGAACAAATTTTTTTGTTGTATTTCTATGTATTTTTGTGATATTATATTAATTCAAGAATACAAAATATATGTTCGGTACCAAAAATTCAAGGTAAAATTAACATAAACAAATCATTTCCTCAAAACTGAAAGACAAAGTGGAATTATACTGGGTTGTTATTAGGGGTGTACATAGATCGGGTTGATTCGGATTTTACAATTACCAAACCAAACCAATTGTGTCGGGTTATTAAATCTAAAGACCAAACCAAACCAATAAATTCGGGTTTTTCAATATCGGTTTTTCTCGGATTTTTTCGGGTTTTCGGGTTATTCGTGTTTTTTCGAATTTTGTTCCGGTAAAATCTTCATAGAACAAAATATATAACGTATGCTCAAAATGTTTCTTTAATCCTAGTAAGATACAACTATATAAAGTATTTTTCAAGAAAATAATACAAAATATGAGATATTTCATGACTCATGACATTATCCTAAAATATTCAATAATAAAAAATAATAAAATTATGTACTATAAATATTGCTAATTAAAAAGTCATAATAAAAATAAATAAAGCACTAATTCATGCTAAACTAGGCTAAACTAGATAGACTCATGAGGGAGTATTAATTATATGCCTAACAGCTAAAGAAAAATAAAAATAGGTTATGTATTTTCATCTAAATTATTGAAAAATAAAAAATAGACATTTAATACATTCCCGTTCGCAATATTGAATTGAATGTCTTTTGTTAGCATTAGCATTGATTGCTAGCATTATTTAATTTACTAATATTAATGGCTATAAAACTTATTGAAGCATTCAAAAGTTCTAAATCAAACCTTGAAATAATACTTTAAAAGATAAAATTATGAAATTTTTTAAGAAATATTTATAAATTACATTACAATAAGTATATTTATATTAAATATATCTAAAATTGCTATATATGTAATGTCGGGTTGGTTTAGTTTCGGTTTGACTTTCTTTAGTTAAAACCAAACCAAACCAATTATGGTCGGGTTTTTTTCCAAAACCAAACCAAGTCAAACCAAACCATAGTCAGATTTTTTTTCTCGGTTTGACTCGGATTATCGGGTTGGTACGGTTTATCGGTTCTCTGTGTACACCCCTAATTGTTGTTGTTGTTGTTGAAAGACAAAGGAGAAGAAGTTGAAAGAGGAGGAGGAAGAAAAGTCAGTAATTCCCATTCCGCTCTATTTAGACCCATTCATATATAAAATTTTTATTCAGGCCTATTCATTCTAGAGAAATCTAAAACCACAAATAACAATATAATTATCAAGTACAACATCATATTGCGCAACATAATCTATAGATTTTCATATTTTGCAGAAAAAAAGTAATAAAATATAACATTTTTAATTATAACAACAACAATACCCCAGTATAATCTCACATGTGTGATCTGTGACATTCTTAATTACAAACATAAGTATTCTCCCACTTGACACACGAAGAGGAATCAATTGACACGATCACATATACATCCCCCATTCAAATTCTAGATTGAAAATAAGAATTTAACTACGTAAAACACTCGTGTAATCTAAATGGCATACATATATGTAAGTTGTAACAGAAATACATATATATAAGTTGTAACAAAAATTGATCTCATACATATACACTACCATATAGACAGTGAGCACAAATTTATGAGAAGAAAGCAAGAGAATACAATAGATGCTTATATATTTTCGATTGTTTTGCTGGTATCTCACTCTTTAAAATGGTCCCTACAGGAATACCCTTAAAATCCTCAGATCAGGCATATAGATAAGTTTCAACTATTTGTCACAAAAAATAAAAATAGTTTATTTAATACAAAATTAAAAATTATTTTTTAAAGAAGGCACAACCCATTTCAGGATATGTTTAAGTATTGCTCTCAAAAGAACGTTGCAAGGTGAGATAAATATAAGTTTGGAATGATAGTAAAAGTAGCAAAACAAAAACAGTCAATACTAAAGTAAGAATTACCTTAAATTGGTTAAGAGGCTACATAGGCTATCGATGTTGCTTGGATAAATTAAAGACATGAACCTTGTCACTTTGCTTTTTTCCAAAGCGCTGATGGTGTAATTTTTTAATTTTTTTTTTATATATAAAGCTTCGATGGTACTCACAGAATGAGAAGTGAGGAGTTGTAACCGATTGATTACAATAAGTTGTTACGTCTCTTTAGGGACATCCGTTAAAATATTGATAACAGCTGCTTCCATGAAACGATTGTACTCTCTAGTAAATGACTTAAGAAACGTTTCAAGCAACAATTGTTTCTTGTGTAATATATTTTTTTATTTATTGAATGTGAATGAAAAAGGTGAAAATGTCAAAAAAGGAGGAAAAAGATAAATACAATTGCTGGATATAAAAGGACATCACATAACATTTTCAGTGCCCAGCTTTATTAATATATATAGATTGGCAAATTAGATGCTTAGTTAATATTTTGGGCCTAGTAGATTTTCTCTTTCTTTTTATAGTTTGGCCCAAATACAAATTAGGAATTAGAAGCCCATTCATTTGTATTTTCTTCATCTTTCGGGGTCACTATAAAAAGTGAAGACCAAGTATGTCCAAGTATGTAATAGAACAATTATTCATTTTGAGGTATACAGAATAGTTGTTGCTCTCTAAGCTTCTGCTCGCAGTAAATATGGTGTAAGGCCTGGTTCTCAATCTTTCTCATTTCTTCTACTTTCTTCTCATATTAACACGATATCAGAGTTAAGATCCATCTAAATCTCATGCTGAGAGTTTGATTGACCCCACACTCGTCCTCTATCATTAGTTTTACGTATACTTCGTCTGGTTTTTGATTTTTTGATATTCGTGGTTTGGTGGTACTTTTCTGCTCGATTTTTTCTCCAATATCGTGTTCAACCGTCTTCTCTGGTGCATAGCAGTAGTGAATTTCATTTTCAGACGATTTCAAGGATTTCGACTGAAATTAGGCATTTGGTTGTAATGCAATTCTATGATAGTGGTTGATATTGAAGTGTTTTTCTGGTTGAAGGCCATAGCTCTTTCCGGCTGCGAAAGAGATTGGTCACATCAACTTCATCTTTCACTACTTCTTTGTATCTACTTGCATGACCTAGGTTCTCTATATAATTGATTGTCAATCTGATAACATGACCAACAAAACTACTAATTCTTCTTCAACTCTTGTTATTTCTCGCACTGTCTTCCATGAGGATGATTATACTCATCCATGTCATCCTCTCTATGTGCACCCATAAGTTGTTTTAGGGACCTCGTTTGTTTCCACTCCGTTTGATGGAATAGGATATGGAAGTTGGTGGCATAATATTTTGTTTCACTTTCAATTAGAAACAAACTAGATTTTATAAATGGAAACTCCCAGAAACCTTCATCTACTTCACCCCTTGCCAGACAATGGCAGAGGTGTAATGACCTTGTCATTTCCTGGTTAGTAAACTCATTGTCTAAAGAAATATTGCGGAGTATGGTGTATTTCGAGTTTGCTAGACAAATTTGGAATGAGTTGGAAGAGAGATATGGTAAGGCTGGCGGTGTTGGAGTTTTTGAACTTAAGAAAGCGTTGTCACATATTTCTCATGGGGTCTCTTGACATAGCCTCATATTTCAGGAAGATCAAACAGTTATGGGATGAAATAGCTTCCTTATCTGCTGGTCGAACTATGGTGTGTTCTTGTGGGGCCAAGTCTGCTGAATATGAGGAACAAATGGCTTATCAGACTTAATGTGTTTAAATGATACGTATGTCCAAACACCAGAAGCAATATACTTATGATGAACCATTTACTTCAGTAGGAGCTGTGTATAGCATTCTATGTCTAATGAGAAGTAGAGGAATGTGTCTGCTACAACTCAGTTTCCTTCTACTTCTGCATCTTTTAATGTTGGAGTGTCCTGGCAGAGTTAGCCCTCTTAAGTGAATTTTGAATCATCTAAACCAAATGTCACCTACAAGTACCATAAGAAACCTGGACATACTCTAGAAAAATGCTACAAACTACATGGTTATTCCCCGAGTTTCAATTTTACTAAAACTCCTAGCATTATAAAGAGTGCTGCACATATCGAGGTCACCAACTATCTTGAATCTGGGACTGGTGACATCCCTAATGATCATGGTACTCTTCCATAGTCTGAAGACGTGTCTGCTATCCTTGGGCTTACCAAGGATCAGTATTCTCAATTGATGATGTTGCTTCAATAGTTAGACTTGTCTCCTTCTCCATCTACCTCAAGCCTAATAGGGTCAGCCAATTTTGCTGGTGAGTTAATTCCTCTTGGCGTGTCTTATGGTGCATGTATGTTGACCAAAGTGGATGATATAGTATGGATCATAGACTCTGGGGCTTCTGACCATATGACATCCACAAAAATTTACTATTTAGTGTGCAAACCTTACTTGTTCCATACTTTGCCTCTCTTCCAAATGGTTATAAAGTCAAAGTTACCAATATTGGGTCATTGACTCTATTGCCTGATTTGATATTGCACAATGTACTCTATGTTCCTAATTTTCAGTATAATCTCATTTCTGTCCATAAATTACTTTCTCATTCTGATAACATGGTACAATTTACCTAGGCTGTTTGTACTTTACAGGGCCCTTTAGTGAGGAAGCTAGTGGTACTTGGTAAACTGGACAATGGACTTTACAAGTTGTTCCAATATCTCATTGCTCCTAATCCAGATTTTTTTCTCCTAATCATTATGTTCTTTCAAATGTTTCAGTTTCTAATTTTTCTATTCATACTAGTGTAATTGATGAATGCTCAATTGTAAATACCATATCAACTATTGATAATATGAATAAAGCTAAAGTTCTCTGGCATTACAGACTTGGGAATATTCCTTTCTCCAAGCTGAAAACTATATCTGCTTTAAATTGTAAATTTCCTTTTAAACAATCCTTTAGTTGTTCTGTTTATCCATTAGCCAGGCAAACAAGACTGCATTTCCTTGATAGTAGTATATAGTCCACTTATCCATTCCAATTAATTCACATATATACTTGGGGACCTTGTTACACACCCACCTATTCTTGACATATCAAGTCAAGAGGGCGAGACTCCTAGCAATGGGGGGAAAGGGGAGTGGGTAAGCGGGCTCCTTTCACTTGACTGGTTAGTTAGGAGTGATATTTTGACCATTGTTGATGATTTCTCAAGGGCCTGTTGGACCCATCTTATGGGAGACAAGAGTAATTCTTTTGATTTACTCAAGGCTTTCATTGCCTTAGTTGAAACTCAATTCCTTACTAAGGTTCAAGCTGTCATAAGTGATAATGCCTTAGAAGTGGGGTCTACTACTTTAGGTTCCATTTTCATCTTTGAAAAAGGAATTCAACATCAGACTTCCTGTCCAAACACTCCTCAACAGAATGGAGTGGTGGAAAGGAAGCACAGACATTTGCTTGAAACTACCAGAGACCTGCTGTTTCAATCCCATCTTCCCGTTAGATTCTGGGGTGACTGTCTTCTAATTGCAACCTACTTGATCAATATGTTTCCATCCCCTATCCTAAATTACAAAAGCCTTTATGAGTTGTTATATGGTTTTGTTCCTTCTTATTCTTATTTTAAAGCCTTTGGTTGTTTGTGTTACTCTACTGTAATTAAGTTGTACAAGGATAAGTTTTCTCCCAAATCTATGCCATTTGTATTTGTGGGTTATCTCTTTGCTAAGAAAGGTTATGAACTCTGTAGCCTCACCTCCAAAACATGATTCCTCTTTAGAGATGTCATTTTCTTAGAACACATCTTTCCATTCTTGAAGGCTTCTGATCAGCCTTCTCACATTCTTTCTTCTCCGCTATCTACATGTTTTGATACTGATTGTTCTGTACCTCCTCCTTCTACTTCATCTTCTACTCCACCTCCTTTTTCCTCATCTATTGATCCTCCATCTCCAGTTTTACATCCTTCTCCTAGTCCCACTTCAACTCCCAGTACTTCACCTCTTGTTTCCCATGCTTCGTTCCCTCCTGATCCTTCACTTATTGATCATTCTGTTCCTCTTCCTTCTTCTACATTACTTACTTTGAGAAGATCCTCTAGACCATATAACCCCCTAGTTACCTCAATAGCTATGTTTGTCAGTCCTTATCCTCCAATTCTATTTCAGTCCCCTATATTTGTTAGTTGCATATCCTAGAGCCAAATTTATATTCCCTGGCAACAATTATTCCTGAGTGGAAAGATTCTATGAGGAATGAATTTGAGGCTTTGGAAGCCAATGGCACTTGGGAAGTTGTGGAGCTACCATATGGAAAGAAGCCTATTGGTGCAAATAGGTTTATAAAGCGAAAATAAGAATGATGTTAGTATAGAAAGGTACAAGGCTAGGTTGGTGGTCAGGGGTGACACTCAAGTGGAAGGGGTTGACTTCATGAAACATTCTTCCCTGTTATGAAAATGTCCACTATAAGACCTTAATTGTTGTGGCTGTCAAACAACATTGGAATTTATTACAGCTTGATGTCAATAATACCTTCTTGCATGGTGATTTTGATGAAGAGGTTTTTATGAAGCTTTCTCCTAGACTATCTGTTTCTGCTTCCACTTCTTCTACTTCTTTGGTCTGCAAGCTCCAGAATCCCTTTTTGGGTTGAGGTAAGCTTTCAGGCAATGGTATGTTAAGCTATCTCAAGCTCTCTCTTCCAGAGGTTTCATGTATTCTCTTAATGACTATTTTGTGTTCACTAAGGGATCTGGGGCTTCTTTAGTTATATTGGCCGTTTATGTAGATTATATTATCTTAACTGCTACTGATGTGTCAGAAATTTCTGCCCTGAAGAGTTTTCTTTATGATCTGTTCAAGATCAAGGATTTGGGTCTCCGTAACTATTTTCTTGGTATTGAAGCCTCTACACTTCTAGGGTTTTGCAGCATCAAAGGATGTTTATTCATGACCTCTTAGATGAGTTTCACTCTCTTGAATGTACCCTTGTCACATGTCCCCTTGAATTGAATGTGAAGTTGAAGGCCGAGGAAAGTGAACTTTTGCCTAAACCTGAAGAGTATAGAAGTCTCATAGGCAAGCTGAATTTTTTGACCCTTTTGAGACTTGACCTCAGTTTTGCAGTCCAAATGACTGAAGTTATTTGGCTATCCAAGTTGGTGTCTGATTTTGGTGTACTTCTTTCCTCTCCTATGCCTGTATTTTGTGATAGCCAAGATACCCTTAACATTGCAAAAAATCCTATCTTTCATGAGAGGACGAAGCACATAGAACTGAATTGTCATTTTGTGCATGCAAAACTTGGAGATGTGCTGATCTCTCTGGTTCACACTCTAGTGCCTCTCAAGCTGGTGATTTACTTACCAAGGTTCTACCTGGTCCTGCTCATCACTTAGACACTCGCAAGTTAGGATTTTTGTCACCCTCCAACTTGAAGGGGCTGGTAGAATTGGCAAATTAGATGTTGCTTAATATTTTGAGCCTAATAGATTTTTACTCTTTGTATTTATAGTTTGGCCCAAATGTACAGACTAGGAATTAGAAGCCTATTCATTTATATTTACTTCATCTTACCGGGTCACTATAAAAATTAAAGCTCATGTATGTAATAGACAATTATTCATTTTGAGATATACAGAATAGTTGTTGCTCTCGAAGCTTCTACTCTCAGTAAACATGGGTAAGGTCTGGTTCTCAATCTTTCTCATTCCTTCTGCTTTCTTCTCATATTAACATTTTAAGGGCCATTGCAGTTATTAATTGTACTTGGTGGACAACATGTAATGTTTCAATCTCCACCTTGCCCAAATCTAAAGCCGAAACGGTTTGCTCCAAATCGTTCTTGCGCATGCTAATATTTTACGTTTCCAAAATGGCATTTATCAAACAACGTGCAATATATGTAACTGTTGACCTAGTTAAAAGTTGAAATCGCACAATTGGCGTTCAAAAACTTTGATTTGAACACACTGCACAGCGGTCCAACATATATTAGTAAAATCCTTGCAAATCTCGCTTCCATGGATTTGTTAGTCGTATTGGTTGAATTTTAAATTTTGTCTTACCACGTCGTCATATCTGACTTGAGATCACTGGCTTCTGTAGTGGCTGGTTGAAAAAAAGTGCTATAGGCAAGAATGTCGTGATAAGGCCCTTTTTCATGTTACAAAAGAAAGAGAGGGAACAGTGAGAAAACCAATTCTTGCGTGGCAGTGGAAAATATGAGTTGTGCGTTTGAAAAGTAGGTAGATTGGGAAGAAAAGGAAGCACGCTCGACCAATTTGTTCCTGGTATTAGGTCATGAAAGTCTTTATAGGCTATTGATCATTCTTTGGTCTTAAAAGCCAATGTGAAAGACCCACTCGAAAAAACTAAATCTTGTAGCTGAGCTAACGGCAAATCCTTTAAAGAATTTAATTAATCATATGTCATAAGGTCATAATCTATTTGATTTGCATAAATACCAACCGCAATAATAACAACCCAGTAAAATTTCACTAGTGGAATTCGTGGAGAGTAGAACGTACGCACATCTTACTTCTATCCTGGAAGGATAGAGATGTTATTTTTGGGAGACCCCCGGCTCAGAGACAATAGAACCACAACAAAAACCAGAAAAATAATATCAATATTGTAAAAATTTGCATAAATACCGAGTGTGAATAAATTTGTAACCATTCCATAGTGTCTCCTACTTCTATATTACAGTATAAATTTTGTGATCTATATCTTCTTTTTATTTTTTAAATACTAAAGTTTATTTCCGAAAATTGATCATAAAAATACTAATTTGACCTTGGTACACCGCAATATCATTCTTTTGGGATTCGTGGAGGAATATTATTTCAATGTCCCATTGTTGGACATGCCCGTATTCAATCCTAGTATCGTTTATCGTTTTCAAACCAAGAATTCAAACATATGAAAAAAGGTATTCTCCGCCTTGGCATAAGTCAATGTACTACGACAACCGAAGTCAAAGAAACATAACTTTCTTGCACTTCTACGTAACCAACCCCCTGCTACTTTGTTAGCTTTATATAGTGACGAACCCTTTCTTTATAAACGCAAACATCCAGCAAAAATTAGAATTTAGGAGGTACTTCCGTTCTATTTTACTAGTTTTACATTTGCAAGTCGCTGCAAGTGCTCGTCTTAGACCCCAAAACCGCACAAGAAATTAATATATAACACGTAAAATGAAGTGTGTCAACTCTTTTCTAGCGGCTCTAAAAGCCTTGGCAATGATCCTCGTTTTTGTGTGGCTTTCAAATTCTATGCAGGTGGAAGGGTCAAGAAACCTTAAGGAATTGCAATATTCTTTGTCTTCAGTGGTAGATAATTTAGTGATACAGAGAGCATATTCTGGGCCAAGTCATCGTGGACGAGGTCACTAGCTTCAAGTTTATTTCCTCTTTTATTCCAAATATCCAAAACTTTTGGATCGGAGAACATATATACCATGTAGTTGCCTGAAATCCCAAGAGAGAGATAGAGGCACATATATATTCATTTCCTTGACCAAAATTTTTGGCTGTTGCTGTTTGATTAATTTTTTCTTTTTGTTTCATTCTGCGATCTTATAAATTTATATTGTTTGTGAGTTCAATGTAAAACATAGATATTCTAATATAATCTAACAGAAGTTACTTTCTCGTCTCCAACTTGTTATTGATTATATCTTTCTCTGCCTCTGTTAGTAATACAAAAGTTTCAGTTTAAATCTGAGAACTTACATGTATATATATATATATATATATATATATATATATATATATATATATATAAACTTGGTTGGGAATCATATAATTAAAGAAGGAAAAGTCTCAAGTCAAGGCATGCTTATTAACGTCTAAAGGGTAGGTAACCTTGTTAAAAGTCTGATATAACTTTTCTCACGAAGTTTAACAGTTCAGCATATGATTTCCAATATTTGATTACCTTACGCCAAAGTGTTGCCAGCTTTACAAGTTCTAACTTTGATTCTACCGGAAAAAGTTACTACATGTTTGACAAAACCAATTTAAGGTATGTTTGGTATAACGTAAAATGTTTTCTACAGAAAATATTTTAAAATTTTTTTTCTAAAATAAGTAGTAATTTTATTCGTTTTTGATGTTTGGTATACAAATTAAGGAAAATAACTTCTCAAGAATATTCATAAACAATTTAGATATAATAAACATGAAACCATAAACTTTCGAACCAACAACCTTCCGAACCCACAAATTTAAGAGATTTTCGAACCGTTGAACTTTCAAAACCGCAGTAGAATCAATTAGTTGATCTATGTGCGGTAAAATGAATGAATCTTTAGGATAAGCTTTATTTAAGCCAGCATAATCTACACAAATTCGCCATTTTCCATTCTTTTTTGGTACTACTACTATATTAGCTAGCTAGTAAGGATATCTTACCTCTCGGATTGATCCATCTTTTAAAAGTTTTTGTACCTCATCCGGGATCACCTGATATTTGAAGGATTCCTGCTTCCTTTTCTTCTGTTTGACAGGTGAATACGATGGATCTTCATTTAGTTTGTGGGTCATCACCTCCGGTGATATACCTGTCATATCTGAGTGTGACCAAGCAAAGCAATCTGCGTTAGCTTGTAAAAATTAGACAAGTTTACCTTTCATTCCCGGGCTTAGCTTCATTCCAATATAAACTTTTCTATCTGGCCACTGCTGGAAAAGTATGATAGCCTCGAGTTCTTCATTTGTTGTTGTGATGTTTTCATTCTCTTCCGGCTCTTGAATGACATCAGGTCTTGAATCTACGTTTATCCGTCCATTTTCAGTTGGGGTTTATGTTTTCATGTCCTCAACTGAATTCTGTAGTTGCTATTTATTATTTGCATAATCTTTCGCTGTGCTTGAATCCGCAACTGAATTGAAACTTTTAGAAGGTGATCTCACGGATTTGTTGAACCCTCCATTGCGAAGGACACTTAATAACTTGATGTAAAGTAGATGGTACAACATCCATATCATGAATCCATGGTCTGCCAATAAATATATATCTATCACCTGGAATTTCGTATCCTTTATAACTGCTTCTGCAAATGTGGTAAGCACTATTTCCCCTTTTGTGACAATACTTGAATTGTCGAATCCAAATAAGGTACGCGATTTGGGCACCATCCTGTCATCAGCTTGCGTCTCATTTACAATCCACATAAGAATAATATTTACGGTGCTACCCGGATCAATCAAAATCGCTTCATACTAGTATCATGTACAAGTAAAGATATTACCGGTGCATTGATATGAGGGATATTCCGTCCTATGCATCTACATCATCAAACATTATACTATCTTCCTCCAAAACTTGGGGAACTCTCTTTCCATGGGTAATCGTGACTTTTGATGCCTTTTTTGCAGCTGTATATGTCACACCGTTGACCTTTTCTCTCCCGCTTATCACGTTAACTATTCTTTTTGGTGACGAAGGTTTTGGAGGCTCTTGTCTATTTTTCAAATATGATTGCTTACCTTTGTCACTGAATAAGTTAGTTAAATAACCTTGTTTTAAATAATGCTCTACTTCACCTTGTACCAATCTGCAATCTACTATTTTATAGCTATGGTAATTATGAAACTCGCACTAGAAATATGGATTTCTTCTGCAAGGCTTCGATCTCATTTCTTTTGGCCACTGCACCTTATCTGTCATACTTCTTGAAACAACTATCAACTTAGAAATGTGAATATTGAAACTGTAGTTACCAATCTTTGTATTTATTAGTCACTAATTTGTACAAACAACTTAGGGTTCAACTCGAGTATTACTCTCTCGAGGTTTAACCTTTTATTATAGCTATCAATCACTTAAGTATGCCCCAATATCTTGTTGGATCAATTTTGGAAACTTGGGCTCTCTTTCTAAAGAAGAACCCTAGCCAACTAAACACAAACTAGTGTTTGCAACCACTACCTTAGCAATTAACCATGAAATTGACCCAAAAATCAATCACCCATAGTCAATTTAGCCATAAAATTCAAGACCCATCAATTACCCACACTAGGGTTGAGCCACAACCCTAGCTATGGGGTCTAGCTACTCATAATCAAAGAAGAAAAACAAAAATAGATGAAGATAAACACATATTAATTAATTGCTAAGTTAAATACAAAGATTAAATGATGAAAAGTAAGTAAAAATGCCATAATGGCTAAGAAAAGTCGACCCACGAGCGCAGCTAATGTATTACAATATTTGATACCCTAAAAATAGAAAAAGATTATATTTATACTAAGATGAAAATCTGGACAAAAATGCCCCTGTGGGATTAGTGCGGACCGCACAAAATGGTGTGCGGCCGCGCTAGGGCTCTTGACTTGAATAATCTGATCTCTGAATCTCAACTTTACGTACCGCATAGAATAGACTGCGGCCGCGGAGGCTTCTAGTCGGGTCTGCGCATTATAGACTGTGGACCGCACCAGATTCAATCCTTGAACATGGCATCTCTCTGAACCTTGGCTCTGCGGATCACACAGAATGGTAGTGCGGCAACATTGCCTTCAGTGCGGACCGTACAAAACCTAGTGCGGCCGCACTTCCTTAATGCTTGAAATACCAGCTCTTTGAATCTCCTAGTGTGGACCGCACAAAGTGTAGTGCGACTGCACTGAGCCTATTTTGGCTTAGCTTGCCTTGTCTTTGTCACTTGTGCAAGTTTCACTCATTTTGAGCTGATCTTTGACATCTTTTCACTGTGTTGATCAAACCTGCAATCAAGCACAACTTGTGAGCCTTTCGGGACTTTTTTGTATGAATTTCTAATCAAAGCACAAACAAGAAGGAGTATAAAATGCGTCAAAATCCCTAGTTGTCAACTCCCCCAAACTTAAACTTTTGCTTGTCCTCAAGCAATCAAAATAAGACCCACTCCTTAAGGGAAAAGCCATGAAAGTTTCAGTGTTCCTACAACAACCTCAGCTAGCATCAATTGGGACTAATAAGTACCCTCAATACAAATGAATCATTAACAACATTTATTCTTTGGAAAACCATGGTTCAAGTGCGACACAAGAGCATCAAGAGTTCTCTCAACACATCAACGAACTCTTTCAATCACTTTTGTCATTATGGAACCCAAACGCACACATCCTCAACTCTCCTTAGGCAAAACTCATCTTTAGAATAGTGGCACACAAAACGAGATTAATGGAAATTCACTCATCTCTCTTAAGAAAAGTCACAACTCCGGATCTAGGTACTATATGCTTGCCCCTTATGTGAGTATCGACTAATGTAAGCTTCTTTTAAGTCAAGATCATATAGGGCTTTTGTGGAAACATTGTGAAGGATTTTGGTTCAGGGTAGGAACTATTTTGGTCTAAGTAGGTTCCATCTTCCCTAAAGCACTTCTTTTGATTCATTTGGCACAATTCACTTGACTCTTTGAGTCATTTCACTTCTTTCTAAGGGGTTAGAGAGACACACTGTCACTCTTTCTTATGCATTTCAAACCTTTTCTCCTTTTTAACCTTTTCACACCTTTCATTCATTGATTTTCTTGAATCCCCCTTTTATTCTTTTTCACTTTCAACATTCTTCTTCTCCTTTTGTTTTTCTTCCTTTTTTTCTTTGCCTTTCCTTTTCTTCATTTTCGTGCATTTTTACCACTTTGTTTCATCCTCGTCTCTTCCCCCAAGCTTATACTTCTACCATGTGCTAAAGGAAAGATTGGGTGTTAAGAGAGGATATCTTTTAGAATGGGTATAGGCTTGCATCATAGTTCTTGAAAGAAAAGGGTATAAGGATGAAAAGGGTTGACTGGGGATCATATCATTGGTAGGCTATGAAATCATTCAAACTATCATTTGGATGTAGGAGAGAAGTCAAAATTCACTTATGATTTTGCCTCAACAAACATTCAGGGCAAGTTCTAGACCAATGACGTGGGACTTGGACTTGCAATGCAATTACTCACCACACAAGCTAAGGGATTGCTAAAGACATAGAGTCGGGGCCCCACAACAACCTTAGATACGATTTGAGCACACAATGGTCCCCAAAAACCACTAGATGATTATCGGTCAACACAAGAGTCTCAAGGTTACAACATTCACCATCCTAAATACAACAATTTGTTTTTGACCATAAGATCAAAGGCAAACGTGCTAGGCCCAAGTGAAGCTTTGCTTGACGCACCCTTATCCACTAACTACTAAAAACAAAAAGAAAAACAGACTCAAACCCTTAAGACGGTTGGCATGCCATCCATCATTGGGAAGAGTCACCTAGTTCACACAACACTCCACCTTTGGAAAGAATCGTGGCATTGAAAAAACCAAAGGCTTATTGCATACTTTGAAACCAAAAAGCTAGGAATCACAAATAAGAAGCTAAAAACGAATTTTTTTTGAGAAAAATAGAATGAATATATATAAGAGGGGATTTGTTGAATATACAATAGATGTGGATGAATATGTACAATATAGCATAACTTTATATATAGAACCAAAGTAAAATAAAAGTATGATAAATTTAACGAAATATCAAAATTATATACACACCAAAGATAAAAAGGCAAAGAAAGCATAAAAATGTATCATATATATATATATACACACACGCGCGCGCAATCATCCAAATGAATAGCAGGGCCTACCCCCTCAAATGAAAGATGTCATTGACCCCAACGCCAACTAGTCTAAATAAAGCACCAAAAAGATAGAGGAAAAGGATATAAGAAACTCCCTAAGGCCTGTCTGTCTGCATAGGATCTTGTGTGGTCATTGGGTCCTCTGTGTGCTCGGGAGCCTCAGATTGGTTCTCCATGTTCTGTTGCTCTGCTACTGGGACCTGGGCCTGGAACTGGACAGGCTCTGGATCTGGTACACCCTGTGACTGACTGGATGAGGTCTCCTGTAGGTCAGCTAGCTGGATGGCTACATCATCAGCTCGAGGGATCATCCTCTTCATCTGAGGAGACCTCTATGATTGCTCCAGCTCTGGATGGACTGCTGGGGCTGGGTTCTGGAGCAACAGATCTAAAGGCAGGTGATCTACCTTCAGTTTGTCTACATCTACTCTTAGCTCTCTCACGGACTCTTTGGAGGCTCGTGTCTTCCACATCTTCTTGTGCTCTCGAGCAAGCTCCTTGAGAGCCTTGCTATGTGAATCAACTACCTTGGAGAGTGCTGCCTGAGTGTCGAGGATCTTTTGGTTGTCGAGTATCTCCTTGAGCGCATCCTTTATTGATTGTGGGACCCGCGGGGCTGGAGGAGCTGACTGAGCCTCAACCACTATAGTGAGTATGAACAACTTAGATGAGGCAGTCTGCATCTAGTTATTTATACTAAGAAGCTCCCGCTCAGCTGGTGGCAGTAATAGGATGGGCCCGAGAAGATGGGATCTCCGGGCCTGCTGATATGGATGGACCGACAGGAATATCTGTGGTGTAGAAGGTCCGTACGGGATGTCTGTGGAAGTGGAGGTAGGCTCAGCAGATCTAAAGGCTGATGATTCACCTTAAGTCTATATGCATCCACTCTCAGCTCCCTCATGGGCTCTTTGGAGGCCCGTGTCTTCCGCAGCTTCTTGTGCTCCTGAGCAAGCTCCTTGAGAGCCTTGGTGTGTGAATCAATCACCTTGGAGAGTGATGCCTGAGTGTCGAGAATCTTCTTCTATTTGTCAAGTATCTCCTTGAGTGCATCTTCTATTGACTACGGGACCTGTGGGGCTAGAGGAGCCGACTGAGCCTCAACCACTATAGTGAGTGTTGACAACTTGGATGAGACAGTCTTTATCCAGTTGTTTATGCTAAGAAGCGCCTGGCTCAGCCGGTGAGCAGTAGTAAATGGGGCCTGGGAAGATGGGATCTCCAGGCCTACTGATATAGATGGACCGGCAGGAATGGCTGTAGATCTGGAAGGTCCAGGAGAGATGTCTGTGGAAGTGAGGTAGGCTTAGTAGGAGCCACTACCACAACTGGCTCTCTAGACTACCCAGTTGGAGCAATAGCGGTACCTTTGAAGTTCTTTCTTTTGGGGTTGTCATCCCCTACATGCTATACCAGGAAAATTGGCCTTTTGCCTTGACCTTGATGTCATAATGCCTCTTGTCCACTTGTAGGTCCTGGAAGTACATCGTGAGGAAACTGGGTAATGGATAGTTCTGGTCATGCTCTACAGCCACTATAGTGATAATTCTGGACATAACATTCCCCATGTTGATATGGTACACTGCCATGATAGAATCCACTAACATAGCTTGGTGGAGAGGTAAGGTGTTTTCATGAGTGGTCGGGTCCAACCGGCTGCAAACAAAAGTCTCCCATCCCCTCGCTTCAAAGTTCAAGCTCCTTCTTAATATTTTGACTCCAGCAGTCAACCAATCGGGGACGGTACTTAAGATTTCCAGATACTGTGCTAGCCATGGACGGACCTCCTTACCCATCTCCATCTTCATCATGTACAAGGTCTCATCCTCCTCATTGAAGCCTAGGTATTCATTGATCAACTTCCCATAAAACAACACTTTTAAGTTGCGAACCTTGGTCACTTTGGAGCCCTTTTTTATGTGAGCTATATTGCAATAAAATTCATTGACCAAGTGTTCATTGGCATCCACACACTCATCCATAAACTGCTCCTAGCCCACTTTAGTTCTAAACTATCTCTGCACAAGTATATATCAATAAAATTCCTCCTCGGGATCAACTTTCTTACCGGCCACCACTCCCTAAACTTATGGTATGCTACCTCACTAACGAATCTATCCTCCCAAGCTTTGGGCTTCCTGGTTCTAGAAATGCCTCCCACCTGAGGCTCACGTCCTTATTCTACTTTCTCATCTCCCTCTACATCCTCCTCACCTCCTACTGCATCCTCTCCAGATAATGAAGCTGTGTGGGAGGTGGAGTATTCCCTACTACCGGCTGCTGAGCCCTCAGATGACCTAGAAGAAACTTTCATTGATGCTTGGGTAGTGGGTGATGGTGGAGGAATAGTGTCTGCCAGTCAAAACCTTCCCGCACAGTCAGGGATATGTGTTGGTACTAAGTCTGAAAAATAATCCCAGGAAGGCTCATACTCACTCCCCGACTTATCACATGCCATTTCAGCTACTTTTATTATCTTTCTTGTCTTTTTTATATTTTCTCGGAGTTGTGGAGCGAGTTTAATCATCTTCTGCTTCCCTCCCTAGGAGGATTCACCCTTGCCTGGTTGTTTTGAGCATTTTCCTTGTTGTTTAACCATTTTCTGCAAACACAGTCAAAGAAGATTGTTAGAATCAGTTGCATCAGCTAAGAAGTAGTTGGAAACAGTGTTGCAGAATAGAGAAGAGAAGTTGCAGAAACCACCCAGTACGGACGGCATAAAATGGTGTGCGGCTGCACAAGGGCCAGTGCGGAGGCACAAAATGGCCATGTGGTCCGCACATGGTTGGGTTTAGAATACCCACCCTCTGTATCTTTACAGTGCGGACCGCATAAAACAGTTATGCGGCCGCACAGAGGCAAGTGCGGTCCGCACAAAAAATCATGCGGCCGCACTGTTCAAAGTTCAGCTTACTAGAGATTCATTAGTGCAGTTCGCACAAAATGGTAGTGCAGACCACACAAGGGCACCGCGGACCGCACAGAAACGACTACAGTGCGCACTGAGCGCCCAAAAGCGACACTCACTTAGGGTTTCTTAATTATTTGTTTTATATCTAATTGGTCACCTATGTAGTGTCTTTATACCATTTCCCAGTTCATTAAGATAACTAATTCAAAATGAATCCAAAATTTAACTACTCTAACCTAAAAAATTGAAGAAAAATACGAGAGGAGGAAAGATACAAGCTAAGAAAATCAAAAATAAAATGAAATTGACAAAATTAAATAAGTAAAGAGGAGCATAATGGTACCAGATAATGAGATGGAGTGAAGCAAGTAAGTTCCAAAAATAAATTACGAGTAGAAGAAGTTTTGAACAGTATTTTTAAGCCTCTGAGAGTTAATATTGCAAAAAGAGTAAAAGGAGACCCTCAAGCTATATTTATAGAAAAAGGCTGGGGCCTAGTTTCACAAACCAGTACGGACCCATAAAATTGACTGTGGTCTGCACTGAACTGCTTTGTTCAAGTTTGAGATGGCAACGCTCTACGGTCTGCACAGAATGGACTACAGCCGCAGAAGTCCACCGTGGACCGCATAAAATATAGTGCGGCCGTCGTGGAAAACTTCAGAGAGGTAACATTTAACCCTTCACCAGTGCAGTTTGCACAAAATATAGTGCGGCCACATTGGCAACTTCAGTGACCCGTGCATTGTTTTCCACTGTTTCTTGCACTGCATCAACACAACTCTGTAACATCTCACAACCAATCAGCTCAAAAATCAATCCTATACTACAAAAAAAAAATCAAAGAAGGACAAAAATAAACTAACATGAGTTGCCTCCCAAGGAGCGCGTGATTAAACATCGCATCATTTGAAAGGAAGAAGTGCCACCACGTGACTATCATCAATTTTCCCAAGATAATGCTTGACCTTGTTCTCATTAACTCTGAAAACTTCACCATTTTTGTTCATTAAGTCAAGAGCACCAAACGGGGTCACATACATCACTTCAGAAGTTCCACTCCATTTTGATTTGAGTTTTCCCAGAAATAGACGTAACCGGGAGTTGAACAAGAGAACCAAATCACCTACTTTGAACTCCTTTCCACGAGTATATTTATCATGAAGGTACTTCATCTTGTCCTTTTACAAGGACGAGCTGGAGTAGGCATGGAATCTGAATTCATCAAGTTCATTGAGCTGCTCCACGCGAAAATTGGCTGCAACATCCCACTCAACATTAAGCTTCCTTAAAGCCCACATGGCCTTGTGCTCTAACTCAACCGGTAGATTGCAAGCTTTCTCAAACACCAACTGATACGGGGACATACCAATCGGTGTCTTGAAAGCCGTCCTATAATCCCATAGAGCGTCATCCAACTTCTTCGACCAATCGGTCCTATTTGCATTGACCGTATTTGACAATATGCTTTTGATTTCCCTGTTGGAGACTTCCACTTGACCATTCGCTTGAGGATGATAGGGTGTAGAAACTTTGAGATTGACATTGTACTTAGAATGCAAAGTGGTAAAAGCTTTATTACAAAAATGAGACCCCCATCAGTTATGATTGCACGAGGAGTACCAAACCTTGTAAAAATGCTTTTCTTAAGAAATGCAACAACGCCTCGGGCCTCATTGTTGGAATAATCCACGCTTCAATCCACTTTGAAACATAATCCACCTCCACAAGAATGTAAGTGTTCTCACAAGAGCTAACAAACGGGCCCATGAAATCAATGCCCCATACATCAAAAATATTAATCTCAAGGATGGTATTTATAGGAATCTCATCTTTCTTTGAAAGTCCACCCGCTATTTGGCATTCGTCGCATCTCTTCCCAAAATCACCCGCATCTTTGAAAAACGTTGGCCAATAAAACCCACAACTAAGAACTTTGCAAGCCGTCCTCACCCCGCCATGATAGCTACCATAGGGAGAGGACTAACAAGCCTCCAAGATGCTCAATTGCTCCTCCTCCGGGACACACCTTCGGATCAACCATCCGTGTAAATCTTGAACAAGTATTACTCATCCCAATAAAAATTCAAACTATCCCGCTTGAGCTTCTTCCTTTAGTTAGAAGAGAGCTCACACGGGATTATTCCGGTCACAAGGTAATTAGCAACATCGGCAAACCATGACACATCATTCACTGACACTGAAAGGAGTTGTTTGTTGAGAAATGAATCATTGATCTCTAGGCCATCACAAGGCCTCCCCTCCTCCTCCAAATCAGACAAGTGGTCCGCCACTTGGTTCTCACTACCTTTCCGGTCCACAATTTCTAGATCAAACTCTTGAAGTAGTAACACCCATCACATCAAACTTGCTTTGGAGTCTTTCTTTGTCATCAAGTACCTAAGGGCGGCATGGTTAGTGTACACTATGACCTTGGCCCCCATAAGATACGGCCAAAACTTTTCCATTGCAAATACTATGGCCAACAACTCTTTCTCAGTAACCATGTAGTTTCTTTAAGCTTCATTCATGGTCTTGTTTGCGTAGTACACCGGATGAAACATCTTCTTAATACCCAAGACAGCCCAACCGCAATGTCACTTGGGTCATACATGAGCTCGAAAGGCAAGATCCAATTTGGTGCGGTAATGATAGGGGTAGTGGTCAACTTAAGCTTGAGAATCTCGAATTCTTGCATACATCCCTCATCGAACACAAACTTTGTATCCTTTTCTAGTTGCTTGCATAAGGGGTTCACCACATTTGAAAAATCTTTTATAAATCTCCAGTAGAACCCTGCGTACCCAAGAAAACTCCTCACCTCTTGACGGAAATGGGGGGAGGAAGCCTTGAAATCACTTCTATCTTGGCTTTTTCAACTTCAATCCCACGCTTTGAAATCTTGTGTCCCAACACTATGCCCTCCTCCACCATGAAATGGCATTTTTCCCAATTAAGTACGAGATTTGTGTCTTCACATCGGGCCAAAACTCTGTCCAAATTTCCCAAATACTCTTCAAATGAATCTCCAACCACACTGAAATCATCCATGAAGACCTCCAAGATATCTTCCACCATGTCGGTGAAAATAACCATCATATCATTGGAATGTCAACGGGGCATTACACAACTCGAACGACATTCGAATGGAAGCGAATGTGCCATATGGACATGCCAAAGTGTCTTCTACCGGTCCTCCAGAGCAATTAAGATTTGATTATATCCCTAGTATCCATCTAAGAAGCAATAAAAAGCATGCCCCATAACGCGATCAAAAAATTATTTGGTCAATGAATGGCAATGGGAAGTGATCCTTTCGAGTCACCTTGTTTAGCTTTCGGTAGTCCATGCATACCATCCATCCGGTAACTGTCCAAGTGGGAATAAGTTCATTTTTTTCATTTGTCACCATAGTCATACCACCTTTTTTCGGTACACATTGTATCGGAGATGTCTATGAGCTATCGGAGATAGGGTACAAAACCCCGGCATCTAACCACTTTATCACTTCTTTCTTTACCACTTTTAGCATTTCTTCGTTCAAGCTCCTTTGATGTTTCAAGGAAGGTTTTGCATTCTCCTCCAAAATAATCTTGTGCATACAGTATGCGGGGCTTATTCCCAGAATATCAGCTAAAGTCCATCCAATAAACTTTTTTCGCTTTTTAAGCACCGCCAATATGGCGTCAACCTGCATGTTAGTAAGGCAAGAATAAAGAATAACTGGCAAAGTAGAATTTGATCCTAAGAACTCAACATGAGGTGTAGAGGTAGTGGTTTCAACTCCAACACCGATGGCTCCTGAACCGATGGTTTTGTAGGTAGAGTTTTCCGATTTTCAAGATCCACATACAAATTTCTAGGCTCATAGGAATAAGAGCCCATCCCATGTATGGCATTTACGCACTCCACTCTGCTTGCATTATCATTGATATCAAGATTTAATAGCGTCGCCTTAAAGGGATCCTCCACGTTTATCATAGCACTAGTGTCGTCCACAATCACATCTGTGAAAAGGTCTACAAATAAGAACACCTCGGTGCTATTGGGTTGCTTCATAGATTTGCAAACATGAAATATGACCTATTCATCTCCCACTCAGAAAGTGAACTCACCCGCTTCAACATCAACCAATTCATTTCCCATTGCAAGGAAAGGCCTCCCTAGAATGATTGGGACCTCATAGTCCACTTCATAGTCCAAAATCACAAAGTCGACCGGCAATATGAATTTGTCCACCCAGACAAGCACATCATCAATAATACCCAAAGGTCTCTTCATCGATTTATCCGCCATTTATAACCTCATGGAGGTCAGTCTAGGTTGCCCAATACCCAAAGTTTTGAAAACTGAGTAAGGCATCAAATTGATACGAGCTCCCAAGTCACTTAAAGCCTTGGGAAATCCGCACTGCCAATGGTGCAAGGAATGGTGAAAGCACTGGTATCTTCAAGCTTCGGTGCCATTGAATGCACTATAGCACTAAATTGAGCCATATTTATAGTTTCACAATCCATAGAATGCTTCTTTTTGACCAAGTCTTTCATGAACTTTGCATAGCCCGGCATTTGTTCAAGAGCCTCAAGAAAAAGCACATTAATGGACAAGCTCTTCATCATATCAATGAAATTTTGGAGCTGATTATCATTTCTCTACTTTGCGAGCCTTTTAGGATAAGGTGGAGGTGGCCTTGGCAAAGGATCCTTGGCATCTTGAGTTTCCACCTCGTCCTCATTAATGTCAATCCTTACTTCATTGTTCACTTTGTCATCAACCGCATCTTTTACTACCAAAGGAACTTCATCTTCTTGTCACTCAACATCATCATCCACAACTTGCTTTTGCTTCGAGGCATTGACATCACCGCCTCTCCCATTTCTTGTTGTAACCGCCATAACATGATTGTTTCCACCCTTCAGGTTCACTACCGTATCACTTGGTAGAGCACCCTTCGAGCGACTATTCAATGACTGAGAGATTTGGCCTAATTACACCTCCAAGTTTTTGGATAGAGGTATTGTGAGAAGCCAAATGTACATCAAAATCTGCATTCTTCTTCATTATCTGTTCGAACATCATTTCAATTCTACCTAAATCATTGTCAGAAGAACTAGGACATTGAGAAGGAAATGGGGGTGGATTGTTCGATTGTTGGTACATTGGGGGCCTTTGAAAGCCTTGCCCTTGATTGCCTTGGTTCCCATTGTTTCATCCATCTTGATTGTTATTATTGCCCCAGTTGTTATTATTACCATTCCAATTCCCTTGGTTTCCTTGATTGTTGTTCTGATTCCCCCAGTTGTTCTTTTGATTTTTATTCCCCCAATTACCATTATTTTGCTGTTGGCTGCCCCAAATTCCTTGAGGTATCCACTATAGTTGGTTGGAAGAGTTGTCCCCTTGGCCTTGATAGTTGTTTACATGTTGAACCTCTTCACTTTGGTTATCGTAACCATCATTTTGAAATCTATCAAATGTATCATCAAATTGCTCATAATTTCCTTGGTTTTGTTGCCTTCTTTGCCTTCTCCTGTTGACAAGCATATTAACGTCCTCCATGGCATTCACTTGGCGAGGATTTTAGACTTGTTGCAACTGCGCCTTAGCCAATTGATTCATGGTAGTTGTCAACTCCACTATAGCTTGCCTATGGTCATGTAGTTCCTTATGCAAATAAATAACTGTAGGGTCACCTTGAGGAACATTGGCCCTACTTTGCCATGCAGAAGAACTGTGAGCCATCTCATCAAGTACATCACATGCCTATCAAACGACAACTTCATAAAATGGCCTCCGGCAAGTTGGTTCACTATGCATTGATTTGTTATATTGACGCCCTGGTAGAAGGTTTGTTGTATCATAGCCTCGGTCATATCGGTATTGGGATATTCCTTCACTATTGTTCTATACCGCTCCCAAATAACATGCAAAGGTTCAGTGGGCTCTTGCTTGAAAGCCAATATTTCTTCTCAAAGTGCCGCCATATGCCCGGGTGAAAAGAATTTGGCAATAAACTTGTCCACCAACTCATCCCAAGTTGTGATGGAATGGTTGGGGAGTCTATCAAGCCAATCTAATGCCTTTCTCCAAAGTGAGAATGGGAAAGTCTCAATCTAAGTGCATCCTCGGACATATTCATTTTCTTGCTCCCCAGAATGTATCCACGAACCCCTTGAGATGTTTGTAGGCATTTTGATCCGCAACATCCTGAAGTACCCACGCTGCTCAAGTAAGGTCAACATCACACTGGTTATTTGATACCAGATTCAGGGGGGGGGGACAATAGTACTCGTATAGCCCTGGTTCAGAAGTACTCTGGGAGCCACTCTTGGAGGTGGCAGAGGAGGGTCAGGAATATTGTCATTTGGATTAGCATTGGCATTGCGGCATCTACGTTGTCCTTGAGGTAGAAGAGGCTCCTCATCATGTTCAACATCATCTACCTTTTCTCCCGTAATCACGTTCCCAAAAGGTCCATTTTCGTTGTTCAATGCCATTTTAGTACCTGAGTAGTGATACAAACAAGTAAGTAACAAAGAAGGAAAGAAGAACAATACACAAAATTAAATATCTACCAAAACCGTTAGCTCCTCGGCAATGGCACCAAAAAATGATCGCAGCCTACTCCGCACCACTAATAAGTAGCGAGAGAGGGTCGCAATAACTTTTCCTTGATTTTTGGGTCAGGATCGATTTCCACAGAGAGCTAGAAATGGGGTGGTGTATCTATATAGCTTAGGATTGCGTAGAGTTACAGATTGCACTCCTCATAATTTTTGGGGTTTTCTTTTATAATTCTACTCTTAACAAACTACAAATTGCAAATTAAGCTAAGATTTAAATGCTACGGGTTGTTCAAATAGTCTAAAAGCACTAGGGTAATGGCATCCGCCTAGGTGGTCAATTGATGGGTACTTGAAACTAAGGCATAATTGACGTTATTGGGGAATATGTATATAACCGTTGTACTACTTTACCCACTCTTACCTCCAGCGGTTCAAGTGATTTTGCCCAATTGACTTTCTCAAGACCAATTGGGTATGCAAATTTTCAGAAGCAACTTAGAGTTCAAGTCGAGTATTACTCTCTCGAGGTATAACCCTTTTATTGGAGCTATCAATCTCTTGAGTATACTCTAATATCTTGTTGGATCAATTTCAGAGACTTAGGCTCTCTTTCTCAAGAATAACCCTAGTCAACTAAACACAAACTAGTGTTTGCAACTACTATTTCAGTAATTAACCATGAAATTGACCCAAATATCAAACACCCATAGTCAATTTAGCCCTAAAATTCAAGACCCATCAATTACCCACATTAGGGTTGAGCCACTACCCTTGCTATGAGGTCTATCTACTCATATTTAAAGAAGAAAAGCAAGAAATCGGTGATGATAACCACATATTAATTAATTGCTAAGTTAAATACGAAGATCCAATGATAAAAGTAATTAAAATGCCCAAAATGGCTAAGACAAGTCGACCCACGGGCGTAACTGATGTATTACAATATCTGATACCCTAAAATTGGAAAAATATTGTATTTATACTAAACTAGAAAAATTTGGACAAAATGCCTCTGGGGGTTAGAATGGACTGCACATAATGGTGTGCACCCGCACACGGGCTCTTGACTTGAAAAATATTCTTCTGAATCTCAGCTCTACGGACCGCACAATGGACTGCGGCCGCAGAGACTTCTAGTTCGGTCTGCGCATAATGGACGGTGGACCGTACCGGCTTCAATCCTTAAACTTGGCATCTCTCTGAACCTTGGCTCTGCAGATCACACAGAATGGTAGTGCGACCGCATTGCCTTCAGTGCAGACTGCACAAAACCTAGTGAGGCCAAATTGCCTTAATGACTAAAATACTAGCTCTCTAAATCTCCCTATGTGGACTGCACAAAGTGTAGTGCGGCCGCACTGGGCCTGTTTTGCCTTAGCTTGCCTTGTCTTGTCGCTTGTACAAGTTTCACTCTTTTTGAATCGATCTTTGACATCTTGTCTCTGTGTTGATCAGATCTGCAATCAAGAACAACTTGTGAGCCTTTTGGAACTATTTTGTATGAATTTCTAATCAATGCTTAAGCAAGAAAGAGTATAAAATGCGCCAAAATCCAAAGCTTAAGCAAGAAGGAGTATAAAATGCGTCAAAATCCCAAGTTATCAATGAATTAAATGAGTATTAGCGTGATGGTAATTGATTGGCTATTATAATAATTGTACTAGGCATATAATAAGTGATTTGGGGTCCAAGGAGAGACCTAAGTCTAAGCCAAGTTGGAAAATTACATGATAGACTTAAATTCAAAATGAGTACGCACAAGACAACACTTTGGACGAGAATATATACATATATATAAGGAACTAGGTGATGTAAAATGAATAAAATTAAAGTTCTTTTGGTATAGTTTGTAACGCTTCAAACCGTTCATCATTTGGACTCTCCTACAACAAGTTATGACCAAATTACCAAAGGCTGGCTGAGGACTGTGCGGATACGAAGCATCCGAGGCAGCATCCGAAAAGAGGGGTTGGCAGTGAAGTGCTTCCATATATTTCGGGTCAGCATCCAAGCTCCTACGAGGAGTGAAGTGTGGATGCGTAGCATCCACGTCCGCGTCCGAAATCTGGGCTTATAAACGACAATTTCGGGATTTATCCCATTGTATTTGGACGACCATTGGGGTTCTTCATCATCCACTCAAGAGCACCAACTCCTACCCTCTTCAAGGTATGCAATCCCCATTATCTTGGTTTAAAATTCCATAATTTATGCACTAGTATTGATGAAATCTACACATAAAGTACTTAGATCTTCACGAGAGTTCTTCAAGAACTCAAAGGAGGGTTTTGCAAGATATCTGTCAAAATGGTAATCCTACACCTTAGACTTTCATGTATAGATTAATTAAGGGAATATAAGTATGAATAAGTATTGGAACTCTTGGTATGGTGATTGGGAACCATAAGTTCCCAATTTGATTACACAACTATTAAAGAGATTGAAAGATGTTTATTTAATGAAGCGTTATTGGAATAAAGTGTTCTTTACCTTATGGGTGATAAAGAATAATATTGATTATAACCATTTGATATTAGAATGTATCCAAAAGCAAGAGAATGGGTTATTGGGGTGTAAAAACACCATTAATAGGGATTATGAAGCTTTATACTCATCAAGTGTTTGATAAAATGCTTGAGTGACCAAAACATGGGTATTGTTGCTAATTTGGAATCCTTTTGAATTGTATCGATATAGATTAAATTTGAAAGGGTTGGAAAATGTTGTATTATTCTCAAGAGAAGGAAGTTAAGGTATATGAAGCTAACTCTCTTTGTTTGGGAATGTTAATTATTCTCCCTACACTATGTTTCTTTTACAACGTATCAACTGCCTCAGAAATTATAGTTAACCCTAGTTCCTTGAATAGTTATAGAACTTATATTCTCTAGCTTCATAACTTGTTCATGACTTTCATTCTGAATGTTGTAAGCTCGGTGCATATTCAATATAGACTTGGGTCCGATGCCCCCCAATCTTAGTATAGATTATACACTATGCCATAAACAGTTGAAGTTTCAATGTTCATAATCAGTTCAAGAATACATGTCTAAGTCTAGTCTTATTCAGTGTTCCAGTATTATGTAATTCAGTGTGATTCCCAGTATTATGTAACTCAGTGTGATCCAATAGTCTAGTATCATGTAACTAAGTGTAATTTAGTATTTCACTATCATGTATTGCAGTATGATTCTCAGTTCCTGAATGTTGAACACCTGTATTTGGGCCCGAGGCCATAGTTTATGCTTTATGCATCTTTGTGCCCGAGGCCGCAGTTTATGCTTTATGCATATTTGGGGATGAGGCTGCAGATTATGCTTTATGCATTTTAGACCTAAGGCCACAGTTATGTATATGTATACTTGGGCCCGAGGCCGCAGTTTGTGAACATTTATGTTGGGCCTGAGGCCGCTGTTTAATATCCAGATGAATAGGTTGTTCATCATTCAGAAAAAGGAGTATTCATATCCTTACTTCCTTTGTTCAGTTTCAGTTACCGATTATTAGTTCAATTATCAGTTATCAATTTAGTTATCAGTTATCAATTATTAGTTATCAGCTATTATTTCAGTTTCAGTTTCAATAGTTATCATTTTAGTTATCAATTATCATCTTAGTTCCAATTTTAGCATTTATAATTCTTTTTTCAATTGCTTTAAATATCAGTGTAATCCAAATGTATTGATGTCCCTTTTTCCCGGGGCATGCATTTCACGATGCAGGTAATGATTTACAGGTATCAAATTCAGAGCTCTAGGATTCCCATACTAGCTATCTGGTGATCCCCATTTCTTTCGGGGTATTATCATTACTTTATAGTATTTCAGTGATTACACATAGACAACGATTTCAGTACTTCAATAGATGCTTTATAGACTAGAGTTACAGTTAGATAGAGTCTAAAGTTTTTCATGTTAAGCTATATTTGCTACAAATACGTTTCAGAAATTGCATTAATATTTCTGTACTTTGATTTATATCATTCAGACTTTTAGTATATCAACATGTGTTAGTTTATCTTCCGCATTCAGTATGTTATGATATCACATGTCGGTTCAGCCAGCCAGTTGGTTCGCTCGATCATATGTAGTCAGGCACCGAGTGTCGTGTTACGTGCAGGCCTAGGTTTGGAGCGTGACAAAGCTTGGTATCAGAGCACTAGGTTCAAGGTTCCTAAAGAGTCTATGAAGCCGTGTCTAATGAGTTTCCTTTATATGTGTGTGCCAGCCACTCATATAAATGGTTAAGTACCAATACATTCAGGATTGTATCATTTCTTTCTTCTCTAGATCGTGCCATGAAGCTTTGAGCAATAGTTAACATTCCCTTCCTATCGAATTCCAAACGTATCGAATGCCTAAGTGGAAGACAAGAAAAGTCTAAGGTTCTAGAAAGGATGATTTGCCTATTATGGTATTACTATAGAGTACATGTTGGTAACATATGAGATTTGAGAAGATGTTAAAAGTGGGATGCAACGGACAATAGTACAGATTAAAGCAAAACCTAATCAGAAAGTACAAAAGAAGTTATCATGTTTTATGGCTGTCAGTTTACCTTAGTTACAAGTTAGTGGACTTTCAGTTAGCAGGTTTATGGTTATTCAGTATGAAAGTTATTTGTTATTCAGTTAATAGATCTCCAATTTTCAGTGTATCAAAATTTTAAGAGACTTGTGAGTATACATTGATGCATATAGATGCTCAAAGAAAATGTAAGTAATAGTGATTATAGTGAAATTTCCCTAAGTGCGATCCATGTGCATAGTTCAAAAAGAATGATAGTGTACAACAAAAGAATATGGTCAGATAATGAGGAAAGTTAGGATATACCTTATACTTCACATTAGTTATTCAAAGAAGAGCAAGAAAACATGATGATAGAAGGTGGTTAGTAGAAGAATAGTAAATAGGTTTTGAGCAAATACAGTGAATTAGCAATTTCAGCAGAGCTAGTAGAGGTAAGATTTGATTCATTTAGCCAGGTTAACTCTACTGAGTGGATAACAGTTTGAAATATTGAACATGTGCTAGAACCCAAAGATTTTAAATTAAACCCGAAGTACAATGACAATGGAAAAAAGGAATCAACTAGTAGTGAGAGAGCAAGCTATAGAAGAATAGCCTTCAGGAATTATCGAAATGTGGTTTAAGACTGACAGTGTGAGCAGAGTTAAATTATTAAGATTTTGTATGATAGCTGTGTATACATTATCTTTCCATTATATGAACAATTTAGTTTTCCTAGCTCAGAAGTAAGTCGGAAGATGAGTCGTCATTGACGTAGAGTGCAAATATTTGCAGAAAATAAGGAGAGTTATTTGGATCCAAAAAAAGAGAAGGATCCACATGTATAAGATCTTTGGTCTAAGGGGGGATATGAAAATTTTCAGTAAGTCCATTTAGAGATTGGAAACTCGAATAGTTAGCATGGGATATGGAAAAGAAAATTAGTTCAGTATTAAGGGAATTGTATAATTACCACAAGGAATATGTCTAGCATGTGTAAGAAACACAAAGTGAGTAGAATGATCACCGATCTTAGTTATTGGTAATAAAGTGGTCACAAAAAAGCTATAAAATCATGAATAGTTATTTATTACGAGGGTAGTGCCATTGCACGAGACTCTAATATTTCGAGTAGTGGTCAGTGACTTAGCTCACAACAATACTATAAGTGTTTTCATGAAGTGCTTAGAAAGATAATCAAGTGTGGGAAGTATAGTTCATGAAAAAGGTAGACAATAGAACTATGTTGAAAGAAGTCCACTACTTGGCCAAGGTAAGAGTTCAACTTTCGGACACCAAAGATAGCAGAGTTATTGTGTAGAACAAGACCTGTTCCTCCTTAGAAGCAGAAGTGAAAGAGAAACGATTTGATGATCGTTACTTAGTGTAGTTGAAAGAGGGGATTCACATGCATAAGACTAGGTTTTGAAAAAGGGGGAGATGATGCTACTTTGAGATACAGAGGCAGACTATGCATTCCAGATGTAGACGAGCTCAGAGAGCGGATTATGTCAGAAGCCCACAGCTACAACTATTACCTGGCTTTCCCAAAGATGTATCATGATCTTATGGAAATTTATTGGTGGAACGACACGAAAAAGAAACTTGCAGACTTTGCAGCCAAGTACCTAAATTGTCTGCAAGTGAAAGTCGAGCAGCAAAAAATCAAGTGTTTATCTCAGAACACACACATCCTTTAGTGGAGATGGTAATTGATGTTTTATACGTCAATACCACACAAGAGGGGGGAGTATTTATTTGTGTGGTGTCCAATTTTTTGCTTAAACTGCTTATGGAAGGACATGGTTCTTCTATGTGTTCCAACTACGATTGTTGCAGAATAATAAGTACAGAAATTAAAGAACACAGAGATTTTTACATGGAAAACACCTGGCTCAAATGGTGAATAAATCAAGACCTACTACTAATTAGGATTTCCCCAACACTTCACTAAATTAGTGAGCCAAAACAGCATTTACAAAACTCTTTGTAAACCTAAGGATTACCTCTAATCCCATTGTGGCAACCAGCCTCTAACTGTTTTGAAAACTTCAAGTTAACTCTAGCTTGAATACTCAAAGTACCTATTACAATTTCTTCTATATAAAGTTGATAACTACAATATGAAAACACCTACTACAATTGAACTAGAAATAAAGAAAGACACATAGTACTCTTTATGGAGCTGGTTCATCAATCTGGTTCATGTAGCTTCAGGTTTTTACACTTGAATTACACACGAATTGCTTGCAAAAAGCCCTACTATTGCTTTCAATTCACGTCTAACTTTTGCATTTTTGTGCAACCCTTGTAATGTGAAAACATCCTACAATTTATATAGTTAGTAGATGAAGAAACAACTAGAGTTCTGATGCAGCTCTTCCTTGGCGGAAGAGTTCTAGTTGATATCAACTTGTAACTTCTTCCCTATCTTGGATAGTGTTCTCTTTGATTAAGGAGTTCCTCTACTTATCAATTATGCAACATTTTTGATCTGGAGATATTAAATACACCAAGTTAAGCTTATCTCCTTCACATGCAACCCTCATGCTCGAATCTGCCCGATTTTAGGCACTTGAGTGATGGACCTGGTTCACCTTGAGTTCCTTTGTTAGACTTCAAAGCTAACCTTTACTTGGGAAAACAAACTCCACCTTTTTGATTAAGACAAACTCTGTGCTTTTCATAAGCTTAGGGTCTGTTTCAACTCAGCTCAACATCAACACAATGTTAGAAATATTTTTCCTTTTTATCACTTATCATCAAGGACCAGGTACATTAGGTTATAAACATCACTGTTCAAAGTGTAAACATCACTTGTTTAAAGAACAACCTTTTTTCTCCTTTGGCATCACCAAAAAGTTTCATAAAAAATATGAGATAACCAGATTTTAAAGCTTACTCATGGACACTAGGGCTACTTCAAATGCAATCATGGATTAATCATCATAGATCAAGCTAAACATTTTAACCATCAAAGAAAATGAACAAACAGTTAGAGCAGAACTGGTGAATTTCATTGATGGTTGATAATATTCTACCAGGAAGCATAAGAAGAAATAAAAATACTGAAAACATGAGCAAGAGAAACAAAACATCCTGAATTGGGTCACTGGTTAATCTACACTAGGCTAGGAGTCTTAAGGTTGTGAAGAACTAGGTGCTTGGTTTTTTTTTGACTTGGAGGAGTTTCATCACACCTTGAATAATGCCATCATTCTTCTATTTTTCTCTTACCAGCTCAGTTTTGAGAACATCTCTCTTAGTCTTCATCTCGACCAACCTCTTCTTCAGCCTTTCAATCTCAGCACCTTTAGCCTCACTTTCTCGCACCAAGGCCCTGACCTTTTTGGATGAACTAGGTTCTTTTGGAGTGACATTTAATTCATAGTTACAAGCAAGTAAAGTATTAACCCAAAAATGGTCCATGCTTGTACGAACCTCTCGCTTTTTAGTTGGTACATTAAAATGTGCAAGCACAATTGTGAGAATGATGCCATAGGGAATGGTATGAATTTTGATGCCATTAATAACTTTATCAAGAAGCTAGATTATAGCTTCCAGTCACTTTCTTCTTTGTCTATGAGAGTTTCCTCTACAGGTGAACCAGGTTCATCTCCCTAACAACCATTACACATGCGTCTTTGGTTAAACTCACAGGAGTGGGTGAAGAATCAGCCACTCTTGTCCCCTTTCCCCTCACAGTACCCCTAACACCCTTTCTCTCCTTTTTTACCACCAACTTATCCTAATTCTATAGTCTCAACACCTACTATAGATCCTACAAATATAATTTCCAAATCTGCAGCAATTTTAGAAATTGTCTCAGGAGAAACTTTAGAAGATACCTGTTCAATTTCGGAAGAACAACTTTCTCCCCCCTGAGTAGCAGACTTAAAAGAATATAGGTAGTTTAATACGGTCAGGAGTCTTGAACATAACTGGTTCACTTGTAACAGATAAGTTCACAAGAACTTTGGTGTTTGGTAGGACTCTGCTCATGATCCAAATATAGTTATTTCAAATTATGCAGAGTGTAGAAAACATACCATGTTATCTTGATGAACCAGGCTCTTCACTGATAATTCTCTTGTGTAAGTCAAAAATTTCCAAAATAGAGAAAATATCATTAGAGATTAATGAGTCATTTTAACACATGGCACACGAGTATACTATGGAAAGTATGAGACTGAGCAAGATTTAATCTAACTATACACAATTTACAAACTTTCTAACAAATTTTTTTTATATTTTTTTTATTTTTAAAATTTAACCTGGAACTTGTCCTTTTAGATTGTCTTAATCATCCTAATACATGTTCCTCTCAAAATGATCTCTACTTAAGCTTTTTGTGAAGATATTAGCAATTTGCTTGTCAGTCTCACAAAACTCCACAGTGGTCAAGCCTTTCTCATAGTTGTCCCTCAAAAAATGGTGTCTAACATCTATTTGCTTAGTTCTCTTATGATGAACCAGATTCTTATTCATACTAATAGCACTAGTGTTATCTTAAAAAATAGGGATGCAACCATCTTCAATACCAAAATCCATCAATTGCTTCTTGATCCACAACAATTAAGTACAATCATGAAGCATCAACAACATACTCAGCTTCAGCAGTAAATAAGGACACTGAATTTTGCTTTTTATAGCCCATAACACAAGACATGAACTAAGGAAGTGTGCTATACCTGAGGTACTCTTCCTATCCATAAGGAAACCTCCATAGTCAGCATCAGCATATCCCACTAGGTTAAAGTTACTACCTTTTGGAAACCAAGGGCAAGGCAGTAGTGCCTTTCAAGTATCTCAATATTCTTTTGACAACAATCAAGTGGGATTCCTTTGGATTTGCTTGAAATCAAGAACAAAGCCCTACGCTGAAAACAATGCCATATCTACTGGCAATAAGATACAAAAGAGAACCAATCATTCCCCTATACAATTTCTGATCAACAGATGCACCAGGTTCAGTTATATCAAATTTCGTGGATGTTTCAATAGGAGTGTCAATTTCATTGGATGTTCCTTTTTGGTTTTTTTACTTCGGAATAGGTTCATTCAAGGTTTAAGTACCAGTTCCTCTATAGCCAGTTCCCCCAGTCATGTTGCCATGGGTGGAAGGACTTGTTCCATCACCAGTTCCTTCCTGTGATGCATATTCCAGATGGACTATGGTTTCACCATTTAAATAACTTATCTGCCCAATCTCTTCATTATCTTGTTCTTGCCTCTCAGAAAGAATGTTAGTTTTTTTAAAAAAAATAACATATACATTTTTTCTACACACATAGTTCTTTTCTTGTATAGCTTATAAGCTTTACTATATGAAGAATATCCAAAGAGTACGCTCTCGTCACTTCTGGGATCACACTTACCTAGGGAGTCTTTGCCATTGTTGTGCACAAAGCACTTGCATCTAAATGTCCTAAGATTGGATATTAGCTTTCTCCCTTTAAGTGACTCATAGGAAATCTTCTTAACAAGAGGTCTAGTCATGCAAGTGTTTATGATGCAGCAAGCAAAAATTCAGCAAACTTTCAAATTCAGTTTCATGATCAAACCTAATTGATGCAAGTTGATTACTTAGTTGTTTTTGAGATTTTCTAACAAAATAAGTAAACATGTCAAATGCTTCATCTTTAAATGTTAAAAACAATGTCTAAGAAAACCTAGAGTAATCATCAACAAGCACCATCACATATTTTTTACCACCTTTACTTAATGTTCTCATGGGACTATAAAGATCCATATGGACCAGCTCCATCGTTCTGGTGGTTCTTACCACTGTCTTGCATTTAAAAGATGATATTACCTTCTTCCCCCTTGAACAAGCCTTACAAACTTTGTCTTTCTTGAACTTGATGTTAGACAGCCGTATCTCCAGATCCTTGGAGACTAATTTGTTGAGTTGACTCACACTTGTATGTCCAAGTCTCTTATGCCAAAGGAGGGGATCATTGTCCAACACACTTAAGCAAGTGAGTTCATTTTCTGAAAGTGTGGACAAATCTACAATGTATGTATTGTTTACTCTTTTTTCTGCAAAACAATCTTGTTAGTGGTAAGATTAATCACAAAACATTTGGTAGAAGCGAATACTACCAAGTTACCTCTATCACACAATACTGATTGTCTTATTAGGTAGTATTTTAGGCCGTCTATCAAGTAGACATTCTCAATAGAGTGAGAATCATTCTTACCTACCTTTCCAACCCCAATGATCTCACCTTTCTTCCCATTTCCAAAGGAGATATTACCTCCTTTGAGGTGCTCAAGTGAAAGGAACTGGTTCCTATTTCCTATCATATGCTTTGAGCAGCCACTATCCATGTGTCATATTTGGCTGCTTCCTTTCACTTGGACCCTCAAAAGCAAATCAAGGATTAGTCTTAGAAACTCAAACTAGTTTGGGTCCCTTTATATAGGCAAAAGGGTGAATCAGATTCTTTTTAGCCCAACCCGGCAGCCTCATTTTCCCTTGAACAAATTCTTTATTCTTTTGACTAGCCTTTTCTTTTGCAATACATTTAGATTTATAGTGGCCAGTTTTACAACAGTGTGTGCAAATTATATTCTCAGGAAGTGAGAGATACTTGCTTTTGGGATCCCACTTAGGTGTAGGTGTCCCGTAGCCAAGTCCTCTCTTATTGCTATTATGGTGTTCATGTAGCCATGAAAGTGCATCAGAGGACCTATTCCATTTACATGTTCTATCTAGCTCGTGCTTAACCTTGTTTAAATCCTCCTTAGGGACTCTTATCTGACCATCTCTTTTGTACAACTCATCTTTTGTTTTTCCTACATTTTCTTCTAAAATGAATTGTGTGTGATCAACGTTTTTTTACCAGTTCAAAATTTCAATTTTAAATTTTCAGATCTAAGCTCTAGGACAGTGGTGTCAAGTTCATGAACCTAGTTCTTTAACTTAGCATTTTTAGTATCTCTTTCACAACTCCTAAGTTCCAGATTTTTGCACTTAGCTTTCAAAATCACACTCCTTAGACAGCTGTTCCTTTTTATTGTTTAGATCCTCAGATTCATCAATGAAATCCAGGAGTAACTCAGATATCCTTTCTTTAGACAAAAATTTAATCTTGTCTTTGAGATGATTTATACATACCTCAGATTCCCCATCGGATTCTCCAATTGACATTAGTGCTTGTTCATCTCCATCTTCATCCTCTGAGTCCTCATCTGAGCTTTCTCCCCAGGCAGCAACCATAGCCTTTGTTGATCCTTTGTTCTTCTTGGGTTGAACATGTTCCTTCTTCTTGTTCCTTCGTTCAACTCTTTCCTTCTTCCATTCAATTTCCCATTGAGGGCAAGTTTTTATGTGGTGATCAGTCTTCCCACACTTGTAACACCCCTCATTTGTTTGTTTTTAAGGAATCCTTGGTTTGCTATAGCTTCCACTTCTTGAAAGACTCTTTCCTCTCAGTAGGTACTTTTTGAAGTCCTTTGTGATAATGGTCATTTCATCCTCCTCTAGATCGACACCTTTAGTGATTATGAATGCAGGCTTCTTTCCTTCTTAGGTGCATCCATCTTCATGGTTTTCCTTCTAAGTTCATAGGCTGTGAGATTTCCAATTAGCTCGTCCAATTTAAGAGTGGCAATGTACTTTGATTCCTGAATTGCAGCGATTTTTTCTTTCCCAAGCGACTGGCAGAAGTCTTGTCAAAATTTTCTCAACTTTGTCCTCTTTAAGAATAACCATTCCAAGAGACTTAAGTTTATTTGTCAGTATGGTGAACTTTGTATATATCTCCTGGATGGTTTCTCCTTCCTCCATAGTGAAATTCTCACATTGAGAATACAGCAGTGTTCCTCTGGACCTCTTCACCTGAGGTGTTCCTTCATGAGCCAATTACAAAGTATCCCAGATTTCCTTAGTAGTGGTATAACTTTGAATTCTACTATACTCGTCTGGACCTAGTCCACATACAAGCCATTTCTTCGCCTTCAAATTCTTTTCCCATTTCCTCAAGTCCTCAACATTACAGTCAACTCTTATTTTTGGCACATATACTCCTTCAGTATTCTTCTTCATGGTAGCCAGAGGACCATCAGTGATAACGTCCCATAGCTAATAATATTCTCCGATGATGTGATCTCTCACCCTATTTTTCTACCAAGAGTAGTAGTGGCCATTAAAGAGTGGAGGCCTATTAATGGATTGCCCTTCCCAATTTCCAGGTGGTGTGCTCATCTTGATCTATTCCGAAGGTGTTAGCCTCTTCAAGGATAACCTGCTCTGATACCAATTGATGTTTTATACGTCAATACCACACAAGAGGGAGGTGATTTGTATGGTGTCCAATTTTTTGCTTAAACTGCTTATAAAAGGACCTGGTTTTTCTATGTGTTCCAACTATGACTGTTGCGGAACAGTAAGTACCGAAATTAAAGAGCACAAATATTTTTACGTGGAAAACACCTGGCTCAAAAGGTGAAAGAACCACGACCTACTACTCAGTGGGATTTTTTCAACATTTCACTAAATCACTGAGCCAAAACAACATTACAAAACTCTTTGTAAACCTAAGGATTAGCTCTAATCTCGTTGTAGCAACTAGCCTCTAACTCGTGCGACAACTTCAAGATAACTCTAACTTGAATACTCAAAGTACCTATTACAATTGCTTCTAGATAAAGCTGAAAAGCACAATATGAAAACACTTACTACAATTGAATTAGAAATAAATAAAGACACATAAAACTCTTTATGGAGCTGGTTCTTAAATCTGGTTCGTAGCTTCAGGTTTGCACACTTTAACTACACACGAATTAATTACAAAAAGCCTTGGTATTTTGCTCTCAATTCATGTTTAACTTCTGTGATTTTTTTGTTACCCTTGTAATGTGAAAACATCCTACAATTTATAGAGTTAATAGATGAAGAAATAACTAGAGTTATGATGTAACTCTTTCTTTGTGGATGAGTTTTAGTTGATTTGAACTTCTAACTCCTTCCCTATCTTGGATAGTGTTCTCTTTGATTAAGGAGTCCTTCTCCTTATCGATTATGCAGCCTTTCCGATCAGGAGATATTCAATACACCAAGTTAAGCTTATCTCCTTCATGTGCAACCCACATGCTCGAATTTGTCCATTTCTGAGCACTTGAGTGATGGACCTGGTTCATCCTGAGTTACTTTGTCAGTCTTCAAAACTAATCTTTACTTAGGCCAACAGTAAATATGAACCTTATAATAGGATTATCTCCCTCAATTTGAAAGCACAATTTTTATGTGCGAAGGGGTAGATTGCCATTTATTTGGTTCGAGGTTGGAGAAGTGGAAATTATTAAGACCAGATTTGGTCAATCAGTCTATGGAGAAAGTGAAGTTGATTAAAGAGAATTTGAAGACAGGTCAGAGTCACCAAAAGTCCTATTCGAACATGAAACATAGAGACCTAGAGTTTCAAGTTGATGATTGGGTATTTCTAAAGGTTTCACCTGTGAAAGATGTTATAGGATTTAGAAAGAAAGGAAAGCATCAATCCAAGATACATCAACCCATATAGGATCCTATGAAACATCGGGTTAGTAGATTATGAGTTAGAATTTCCACCATAATTAGCGGTACACCAGTATTTTACGTGTCATGTTATAACATTCAAGTTTCCAGTATTCAGATCTCATGTCACGACATTTATGTTTCTAGTATTCAGATCTCATGTTAGAATATTCAAGTAAGTTCACTACTCAAATACTCATGTCATTCCAGTACTCAGATATTCATACCAGCTTAGTACTCAAATATTGATGTGAGTTTAGTGATCACGTAAGTTCAGCACTCGATTATTTGTGCCGGTTCAGTATTCATATGTCCACGTTAGTTCAGAATTCGCGTAACCATAACTAACAAGTGTTCATGTATATGTATCAAGTTATGCATATTATTATGCCTTATGGAGCTAGTGTTATGCTTGGTTAGTTGGTAGGTATTTTAGATAAATGCCGAAGGTATCTAACATTCACATTCAGGCCTTATATTACAATCTACATATATTTCAGTTTTTAGTCAGTTTAGTAGCCATTTAGTTCAGTATCACATCGGTTCAGTAATGATGTATTCATTTAGTTTTCTATTCTATCATTAGTGAATGTTCATGTTACCACCAGACCCATCTAAGGTCCGTAGTTAGCCGAAGATACAACAAGGATAATAATTCGAGGACGAATGATCCCAAGGGGGAGATAATGTAGCACCCCATAACTTGAATCGGTTGTGGATACAATAAATGAATATTAGCGTGATGGTAATTGTTGGTTATGATAATAATTTCACTAGCCATATAATAAGATATTTGGGGTCCAAGGAGAGATCTAAGTCTAAGCCAAGTTGGAAAATTACATGATAGACTAAAATTCCAAATGAGTACGCATAAGACCACACTTTTGACGAGCATATCCGCAGATATATAAGTCTTTAGGTGATGCACAACGTATAAAATTAAAGGTATTTTATTCTAGTTTCTAACTCTTCAAACTGTTCGTCATTTGGACTTACCTACAAGAAGTTATGACCAAATTACCAAAGGCTGGCGGAGGACTGCGGGGATGCGAAGTATCCGAGGCAGCATATGAAAATAGGGGTTGGCATTGAAGTGCTGCCATAGCATTTGGTTCAGTATCTGAGCTCCTGAGATGAGTGAAGTGCGGATGCGAAGCATCCACGTCCGCATCCAAAATTTGGTCTTATAAACAAAATTTGGGGATTTATTTTCCCCATTCTATTTGGATGACCATTAGTGTTCTTCATCACCCACTCAAGAGCACCAACTCCTACCCTCTTCAAGGTAAGAAATCCCCATTATCTTGGTGTAAAATTTCATAATTTATACCCTAGTATTGATGAAATCTACACGTAAAATACTTAGATCTTCAAGAGATTTCTTCAAGAACTCAAAGGAGGGTTTTGCAAGATTTTTTTCCAAAAAGGTAATCCTACATCCTTAGATTTTATGTATAGATTTATTAACGGAATATGAGTATGAATAAGTATTGGAACTCTTGGTATGTTAATTGGAATCCATAAGTTCCCAATTTAATTAACAACTATTATAAAGATTGAAAGATGTTTATTTAATAGGACTTTATTGGTTAAGGGTGCTATTTACCTTATGTGTGATAAAGAATAATATTGATTATAACCATTTGAGACTTCAGAATATATCCAAGAGCAAGAGAATAGGTTATTGGGTGTAAAAACACCATTAATAGGGATTATGAAGCTTTATACGCATCAAATGTTTGATAAAATGCCTAAGTGACCAAAACATGGGTATTGCAGCTAATTTAGAATCCCTTTGAATTGTATTGATATAGATTAAAGTTGAAAGGGTTGGAAAATATTGTACTATGCTCAAGAGAAGGAAGTTAAGGTATTTGACTCTAACTCTCTATGTTTTGGAATGTTAATGATTCTCCTTATACGTTTCTTTTACTACATATCAATTTCCTCAAAAATATAGTTAACCCTAGTTCCTTGACTAGATGTAGAACTTCTATTCTCTAGCTTCATAACTTGTTCATGACTTTCATTCTGAACGTTGTGAGCTCAATGCGTATTCAATATAGACTTGGGTTTGATGCCCCTGAGTCTTAGTATAGATTACTCAGTATGCCATAAGTAGTTAAAGTTTCAATTTTCGTAATCAGTTCAAGAATACACGTCTCAGTCTAGTCCTATTTAGTATTCCACTATTATGTAACTCAGTGTGATTCAGTATTCCAGTATTATGTAACTCAGTTTGATCCAGTATTCCAGTATCATCTAACTCAGTGTAATTCAGTATTTCACTATCATGTATTACAGTATGATTCTCAGTTCCTGAATGTTGAACGCCTGTATTTAGGCCTAAGGCCACAGTTTATGCTTTATGCATCTTTGGGCCTGAGGTTGCAGTTTATGCTTTATGCATCTTTGGGCCTGAGGCTGCAGTTTATGCTTTATGCATTTTGGACCTGAGGTCATAGTTATGTATATGTATACTTGGGCTCGAGGCCGCAGTTTCTGCAAATATCTATTGGGTCTGAGGCTGTAGTTTAATATTCAGATAAAAAAAGTTGTTCATCATTCAGAAGAGGGAGTATTCGTATCCTTACTTCCTTTGTTCAGTTTCAATTACCAGTTATCGGTTATCAATTATCAATTCAGTTATCAACTATTATTTCAGTTATCAATTATCAATTATCAGCTTAGATCCAGTTTCAGCATTTATAATTCTTTCTTTCAGTTGCTTTACATACTGGTGCAATTCAAATGTACTGATGTCCGTTTTGCCCGGAGCCTGCATTATGCAGGTAATAATTTACAGGTTGATGATTCAGAGCGCTAGGATTCTCGTTCCAGCTATTTGGTGAACCACAGTTCCTTCAGGGTATTATCGTTGCTTTACAGTCTTTCAGTGTTTACAAATAGACAATGATTTCAGTACTTCAATAGAGGCTCCTATACTAGAGTAACAGTTAGACAGAGTCTCAAAATTTTTCATGTTAAGCTATATTTGCTACAAATATGTTTCAAAAATTGCATTAGTATTTCGATACTTTGATTTGTCTCATTCAGACTTTCAGTCTACCAACATGTGTTAGTTCATCTTGCGCATTCAATACATTATGATATCACATGCAGATTCAGCTAGCCAGTTGTTCGCTCGGTCACATGTAGTGAGGCACTGGTTGGCATGTAACATCCAGGCTCAAGTTCGGGGTGTGACACTAAAACTCACCCGAGCACTCGGGGCTCCAAACCAAACATGCGCACAAGACTAAAAATATCATATGGACTTGCTCGTGCGATCAAATTGCCAAAATAAACTTCTACAACTACGAATTTAGCCTTAACTCATGATTTTCCTCAAGGACACTTCAAATTTACTATTTTCACAACCGGACTTCTGAATCACGTCAAATCAACTTCGATTCTCATCAAATTTCACAAATACAAATTAAATATTATATTAATCCTGTACTGCACTCCGGAATTAAAATATGGGCCCGATCCCATATCTCAGGACCCAAAATCAACTAAGGGTCGTGGTAGCGCCGGACACCGCTGTCAGGCAAGCTAACCAAAAAATTTAGTTAAATTCTTGTTTTAATAATTTTGAAAACACTTCTTTTATACGATTAAAACAATACTCAGTATATTCCCCCGAATGAATAATGAAGTATTTAAACAGCTTTTAAAATTTCTGAATAAACCCAAATGCATCCCAAAACCTGGTGCCACAAGTATATGAGCAATTTCTCAAAATAAAATAAAAAGAAAACAAATAAAGTACAACAACTGCTTGGAATACAATTGGATAGAAAAGTAAGTAGGATCCTGAGAGAGACTATACTAGTTGCGGGTCGCCTTAACGAATTACAGCTCACTTAGTCTCCATGACTACCATGACGCTATGCCAATAAGTCTCTAGCCATGCATAAACCTATGCAACAAAAATGTGTGTAGTATGAGAACGAAAACAACGTGTAATCAATGAGTATCTCGTCTAATCTCGAAGAAGTAGAGATGATATGGTCGACATCGACACTTACTAGTATTCCAATAATCATGTCCCTAATACGTTAAATCGTGGATTTCTATGAGCATGATTTTAATCCAATAAAAGAAAACGAGTAAACAATTAATTCGTTTATAGGATATTTCCAAATAAATTTCTTTCCACTATTTATCCAAATACTTTCAAGTCATGAAGAGGCAATAACAACTTTAATAAGTTCAAGGAAATAATACCAGCATGTGCAAATAACCACCGTGGGACGTACGACCCGATCCAACATAAAGTAAACTGTGCACTGCCGAAGGTCGAACGGCTCGAACCATAGATGCATCTATTACCCGCTCACGGATCATCTATGCGACGCGGTCAAATATGAAGAAACAACACCTCACTCGCAAATCATCCATGAGACATGGACAAATAGAAATAAACAAATATACCTCTCGCGAATCATACCTGCGACGCGAGTATATATATATATATATATATATATATATATATATATATATATATATATATATATATATATATATATATATACCAAACAGCTAATTAAGTGTTTATCGGGAAATGTTCATTCCAATAAAAGCCAATTTTTCCTTTAATGATTTAAGAAAAATAAAGATTAATCTTTTTGAAATTCATTTGCTGATTCGAAATGATTTAAGAAATTCAAGTTGTCAATAAGTTTACAATTAATCCAAGAACAGCATGACTTTAGGTCCTAGACTACCTGGACTAAGGCTGTATCCGGTTCCAGTTCTGGGTCTATTTGGGTCTGTGGTTCCGGTTGTGGCGGTTCCGGGTCTGGCGGTTCTGGTTCTGCGGTTCTGGCGGTTCCGGTTCTGGCGGTTCCGGAGCCGGAACCGCTACCGTCCGGTTCCAGTTCTGGCGGTTCCGGTTCCGCGGTTCTGGCGGTTCCCGGCGGTTCTGATTTTTTTTAAAAAAAAATCAATATCTTGTATAGTAGTCATTAGTATATTGTAGAGTATATTTTATATGGTGTACTATGTTATTAGTATAATATATATTGTGTTTGGTAATTAGTATATATTGTGTATAAGTAGTGTATATTTTGTATATAGGTAGTATATATTGTATTTAAGTAGTATATATTGTATATAAATAGTGTATATTGTGTTGTAGTTAGTAATTAGTATAAATTATATATAAGTAGTATATATTGATAAAAGAATGTTGTAATTAGTATATTGTGTTGTATGTTATATAAATATTCAAGGATTGATATAGAAGTAAAGACAAAGAAATATTGAGACAAAAGATATTCAAGGATATG
This sequence comes from Nicotiana benthamiana, assembly GCA_034376525.1. Taxonomy (NCBI): domain Eukaryota; kingdom Viridiplantae; phylum Streptophyta; class Magnoliopsida; order Solanales; family Solanaceae; genus Nicotiana; species Nicotiana benthamiana. The sequence goes on from CM067339.1 coordinate 159,219,745, forward strand.
ATAAAGAGCATATTTATTGACCAAAATGGCATATCCATTTTTATTCTTCCTTCCCCCAATGGAATGAGCACAACATGGTACTAATACCACCATTAAAAGGAAAAAAAACTAAAAGAAGACATGCCAATGTACAAGTTACATCATAGTTTATGTATTATTTCTAACAAATCTCATAAAACCTTCAAGGTTTGGAGGTGGTTGTGTTGGCGGTGGTGGAAATGAAGCTTGTTCATCACCACTTCCGGGTGAAGATGTTTCCTGAGCTAGTTCCGCTAGCATTTCTTCATAGCACTCATCTATTTCTGGTTGTGATTCAGCTAGCCCAAAGTTCCTTCTTTCTGCGCGGATCCAATCTCGAAAAAGCACTGATTTTTCCAAGCTGTCCCGCATCGACGCCCTGTGATCACCTATATGTAGTCTTGCTTGACTAAAGGCGCTCTCCGATGCAACAGTTGACGCTTGAATCGACAGAACATCCCGAGCCATCCTTGCAAGAATGGGAAAATGCTTTTCCCTTGCCTTCCACCAATCCAACAGGTCGAACGAGCCGTCTGGATTCTCATTCTCTAGTCCATGTGACAAATAAACTTGAAGCTCATTCAGATGGGAAAAATCATCTACATTTTCACCTTGAGTACCCCTGAACTCCGTCCACGATTTAAGAGCTGTTAAGCCAGCAGCTCTTTTAGACGCCTGTGATGTGGACGAAGTAGGGGTTGGAATATTAGGCCTAGCATGCTCTAACGCCTGTTTATAAGCATTATAAATAGTTTGAGCATTCACTGTAATTGATGCTTTCGCATCAGATAGTGTAGCCATTTCTTCTTCTTCAAGATCTAAAGCTTGATAAATAGTAGAATACCAAAAGATAGGACCTCCTACTTTCATAGTAGGATTTAACATAGTAGCCACACCAAATATATGAGGGATTGGAAAAAAATATTTCTTAAACTTCTTTTTCATTTCAGTAATTGCAATTTCATAAATTTCCCCTCCCTCGTTAAAATCAACAAACAAATTAGCAAGTGCGGCAATATAAACTAAACAGTTAGAAATAGTTGGATAATATTGGCCAGATAAAGCAGTTGTAGCCACATGAAAATGTTCTAAAAAATCTAAAAGAATTTTAACGTTAGTCCAATCTTGATTAGTTAGCATGTCATTATCTTCCTCCCCACAATCCCGAGAATTATAAGTAGCGTTAATTGGGTTTCTATATTCGTCGCCACTACTAAACTTTCGTACATGTAGTTCCACCTAGTCGGGCAAGGTTTAGGAACCTTTCTTTCTCTAAGGCCATATTCGTTACATTTTTTAAAATATTCTCTAAGTCTACTTCTACGGTTAGAATAAAAAAGCCAATTAAGAGCGAATTTAACCTTTTCAATTTCTATGTTTAAAATTCACATACCATCACCAACAATTAAATGATAAATATGACATATACATCTAACATGGAAAATATTAGTAAAAGCAGGATTAAGTGTTCTAGTTAAAATACCTATTGCACTAGTGTTGCTACTAGCGTTATCCATGGAAATTGACATTATTTTATCACTAAAACAAAAATATCTACATACATCTGAAACAGTGTTAGCAATAAACTTACCCGTGTGCCGTGAATTAATTATTCTATATGCAATAATGCGTTTTTGCATTGTCCAGTCTTCGTCTATCCAATGACTGGTTACGGTTAGATAATCACAACCATTTCTACTTCTACCAATATCAGTTGTAATAGACATACGATTACTTATATGGGTAAATAAATAGCGCAAGTATTGTTCATATTCATGCTTGTATTTATAAATGTCGGCCTTAACTGTGGCGCGAGGCTAACCTTTATACGTAGGATTAAATACTCTTCTAATATAATGAATCCAAGAAGGATTAGAAGCAAAAGAATAAGGCAAACATATAACAGTAATCATTTTTGCTAATTCTTCACGATCCTTATTTGGATCGTAACAATATACCTCCGGTGACTGTGTTTATTCCTGGTTGAAATAGATTTGAACCAGTACTTGGGTTAACTGTTGTATCAGGACTTGTCCTCCCCTCTTGGTGCGCTTTCAATTGGAAATATCTAGCCTTATCGCTAGGGTGTAATTTTATATGTTTAACTAAACTACCTGTGCCGCTACGATCTCCAGTATACCTATGCACAAGTAATTTCCCACAAGATTTACACTTAGCCTTCTTTTGTTCTCTTAGTTGAATAAAAAATTGCCAAACTAATGAAGTTTCTGAACGTCTAGGAGGTTGTCTACTAAAAGTGGGAGTTTGTACGGGTGGGTGTTCCGGTTCATTAGTAGCAGGACTAGTAGGTGTATCATCTAAATCTACCGGAGCTTGGGTTTCGTCATCATCATCATCCTCATTTCCCTCTAAGATAGGTGCATTAGGATAAAGAATATTCATAATATCATCGTCTATTCTATTACCAACTGCTACATCATGTAGAAAATCAATATCGCTAAATTGAAAACATGGGTGATCACTATGAAGGATTCCGAAGGTTTCATTAGTTTTTCTAGGTTGGCTACTACTTTGAACTTGTTTATCTTTTCTAGGTCGGGGAGCAGGGGGAGGGGTAGTATTTTGGCGACTACTTTCACCGTTTTTAGATTTTCCTTTTCTGAACATATTTTTCAATGAAAATGCCATATATAATTATGATTTAGCAAAATAAAAACACACAAAAATATTCTTAGCATGTAAGAGTTGAAACGAGTTTACCGGATTGACGAACAACTTCTTGAAAATTGAAAATCGTTGAAATTGAACACTTGGAAACTTCAATTCAACAACTTCACAATGTTTCACGAATTTGCAACAATAAATTAAGCACTTGCACTAGAAAGATTGAAAGAGAGCTTGAGAGAGATTGAGAGAGATTGAGAGATATTGGTGAATTAAAATGAAAGAATGAGGGGGTATTTATAGTTGAGAAATGGGAAATTGTGTAATTATATAAAGTTTGGGATTAAATTAAAGTTTGGGGGCCAAATGGCTATTTTTGAAAATTCCAAACGGCTAATTTTGAAAAGGAGCCGTTTGGATATTTTTAAATTTTTTTTTTAAAAATCAGACCGTTGCGGAACCGTTTGGAACTGGATGGAACCGTTTGGAACCGCTTGAACCGGTCCGGTTTCGCGGTTCCAACGGGTGGAACCGCTCCATCACGGTTCCGGGGAACCGCCGGAACCGGAACCGCCTGAACCGGCAGAACCGCCAGAACCGCAGTTCCGGTCCAGTTCCGGTTCGGAACCGCGAAATTTACAGCCTTAACCTGGACAATAGCATAATAATAGCTACGCATTGACTCTCGTCACCTCATGCATACGTAGCCCCCACAAATAGGATCACATAACCAATTAATTCATATATGGGGACATTTCCCTCTTACAAGGTTAGAAAGGAGACTCACCTCGCTCCGAAGATCCATAATCGGCATTCCACGCCCTTCCGAAGACTCTAATTGATGCAAAATGCTCCAAATCTATCCAATGACTACGCAAATTTATTAATATAGGCTCAATTATTCATTACAATCTAATTTATAGAAATTCCTAACCCCAATTGAAAAGATAACAAAAATGCCCTCGGGCCCACGCGCCCGGAATCCAAATTTTTTGAAGATAAAGTTTACCCATAAAATCACAAACTCAAATATAAGATTTTCTCTAAATTCCATACCCAAAATCATTGTCACAATCTAAGGTTATTGAATTCCTAGGTCTTCCCTCAAACCCTAAGTTTTTCCACAAGTTCCTTGTCTAAATTCATATATAAACTTTGTATTTAACTCAAAGCTAGCATAAATTACCTACCTCATGATGAGTGATGAAAATAGCGCCTCAAATTTGCTCCCCATCGGCTCCAATGGAAGAAAATGGGGTTGAAATGAACCCAACCCCGGATCATAAAAGACCTTACTACCTTAGCTTTTTCCGCACCTGCGGTCCCTTGACCGCTTCTACGATTCCTTCGATGCGGTTAAAATTTCGTTTCTGCGGTCCTCCTTAGGCCCCCCTTTTTTGCTTCTTCCGCAGATACAATCCTGCTTCTGCGGACCGCATCTGTGGTCCACTCTAGTTGCCCCTCTTCCGCTTCTACGACCAGCCTTCCGCAGATGTAGTCCCGCTTTTGCAGAATCTTGATCGCATCTGCGGTCCTCGAGCCCTGACAAAAAATCTGCTTCTGTGGCTCCCTTTTTACTTCTGCGGAGCCCCTCCTGCTGTTAACCCAACGTAAAAGCGGTAATACCAGCAACCAGACCCTTCAGCTGTCCAAAAATTCCAAATTTTGATCCGTTAATCACCCGAAATTCACGCAAGGCCCCGCGAGACCGCATCCAATCATACTAACAAATCCCAAAATGCATTACGGACTCGCTCGAAGCCTCATATCACATTAAATAATGCTAAAATCATGAATCGACCTCCAATCCAAACTTAATGAATTTTAAAATTTCCAACTTCTATTTCCAATGTTTAAACCTATCAAATCACGTCCGATTGACCTTAAATTTTGCACACAAGTCATATTCGACATTATGGACCTACTCCAACTTTTGGAATCGAATTCCGACCCCGATATCAAAAAGTCCACTTCCGGTCAAACTTCTCAAAAATCGTCAAATTTCTATCTTTAGCCAAATAGCTCCAAAATGACCTAGGGACCTCAGAATTCACTTCCAAACTCCAGAATTACAATGTGGAGCTGCTCCCAGAGTCGGAATTCCAAACGGACATCTGTATCACTGAAATTCACTTCAAACTAAACTTATGAAATTTCTTTCAAAATGCTACTTCCCACAATAGGCACCAAAACGCTTCCAGGTCGTCCAAAACCTGATCCGGGCATAAGCCCAAGTCCGAAATCATCATACGAACCTTCTAGAACCTTCAAATACCCATTCCGAGGTTGTATACTTAAAATTCCAAAATGAGAATTCTCTTTCCAAATCAACTCTGAACTTCTCGAAACTTAATTTCGACCACGCGTACAAGTCATATACGTGAAATGAAGCTGTTCATGGCCTCAGACTCCTGAATGACATTCTAGAGCTCAAAACAACCGGTCTGGTCGTTACATTCTCTACCACTTAATATTACGTTCGTCCTCGAACGTGCTGAGAACTACACTGAAGTAGTTTGAAATCATTGTTTAACTTCTCATGCACCTTCCCGTGCTACCACAATTTAGTTGAGAACATCAGCTCGATCAATTCTGAAGATATTCCCTTCTATTCAAGCAAATAATCCTTAGAGCCCAATTCCAACATCTGGAATTCTAGGCTCAACCTATTTCCAACATATGATCACTATATCAATCACTACACGATGCACCCAAACATGGCTGCATAACTTTGTTGAATTCACGCCTAGCATCACTTTACTAATCGGACCACAATAACATTTTCTGATCAACTTAGTCAAAATTCCACGAATCTGATACTCCCATTGCACCCCATGACATACACGGGTCTTACTATAACTCTTACAATGCCGCCACATCGGAAGAGATTTGCAGAAATTCATAATCAACTAATGAGTCAACCAATCATTGAGTCTGTACTTCTAACAAGAAGCATTACCTCATTCTGAACCAAATAATGAACTTTGCTCCGTAATATATTTCATGTAATCAGATTGCATTGATCCTAAATCCAACAATATCGTCTCACCCAATACGAACTGCTCAGGCAATAATCCACCCCGACATGACCAAAAGTATCATATGATGCCACAATGTGCCAATAGGCTACCAATTAGAATGCGATATAAAAGGAACACAAACTCTGAAAAAGGGGATCCAATTACCCCGCTTGCAAATCATACATGCAACGTGGGTAACATACTAAACAGACACCCCGCTCGCAAATCATACATGCGACGCGGGCTCACAGCTAATACGAGCTTTCCTCAGAAGATAGGAAACAAAACACATAAAAACATATATAGGGAACTGTATTGAACATCACTCTGTTGCGGCCGCAACCTGATAAACAACATACCAATGCCGGCGTGCCACCCGATCCATACATAGAACTCTCATAAGGAGATATACATCGAGCTAAATTTCTCATTACAACAAACTACCTAATATCAGTCAGAAACATGCTAGGTGCATAATACCATCCCTGAGGGAAACATACAGCACTATAGGCTACAAAACTCAAGCACAACTGAGGTGTGATACATGATCTGAATCTCAAGAGCCATCCTTCTCAGATAATATCATCTCCACTTGGAACCTCAACACATATGAAATTACCAAGCCGTCTCACAACTTATACGATACAATTCATCCCTACTTGGAATGGCTGACGACAAAATAACACCCCTACTCCTCCTCCTTAAGGAGCGCTTTGCTTAAATGAAAACAACTTGCCTGACATAGAGCCCATATTCATATTTAAATCCATCCACCGACCTCAAGTCAATCCTAGTCGTATCAAAACTAGGCCAATAATCTTTCAAAGGTCCATACTCACCCCTTTTCCAAAAACACATTAGCACCATCATCATAACCGGAGAAAACCTCCACAGTCCATAGCCCAATAAACCGAGTGCCCTCCAGGCATAAATTCTCAAATTGATGATATTACCACAATCCTCATACTTGGTTTAAATCTTAAATCAATCAAGTGACTACATGCCACACTTATAAAATCTTCCTGTAGGACACACTCCCACAACCTTTCGAAATACATAACATGTCCGTACACCCAAACTACCGGTCACACTAACGCTGAAAAGTGATCAAGAATTCCTTAACCAGGATGCAAGGTCTTCCTTAAAAAACACCAATCTCAGGTGACGTTGAAGACAATACCAACTTACCTTAGACATCAAAACTCCTTTCCTGCTCATCCGACCTCGTGACATCCTTGTCAACACCGAACCGCAACCTTGATTCTCACTTTCAAGTTCCATACCACTCACTCCACCTAACATGCCAACATACGATAGAACACGCTTTTTATCATAGCTTCGGAACCACTATTAGACTGACACTTAACTCGCTTAAAGAGAACCATGGCAATGCACAAGTAAATTCACATATGTAGAATATTCTGGGATCCACCTCCACATAATAGGGCATAAAGGTAAATACTTTCTGAATAACACTAACTACGACATCCGACAGGCCTCACAGGCATTGTCACAACTCGCTTGCATAACTTGTTTGCGCTGAAAGAACTGATCATTACCAACAACATGCCAATTCGACTATGGCTAACCAATCCCCCTTCTTCCAATTTGTCCTTGATTGCCATAGAAACAATGATAACCCTATTCAACACTTAACACACTCCATCCGCACTCTCCAGAGTGACCCTGAATCACGAGACCCTGCTGTCTCACATCCCCACAAACCATTTCGTACCTCCCAATTGCTACACGCAAGTAAAAACGTCATAGAACATTCTGTGCCTCTTCTTATAGGATGCTATCAAGCTTGATTCTTAACCATACCCATAGGCTCATTAGGCATCACACTTTATCTTTTGAATTCACTAGGTGCGTCGTTGAGAGCCACCCGCTCTGACTTGGCCTCGAATATAATCAATTCCATAAAACTTCTAGAACATGAATACCCCATTGGTATAGCACCCAGCAGAATCATTCCGTTGGAATTCGCATCTTCACAAAGCACAATCCTGAATCCTTCCCCAAGTCTGAACATGGGCCAATAAGGCCACGATACCCCACCTATGTACCACCTATGTTCTTTGCTCAATTTACCACCTATGTTCTTTTCCGATAGCTGAGATAACCCATTAATATGCTAATACTCATAAATCCCACGAGTAATTAACCATGCAACCCCATCATAGGCAGTGGGACTCTCCCACTTAGCTCGAGGCCACTATTACACAACTTTGGAATTTACCAGGATTTTTAATCTAATATTGACATATTCTTGTGCAATCAACCACCAAAATTCTCGATGTTTTACTATGGACATCCCCTTTTTATACTCTGAATCATCAACAACATTCTCATGACCGATCCCTTCACTATATAACCATCAGAATTCTTAGAAGAAACCTCACCAAGTATGCGATGGTTAACCTTCTCACAGGGAATAACCCACCTATGGAAATCACTTTCCGACATCTTCCAACGTTGCTGTACAGGGTACAATCACCATGACATCAATAACCCATCCTGAGTCAGAGCTAATCTCTCTAGATGCATAAGTCCTTTCACCATTCATGGACATTAATTAAATGTGCGGCAACATATTTCCCATTCAAAGTTACATTGTATCCTTCTTCATTTCAATCATCTCCTTTCCGTTACATTAAGTCTCCTGCCGCATAATAGCCCATACTTCAGAATAATCCGTAGACCCCAATCACCAATCATTAATGTTATCAAATCCCTATGAACTCTCCTTAAGGTACGTGGTCATCCTACTATAAAGCCCCTATATAACTCCGCCACTCTCCCACTTTGGGAAAACCCACTTCCTTAATCAACTACTCGACCTTCGCTTCATATACCTGGCCTTGTAGAATTTTTGAACACCGCTCGATGCTTCCCACATGTCTTTTCCTCATCGTTTGTTCTTCAGCTGTTGCCTTAAATAAATCCCTTTTTGTAGCACTTTCACTCATGAATCGCTACTAACCTTTAAACCTTTATAAAGATCGCCTTTCTCGAGCCGTCAACATTAGAACACCGATTCGATCTAAACGACTACACCCCGCGACATTTACTGTTATCTTTCCAATTTTATTTTACAGTGCCTTATCCTAAGGCGAATTGCAGAAAACCATAACACCGGCGAACTTAACACATCCCACCGAGAACGATGACACTGCATCGTAGATGAAAATTCCACCACGCTCGAAAATACCAAGTCTTGATACCCCCTCAACCGTATCTGAACATTCTTAGCCCGAGCTCGTTCCCCTTTCCGGGAATAAAATATCAAATCTCTACATCAGGCACTTAGTAAACCTCCCTTAAAATCATTCACTACCTCGACACGTAGGCAAATAACCTACCATCATATCAATACTGCAGAAAAATCATTCATAAGCATCACGGCAACTAGTGCCTAACCTTAGAGCTCTTAGAAGTACCGCCACAAAGCCGAAGCAATTGAATATCCTTCCACAATGCGATAGTAATAGCTCAAATAACCCCGCAAGGAGAAACACCCGCACCACATTCGTAGTGCCATTACAATTCTTCCATTTCTCAATTTATAACAAGCACTTCGCGTAGCATAAGATTGAGTAGGAAGGAAAGAAAGGCATAAGCCTCACGGGAAGTCAAGCCGCACAATAAGGAACCAAGAAGGGAAGTACTCCTAACAGTCCTGCAGCCTCCCAAGGATAAGGGCAGACGTCTCCGTACCGATCCGCGAGACTTTACTAGACAATCTCATGACTCGTGAGACCGTAGGAACCTAGTGCTCTGATACCATGTAGTCACGACCCAAAATCCACTAAGGGTCGTGGTGGCACCGGACGCCGCTGTTAGGCAAGTCAACTGAAAAATTTAGTTAAATTCTTGTTTTAATAATTTTGAAAACACTTCTTTCATACTATTAAAACAATAATCAGTATATTCCCCCGAATGAATAATGAAGTATCTAAACATCTTTTTAAATTTCTGAATAAACTCAAATGCATCCCAAAACCTGGTGTCATAAGTACATGAGCAATTTCTAAGAATAAAATAAAAAGAAACTAAATAAAGTACAACAGCTGTCTGGAATACAATTGGACAGAAAAGTAAGCAGGATCCTTAGAGAGACTATACTAGCTGTGGATCGTCTCGAGGAAATACAGCTCACCTAGTCTCCATGGCAACGATGACGCTATGCCAATAAGTCTCTAGCCATGCATAAACTTGTGCAACCAAAATGCAAAAAAGTGTAGTATGAGTACGAAAACAACTGTACTCAATAAGTATCCCGTCTAATCTCGAAGAAGTAGAGACGAGACGATCGACTTCGACACTTACTACCGGTCCAATAATGATGTCCATAATACATTAAATCGTGAGTTTCTATGAGCATGATTTTAATCCAATGAAAGGAAACGAGTAAAAAATTAATTCGTTTATAGGATATTTTTAAAAAAATTTATTTCCATTATTTATCCAAATACTTTCAAGCCATCAAGAGGATATAACAACTTTAATAAGTTCAAGAAGATAATAGCAGTATGTGCACATAACCACCATCAGACGTACGACTTGATCCAACATAAAAGTGAATTGTGCACTGCCGATGGTCGAATGGCTCGAACCATAGATGCATCTATTACTCGGCTCGTGAATCATCCATGCGACGCGGTCAAATATAAAGAAATAACACATCACCGCGAGTCATCCATGCAATGTGGACAAATAGAAATAAACAAATATCCTGCTCACGAATCATACCTGCGATGTAGGCACACACACACACACACACACACACACACACACACACACACACACACACACACACACACACACACATATATATATATATATATATATATATATATATATATATATATAACAGCCAATTAGGAGTTTATCGGTAAATGTTCATTCCAGTAAAATCCAATTTTTATTTTATTGATTTAACAAAAATAAAGATTAATCTTTTCGAAATTCATTGGCTGATTCGAAATTATTTAAGCAATTCAAGCTATCAATAAGTTTACAATTAATCAATGAACAACATGAATTTGGGTCCTACACTACCCGGACAATAGCATAATAGTAGCTACGCATGGACTCTCGTCACCTCGTCTGTACGTAGCCCCCACAAATAGGAGCACATCACCAATTAATTCACCTATGGGGACATTTCCCTCATACAAGGTTAGAAAGGAGACTCACCTATCTCCGAAGATCCATAACCGGCATTTCACTTCCTTCCGAAGACTCTAAATGATGCAAAAAGCTCAAAATCTAGAAAATAATTACGCAAATCCACTAATATAGGTTCTATTATTCATTACAATCTAGTTTATAGGAATTATAAACCCAATCAAAAAGTTGACAAAAATGCCCTCGGACCCACTCGTCCAGAATCTAAAATTTTCGTAGATAAAGTTTACTTATGAACTCAAAAACACAAATATATGATTTTCTCTAAATTCCATACCCAAAATTGTGGCCAAAATCCAAGGTTATCGAATTCTTAGGTCTTCCCTCAAACCCCGAATTTTTTCACAAATTCTTTGTCTAAATCCATATATAAACTTTGTATTTAACTCCAATCTAGCATAAATTACTTACGTCATAATGAATGATGAAAATAGCACCTCTAAGTTCCTACCCATCGGCTCCAATGGAAGAAAATGGGGTTGAAATGAACCCAACCACGGATCTTAAAAGACCTCACTGCCTCAGCTATTTTCGCACATGTGGTCCCTTGAGCGCTTCTGCGGTTCCGCATGTGCGGTTAAAATGACACTTCTGCTGTCCTCCGTAGGCCCTCCTTTTTCACTTTTGCCGCATATCTTCCGCAGATGTGGTCCCGCTTCTGTTGAACATTGACCGCATTTGCGGTCCACTCCAGCTGCCCCTCTTTCGCTTCTGCTACCAGCTTTCCACAGATGTGGTCCTGCTTTTGCGGAATCTTCACCGCATCTGAGGTCCTTGAGCCCTGACCAAAAATCCGCTTTTGTAGCTCCCTTTCCGCTTCTGCGGGGCCGCTTCTGCGGGGCCGCTCCAGCGGTTAACCCACAGCAAAAGCGGTTGTACCAGCAACCAAACCCTTCAGCTGTCAAAAAATTCCAAATTTTGATCCGTTAATCACCCGGAATCAACCCGAGGCCCCCGAACCCCAAACAATCATACCAATCAATCCCAAAACACATTACGGACTCTCTCGAGGCCTCCGATCATGTGAAATAACGCTAATTTATGATGTTTAAACATATCAAATCACGTCCGATTGACCTCAAATTTTGCACACAGGTCATATTGGACATTATGGACATACTCAAACTTTCAGAATCAGATTCCGACCCCGTTTCTGGTCAAACTTCTAAAAATCCTTCAAATTTCTATCTTTAGCCAAATGGCTCCAAAATGACCTACAGACCTCCAAATTCACTTCCGATCGCGCTTCCAACTTCGGAATCACAATATGAAGTTGCTCCAAGACTCATAATCTCAAACTATCACTGAAATGCACTTCAACCCAAACTTATGAAATTTCTTTCATAATGCTACTTCCCACAATAGGCACCAAAACGCTCCTGGTTGTCCAAAACCCGATCCGGGCATACGTCCAAGTCAGAAATCACCATGCAAACCTGTGCAAACATCAGATCCCGATTCCGATATCTTTTACTAAAAGTTTCAATCCTAGTTAATTATTACAATTTTAAGCTTCTGAAATGAGAATTCTCTTTCCAAATCAACTCTGAACTTCCCGAAACTTAATTCGACCATGCGTACAAGTAATACCTGAAATAAAGTTGCTCATGGCCTCACACTACCGAACAATGTTCTAGAACTCAAAACGACCGGTCGGATCGTTACACCATCAAGATCAAACACCATTTCATTTTCAAATATTTTTATATTTTCCAGCAAATAATTTTCTTTCAAAACGGTTTTCTCGAGTTGGAGACCTCGAAATTTGATTTCGTGCATGCACCCAAGTTCCATGTTTCACTGGGGACCCTACGTGACTGTCAAATTATGGGTCCGGATCCGTTCTCCAAAACAGTTGACCAAAGTCAATTTTAATGACCAAATTTAATATTTTCTTAAATTTTACATAAAAGCTTCCCGAAAATGCACCCGGACTGCGTACATAAATCGAGGAGAAGGAAAATAATCTTTTCAAGGCCTCAAAAATTCGAATTTGAATTCTAAAATACAAGATGACCCTTTGGGTCATCACACTCCCTCCTGTTGGTTCAGTTAGTTATTGTCGTTGGCAGTTGACATAATTGTTTGTCATAAGGCTGAATTTGGAAAGTGAAAAAATTATCAGATTTCCGATAACGAAACCAATTTGTTTAATCAAAAATATATCTTTTAATCAAAATCTAATTTTAGAAGAAAACGTATTACTGATAGCCAAGTTTTGCTTCACTTTCTCAACTATATCAAAGGAAAATAATATGAATAACTAAGGAATAATTGACAGACAAATTTTAAAGTCGAGGCAGAGAATTCCGAGAAGCATAAAAGTAAAGAGTATATTTTAATATTGTCTCAGGTGTCTCTACAAATAGAAATATGTGCCTTTATATAGGAATATACAGTAGTAATGGTTTTTCCACATAATTTGGGTTGATGATGAGCATTAATGATATTGATTGCCCATAATCTCGGATATCTATAACGGGCGTAATTATTTCTATAAATGCCTTATATCTATTTCGATTCCCCTTCCTTATTTGCGTCCGGTTCGTGTATCTTTCCTTCTTTTTATCCCTTATTCATTCCGCCTTCATTTATTCCTTGCCAGCGGTTAGGCCTGGTACCGTCTCGTGGGTATTTCTTTAGGTGCCTTCTCTTCCTTAACAATTAAGAATAGCCATGTGTCGCTATATCACTGTCCCACGTGCCATGCTATGTCAGCTTTCTAGTATTCCACTTGTAATTTTTTTACCACCAATACAATAACGAGCCTTGTTGATACAAAATTTCTTACATCTGAAAATTTATTTTTCTTCTAACTAGAATTGGTGGTGAAAATAACACATAAGACAATAACAAGTACAGAACTACAGATGAGTGAAAATGTTATGATTGATAAAACAAACTTAGTAACTAAGCAAGAGTATTAGTACTTTTATAGAAGGAAATAATGTAGTGTTTTGTGTTGTAGAGTGAAAAAAGCAGAACACGTTGATACAATCATCACTATTTTAGAAGTAAGCTTAGGGTTTGGGCCTCAGATCTATCTTACAGGGATAAATGCACAAATAGTAATTTTAGGAATTTTATCTAGAAATTAGCCATAAAAGCTTTAACTTCGGGACAGTACATAGTAAGAGTCATAACAATCATGGTATACGACATATGGGTATGCTCGACACTAACATATAGATACTCGTCGCCACACCTATACGTCGTACTCAACACTAACATGTTGCAAATAAGACCACACTCCTATTCCCCCAAGCTAAGGTTAGACCGAACACTTACCTCGATTCCACGGATAAAATCAAGCCTTAATTATCGCTTTTACCTCTCGGTTCCTCTTCCAATCCTCTTGTATCTAGTCATAATTTATTTAATAACATCAATAAATACTAAATAAACCAATTCTAATGCATGAACATAAATTTTCCAATGTTTTTCTCAGAAAATAAAAAATCGGCCCGCTTAGACAAAACTCAAAATTTGAACCAAAATTTGATTACCCATTAACCCACTAACTCAAATATGCAACTGGTATTGAAATCCGACCTCAATTTGAGGTCCAAATTCCAAAAATTCGAAAATCCTAATTTCCACCCTAGAACACCTAATATTCTATGAAAAATCCTAGATTTTAATGAATTAGATTGAAGAAGATGAGTTAGAGATCACTTACCTATGATTTGGATAAGTTTGGGTCTTTGAAAAATTGACTAGTGATGTTTATGGTTCGAAAATTTGAAGAATGAAGTAAAACTACCATCCAAAAGATGTTTTGATTAGGTGCAGATTTCGCAAATTGCGAAGCTTGCAAATGCAAGACAGGCTTTGCAATTGTGAACCTGATGTATGTCTGCTCCACTTGCAAATGTCGAGCATTTTGTTGCTATTGCGATGACTAGCCCTTTCCTGTTGACTTCACAATTGTGAAGGGAGGTTCGAAAATGCGAACAAGGCAGGCTTGGATTTCTTCGCAATTCTGATATAGCACTTGCAATTGCCAAGCATGTTAGGCTCGAAATTGCGAAGTCTGACCTCACAATTGTGAGATCAAAGCCTGCAACAAAAATACAACTACAACAGAAATTTTCTTAGGCCAAACTCACTCCTTGGCCTATCTAAAACTTACCCGAGCCCCTGGGTCTCCAAACCCAACATGCACATAAGTCTAAATATATCATACGAACCTGCTCGTGCGATCTAATCGCCAAAATAACATCTGCGACTATGAATTTAATCTCCACTCATGATTTTGCTTATGAACACTTCAAATTTACTATTTTCACAACCGGACGTATGAATTACGTCAATTCAACTCCAATTCTCACCAAATTTCATAGATACGACTTAAATATTATGTTAAATCTTTACCGAGCTGTGAAACTAAAATACAGGCCCAATTCCATCAAAATCGAACACATTTTTATTTCCAAAAGTGTATTTTTCAGCACATAATTTTTTCTAAATTATTTTCTCGGGTTAGAGGCCTCAGAGTTCGATTTCGCACATACGCCCAAGTCCCGTATTTTATTACAGATCCTACAGGACTGTCAAATTACAGGTCCGGGTTCGTTCACCAAAAAATATTGACCAATGTCAACTTTAACAAATTTTAAAGGCCTAACTCAATACTTTTCTTAAATTTCACATAGAAGCTTTCTGGAAACGCACCCGGACTATGCATGCAAATCAAGAAGAAGGAAAATGAGGTTTTCAAGGCCTCAAAACCCGGATTCGAATTCTAAAATACAAGATGGCCCTTTGGACCATCACACTCCCTCATGTTGGATCAGATTGTTATTGTCGTTGGCAGTTGACATGATTATGTGTTAGAAGGCTAAATTTGAAAAATGAAAATATTATCAGATTTTCGAATTTGTTTAACCAAAAATATATCTTTTGATCAAAATCTAATTTTAGAAGAAAATTGGTTACTGATAACCAAAATTTACTTCACTTTCTCAATTATATCAAAGGAAAATAATAAGAATAACAAAAGAATTAATTGATAGAAAATTTCGAGAAAGCAGAAAAATAAAAAGTATATTTTAATATTGTCTCAGATCTGTCTCTACAAATAGAATTTTATGCCCTTATATAGGAACATACATTGGTAACGAATTTTCCCACATAATTTAGGTTGATTATGGGCATTAATAATATTGATTGCGTACAATCTCAGATATATATAATAGAAGTATTTATTTCTATAAATGCCTCATATATGTTTCGATTCCCCTTTCCTATTAGCGTTCAGTTCATGTATCTTTCCTTCTTTTTATCCTTTATTCATTCTGCCCTTATTTATTCCTTGCCAACGGTTAGGCCCGGTACCGTCTTGTGGGTATTTCTTCCCGTGCCTTCTCTTACTTAACAATTAAGATAGCCACGAGTTGCTATATTACTGTCCCAGGTGTCATGCCATATCAACATTCTAATACTCCACGTATAATGCTTTTTTACCACCAGTACAATAACGAGCCTTGTTGATACTAAATTTCTTACATCTGAAAATTTATTTTTTTCCAACTAAAATTGGTGGTGAAAATTACACATAAGACAATAACAAGTATAGAACTACAGATGTGTGAAAATGTTATGTTTGATAAAACAAACTTAGTAACTAAGAAAGAGTATCAGTACTTTTATACAAGGAAATGATGTAGTATTTTGTGTTGTAAAGTGAAAAAAGCATAATACGTTGATACAGTTATCACAAGCAAGCTTAGGGTAATTGGGCCTCAGATCTATGTTACAGGGGTAAATGCTCAAATAGTCATTTTGAGGGATGTTATTTAGAGATTAGCCATAAAAATTTTAATTTCGGAACAATGTAAGATATTTTTGTTCTGAAAATTAACAGCAAAATTGAAATTCAGAATGCACTGACTAATTTTTAAATAGTAGCCTTTCAGAGTGGCTACTTGGTGTCATTTCTACCTATCTTACTTGGATTTGGCCGAGACGAATCTTCACGGGTCCGAAACATGGTTGATTAATGCAACAATTAATATTGTAAAAATTGCACGAGGTGTCCTATTTGTTCGTCCATATTTAATCTTTCCTTATTTTTTTAAAAAAAACTTTTAACATGTACCCACTTTTTAATTAACTTCAGCCCTATTTCTCCTCCTCCTTCTCCTCTTCTTCTTCTTCTTCTTCTTTTCTTCTTCTTCTTTCTTCTACTGTTATTTTCTATCTTGCAATCCTAGGGGTGGGCATATATCGAGTAAAATTGATAACTCAAACCGTTAATTTTTTATTGGGTTATCGGTATTGGTTATTTTGTTAACGGTTTGGTAACGGATCAAAAAAAAAATTTATTGGATTATCGGTCCGGGCTCGATTTGGAATTCTGTTATTAGGTAAAAACTGATAACCCAATGAAAATTAACTAATTTACTAGTTTACCCTTAAATTAGTAAACTAATTTAAATTTAGTCATCCATAGACTTCTATCATATTTCTTTAAATTTATATTCAAAGAAAAACAAGAAAATGTTGGCTAAGACATGCTTATTGGGTATAGAAGGGTGTTCGTGGGAAGGGAAGATAGTGAAGGAGAAGTCGAAATATTTCATATGTGAAAGAGAGTGGCCAGATCAAACACTCAAGCACCAGGACTGTTTGATCTTTTTACTAGTTGATAAATCTAACTTTTAGGAAAAAGAGCAAATTTTCTGGGGCTCGAATTTTTGATGTGGGCACTCTCCGTCACATATGAAGTTTTTTTGACTTCTCCTTCACTATATTTACTTCCCACCAATTCGCAGATGCACACCAATAAGCATGTATTTGGCCAATTTTTTTTTCATTTTTTCTTATGAAAGAAGACGGTAGTTGCTAAAAAATTTATAGTACTAAACTTCGTCAACCTATGTCTGACAGAAAACGCTTTGGTGTAAGACATAGTGAAGGTTCATAGAATGTGGCTAAGAAAACAAAGAAGAGCAACTAGGACTTGACTATGGAGAATATGAAGAAACTCTGTGAATTTTTTGAATAGAGAATAACTTGTAAACAAAGAACTAATTTTTTTCTTTTTTCCAAGGATGTAAGTGAAAACAAAATTGAATTTTGTGAATATACATTATTTAATGAGAATTATGTGACTTGGATTGATTCAAATATGTTTGTGTATTTTTTCATGAAATACAAGTATATTTTTGTTGAAAATTAGCATGCTAAACTTGAGCATGAAGTAAATAAATTTTGCTTTTTAAGCTGAAGTTTTGGTTAAAAGTTATAACAAAAGAGTCAAAAGTAGTACAAAAACTTCAGCTCATCACTTAATATACTAAATAACTTCGGCAGTTTCTGCATAAGTTATTTGAAAATTCTTTACGATAAAAACTATGGAGTCCAGGACAAAAACTTCAGCTTGTCAATTGCTGAATGTTTTAGAAATGTACTAAGTAAATTCAGCACATTGGGCCGGAGTTTTTGAAAAATCATTAAGAAAAAGCTATTGAATCCAACAAAAAAACTTCAACTTATCATGTGCTGAAGTTTTTGGAAATATACTTAAAACCTTCAGCACATTGGGGGGAAGTTATTTAAAAAAGCTGTACGAAAAAAACTATTGAATCCAACACAGAAAAATTTAGATTATCAGGTGCTGAAGTTTTTGGAAATATACTAAAAATCTTCAACACGTTGGGCCGAAGCTTTTTGAAAAAGCTTTAAGACAAAGACTTCATCATGTTTTGGTATTTTTTTTAACTTGATACTTATCTTTTTTGCATTTACTATCTACTTTTTGTCTTTTGTTATTTTTCAGGCTGAAGTTATTTTTTACAATAGAAAAATTGCGGTCATTATTAGGGCTGAAGTTGCATTTCTTTTTGCCCCACATACTTATTATTAACACCTACTTATCTTGTTTCATTCAATTTCTCTGAACGTAAAACAGTAAAAACAGCTGAAAAGTAACTTTTACATTTATAGATATTAAATTGATTAGGTGAACTCTTTGTCTATATTAACATAGTCCTTCATAGACTTCTATCATATTTCTTCAAATTTATTTCATCCTTAGTCTTTCAGCTTTTGATAAAGAAACAATGTCTGGTGCAAGTGAAAGTAGTAAACCTAATATGGATGAAATTATGAAGAAGTGGGAGAGTTTTAAGAATGAGTGGCACAATAACAAACCGATGGCTAATCTTATGCTTTTGTGGAATGAGATAAAGGCTGATTGGGAGAGAATCAGACCAAAGCTCTGTGCCAATGAATCGTTCCAGAACAGGCTTAACCTGGAATGTAGTTGTGGATATTATTCAACCTCGTTCGACAAGGTCGTGTAACAGTTTGACAGTTTTGAGTTTTCCAGCTGGACTGACTATTCCAAGCTGCAAAACAACCTGAAGATACTTATTCCTTATGGATAAAATCGTTGAACAAAGTCAGTTGTGTGATGAATTCAACAAGTTGAAGATCGATCTTCGTGGATTCAGTGGTCTTTTGCCCGACTACCCTATTGTTATCTTCGATAGTAATGATGGTGAGATATATAGAGAAATTGAAGAGTAATATGATGATGATGGTGGTGGTGGTGGTGGTGATGGCACTGATGATTGTTAGTATTTGTAATCCTTTTTTTATGTTTTAATGGTATGCTTTTTTGTTAACTTCAGGCTATGGAGCTGAAGCTTTTTTAGGTTCATTTTATATAACTTCAGCCTAGAGAGCTGAAGTTTTGTTTGTAATTTGTGTATTTTTCTCATCGCTTTTTATATGAATGTAATTGTCATCCTATTTGTTCTTAGCTTTCTATTGCATTATCCTTGTTATTGTTTGGTAGTTGCTTTATACTTCTTAGTTGCAGTATAGTACTTAGTTTTAATTAAGCTATTTTTCTATAACTTCAGCTTAGAGATACTGCAACTTTTGTTTGTACATGCATTTCTTTTTGTGTTCTATACGTGTATGTATGTGTGTGTGAATGTGCGAGTGTGTATGTGTGTGTGTGTTTTTTAAGATATGTATTTCACATACTGTAACGTGAAGTTTTTCTCGCTGAAGTCATTATTTACTTTTTGAAAATGCAACCAAATATGTAAGTAGTCGAAGAGCTTATTTGTTTTTATTGCTATGAAACAAATCACATTTAAATGATGTCATAAATAAAGTGTAAATTCAGACCAAGGATTATTGAAGGTTGGAGTTTTTTTTCTGTGTGTATCTTGGAATATGGATGAGGTGCTGGAGAAGACAAGCAAGTTGTTCTGTTATGCCAACTTGTTTACATCGACTGCATTTGGTAGATTTGAATGGTACTGATGATTCAGTTACAGGTATATGCCTCTTCTTTTGTCTACTTCCATGTAAATCTCTACATCGGAAGGTTTTGTGATCTCAGATTTTATATTTTATGGTATATCCCATGATTTTTGATCTCCCATAGTATTGACATGTCCTTCATATATTTTAAACCATGTTTCCCTTGAATACCAATTTGAGCAGTAATCAGATTTCTGCAAATATCTCTTATTAATAACAGCAATTGCCTGTGGACGGGGCAATTCATCAAGTTGGAATTCCAGGCAGTCACCAGTTCTTTTCTTTAAGTCCACAATGAATTCAATTCCTTTACTATTTATTCTAAACAATATTGAGTCAAGGTTGAACACCTAACAAGGAATAAAAAATTAAGACAAACTATATTAGTATATTTTTGCTTCAAAAAAATATGAAATTTTGTAAAGGTAAACAGTAAATCAGTGCAATGGATATAAAAATCTGAAGTTAATGAATATACTCACAAACATTTTGCAAGCCAAGTTCATCTTCTTAGTCATCTCTTCTTCTGCCCATATTGATACTCTGTGAAAAGTTTCATTTGCTTTTTTTCTCCGTTTGTAAAATCACTCTCCAATTTTTCTTGGATGAAATCTAACATTCTTAAAATAGGCATTTCTCTCCCTTTTAGTAAAATGAAATTCATTGATTCTACCATATTTGTTGTTTGCATATGAAAACGTCATTGCGAGAACCACGATCGAGCCCATCTCTTTGGAGGCTCTTCCATTATGTAATTCTATATTTTCTTGTCAATACTTATGAGTTGGATGTTAAATGATTAAAATCTTCATGTTTGTATGACCTTACGGCACTTTGAAAAAGTTTTATTACTGTGTCCTTCGCATGTCATTGCTTAAAAGTTTTCTCAAAGTGATAGGGGCAGATACCATGGTGAGCTTTAGAAAAAAATTTTCTAATCCCATTTCTGATCTATTGGTTTCTATCTGACAAGAAAAACAGTTCACGACGAATTTGAACTGCTTTTCTCATTTTCTCGAAGAACCAAATGTATGCCACATTGTTTTCTGAATCTGCTAAACCAAAAACATAGAGGAAAGGTTTGATCTTTTGCATCCTTTAATAAAACAAAAAACAGAACACCACAATATTTTTTTACTTCAAAAACGTTACATCTACTGCAATAACGGGTCTATAGTAGTAGCAACCAGCTATTGATGCCACAGGAGCAAAGAACATGTAAGCAAATTTGTACATTGAAACACAAAAAGAATAAATCATAAGGTGTGAAGTTTTTCAAATAGTATCGTTTGAAACTTCAGGCTGATGGTTAGTATTGTTTTTCGTACCTATTCTACGCATATTTTTTTATGCTTGTGTACATTCATGGGTTTTTGGGCATCATCATGTGTAGGTATGAAAGAAGAATCTGGTAGTTCTCTTCAGGTGCTCCCCATATGCAAGCAACAACTTTTTGAATAGTACGACATGCCTGTGAAAACCAATGTCAATTTGAAATTTCTTTTTCATTTCATTTTCTACAAATGCTGGTGTAACCTCTATCTTTTTGTCTCGAACATGTTCTATAATTTGTTCACTTATAAAATTTGATGTAGTATGCTTCTGATATGATTTTCTTGCATCAACCGAACATTCATGGATGTTATGATATTTTATCACTTCTGATATGATATTTTTATTCTGGAAGCACGTACATTCCAACCACATTTTTCCATGATGCATTTCAGCTCGTATCTCTTGGAACATGATCTAACAATAGCGAATTCAACTTTTTGGTTTATCTCCAAGCTGTAAAAAAATTTAGTCATGTTTTGTTTGTTCTCAAAGATTGATCCAACTCTTATTTCCTCAGGCAACACATCGTGCCTAAGTATTTTACATGGTGAAGATTATTTCACTTTCTCCTCATTCTTTTTTTGGATTTCTGAGAAGCACAAGAACTTTCAGCAATTTCTTCAATTCTATCTGATGTTATCGATATAAGCTCCACGTTTACTTCATCTTCATTGTTGCTTATCATTGCAGAAGGTAACACAAAGATTTGTTGGATTATGTGTTGGTTATCAATTTGCATTATTAGTTGTCCTTCTTCTTCTTGGGCATCGACAAACTGATGTAAATTTATTGGAGGATGGGGTAATAGTTGTAGCACTATATATTCTGAAGCAACTGTAATGTTAGAAGGTTGTTTCCAATTGTCTACTTTTATTATTGGTTGTCATACTTCATGTTGATGGTTAGCAAATTGTTTTGAATCTATCGCATTTGCAAGAGATTCGTTGAATGTTGCAGATTCTGAAGGTTGTATTTCTTTATGATGAAATGGAAATTCTTGTAGGCTGAGTCAGTTTTAAGCAAATGTATACACGTACTGAGTTCTTCATTTGAAGTTACCAACATTACTTTGCTTGTATTTAGTTTGATATCAAACCATACTTTTAGTGCATATCTGGTTGAACCAATATTTGCATCTTCACTAATTTTCTTCAAGAAGTATTGAATAATATGTCCTTATTAAGTAGAACAAGTTTTCTATCATGATCCAGCTATTTGAAATCAGGAGTCCAACTCCCTTTGAAAGTTATAACAACGCAAATCAAACTCATCCTGCGGATTCATGTTTAGTGACAAGTATTAGGAAAGTGAATAGAAGAATTTTTAGGTTGTTTGTGTTAAAGTTTTTACAAATGAACTAAATCACTTAGGCATTTTTTTTTGGAAAAAGATGTATGACATAATTAATGAATCCTGCACAGAAAACTTCAGCTTATTAAGTGCTGAAGTTTTTAGACATAAGCTTAACAACCTCAGCATATCAGCTGAAGTTTTTTGTATGATGAGGATTCATCAATAAAGGGAAAAATCTTTATCTCATTACGTGCTGATGATTTTAGAAATAAATTTAAAAACTTCAATACATTAGGCTGAAGTTTTAATAAATGAATTCAACAAACTTGAGCATGTTTCAGCATTAATAACACAGTATGGATGAGTAACCTATACTATTAAAGTAGATATTATATTGCGTTTGGGGTATGTGTTAGTGTAATAATTACATTCCTATCACATTCATACATGCTTTTTATTAGACAACCTTTAAAATTCCTCTTTGCCTTTTCATACATGATGCAGAAGTTTTTCCCCCCTATATAAGCACGTTATTCCTTGTGAGCTTATTCACTCAAACGCATATATTTTAGCAAACATAAAATACAAAAAGGAGAAAAATAGATATTTTCATCAAGAAAATCTTGGAAGAAATCAAGCAAGACATTATAGAGGCTTTTGAGCTTAAACTGGATGAGCTCATAGACAAATATGACAGGGAGCTGGAAAAAACTTAGAACAAGTTTGATATGCTTGTGATGTATACAAGATTTGATAACCTTGGTGATGAAGATACTAGTCCATCTAGTACTGATGACGTTGATGATGATGATGATATGGACGATTACTTTATTGTTATTTATGTAATTTGATTTATCTTTTTTATTGTTTTAATGAAATATTCAGTTTTTGTTTTAAGTTTATTCCGTATTTTTTAAATATTTATGCTATTCAAACTTTAGCTCCATTAGCCGAGTTTTACAGATGTGATGATCCAGTCAGGCGTCTTAAGAATTAATGCCCCAGTCCCCTATTTACTGCTTTCCATAAGTTTATTTCTGTTAATTTGATTTGCCGGAACGTTCGGTTTTGAGTTTCGGAGAGTTTTCGGACAACTAATTGAGAGCTTAAGTGTTGGAAAGTTATCCATAGTCGGAATAGTATAAAGATATCCTTGGAATGGAAATTTGGTGGCTCCATTAGCTTCGTCAGGTGATTTTGGAGTTAAGAGCGTATTCAGAATGTGTTTTGGAGGTTCGTAGCTAAGTTAGGCTTAAAGTGCCGAAGTTTCAATTTTGAAGTCTCCGGTTGATAGGCGAGATTTTGATCCGAGGGTCGGATGGAATTCTGAAAGTTGTGGTAGCTCCAAAATGTCATTTGGGATATGTGTGCAAAATTTCAGGTCATTCGGACGTAGTTGGTTGGGTGTTTTATCAAAAGCATGTTTCGGAAGTTTTTGGAAAACTTAGGCTTGAATTCGATGTGAATTGATGGTTTTGGTGTTGTTTGAGGTGTTTTGATGATTGGAACACGTTTGATTGAGGTTTTAGGATGTTTTGGTGCTTTTAGTTGAGGTCTTGAGGGCCTCGGGTGAGTTTCGGGTGGTCAATCGGACCATTTTGATTTTTGGAAAAGTGCAGATTTTGGTTCCAGCTGTCGCGGGCATTCAGGCCTTCGCATTCGCAAGAAGGCTCTCGCATTTGCGAAGGAATAACTAATGAGGCTGGGTATTTAGCCTTCGCATTCATGATGTGGGACCCGTAATTTCAATGGGTAAGGCCTCTGTGTTACGCAGACGCGATGGAATTCCCGTGTTCACGTAAAGTAGCCGGAGGAAGGTGCAATGTTGGCCTTCGTGTTCGCGTAGGGTCGCCTGGGTGAAGCATCACGTTCGCGAGGCCTTTATCGTAATCGCATAGAAGGAAAAATGGTCAACATAAATTTGTGCTTCGCGAACACGAGGTGTTGACCGCATTCGCAGAGAAGGAAGGATCAGACCTAGGTAGAAGGTTATAAACATTTAATCCGCAAACCTAAGTCATTTTTCCACCATTGTTGAGTATTTTGAGATATCTTTGGGAGCTCTTGAAGAGAAATTCGAGGATAATTGATTGGAGGTAAGTTCTATGAACAAAAAACGTGATTTTATTGTTAAATTAGCCTAGAAATTCATGGTATGTATTTGAAAAGGGAAGAATTAGGGCTTAAGATTTTTGAATTTGTAAGTTGGGATTTGAGGGGCCATTTGAACTCCGATTTTTGTGTTCTTGTTATGTATAGACTCGTGAGAGTATGAAGTTTCAGAAAATAAAAGTTTCACCTAATTCCCAGACTCTACTGAGGGGTGTTTTGGTCATTTTACCTACTTTCAGGTATTAGCTTTGAATTAAATAGTGCAATCACTTGTTTGAGATGTTACTTATGATATGTAATTGAATTGAATAGATCTGGGAGTCAGATACTCGTGGAAAAAGTGTGATTTCGAGTTGATTTTGGAGCCGGTTCGAGGTATGTGGCTTGCATAATCTTGTGTAGGGGACTTTCTCCTTATGATATGATATTTGGTAACTGAATGCCCTGTACGTGAGGTAACGAGTGCGTACTTGAGATAATTGTTAAAAATTTAATTTTACTTAAATATTTAGATAGAGTTTCTTTCTTGCCTTCTTATTTCTATGTGCAGTTATAGCATGTGCTAGTTTAGAAAAGCATGCTTAGTTGATCCAAATTGCCTATTTTCTTAAGTTGCCTTGTTTGTAATACGTGAAGCATGTTAGGTTAGAACTACATGTTGCCTTGTATTTCTTTGAACTTCATCACTGAATATCTTCTTGTTGTGCCTGCGTATTTATATTGGGACTACGGATATGGATTTCGGTAGCTCCCCCCCTCCATTTGTTTACTTTGGGACTACGGGTTAGATTCCCGGTAGATCCCCCCTGCATATTTACTTTTGGACTGCGGGATCGATTCCTGGTATATCCCCCTTCATATTGATAGATGGACTACGGGACGGTATCCCAAGAGATCCTTCAGATAGACCCATATGATGGACTACAGGACGGTATCCCGAGACATTCTTGGACAGTTGATGAAAAGGACTACATGACGGTATTCTGGTAGATCCTCGTTGTTGGTACTGGTATTGAGTAGTTTACTCCGTGTTACCTTATTTTCTGTGTGTTATTTGTCGCCTTGTATAACTTGTCTTACTTTATAGTTATACTCATTATTCCTGTTTATTTCATATTGTTGCAAAATTTATTATTATGTTCATTCTCAATAAGGCCCTGACCTTTCTCGGTACTACCCGACCGAGGTTAGGCTTGGCACTTACTAAGTACCGCTGTGGTGTACTCATGCCCCTTCTACGTACTTTTTTCAAGTGCAGATCCAGGTACCTCCACCCTGGTGTGTAATTATCGAGGCGGAGAGATTTAGCATAGACTTCGAGGTACATCTACCACATATGCAGACCAGGAGTCTATTTTTTATTCTAGCTTTAGCAGCTAGCTTTCCTTTCATATTGTTATTTTAGACATTCTAGAGTTAGAGTTGTGTATTACATTCTGTTAGCTTGTGTTCCCATAAGTTTCTAGGTTTTCAGATAGTATTGTAGTAGTTGAGCTATTGTGATGTATGTGCCGAGTGGAAGTTTACATTCTGCGATTATTATGGATAAATTTGGGTTTTGAGTTATAATTTCCGCAAATTAATTATTTTTCCGCATTGTTAGGCTTACCTAGTTGTAGGGACTAGATACCATCACGACATTTTCATCAAGGGCGAACTGGGGTCGTGACAAGTTGGTATAAGAGCTCTTGGTTCAGAGGAGTCACGGAACACATGCCATTTTATTAGAGTCTCGTTGATCAGTGCGGAGACATCTGTACTTATCTACGAGAGGCTATGCAACTATTAGAAAAAATTCCACTTTATTTGATTTCCTTGTCATGCAAGGTTTTTGATATCACAACTAAAATTCTATATTTCTATTCTCTCACAGATGGTGAGGACATGTGCTACTCGAGATGATTAGGCACTCGCACCCCTACTGCAGCCGTCAAAGGCCGGGGCCAGGGTAGAGGCCGAGGACACTCACGTGGTGCAGCTAGAGCACCTACGTTATCTACCGTCGAGGTACCACTAGCAGGTCCAGCCGGAGTCCATGCACCTGGCACGCCTACTGCTACTACTGCTACCACTAATCCAGCTCTCCAGGAGACATTGGCCCAGTTCATGAGTATGTACACCACCTTGGCTCAGGCAGGGTTTCTTCCCTTTGCTGCAGCCATATCCCAGGCCAGGGGAGGAGCACAGACTCCCGTCACCTGCACTCCTGAGCAGCGAGTGCATGTTGAGCAGGTCCTAGAGGTTATGCCTGCACCGCCAACAGTAGTAGATCAGCCTCGGGACAGGGCAGCGGCTTCCGAGGATAAGCGACTGAGGCTTTAGAGGTTCAAGAAGTACAAGCCTCCTGTATTCAGTGATCTAGCATTGGAGGATGCTTTGGGTTTTTTTGATCAGTGTTACCGCATTCTCTGTAGCATGAGTATTTTAGGATCCAGTAGGGTTTCTTTCACCACTTTCAGCCTTCAAGGGGCCATCTATGAGTGGTGGCGCACCTATGAGTTAAATAGTTTAGATTAGGCTACTTCACTGACTTGGACTTAGTTTTCAGGTCTATTTTTATGATAGTGAGTTCCTCAAAGCCTCAGGGACGCATGTCGCGTAGAGTTTGAGCCTTTGCCCAAGGTACTATGATTGTTTTAGAGTATGCTGTCTGTTACACGAGTTTGTCTAGGCATGCACTAGCCTTGGTTGCTACTGTTCACGAGAGGGTTTGCCGGTTTATTGAGGGGCTTATTCCTAACATCAGGTCTAGCATGGCTCGTTAGTTAGAGACGAATGTTTTTTTATCAGCAGGTAGTGAGCATTGCTAGGAGGATAGAGAGTACGCATGCAAGGGAGAGAGAGGCCACGAGGTCTCGAGAGTCGAGCCACAATTCTGGGGCCCGTACAGGTTGTCATGGTAGGGTCTATATGGGTCTCCCCATTCATTCATCTCTTCCAGTATCTAGCAACGCCCTAGCTCCAGCTTCTCTTAGGCCTCAGGAGCCTTATTATGCACCTCTAGTTTCTAGCGTGCCTCCTGCCCGAGGTGCTTCATGAGGTCAGTCCAGCAGATTTGGCCCTAGCCAGTGGCAACCACAACGTCCTCCCAGAGCTTGGTTTGAGTGTGGTGACACATGCCACATAGTTAGGTATTTCCCCAGACTTGTAATGGGTGCATCTTCATAGACTTCTCAGACACAACGTGCCCCACAGAGTTCCCATGCTCTGGTTACAGCTCTAGTTGCTGCCCTACCCACTCATCTAGCTACAGATGGAGGTTGGGGAGGTAGAGGTCGCCCTCAAGGGGGAGGTCAAGACAGATACTATGTCCTTCCCGTTCGTACCGAGGTTGTTGCCTCTGATTCTGTCATCACATGTATTATATTGGTTTGCCACATAAATGCATCGGTTCTTTTGATCCAGGCTCTACTTATTCTTATGTTTCCTCTTATTTTGCTCCTCATTTAGGGGTATCTCGCGATTCTTTGAGTTCCCCTATTTATGTTTCTACTCCTGTATGGGGATTCACTTATTGTGAACCACGTTTATCGGTCATGTTTTTAGTTACTATTCATGGTTTTGAGACCAGAGCAGACTTATTGCTACTCAGCATGGTGGATTTTAATATTATTTTGGGCATGGACTGGTTGTCGCCCCATTTTGCTATTCTTGATTGTCATGCCAAAATAGTGACGTTGGCTATGGCAGGTGCACCGCGTGTTGAGTAGAGTGGTGCTTTAGATCACACTCCCAGCAGAATTATCTTTTTTCTTAAAGCTCAACGTATGGTTAAGAAGGGGTGTGCCGTGTATTTAACTTATATGGGAGACGTCAATATTGATACCCCTTCTGTTGATTCAGTCCCAGTAGTGCGGAATTATCCCGATGTATTTCCAGCTGATCTTCCGGGCATGCCACCTGATAGAGAGATTGATTTTGGCATTGATTTTGGCATTGATTTGTTGTTGGGCACTCAGCCCATTTTTATCCCTCTGTATCTTATGGCTCCTCTTGAGTTGAAGGTGTTGAAGGATCAGCTACAGGACCTACTTGATAAGGGCTTTATTCGGCAAAGTGTTTCACGTTGGGGTGCTCCTGTCTTGTTTGTGAAGAAAAAGAATGGTTCTATGCGTATGTGTATTGATTATCGTCAACTAAACAAGGTCATAATGAATAATCGCTATCCTTTGCCTTGTATTGATGATCTATTCGACCAGCTTCAGAGCGCACGGGTGTTTTCTAAGATTGATTTGCACTCAGGTTACCATCAGTTGAAGATCCGAAAGCTAGATATCTCGAAGACTGCTTTCAGGAATCGTTATGGTGATTACGAGTGTCTTGTTATATTATTTGGGCTGACCAATGCCCCATCATCCTTCATGTATTTGATACAGAATATATTTTGGCCATATATCGACTCATTTTTCATTATCATTATTAATGACATTCTGGTATATTCCCAAAGTCGGGAAGATCATGACCAGCATCTAAAACATAGTGCTCCAGACTCTGAGACAGAAGAAGTTATATGCAAAGTTCTCGAAATATGAGTTTTGGTTGGATTCAGTAGCATTCTTAGGCCATGTAGTATAGAGTGAGGGTATTCGGGTGGATCCAAAGAAGGTAGAGGCTATGCAGAATTGGACCAGGCCGTCCGTAGCTACAGAGATTTATAGTTTCCTTGGATTGGTATATAGAGGAGTGTGAGGTGAGCTTTCGAAAGCTCAAGACAGCTTTGACTACAGCCTCAGTTTTGGTATTGCCTATAGGTCCAGGGTCTTATACCGTCTATTGTGATGCCTCAAGAATTATCCTTGGAGCAGTATTGATGCAGGACGGTAGGGTGATTGCCTACGCGTCCTGACAGTTAAAGATATACGAGAAGAATTATCCTATCCATGATCTTGAGTTAGCTGCCATTGTTCACGCCATGAAGATTTAGCGCCATTATCTATATGGCCTTGTGAGATTTATACTGATCGTAGGAGTTTGCAGCATTTGTTCAAGCAGAAGGATCTAAATTTGCGCCAGAGGAGGTGGTTAGAGTTGCTGAAGGACTATGACATCACTATTTTATATCTTCCGGGCAAGGCCAATATAGTGGCTGATGCCTTGAGGCGTCAGGCAGAGAGTTTGGGGAGTTTAGCATATCTACAAGTATCGGATATGCCTATGGCGATGAATGTCTAGGCCTTAGCCAACCAGTTTGTGAGATTGGATCTTTCAGAGCCCAGTCGGGTTCTAGCTTGTGTGGTTTCTCTGTCTTCATTATTTGATCGTATCTGGGAGAGGCAGTATGATGACTCTCATTTGCTAGTCCTTAGGGAGAGAGTTCAGCATGGTGATGCCAGATATGCGACCATTGGTGAGGACAGAGTATTGAGAATGCAGGGTTGGGTTTGTGTACCCAATGTCTTTGGGCTAGGGGAGCTGATTCCAGAGGAGGTCCACAGTTCGTGGTATTCCATCCATTCGGGTGCTGCGAAGATGTATCAAAACTTGAGGCAGCATTACTGGTGGAGGCGGATGAAGAAGGATATATTGGGATATGTAGCTAGATGTCTCAACTGCCACTAGATGAAGTACGAGAACCAGAGACCGGGTGGGTTGCTTCAGCAGATGGAGATCCTGGAGTGGAAGTGGGAGCCGGTCACCATGGACTTCGTAGTTGGAGTCCCACGGACGTTGAAAAAGTTTGATGCAATCTGGGTTATTGAGTCGCTCATTTCCTTCCTATGTGTACCACTTATTCTTCGGAGCGGGTTAGCATGGATTTATATCTGGGAGATTGCCCGTCTGTATGGAATTCCAGCTTTTCTTATTTCCGACAGAGGTACTCAGTTCACATTACGGTTCTGGAGGGTCGTTAAGCAGGATTTGGGTACTCTGGTGGAGTTGAGCACAACATTTCACCCCCAAACGGATGGACAGTCCGAGCGCACTATTCAGATTCTCAAGGATATGCTCCGTGCATGATTTGATTGAGTTTGGAGGGTCTTGGGATCAGTTCTTGCCATTGGCAGAGTTTGCTTACAACAACAACTAACAGTCTAGCATTCAGATGGCACTGTATGAGGCCTTGTATGGTACGCGGTGTGGGTTAGTTTGAGTCGGGCGAGGCCATAATATTGGGCACAGATTTGGTTCAGGATGTTTTGGAGAAGGTCAAGGTAATTTAGGATAGACTCCATACAGCCCAATCCAGACAAAAGAGCTATACAGACCGGAAGGTTCGTGATGTTTCCTTTATGGTTGAAGAGTGGGTTTTGCTCCGAGTTTCACCTATGAAAGGCGTCATGAGATTTGGGAAGAAAGGGAAGTTGAGTCCGAGGTTCATTAGCCCTTTTGAGATATTGAGGCATGTTAGGGAGGTTGCTTACGAGCTTGCCTTACCTCCCAGCCTGGCAGCGGTTTATCCGGTATTTTATGTTTCGATGCTCTGGAGGTATTACGGTAATCCGTCGCACGTGTTGGATTTTAGTTCACTCCAGCTGGACAAGGATCTATCTTATGTTGAGGAGCCAGTTGCTATATTGGACAGGCAGATCGAAAAGTTAAGGTCAATGAACAATCCTTCAGTAAAAGTTCAGTAGCGGGGTTAGCCGCCCTAGGAGGCGACCTAGGAGACTGTGCAGGATATGCGCAGCAGTTACCCTCATCTTTTCACTACTTCAAGTATATCTTTATGCTCGTTCGAGGACGAACGAATATTTAAATATAGGAGGATGTGATGACCCAGTCGGTCATTTCAAGAATTAATGCCTCGATCCCCTATTTACTACTTCCCCTAAGATTATTTCTATTAATTTGATTTGTCGTGACGTTTGGTTTTGAGTTTCGAAGAGTTTTGGGACACTTAGTCCCTAATTGAGAGCTCAAGTGTTGGAAAGTTGTCCCTTCGGAATATTGTAAGGATAGCCTCAGAATTGAAATCTAATGATTCTGTTAGCTTTGTAAGGTGATTTCGGGGTTAGGAGCGTGTTCGGAATGTGTTTTGGAGGTTCGTAGCTAAATTAGGCTTAAACTGCCGAAGTTTGAATTTTTGAAGTTTCCGGTTGATTGGAGAGATTTTGATCCGAGAATTGGAATAGAATCCTGGAAGTTGCAGCATCTCTGTCATGTCATTTGGGATAGGTGTGCAAATTTTCAGGTCATTCGGACGTGGTTTGGTTGGGTTTTTGATCAAAAGCGTGTTTCGGAAGTTTTTAGAAAACTTAGGCTTGAATTCGATATGAATTGATGGTTTTGGTATTGTTTGAGGTGTTTTGATGATTGCAACAACTTTGAATAAGAATTTAGGATATGTTGGTGCTTTTGGTTGTGGTCTTGGGGGCCTCGGGTGAGTTTTGAGTAGTCAATCGGACCATTTTGGTTTTTGGAATAGTGCATATTTTGGTTCCAGCAGTTGCAGGCATTTTATGCCTTCTCATTCGCGAAAAGGCTCTCGCGTTTGTGAAGGAATAACTAATGAGGCTGGGTATTTGTCCTTCGCGTTCGCAATGTGGGTCTCGCATTCACGAAGGGTAAGGCCCGTGTGTTATGCAGACGCGATGGAATTCCCACGTTCATGTAGAGTAGCCGGAGGAAGGTGCGATTTTGGCTTTCGCATTCGCGCAGGGGCATCGTTTCCGCGTAGGGTTGCCTTGGTGAAGAATTGCGTTTGCTAGACCTTGATCACGATCACGTAGAAGGAAAAATAGTCAACATAAATTTGTGCTTCGCGCACGCAAGGTGTTGACCGCGTTCGCGAAAAGGAAGAGTCAGACCTGGGCAGAAGGTTATAAACATTTCATCCGCGAGCCTAAATCATTTTTCCACCATTGTTGAGTATTTTGAGAGCTCTTTGGTAGTAGTTGAAGAGAGATTCGAGGAGGATTTATTGGAGGTAAGTTCTATGAATAAAAATGTAATTTTATTGTAAAATTAGCGTAGAAATTCATGGTATTTATTTGAAAATGGAAGAATTAGGGCTTGGCATTTTTGAATTTGTAAGTTTGGATTTGAGGGGTCATTTGAACTCTGATTTTTGTGTTCTTGGTATGTATAGACTTTTAAGAGTATGAAGTTTCCGAAAATATTAGTTTTACCCGATTCTGAGATGCTAGCCTGAGGGTCATTTTACCTACTTTCGCGTCTTAGCTTTGAATTAAATAGTGGAATCAGTTGTTTGAGATGTTATTTATGATATGTAATTGAATTGAATGGATTTAGGCCATTTGGAGTCAGATACTCGTGGCAAAAGTGTGGTTTCGAGTTGATTTGGAGTCGGTTCAAGGTAAGTGGCTTGTCTATTCTTGTGTGAGGGGACCTTTCCCTTAGGATATAATATTTGGTAGTTGAATGCCTTGTACGTGAGGTAACGAGCGTGTACTTGAGCTAATTATTAAAAATTCGATTTTACTTAAATATTTAGATTAAGTTTCTTTCTTACTTGCTTATTTCTATCGGCAATTATAGCATGTGCTAGTTTAGAAAAGTATGCTTAGTTGATCCAAATTTTCTATTTGCTTCTTGTTAGTACTACGTGAAGCATGTTAGGCCAGAATTACATGTTGCCTTATATTTCTTTGAACTTCATTGCTATATATCTTCTTGTTGTGGTTGTGTATTTACATGTGGACTACGGATGTGGGATTCCAGTAGCTCCCTCCCCCCCACCTCCGTCTGTTTGCTTTGGGACTATGGGTTAAATTTTCGATAGATCCCCCTACATATTTACTTTGGGACTACGGATTAGATTCTCGGTAGATTCTCCCTGCATATTTACTTTGGGACTGCGGATTCGATTCCCGATAGATCCCTCTACATATTGATAGATGGACTATGAGACGATATTCCGAGAGATCTTTCAGATAGACCCATGTGATGGACTACGGAATGGTATCCCAGGAGATTCTTGGACACTTGATAAAAAGGACTACATGACGGTATCCTGGGAGAACCTCGTTCTTGGTACTGGTATTGAGCTGTTTACTCCGTGTTACCTTATTTTTTGTGTGTTATTTGTCGCGTTGTATAAACTGTCTTACTTCATAGCTGTACTCATTATTCCTATTTATTTCATATTGTTGCAAGATTTATTATTATGTTATTCTCAGTAGGGCCCTGACCTTCCTCATTATTACCCCACCGAGGTTAGACTTGGCACTTACTAAGTACTGTTTTTTAGTATACTCATGCCCCTTCTGCGCATATTTTTCATGTGTAGATCTAGGTACATCTACCCAGGCGTGTTATTCTCGAGGCGGAGAGATCTAGCAGAGACTTCGAGGTACATCTGCCACGTTCGCAGACCGGAGTCTCTATCTTATTCTAGTTTTAGCAGTTAGCTTTCCTTTCTTATTGTTATTTTAGACATTCTGGAGTTAGAACTGTGTATTATATTCTGTTTGTTTATGTTCCTGTTTGTTTTCGAATTTTTGGATAGTATTGTAGTAGTTGAGCTATTGTGCTATATGTGCCGAGTGCCATTTTACATTCCGTGTTTCTTTTGGATAAATTTAGGTTTTACGTTATAAATTCTGCAAATTAATTATTTTTCCACATGCTGAAGTTCTTTTGTACAATATAAACTTTTATTTATGTTTTATTTTTTTTTACCCAGTGTACGAGGAAAACTTTAGCTTTTAATTATTAACAAAGAAACTTCAGCAACTATGTCGAAGTTTTAAAACAATCATATAATATTTTAATATAATTTCTTCTTCATTATTTTATTTGCCATCTCGTTAATAAAATAACTTTAGCTTAGAATGTTAGAATTCATCATCAAATAGATTTAGAATGCAAATTCAGTATATTAGTGAAGTTCGTCAAACAAATTCAATCAATCAATCAGAAAACATATAATTCAGTAATTATTTTGAATTTTGGAGATGAATTTAGAAACTTACAATTTGAATTTGGAATTTGAATTTGAACATGAAATTTAATGCGAAACGCGATCTCAAGAGAGTCGGACTGATGGAGTAGATATAGAGAAGATCTGGAATTTAAATCTTGGTATACTTGTTTCAACTTTTATATGTTTTAGAAGGATTATAATAATCATATTATGCTCTTCCTTTACGGATATAATATGTTAGTTTATTATCAAATTAATAAATTTTAAAAATATAATATATATTAAAATATATCATAAAATAAAGTACAGCTGCAAATAGCCCTCGTTAAACACTTAAACTTGTTCGCGAACTTTTTGTCACCCTGAAGTCTTGATTGAATGTTGGATACTTGTTAAATTAGCCCTACTTTATATGTTATGGGCCTAACACATAAATGAAAATAAGACACGTAATTTTGTGGGACCAACTAAATTAGGGGTGTTCAAAATCGATCCGAAACCGAAAATCGATTAAAACCGAAGCTTAACGGCTTAACGGACAGGAAACGGATTGAATTTTTTTTATTAACGGCTTATCGGTTTGGGGATGGGTTATTCAATTTTCTTAACGGCTAATCCGTTATATATATATATATATATATATATATATATATATATATATATATATATATATATATATATATATATATATATATATATATATATATATATATATATATATATATATATATATATATATATATATATATATATATATATATATATATATAAAATTAAAACCCTTGAAAATGATTAACAAAAGTTTATTTCTACTTCTAAGCATTTTTATTCTCGGGATCTAGAAATTTTTGGTTCCATTTTTAATTTATTTTTGGTTGTAATCCTCCTGTTTGGCAACATGCCGGAGATGGTAAAGCTAATTTCCTAATCACGGAAATCAAATTGAGTGGCTCTGGCAAAGAAAATTGAATGCATCATATTGCCTCTAAAATATTATTTTTTATGGCAATTCATTATTTCTAAGACGAGGAGAATAAGAGATATTTAGTGTACATGTATGTTAGGCCGATAAACCGCCCATTAACCGCCCTATAAGAGCTAACCCGATACCAATCCGCCCGATATCTTATCGGGTGGCTAACGGATTAATACATTTAAAAGCCGATACCGTTAAGCCAAACCGTTAAGAGTAAAAAACCGCTCAATCCGCCCGGTAAGCACCCCTAAATCAAATCATCTAAGAATAGCCCTACACTAAAGTATGTATGGAATTCCCATTTTGACCTTCTCGCACTCCTAATATTAGAGTTAAATTCCAACATTAGTGGATTTAGTCCGTGTTATAAGATTTTGTTGAGTCGCTAAAAGCCAAAACGAAGTGAGTTCAAGCAAATTAATGCATGTGCAAGTGGCTTTCTTCCATAGGTTTGATGTCTCATTAATGCTGCTTTTACTACTTTTTGCAAGTTCGATTTGCCGCTACAGATACATCTAGTAATAGTAAATTTTTATTCTTTATTTTAAATTTCAAGTATAAGCATGCTGTTTTTTACCAAACTTAATTTTTGAACCGACTAGTATACAACAGTGTCGTATTCTTTTGAGTTCCCAAAGTCTATTATTATTGTTTCAGTTTCAAGAAATTAATCAAATCGATTCTAGAGTCTTTAGACTAAAGATAAGAGTAGGTTCGTGGTAATATAATTCAATTTTTTTAAGTGCATAGCTCCATCAATATGAGAAGTCTTTTTCTAATCCGGCCAAACTCAACTAGTACATTGGACCATCAAATTCCTCAACTTTTCCTCATAACTTCTCCACTTGTCACTTTTCCTAACCAATTTAATTATGATTGGCTAATTGGGAAGCAAAAAGCTAGATTTGTCGTCTATAATAAATTTTTGAATATTATCCAAACATCAACTTGACTTTGCCGACAATAGAAAGCATCTTATATTCACATAAATTTGGAGAAGTGTCGTACCTTTTTAGGCTAGCCAATCACTGATTCTTTTCTTTACTTTATTATATTTAGTGTGCTACTATAAATTTGGAATCAAACATGCACCAAAACATACAAACAGGAAAAACAAAGTGATCGATACTCAATGGCTAAGTTTTGGATCATAGTATTCTCTTTCTTATTTCTCCTAACAGCTCAAAAAGGAGGCCACGCACTCACTGTAACTTACAATGTAACAAACAAGGATCCGAACTCAGCTGGAGGCATACGATTCACAAACGAAGTTGGTTTAAGTTACACCAAGCAAACAGTGGCCAACGCTACAAATTTCATATGGACAATCTTTCAACAAACAGTTGATGCTGACAAGAAACCATACACAACTCTCAATACTTTTATTGAGAATACCACTAATGGATATATTGCCTATACTACTGGCAATGAAATTCATCTCGGCACAAGTTACATACAATCTTATTCTGGAAACATAAAAACGGAGCTCACTGGAATCATTTTCCATGAATCCGTTCATGTTTGGCAGTGGTTTGGTAACTCTTCAACTCCAGGTCAGTGGCGGATTTAGATTAGACACAGTGAGTTTAATAGAATTACTATGTCTAGCTAGGACTGTATATTATTGACGTGTTTGCATGGTATGACAAAAATCATTTTTCATGGAAATTATTTTGCCATGAAAATATTTTCTGCTTTTTTTTAAGAGTGAAAGATATTTTCGAACAATATATGATAATTAAAATTAATAATGTAATTTGGTAAAATCTTTTTGTAATATTCAAAAAGATGAATGATAATGTCTCTGCATTAGTTAAAAGAAGTAATATGAAGTTAAAGGTCAATATAATTCTACGACAAATGACTTCCGTGCATAAGCGAGGAAAGTCCTCTTTTCGCATTAATGGAATTTTTTTTTTGATAACCAAACACCATAAAACAACTTCCTCATAAAAAAATATATTTTTGAAATATTTGACTTTCGTCATACCAAACCAATTTATATGTATGTGTGTTCGAAAACAAAATGATATATTAAATTAATTCATTAGCTGAAAGTTCTACATACGCTGTTGCTCTAGGTGGATTAATAGAAGGGATTGCAGATTACGTGAGACTAAAGGCTGATTATGCTGCTAGTAATTGGCCGCAAAATGGGCAAGGTGACAAATGGGATCAAGGTTACGCTGTCACAGCACGTTTTCTGGATTATTGTAATGGCTTGAGAAATGGATTTGTGGCTGCGTTGAATAAGAAGATGAGAACTGGCTACAGCAACAATTTCTTCGTTGAATTGCTTGGGAAGACACCTGACCAGCTTTTTGCTGATTATAAGGCTAAGTATAAAACTGCCTAGTTAAGGCTTCAATTCTCTAATTACATGTACATAAGGTAATATGGCAGAAGATGCATGAGATCAGAAACAGAATAATGCATTAGGTAATGTATTAAAATAAATGAATCAATATTGAGTACTTGATTTGGATTAACTATAAGTCATGCGGAGATTATGATAAGTCTGTCTCATTAATGTGTCTGTTTTTGTACCTTATATTTTATGAGATTTTGCCGTATTGTATCTATCGATCTCTAAGATATTGTTAGCACCGAAATAATTAGGTGTCATGCGAAAGCTAGTAAAGCAAATTTTGAATGACGATAAATCAGACAAAAAAGAAAAAGTATACCAAAAGAGACACAAATATTTAATCTGCTCGGTCAATTGACCTACGTTTACAGCGACGATAAGCGATCAACTGTATAAAAATGAGATTTTGCCGTATTGTGCACCGAAATAATCAGGTGTCATGCGAAAGCTAGTAAAGTAAATTTTGAATGACGATAAATTAGATAAAAAAGGAGAAGTATACCAAAAGAGACACAAACATCTAATTTGGTCGGTCAATTGACTTACGTTCATAACGACGATGAGTGATCCACTGTATAAAAGAGAGTACAAGGTACCGGGAGAACAACATCACTAAGAGCCAAACACAAGTGACACTAACACTTGTCATGTAAAGTTCTCTTCCTAAACACAACTCTCAAACTTCATATGACTATATTTATCGAAGTCCGAAATATTTTCCTTCAAAAAGTTATATTTTCTTTTACGAAAAAAAATTAATTATGATAAATATATTATTCTTCCTTCAAAAAATAGGAAAATTAAATATGATAAAAGAAAAGATAGTAACACTTGACATATATCATCGTTATCATATTATGAACTAGAGATAATATGTAATTAACCCCTTAAGGTTGCCACACTTTGCTAGATGCAGCCTTCTATTTTGATGCTTAGAGAGTGAGGGGATTAAAAATTTAATTTTTTACAAGATTTTTTATTTAAATGTAATTTTTTAACTTTCTTTCTATTTTGTTTTACTTTTCCTCGTCACTTTCTTTTCTTTCTTCTCTTCTACCTTCTTCGTTAATAACAGATCCCTTCTCCCACCACTTCACTGCCTCCATCTCCACCAAACCCACCAGAATTTCTTCAACAAGAGAAAAATTACACTCCATATATTCATGCATTAAATCACACCTACCACCACTTTGATAGCCACAATCTCCACCACATCGATTTTTAAAAAGAAAAAAGCTTAGGAATTTTCAACAAAAAAAAAAAGAAAGCAACTTAATAGAAATCATCTCCAGCACATTTTTCTCCTTCAAAACTCTTTCGTTTCATTCTAAAAGTCATCTCCAGTACGTTTTTTTCTTCTTTTCTTTTTCTCTTTCTTCTTTTTATTTTTCGCAGGAAACAATGCTTACTCCGGTGACACTTTAAATGTTGGAATATTACTTCATTAGAAAAATTGATATGCTAATCAAAAAGGAAAAAATGAAATGTCTAAAAAATATAAAAGATGAAGAAGAACTAAATGAAAGCTTTTTTGTATGTTTTTCTCTTATCTCTTGCAAATGGAGTACACAACCCTTATATAGGCTTAACATTACATGTGAACATACAATATGAACACACCTAACAATACAATATGAACAATATAAAAAATTCAACCCAAAAAAGGAAATACACCGAGGCTGGTTCTCTCGGCGCACGATAGGCAATGGAACAGTGAATCGAGGCGCACGTTAGCAAGAAGCTTTCTCGGCGTTCATGGCGCGTCGCCGGCGTCAACCAGTGCCGTCTACTGCTCAGATCGTTACTCCTGCTCCTGGAGTAACTCGTGAACTAGAACCATTAACATTGGGAACCTTCTTACCAGAGAAATTTCAAGCTAAGATCCCCTTGCATGCAGATGAAAGTGATAGTGTTGTACCTCAATCTAAGGTAAATGTTGCGGATCCTGCTAACATTGCTATGAGGAAACTTCAATTTTCTGATATGGCCATCTCTAAACACTCATCTCCTACCATGGCTGAAGTCGTTAGAGGCAACCATAATATGGGTAAGGTTTTAACATTTGTACCACCTTCTCATAGGGATGGGAAAAAGGTGATTAAAATTAGTGCTGATGAACTGGAATCTCAGTCGGAGTATTGGAGTACCTCATTAATTGGGTACATTATCGGAGACAACCCTACTGAGAAATCCTTGGAAAATTATGTTATGCATGTATGGAATTTTGTGGCTAAACCACAGATTCTGATGCACACTGATGGATATTGCATATTTCGATTTAGCAGTATTGAGGATAAGAACCAAGTAATGCAATATGGTCCTTATTCCTACAGAAATAAGCCGCTGGTGCTTAAGCCATGGACCGTGGATTTCTCATTTCAGAATGTTGTGCTTAGTACTATTCCAGTGTGGGCTAGGTTTCCTGGCTTACCAGTGGGATATTGGTCACCAGAAATACTAAGCAAATTAGCTAGTGCAATTGGAAAGCCTTTGTATACTGACAAAATTACAGCCTATTTTGAGAAGATCTCGTATGCCAGAGTTCTGATTGAGGTTGATGCTGCTTTCCCTTTGATTGAGGAAGTTGAAATTGAGACTCCTTTTGGATTGAATATTCAAAGGGTAGAGTATGATTGGAAGCCTAAATTCTGTAACCATTGCTTGAAGTTTGGCCACAATTCCCTTGACTGTTGGTATAATGGTCACAGTGTTGTGCAGCAGTATATACCAAAACAGACTAAGGAGATTAGGAGAAGACATCGAGGGAATAAGCCAAGGAAGGAGTGGATTCCAAAAGCTGATACAGAGAATAATGATTCACTGGCTAGTGAAGCAATGCCCTCTACCACATTG
Source organism: Nicotiana benthamiana (assembly GCA_034376525.1). Lineage (NCBI taxonomy): Eukaryota > Viridiplantae > Streptophyta > Magnoliopsida > Solanales > Solanaceae > Nicotiana > Nicotiana benthamiana. The sequence goes on from CM067339.1 coordinate 159,260,649, forward strand.
CCTAACATGCCAGTGCAATCTGTCCAGCCTGGTATCACAACCGATCCACTGATGAATGCAGTATTGGATGCAAATATTTTACCTAATGAGTCTGTGAGGTCTGTTCAACCACCTGAAAGTATACAGAGGATTCAAATCAGTACTGATATGGTTACAAGCCATGGATCTGAAGTAGAGACTGGTAACCAAATATGTGATGACAGTGGATTTATTGGGACAATGCTGGAGCTAGAAAGAGGCAAAGCTATTGCTGGAACTATGCTGCAGCAACAGGATCCTGGACCCTCTTTATATAAGCCTCCTAATATTTCATGATAATAGTTACATGAAATATTAGAGGGCTTAATAAAGCCCATAAGCAGAAAGAACTGAAAAACTTTCTGGCTAAGAATAAGGTTGATGTTTTAGGATGCCTTGAAACAAGAGTGAAAGAGCACAAAGCACTTAAGGTGGTTGATGAGATTGGTAGAGGTTGGAAGGTTCAATATAATTACACCAATGCAGTTAATTGCAGAATCTGGCTTATTTGAAAGCCCCATATACAGTTACAGATTTCTTGTGTAACTGAGCAACTTATTCACTGCTTGGTTGAAGATCCTGTTAACAAGATCAGAGTGCAGTTGAGTGTTATCTATGCTTACAACACTGCAATTCTGAGGAAGCAACTGTGGAATGACATGAGAGGCATCAGCATTCCAAATTCAGACATATGGTTAATTAGTGGTGACTTCAATTCAGTCCTACACTCTGATGATAGGATTGGTTCACCTGTGACAGATGCTGAAGTCAAGGATTTCAAGGAGCTTATTTCTGACCTCCAGCTTACTCCTATTAGATTTAATGGATGGAAGTATTCATGGACTAATAAGCAGGTTTATAGCAAGATTGACTGGGCACTTGGTAATTTTCAATGGATACAACAGTTTGGCCATTTGGAAGAAGACTTTATGAATCCTTCTGTCTCAGATCATTCACCTATTCTCATACAGTTTGGGAGACAAAAGCTATTACATCCTAAGCCTTTCAGATTATATTATGCTCTTATGGAGGATCCTAAATTCTCTTCTATTATGCAGCAGGTATGGTTTCAAAGCAGTGAGGGCTCTCATTTACATCAGTTATGGTATAAGTTGAAGAATCTGAAGCAGCATCTAAAAGAAATGAACAAGCAGATGGCTTCCTACCAACAGAAACTGATTCATGCTAGAGAGCTTCTGGACATTACTCAAAGCCAACTGATCCAGAATCCCTTTTCAGATCAACTACTTAAGGAGGAGAAAGAAGCTCTTCATGCCATTGAAAAGTGGAGTAATATTGAAGAACAAATATTGAGGCAGAAATCAAAAGCAAATTGGATTGAATGTGGAGATGGCAATACTAAATACTTTCATGCTCAGTGGAAGATAAGGACCAGTCATAATAACATACATCTATCTATGCTGAAACAGGTGTGAAGTTAACTGAGCTAGTGGCTGTTGAGCAGGAATTTACTGAGGTTTTCCAGTCATTAATGGGTGAGAGTGCCTATGAACTACCTTGTATTAATTCTCCTATTGTCAAGGAAGGAAAATGCATTACTTTAGCCCAGCAAATAGCACTAATACAGGATGTCACTTTGGATGAAATATATGATGTTGTTAAAGACATGCCTAAGAATAAAGCCCCTGGTGTAGATGGTTTCCCTGTGGAATTTTTTACTAAAAACTGGGAGGTTGTCAAGGGAGATGTATATGCTGCAACAAAGGAGCTCTTTACTACCTGCCAGAGGCCTCCTATGGTCAACACTACTGCTATAGCCCTTGTGCCTAAGGTTAAAGTCCCTAAAACAGTGAAGGACTATAGGCCTATTGCATGCTGTACCACTATATACAAAATAATATCAAAGGTCATCACTAGGAGATTGAAAACTGTTATTGATAACACTTTTGGTAGATCTCACTGCATTCATTGAAGGTATGAGTATTATTGATAATATTTTGTTCAGTCATGAATTATTTAAGGGATACTCCAGAAAAGGTATTTCTCCAAGGTGTGTTTTAAAGGTGGATTTGAGAAAGGCATATGACACTTTGGAATGGAGGTTCCTCAAACAACTGCTCATTGATCTGGGATTCCTGCCAAATTTGTTGATTGGATTATGGTATGTATTTCTTCTGTGTCATACTCTTTAGTGATAAATGGAGGACTTACTAAACCTTTTCTTGCTAGAAGGGGTATCAGACAAGGGGATCCTATGGCTCCTTACCTATTTGTCCTTGCTATGGAGTACTTAAACAGATTATTGGCTCAATTGCATAGGAATGGTGATTTCAATTATCATCCCAGATGCAGGAAAATTGAATGTGCCCATATTTGCTTTGCAGATGATCTGTTATTATTCTGTCGAGCAGATTGCATATCTGTTCAAATATTGCATACAACATTTCAGGTTTTTTCTGCAGCTTCCGGTTTATCTGCCAACAAATCTAAAAGTGTTGTGTACCTGGCTGGAGTACATCAGACAGATAAACAAGCTATTCTTGAAACTTTGGGATTCAGTAAGGGACAACTCCCTTTCAAATATTTAGGCATCCCTCTACATTCAAAGAAACTTAACATACATCATTACATGCCATTGATTGAAAGAATTACTGATAGAATAACTTGCTGGTCTGCCAAGCTACTGTCTTATGCTGGTAGAAGTCAGCTTATAAAATCAGTAATCTTTGGAATTCAAACATATTGGGCAAAGATATTTATCTTGCCCAAGAAGGTGATCAAAGTTATTGAAGCTATTTGCAGATCCTTTCTCTGGACTGGCAATGTAACAGTATCAAGAAGATCTTTGGTAGCTTGGAACAGGGTCTGCAGACCATTCACAGCTGGTGGCCTCAATATCATTAACATACAGATTTGGAATAAGGCTGCTATATCCAAACTGCTATGGGATTTAGCAAGGAAAAAGGACTGCTTATGGATTAAATGGATCCATTATTACTATATAAAGAGTAATGCCATTGATATTATGACTACTCCCAAGAATGATTCTTGGGTAGTTAGGAAGATTATTGAATGCAGGACCCCTATTATGGCAGATAGCAGAATGCAAGGGGATCTTATGAGCAAACTGGCAGGCATATGCAAGTCAGGAAAGTTTCAGATTCAGACCCTTTATCACTCGATGCTACCAGTCTTTCCAAGAGTTGAATGGAAGACTCTTATGGTGACAAAAAATGTATTGTCAAGGCATCTGTTCACCACATGGTTGGCTGCTCAGGGTCGATTGCCCACTATTGATAGACTTCTGAAATTTGGAGTCAATGTGATGGAGAAGTGTGTGTTCTGTCATCTAGCAACTGAAGATTTTGATCATCTATATTTCACTTGTCCAGTTACTAGGAGGCTCTGGCAAAGAATCTGCTATTGGTTGGGAACAGTAGAACAATATGCAGCTGGAATGTTGAATTGCAATAGATATGCTGCTTGGCTAAAAGCAAGGTGTGGCAGAAGGCTGTGGTGGCTACTGCTTTTGTCACCACAATATCACTTATATGGAGAAGTAGAAATGCTATAAGATTTGAAGGAAGGTCATTTGATGAACATCAATTCTGTCGTGAAGTAGCTATCCTTGTACATATTAAAGGCAGGAAATGCAAGAAATGGCAATTGGGATTGCGACAACTTAATAACTACCCTTAGTCAATAGTAGAAGGAATGTAATAGTATAGATACATTTGTATAGTAGTAGCTAGTCTATGCTACTACCAAAAACTCCTCATTGTAAATCTGTTGATATCAATGAAAGTCGAACGTTAAATTTAAAAAAAAAAAAAATTCAACCCACCATTTTTGTCTATAATTTTTTTTGACTCACATGTTTAATTTCTTAAAATTAATTTTCACACTACCGTCCAACATTAAACACATGTTTATTTTTATTTTGTATATTTTATTTTAATTAGCATTGATTTTAACACTCCTCCTCAATGCTAATTAATAAATTTTCCATGTACTCCAAGCTTGTTTCGAATAAATTCGAACTTAGCTTTCGGAAGTGCTTTGGTAAAAATATCTGCAATTTTTTCATCCGTGGGGCAGTGGATAAGACTAATTTCTCCTTCGCTCACAGCTTCCCGTAGAAAATGATATTTGATCTTGATATGCTTTGTCTTCCTGTGTTGAACTGGATTTTTGGCAATAGCAATTGCAGACATATTGTCACAGTATATTGGAGTAGGCTTCTGTTGAGTTCTCCAATATCATGCAAGATTCTTCTCAGCCAAATAGCTTGATTTGCTGCCGCGCATCCTGCAATATATTCAGCTTCTACCGTCGATTGTGCCACAGTACCTTGCTTTTGTGATAACCATGAAAATACACCAGTACTGAAAGAGAAAACATAACCAGATGTACTTTTCATGTCATCTATTGATCCTGCCCAATCACTATCTGTGTATCCAACCAACTCTATATTTTGTGTTGGTTTGTACCAGATGCCAAAATCAATAGCACCATTCACATACCTGAGTATCCTTTTTGCAGCAGTAAGATGAGTTTGACTTGGCTTTTGCATAACTCTGGACAACAAACTTGTTGCAAACATGATGTCTGGTCTGGTTGCTGTCAAATATAGCAAACTACCGATGATGCTCCTGTATAGTCTTTCATCTGCACTGGGCGAATCATCTTCTTTCATCAACTTGTGATTCTGGTCGAGTGGTACGTTGACAGCTTTGCATTCTTCCATCTTGAATTTTTTCAGCAAGTTCTTGGCATATTTTTCTTGACAAATAAAAATACCTTTTTCGGTTTGAATAATCTCCATACCGAGAAAGTAGTTCATTAAGTCAAGATCTGTCATTTCAAATTCTTTCTTCATATCTTCCTTGAATGTTGTGATCAAAGTAGAGTTATTTCCTGTCACAATCAAATCATCAACATACAAGGAGATAATTAAAACATCCGATCCATGAGTCTTGACTTAGAGTGTAGGTTCGCTAGAACTCCTCCTGAAGCCTTGACTTGCAAAGTAAGAATCAATTCTGTTGTACCAAGCTCGTGGGGCTTGTTTGAGGCCATACAAAGCCTTTTTAAGCTTCAGAATTTTTTCTTCTTCTCCTTTCACCACGAACCCTGGTGGTTGTTCGATGTAAATTTCCTCGTTGAGATAACCATTAAGGAAAGCTGATTTGACATCAAGTTAATATATTTTCCATCCTTTCTGTGCTGAAAGTGCAAGGATGGTTCTCACAGTATCTTGCCTTGAAACTGGGGCAAAAGTCTCGTTGTAGTCGACTCCAAATTGTTGAGTGAAACCTTTAGCAACCAATCGAGCCTTGTGCTTCTGAATAGAGCCATCTGGATTAACTTTTTGTCTTGTAAATCCATTTCATTCCTACAATATCTTTATGAGCTGGTTTTTCAACCAATTCCCATGTCTGGTTCTTCTCAATCATTCTGATCTCCTCCTTCATTGCAAGTTGCCATTCTTTCTCCTGAGCTACTTGTTCAAAACTGCCCGGTTCATGAACTGCAATAAGACATCTTTCACAAAGTTCAGCTTCAGAACAAGTTTCATAAATCTCTGATAGTGACTTTGTCTTTAATATTGGAGATTCTGATGATGATGATTCACCACTCCTTGGTGAGTTTGTTGGTGATGACTCGGTTGAACTCTATTGGAAAGTTGGTTCACGAACTAGTGAATCATCCCGTTGAGTTTCTCGAGCTGGAGAATTTTCACTGGATGGTTGACCTTCCTTCTTATTTTTGTCAAAAAATGGAAGTACATTCAGTGATGGATCTTCAATATTTTCCTCCCAATTCCAAGAGGATTCTTCATCAAATACTACATCTCTGCTTACTAGAACTTTGCCAGTTTGCAGATTGTAAATTCTATAACCCTTGGATTGAGAACTGTAACCCAAGAGTATTTCTTTTTCGGCTTTTGCTTCCAGCTTGTGCCTTTTTTATGTCGGAACATGCATGTAACAGATACAACCAAACACCTTCAAATGCTTGACTGATGGCTTGTGACCTGACCAAGCTTCAAGTGGAGTCATGTCTGAAACAGCCTTAGTAGAACACCTGTTCTGGACGTATACGGCTGTATAAACAGCCTCCGCCCAGAATTTGTATGGCATAGATTTGTCTTTCAGCATCGATCTCGCCATTTCCATGACGGTCCTGTTCTTCCTTTCTGAAACACCATTTTGTTGTGGCGTGTATCCAACTGTAAGTTGTCGCTCCACTCCTTCATCTTCACAGAATTTATTAAATTCTTTTGATGTGTATTCAGTACCTCGATCACTGCGAAGAGTTTGAATTTGGCAGCCACTTTGATTTTCCACCATCTTCTTGAATTTTTGGAATGTTCGGAATACCTCGGATCTTTCTTTCAGAAAATAGACCCAAGTCATCCTAGAGAACTCATCGATGAAAAGGATAAAATATCTGCTATTATCCAATGATGGAGTTCTCATTGGACCGCAAACATCAGTGTGCACCAACTGAAGCTTTTGTGAAGCTCGCCATGCGTTGCCTGTTGGAAATGGTTGCCTGTGCATCTTCCCAAGTTGACAGCCTTCATATACTCCTTTCAAATCTCCAATGGTTGGTAAATCTTTCACCATGGATTTTTGAAAGAGTAGTTTAAGACTTTGGATACTGCAGTGACCAAATCTTTTGTGCCAAAGTGTTTTATCTCCCCCAGCTTCTGACACCATTTATTTTTCAACGGTGTGATTCCAATGGATTGGAAACTTTTTATTCTCCATGTTGACACATGCTATCATCTTCTTTTGTTGATCATAAATTTCGCATGTGTTATTCTCAAATAATAAAGAATAACCGTTTGCGATCATCTGAGGTACACTGAGCAAATTCTGATCCAAGTCAGGAACATAAAGAACATTTTTGATGAATTTGGTACCTTTGTTGGTTTGGACAGCAACTGTGCCTTTTCCTTTGGACTCCATCAAAGCTCCATCGCCGATTCGGACTGGAACTTTAATTGTTGTATCCAAAGTAGTGAAGTAAATTTGGTTCTTCGCCATGTGGTTAGTACAACCACTGTCAATTAACCACACGTCACCATTTTTTATGGTGGTTGCTTGAGAGACAAGGAACAACTGATTCTCCTCCACCTTGGATTCTGTCATGCTGGCTTGATGAGTTGGCTTGAATCTGCAAATTTGATTTGTGTGACCAAATTTCTTACAGATTTGGCATCGAGGTTTCCCTTTCTGCCAACAATTCTTCTCGAGATGGCTTGTCTTTTTGCAAACTCCACAAGGTGGGAATTTATTTTGGTATTCTCCTTCCTTGGAACTGCTTGCTCCACTTTTTCCTTTGTTGAATCTTTTTCCTTTAGTTGAAAAACGATTCTTGTGTTGAGATGGAAAAGCGCCTTCACGGGTAGCCTCGGATCTTCGAGAAATCTGTTGCTCGTAAGCTTGCAAAAAACCCATCAACTCTGTGACTGTGAGTTGAGAGAGATCCTTTGATTCTTCAATGATGCTAACCACAGAATCAAATTTTTCAGTGAGAGAATTCATGATTTTCTCAATCACTGTTTGTTCTGTGATCTCTTTGCCATAAGCCTTCATTTGATTGACAAGTTCAATAATTCTTGAAGAGAACTTTTTTATGGATTCTCCTTCTTTCATGCGGAGATTCTCAAAATCTCTTCTTAGAGTTTGAAATCTAACTGCTCGAACTTTGGCGGTGCCTTGAAATTCGTCCCGCAACGTCTCCCATGCTTGCTTTGCTGAAGTAGAATTTATGATTCTTGGAAAAATTGAGTCTGAGACAGCTGCATGAATTTTGGCTAATGCATCTGCATCTTTTTTAAGCCATTCCTTCAATGAAGCTGTCGATGAACTTGGTTTTGAATCTTCAGAAGTAGGAGTTTTCTCCTCTTTTGAAACACCAATTTCAACAACCTCCCACAAGTCATGAGCTCGTAGGATGGTTTTGATTTTGATGCTCCAAAAATCATAATTCTCTCTGTTGAAGACGGGAACAAGTTGAGTTGAACTTGATGTGGCCATGGTAGTGTTGTTTGAAGGAACTAGTGCTGATATATGGTTGGAAATTGTGCTGTACTAGTGCTTGAATTGTGCTAGAATGATGCTAGTGTTTTGCCGGAATTGTGCTCGTTTGATCGACTTGTAACTCTGATACCACTTGTTGGAATATTACTTCATTGGAAAAATTGATATGCTAATCAAGAAGGAAAAAATGAAATGTCTAAAAAATATAAAAGATGAAGAAGAACTAAATGAAAGTTTTTTTATTTTTTGTATGTTTTTCTCTTATCTCTTGCAAATGAAGTACACAACCCTTATATAGGCTTAACATTACATGTGAACATACAGTATGAACACACCTAACAATACAATGTGAACAATACAAAAAATTCAACCCACCATTTTTGTCTACAATTTTTTTTGACTCACATATTTAATTTCTTAAAATTAATTTTCACACTACCGTCCAACATTAAACACATATTTTATTTTTATTTTGTATATTTTATTTTAATTAGCATTGATTTTAACATTAAACAATGGGGATATTTAATATAAAAAAGAAGATAAAGAAATTGGTGGGGAGATTGGGTGTAACGAGAAAAAGAACTAATCTGGGGACATTGAAATTTAAAAACCAAACACAAGAACTAATCTGGGGGAAGGGATATCTAGGGTGTTCTGGGACAAAGGAGGGGGATTGGTGGCGTGGGGTGGGTATTACGGATAAAGAAAAGGAAAAAAGAAAAAGAAAGGGAAGATAAACTAAATAATAAATAAAAAACAAATTATGTAGTTAAAAAATACGTGTCAAAATATGATTGATGCGTGTTATACATTAATTTAGTTAAAACTGGTTTAATCGGGGAAGGTGATATTTAGTATATTTTAAATAAAGCGGTTCGGAGGACAGAAAGAAACAAAAAGATGAAAGATTTAAACCGCAGATGAATATGTACATAGTTTATCTGGTGATTTATCACAAGAAAAAACAAGTGGTCGAACAAATTAAATAAAAATAGTATAAAGTGCAGATGAAGAACAAAAAAAGTAGAACAAAATCTCTTTAGGCTAATATGTATTAAACTTGCGTTAATAACATTTTTCCTTCCAAAAATTAAAAACCAGCCACCCTGCTGGAAACGCGGAGCGACGCCCCCCCCCCCCCCACACCCCTCCCACCCACACCCCTCCACCCCTACCCCAAAACCATTTGGATTGTGCCTTCTCTAGTTGAGCCTCTACTCTAATATCATTTTGAAATTATATAATTATACAATTGCAATAATTTATGTACACATACATAAATTGAAATAATAATAATAATAAATTACTATATAATAAATAAATTCGACATTTTTCTTTGTTCAACATTTTAAATAAAAAAGTTAAACTCCAGTCTGAATTATCACATTACCAAATATTAAACAAAGCTGGTTTTATAGATTGTTACAATCAGCGGAGCCTTCTTTTGATGCGCTTTAGCTACTTATTCTACAAATATAATAATTCTCGACGGCACTTATGAGTCAAGTTCTTCTTTGGTGTGCTTTATGAAGTTTTTACGTGCATGTGACTTAGATGATTCGGACACATGTGAAGGAGAAGTTTACATGTATAGGTTAGGAGGTATAAACGGTTAACTTTGGTAGGTACAAAAAGAGGTAAAAGGTAGCCTAAGAAGTATTGGGGCAGGTGATCAGACAGGATATCGCGCGACTTTAAATTTCCGAGGATATGCCTCTTGATAGGAACATGTGGAGATCGAGCATTAGGGTGGTAGGGTAGGGGATAGTCGAGAGTTCTTCCCTCTTTGTACTGGATAGTTTGTTAGAGTTTCGTTAGGTTTGTTAGCGATTTTTGTAGTATTCACATTGGTGTTTTGCATAGTTTTGTGTTATTGACCTTTCACTTATTTGTTGTGGCTATTTTCTTTATGGTATCTTTTATTGTTAGATAACTTTTCTTTTATTTATTGTTTGGTATTATTGTCTTTCCAGTTAAGCCGAGAGTCTCCTGGAAACAGCCTCTCTGCCTTTTTCAGGTTAGGGATAAGGTCTGCGTACACTCTACTCGCCCAAGATCTCACTAGTGAAATTTTACTGGGTATGTTATTGCTATTGTTGTTCGTGCCTACAAGCTTAGAAGAGTTGATAACGAAGGCGAATTTAGGGGTGGAAGGGATTTTTCAAAAAATTACATTAAATATATAAGGCAAATTTATTTTTTGCCTCTATATATTATATTTTGAATCTCCCTAATATAGCTCAAAATATAGTTTAATAGTCAATGAGGTTTAAAATATTTGTAAAATCATTGGTTCAATGCCCACTAATTACACCTTTTTAATTTTTTGAACCTCTCCGGAGAATTCCTGCCTCCGCCACTATTGATAACTATTGGTGGTTCAATCTGGAAAGCGATGTGACAATTTCAAACTGATTTGCAAATGAATTAAAAAGTACTTGTTCTTGTAGACAAAATCTCTGGATTGCCTTAATTTTACTGAGAATTTCTTAGTCTTCTTAATTGTCTCTTCTCAAAATAAAAGTATTGAGGCTTTAGCCCAGACTGAAGCAAACTTTGGGTTTTAAAGTAGTCGAGAAATGCACTTTGCTTCATCGAAAAAAGACGAGAAGAACAATTACATATTCGTTCGGCTAAAGCGCATTTGCAATAACTTTTGCTACTATGAGCACCACATAATTAAGTATTAAAGTAATTAATCAATATCTCATCTTACTGTTCGATTTAATTAATCTTTGTTTCATCCTCTTCTCAAAGGACTTCTAAGGGTCTTGTTTTGTTCCGGAAGTAAATTATTGCTTTGGAAAAACCAGATTATTCTTTTCTATTAAGCCCACGATTGACTCTTCATGTCGTAATTTATTTTTGTTAAAATAATTTTTTATAGCCAGTCCTAATCTGTATTTGGACGCGTTCTGGACTTGATCCCTAATTGTAGATAATCGTGTTGAATTCGAGGTGAAATGAAATGAGAAGCTATAATTACTAGTTGAATAGCTTGTAGATTAGTGTAGTATTAGCTATAATGCATATTCGTCGAGGAACATTTTTTTCTTGAGTTTAGGTAGTATACTATTAGTGTACTTAATTTTTATATTATCAGCTAACTTAAATGATATATACAATTAATTAATCTTCTTAAAATGTGGCATTCGGTATCTTGAAAATAAAATTACTATAATGATAAAACTTATATGATTGATTGGTGTAAAAATTATTTATACTAATTACGTTAGTTTCAACAGGACAACAACAGTTTTTTAACAACTATCGATGAATACCACCACCATCCCTTCATCACCGGAATCACCAGACATAAGTTCCATGCATCTTGACCTACTACCACTAAATCCATTCACAGACCAACGCACTACCACACCATCACCATTCACCTTTGCCCAAACCTTGCTTAGCAGCACCCAATTCACTTCATACTCTAACACATGCCAACAAACACATTCCCAACTAGATTTAACAAATGAATCCACAACAAACGAACTTCACAAAGACACCTTCATACCACTTACCTCCGCCGGTAAATCATGATTATACTTTCATTGAAAATATTCGGTCATTGGTAAGGTATATGGCAGGAAAGTGGGTCACCAAACACTATGCATAAAACTCACAGCTCTACGGAAACCTACGGAGGATCTACCCCAAATCGATATAGGGTGTGATTTCTACCTAGTGAAATTCCAAATGGAAGAAAATATGTTCACTAGCCAACACAATGGCTCTTGGTTTGTACTTAATCACTTTGTTTTCATCCGCAAATGGGAACCCAAATTTATAGCTTCCAACACACAACTAACTTACACCGTCATTTGGTTATGACTATCTGAACTACTACGGAGTTCTATGATCTAGAAATACTTCAACGTGTTGGGAAAAAGATTGGATACCTACTCAAAGTTGATACCTGCACGTCAGCAACTACAGGGGGTCGATATGCAAGAATATGTATTGAAGTTCCGCTAGAAATGCCTTTCAAAACCCATGTGTATATTGGAGCCCATAAACAATAATTAGTATATGAAGGGTTCGATATGCTATGAACATTATGTGGTAGATTTGGATCACAAAGAACTTTTGTTCGTCACCCTCAAATCCGATGACACCCACTACCCCTACTATTTACACACCATTATCAAATATACCTTCAACTTCACATAGCTCCAGTCATAACACCATCCAAGCTACACATCCACACTCCAAAATAACAACTAACGACTGAAAAACAGTCACTTTTCCAACCAAAAATCATTAAAGAGCAAAATCACCAATCCCAACCAATGTCCAATCATACAACTCCAACAATGACGGTGCGAGACCCACATGTATATTACTAATTTTAACTTTAATACTTCCCCTGTTGGTAAATACATACATCCCAAGAAATCCTTTATTAATACTAATCCATTAATTCAACCGTATTTTTATTAATACTAATCCCTTAATTCAACCGATTTTTTTTAGTGATAACACTCTAAAAATTCTTTATGCCCCTAAAGCAATGGACCAAGCGAGCACTACTAATGTGCTAGATCTTGAAGCCCAAGCCAATAACCCTAACACACTAAGCCCACTCTCCAAAAGTCACCACCCAATACCCTCATCTACTCACCTTGATGATTCATCTGCTACAAACATACAAAGTACACAAAAGAGCCACGTGGCACACGTGCACACAACAGCTACCAATCAGGCCACATGCAATCGTAGCTCATCCCAAACTATAGGCACTCAGTTGCAAGCCTATATTATGGCAACCCAACCCTTCCAAAATAACACTCACAATCCAACACCCTTATTCAATACCCAATTGCCCAACACATCGCTTGACGAAGCCCAATATCCAACACAAGTAGACGGCACAACCATTTCACATGAGCCTACACACACATTACCCATAACAAATCAGTCGGCCAAATTACCCACTCAAAATTAATCTCTTACTAGACCCTCATCATCCTCTCTCAAACAAATACCTCTACACATAAACCACCCTTACAAGATACATCACCCCCAAATGAATCAGTCACATTGCAATTTTCAAAACATGAGAATTCTCTCCTTTATAAACATTAATCTCCTCCAACATCCAACCTTCCTCAACACCATCACAATGCAACCATCGCAGGAACACCCACCCCTATCTATATCACACAATACCCATCAAATCAAGCTTTCCCCCAGTCATGGCAAGAGATGAGCATGCGGCACCATGCACTGACTTCACCATGGAGATAAACAACCAAGATGTAATAGTGATGATCCAAAATCCAGCAGATATATCTCAATCAGTGACCTAAGAGATTCAAATGGGAGTGAACCTTTACAATCAATTCCTATGGACAATGCACCCCTTGTCGGTCCTTTATCACCAATCATCAATGACACCACAAATTCCCACTCCTCTGCGAATTCTCATGCCACCATCTTCCCCACTGAACAACATGGATCTTCCTTTTTATACACCCCAACAACAACCTCATACATTTGTTCCTTGGATAAAACCTCACGCAGCAATAACACCCATATTACCACTCCATGCACAAGCATTCCCATACCACCCTCTGACACTACCAACCAACCCACTTCCACCTCCTAGTCCATCTCATAACCAACTAAACGACAAAGCTCGAATGGAAGTAGCAGCAACTATGGCAGAAATCAGAGAGACACTTCCTACATTGAGTTATCTCAATGGAAACAAAACATACATCCTCAAAGAACAGTACGAAAGAAAAGTCATAACTTTTCCACCCGAGCTACAAAGTGTATCACTAAATATACGTTCAACAAGAAACCTAGAGGTGGGAAAAGTGTTGATCCAATAACTAATAAACACAACCTCAACATTGGAAAGGGAGACTCCACCGAATCCACTCACTAATCAATCCATGTTGTTTGTTATGGAACTGTCGATGAGCTCAATAACTGGGTTTAAAAGAAATTTTTGATCAATTCTTAACTACCACAAATCATCTCTTGTGGCTCTACTAGAAATGCACATGCAAGATCATGAATATCTTAAAGATGAGTTTGGTTTCTCACATTTAGCACAGTCGCTTGCGGAAGGAATTTTTGGAGGAATCCCCCTACTATGGAAGGAGGAGGACATCAAACTTGATCAAGTGGTAGCCACAAACCAAGAAGTCCATTCCATTATCCAGGTATACCTTAACCCTAACGCTTGTCTACTGTCCATTATTTATGCCAAAAATGACACCCATGCACGCACTGTACTGTGGGACAATTTACGTAATATACATGATCAAATTAGGTCACCATGGTTAATAGAAGGTGATTTTAATGAAATTACTAGATCTAGTGAAAAATATGGTGGACTTTGTATTAATAATAGTCATAATGATAAATTTATAAGATGCCTTAATTATTGTAAATTAGTAGACCGAGGGTATACGAGCATTCGTTACACTTGGTCTAATAATCGTCAAATAGCAAATAGAATTCTAGAATGTCTAGATAGATTCTTAGCTAATTATGAATGGCTAACACTATATCCTGAGGCTTCAGTGCATCATTTGCCAAGAACACACTCAGACCATAGTCCCTTTCTATTAAATTTAAAAAAGCATAAACCTCCACAGGATAAAAATTTTCGCTTTGAGACCATTTGGACCGCTTATCCTAAATTTCCTTCAATTATTACCCAAAATTAGACTCATAATAACTTACCCTTGAGGCCATTAAGGATTTCCAAATACATATAATGGAATGGAATATGGCTACCTTTGGTAACATATTTCAAGAAAAAAAGATTATGTTAGCTAGGTTACAATGGATAGAAAACTCCACCAAGTATCCAACTAGCCTATTCCTCCAAAATTTAGAAAAGAAACTAGTTGCTCAATTTAATGATATTTGATAACTCCCAACTATGCCTTATAAAAAGGACTAAGCGATCGTTGCAAATATAATCCAGTTTACAAGTCCGGAGTAGAATCCCACAGAGAACTAAGGTTTAGCTACAGTTGTTTACTATCACCAAGAAGACAGGCTTGAATAATTCCTAACTTATAGATATTAACATTCTCATGTTTAACTAATTAACTAATAAATTAAATAGTAAATTAACAACTAAAGATACTAGGGGTTGGAGAAAAGATTAAGGATGTCTAAAGTTATGATTTCCCCAATTGTCGGAATCTTTCCCGCTATGGCTTCTATAATTTCACCTAAGTATTTTTTACTGATCATGAGTGCTCTGTGTATTATAATTCTCTCCCGAGTAATTATGATAATTTATTAGACATACTCTCCTGAGTTACGCTAGCTGGCTTTAATTATAGCTCACTTAGATCGCACCCAAGGTTTCGTTATCCCTAATCCCACCTTTAAACCTTGATAATTGATTCCTCACATACGTCGGGAGTGATATTATTCAACAACTACTTAAATATGCACTCTATCCCGAGTAATACATACTAAATAAGCGCATCTAATTGAGGATCCTATCAATTAACTACAACAAGAACGTAGTTGAACAAATAGAGATTATACTACGGCTCAATTATATAAAAACATAACAAAAATTATCCTACAAAAGGTTCCATCAAAACCCTGGATAACAAATTAGCTATTCATTATGTAAAACTACAATACTAAAAGTCATAACCAATAATGAAAAATAGGAAGAGGAAGGAAAAACTCGTAGAATTATTTTCCGCCTTGATCATGTTGTGTCTCTGCCTCCTTAGGTCAAATCTCGGTCTACTTAGCCTCATTAGGTCTAAAATATGTCAAAAATATTTCCTACTCCTCAAAATAGCATTTTTACATGTATTTATACCATGTAGGGAAGGACCTAGACAAAAATACATTCTCCCGCGTGAAATAAGACACTCACTATGTAAAATGTGCACTACCGCACCGCATGGGGCGACGCACCATGTGGGGCGGCAGTGGAAAAGCTCAGGTTGCTGATTCTAACAGGCTGCAAAAAATTTTCACAGGTGAGGCGCACGTAGCAGCGTACTGTGGGGCACGGTACTGGTAATTTGCAAATATAAAAAAACATGAAAGTTGTAGCCCTTTCGATTATCTTTCCAATAATATATTATGAAGCCCAATGGAATTTTGAGCAAACAGTTATGTGTATTTTACTAGATAATGCACTGTATGCCCACTCGATTCTCCGTTTCGTTTTTAACTATCATCTGTTGATCCCTGAACTCGATCCCATCTTGACTCCTTAGGCTTTTTACTCAGACTTCAAAGCTCTAAATCACTTTAATTCATTCCATAATATCTATATAGCTCAAAATCACTCCTACAAGGCATAAAACGCATAATTTAGTACAAAATACTAGCGATTAAAGATCACACTCAATTAAAGTGCAGTAAATTAGAGTGCAATAAGCGATTAAAATATGAAATCATAGCCTATCATCAACACCCCACACTTAAATCATTGCTCATCCTCTAGAAATTAAACTACACTTCATAGAGATACGGCCTTTTTTTTTAACAATTCTCCTAACTAATCACGCCAAGAATATTTAAAATAGACTAAGCACAAAAATATAACTTCTTCACCTCAAGATTTGACTCACAAGTACAATGCATTATTCATAACTTACTTACTTACTCTAACATAGAGGTCACAGACATTACCTTTTCTTCATGAATCAAGTGCCCTCACACAACAAAAGAGAGTAGTTCCACACACTATAAAATTTTTAAGTACAATTAGGAACTTAAGATAGAAAACATTCACTCACTCTCATAAATAACATTTATATGCCACAAAATATGCACCATAGGCTTGCCCGTAGTGTACTACTCTACCAATCGAGCTCATTCGGTCTAGGAACAAGTAGGACTTTAATTGGTATACGGGTAGGATACAATTAGATATAAGAGTGACTACACCTCCCTAAGCACTTTAATACATATATTTTAACATTCAAGTCCATGCTTATGTAAAACTATCACTCCATATTCACATCAATATACATCAACTCCCAAATTATTTAAGCACAATTATATGAAGAGTTACCACTTGTCAATGAATATTTGCACACAATACAATTATTTTTTTCATTCTTTTATTTTTCAATTCAAGTGGCTTTTTTTAACACAATGCAACTTTCTCCTTATTTCATTAGTTCCACTCAAAAGCCAAACCAACCACCCCACACTTTAACTTTTACACAGTTCATAACTACTCAAGTGCTCATGAGAAGTGAAAAGGTTCAAATAGATAGTTAATTCAAACAATTGGATAAGGCTTGTTGCCAAAGATACAGGATTACAGGCTCAAAGGGGTTAACAATGATACATAAATATTAGGACTTAAAAAAAAAGAAAATATATATGGTATAATAGGTTCCCTAAGGGAAGACCTTTGGCAACTATCCGAGCCTTCCTTTGATTGTGCCTTTAGTCTTTCTTCTTGCTGCTTTGTTTGCACTTTCGAATTTGCTTCTGTAAAGAAAGGAGAAGATAGAGGCATCGGATAACTAAGGAAGATGATGGAAACTATCCCAGAAAGGTGAGCAAGAAGAGACTTCACTACTAGCTAGTACAGAAAGAAAAGAAGGTCGACCTTTGCTTTGTGCGCTAAGAGCTTTCTTTCCCGTAGGATCGGAAGAATGGAATAGGAAGATAAAAGGACATTCTTCTGAGTGAAACTAAACCAATAAAAGGCCATTCTCTCCATGATCAACTTCCTTTCGTAGTACCCATACCCCCAGGGGAATTCGAATCCCCGCCGCCTCCTTGAAAGAGAGGTGTCCTAACCACTAGACTATGGGGGTATACTGAATAGACTTTGACTAAGAATAAGGTTCCCTTCTATTCCACTCTATCTCCCTATTGGATTTGTAGGTACATTCCTCTTTCTCTTCTCTTAGCCGACTAGACTTCCCTCACATCCTACTCTTCATTATAGAAGGTTCTTTATTCCAAATACTGGCGAATCACCTTCATTCAATGCTAGCATCTCTATTAGCTGAAAGAAGATCAACTCTCAAGCTCACACCTTTTTTGCTTTAGTCAGAAGAGCCTCTCTCCTCCTCGAGTTCTAAATCAGTAAGAGAAGAGGGACCTATAAGACAGCAAGGAAGTTTGATTTACATAAAACCCCTTGAAAGAAGATTCTATGCATTAGGTAAAGCCCCTTTGACTAGAAAGTAAAATCTCTGTAAAAGACAGATCTAATGTCTTGAACAGTTAGGAATGAAACTGCTTATGGGAAGAGTGAGCTCTTCATTCTCACCTTCGGCTACTAAAAAGGAAGGAAGACTGGTGCAACAATAGTAATGCCAAGCCACAATCTGCTTATTTTCTTCCTCATCTTAGGCATACATAGAATTCGCTCGCCTGCCCTTGAATGGACTTTATAGCCTTAAGGCGATCTATCCAACTACCCAAAGCCTAACCCAGTACAGATCTGATCCTAAATCGCTCTACGCTTTGATCCGGCTAACTCTTTGAAGCCCACTGATGCGTTTTAAAGACCTTCTTCCCTCTACCCTGATGAAAAGAGTTCCAGTGAGCTCGCTAAGGAAAGCAGATTAATTCTATCAAAATCTTTCTTCCTAGCTAAGCTAAAGAAGATCTAACCCTTCTCTTCCACTGAAGCCACTTCCTTTTTACCATTTAGCTATTTTCCCCATCGAGAAAGAGATTGAGGACAGGTCGGAAGCTTCTTCCTTCGAAAGACTTTCTCCTTCATCAAATGAATTCTCTCCCATGACCCCATTAAATCAATGCTACCGGGTATTCATTCACTTATTGAAAGTCTTATCATACCATATTTTCTATTTAGTCGGCACTCTTGTCTGTCGAGTACTTTTAGTAGTCTTGCTCTTCCTTCCTCCATTGTTAAGGTTAGCTCTGTATTTTTGTTGTGTACTTTTTCTCTCTTTCTAATTCTTAGGATTAAGTCTACGGCTAACATAACAAAAAAGAAAGGAAAGCAGGGAAGAGGACTAAGCTCTATCCGAGAAGATCGGGTATTCAACTTCATTCATGCCGAGAAGCAAGAGGGGTACTTGTTTGCCTCGACCGTTCTTAACTTCAGCCTGACAAGCTCCTCAAGGTCATATAGCATGTGTCCTTCGCTTCTTTGCAATCGGACTGTACTTTCTCTTTCTTATCTCACCATCAGTGACGGTGACGATTCCTTCTAGCGAAAAAGAAGACTTCCGAGCTACCCTATGAAAGATGAGGAAACAACCTTCCACTGAGAGGAAGAATGTCGCTCCAGTTTTATAAATACCTCTGCTTGAGAAGGTTGCTGTAATGCAGGAAGTGGTATCTTTACGGAGAGTTGAAGTAATTCTCCCCCAGCCCTAGTTTAGAGATTTCGTCAACAAGGTCATGCTCTTGAGATAGCGTTGACCGTCAATCCCTAAAATTTTGACTTTGGGATACAGAGAGGTCTACGAACTTGTGCTTCGGCTTTCGCTGGCGGGCTTTCGTCATCCATCACTACCTGGGTTGGGCCGTCATTGTAAAGACACACATCTGCATAGAAATTATGCCTAGACTCCTTTAGAAAAGGGCTTCTTGTCGGCAAATACCCCCTTTTCATCAACGTATTTGAAGCATTGATGAAGGGTGGAACTTTTTCAGTCCCAAAGTGCGCTCTTCGACTCTCCAGCCCTTGACTTTATAGAACTGGCGACATTTTCTCATACATTTGCTAAGCATGTCCTTGAGGGCCTCAATGACGTCACCCTTGTTGCAACAATTGGTGACATAGGGGGGATAGCTCAACAAAGAAATGCCTATATCCCTTTCAAAACTGAAAAAAACTACTGTTTGCTTTGCAAAAACATGGGACAAGTTCTAGATATCAAATATAATACACATAATACAATAAACCTCACACTCACATCGCTCAAGATTAGATCATCAAGACACTTTGGTCAAAGCAGTTAAGCAAAGTGTCACAACCAAAGCACTCACTATTCTCAGGGAATAACAAAGTCAAGAGATATTGCTTCATTTCAAAAACATAGTACAATGGCTCCTATTCCTAAAAAAAAGACTAACTACACCCAGTTCAAATAAAACCATTGGAAAAGAACCTCGGTACAAAGAAAAACCAAAGGGGAATTGCTACATTACCTAATAGAAAAAATCTTTGTTTTTTCTTTAGACTTAAATCCCTCAAGAAAATTGTCTAATAGATCGTCGTCGGGAAAATTCCAATCTTTTCTATTTTAAAAAAATTTTAATTAAAGTAACATAACTAAAATGACGTAAAAAGTCATCCAGACAATCTCCTCACCACATACTTAAAATTGTGCATTATCCCTAATGTGCACCCATACATACAAGAGGGTAAAAGAAACTCCCTGGTAGGCCAAAGGCTGAAGCACTAGCATCTCATGGGGTACTCAGACTTCTCTCAGGCCTGTTCCTTCGTGCGGGTACCTAACACTTTGTTCCAACTATCTGGTTTATTGTAGCATCCTTCCAATAGCTTTGCTTTCCATGCTCCCTAGAAAATCAAAAATCGACAATACAAAATAATTTAATTAAAATAATAATAAAAAATAAATAAGTAGTAAATTTGGGTTGCCTCCTGACAAGCGCTTGATTTAACGTTGCGACACGACGCGAATCACTTTCCTCCTCCACTTTGAACATATGAATTGGACCCCAAGTTTTGATTATGCTCTATAATCATGCTCCTGGGGTTTTGGAATGAATCAGACTGGCCCCATAAAACAATGTAGTATCCTGCACTTCTTGGCCTTTGGATGAGATGTGTATTCCCGACTTTCTGGCACGAAAAATTCCAGAATGTAGGCATCTTATACCTTACTCCTTGACTCCTCAAATGACTCGGATGACTCTATTTTCATATCATCATCCAAACACAATGTGAGAAAATGCTTGAAGTGTGGATCAATGCACTCAACTACATGAACATTGAGGCTGTCTACATTCTCAACACTAATGACAATAGAGTCAACTAAATATGTATCCTTAATATCCTTTGTTGACTCTAGTATCTCTTTTACGACATCGGCATCCTCAAAATCTAGTTCAATTGATTGTTGGTGTTCTACTCTGGCCTTCTCCTCTAGCTCATCCTCGTATTCTTTAAATCCTCCAGTATAATGGCAAATTTTGCAGCCAATTCATATGCATATTGGCTACTACCCACAATGTCAACTTATTGCGCTTTACAAGGTCCAGTTAACTTATTCGCTTGAGCTTCCAAGCTGTGAATAGTTGCTCCTTGCCTTTGTACCCGCAGTTGTATCTCATCATATTGTTCCATAAGACACTTTGGCATATCCTCGATCTCTTTCAGGTCCTCATACATGGGTTCTTTATTCCTATTAACTTCACACACAAAAAAAAAGAAGAAAAACCTTCAAAGTAAGGGGTTGGGGGAAGATAAAAACTATAAGCACAACCGTGAAAGTGACCATCTTTACCACCACACATTCCACACATAATATTGAGTTGGTGCACAAAAATCGCTCTCAAGAATATCTTGATAATTTTTCGATTGGTGGTTTCCTTCACAATATGCATAAGGAGGATTAAAAGTAGAATTACTAACGTCAAAATTCTCATAATTCCATAATGCCATCAAATAAATAAATAAAACTAAAATAAAAAATAAAAAAATTAAATACTACAAAATAAAATAAAAGTTCAAATTTGAAACCTAGTAATATGTACACCTATAACTACCCTGTTAGTTTCCCGAAAACGCGCCAAAATTTGATAACACCCAACTATGCCTCATAAAAAGGACTAAGCGGTCATTGCAAATATAATTCAGTTTAAAATCCCGGGGTCGAACTCCACAAAGAACTAAGGCTTAGCTACAACTGTTTACTATCACCAAGAAGACAAGCTTGAAGAATTCCTAACTTATAGATATTAATATTCTCATGCTTAACTAATTAACTAACAAATTAAAATAGTAAATTAACAACTAAAGATACTAAGGCTTGGAGAAAAGATTAAGGAGGTCTAGAGTTATGATTTCCCCATTTGTCGGAATCCTTCCTGCTATGTCTTTTATAATTTTACCTAAGTATTCTCTACCGATCATGAGCGCTCTACGTGTTGTAATGCTCTCCCGAGTAATAACAATAATTTAGTAGACATACTATACCGAGTTATGCTAGCTGGTTTTAGTTACATCTTACTTAGATTGCAACCAAGATTTCATTATCCCCAATACCACCTTTAAATCCTTGGTAATTGATTCCTCACATACGTTGGGAGTGATGTTGTTCAACAACTACCTAAATATGCACTCTCTCCCGAGTAATACATACTAAATAGGCACAGCTAATTGAGGATCCTATCAATTAACTACAACAAGAACGTAGTTGAATAAATAGAGATTATACTATGGCTCAATTGTATAAAAACATAACAAGATTATCCTACAAAAGGTTCCATCAAAACCCTAGATAACAAATTAATCCATTCATAATAGTATGTAAAACTAAAATACGAAAAGTTATAACCAATAATGAAAAAATAGGAAGAGGAAGGAAAAACTCGTAGAAGAATTCCCGCCTTGATCTTATTGTGTCGCTGCCTCTGTGTTGGGGAAAATTGTATTTATATGGTGATGTGTCATGACACGTGGGTTCATCAATAAGTTACAATTAGTCATGGTTCAGGAGTTACAAAACAGACATGAGCAAGGAAAGAGGAAGAGGCACGGGACAAATAGCTTGACACCCATACCTATTTAAGTCTACTTATATATGGGCATCAGAAAGAATGAATCTAGCTATAGAAAATAGTGCAGATACGGTATTTAATGAGTATTAAATGCTGAGTCCGTTAAGGAATTTATACATTCAATGTAATAATTCTTTAACGTAGCATTCAATGTCTTTAATTACTTATAATAGGCTTACTATGGTTTAGGCATAACGTACATTCAAAGGAACCTATAAAAAGGAGATTTGACAGGGAATACTATTGAAACATACATTGGTATCATTCATTTTTCTTGATTATCACATTGCTACTCAGAATTATTTTCTTTTATTCCTTTCTTGATTATCAGTAACTTGGGTTCTTCTAAATTTTAGCTTTGACTGAAATCCTATTTTTTGGTTAAACAATTATGTTCCGTTACCGGTAATCTGATAATCAGTTATATCGTAGCTTGATTTTCTCTATTGCATCAACTATGTCAAATAACAATGACAGCACCCAAGGAAACCAAGAAAATCAACAAACCAACAACTTCAAGGAGATCTGCGAGACAATAATGTATTAGTTCCTTCTCCACAAGGTTCTCTACAACGATCTCGTGAAGGAACTTCTCAAGGATCTCACACAGATGGACGAGTTCAATTTGAGAACATTGAAGCTATGGATGAAGCTTTACAAAAACTTATCGCTACTCAGGTCAACAAGGCTTTACAATCTTTTGTTAGTCAATTATCTGCTGCTTCACCCATACCTACTCCAAATAACAATACTTTGGATAATCCTCGTTCTGGACTGGTTATTCAGGTAGAGGTGGAACTCCCAGTGAAACACAGGAGGAAGACCTAGGTAATCCAGTTAATTCTGATTTACAAAATCTAGTACTAACATTGCAGAAACGGTTCAAGGAGAAAAGTGACCGCATATAGCAAATACCCGGGATACCACCAGTGATCAAGGGGGTAAGTATGGATAAGTACTCTCAACAGCCTTGGAAGCCATGTGTCTCCCCTCTCCCAATTCAAAAGAAGTTCAAGATGCATGATATTCCAAAGTATGATAGGACAACAGAAGTGGGAACGAAGACATCAATGTTGTGTCATATACCGCAGCTAATAAAATTTCAAAAGTTACAATTACCCACGGGAAGCGGCTACGGCATGTGTTAGAAGAAGAAAACATCACATTTAATGATATAGATATTGAGGTTTATTAACTCCACATAACGACGCACTGGTAATATCTTTACTCGTACATGATTCTAACATCAAACGAGTTTTAATTTATCCAGGTAGTTATGTGAACATTATTTTGTTACGAGTGCTACGTGAAATGCAAGGAGAAGAAAAGTTGGTGCCAACAGTGCATACTCTGTCAGGTTTCAACAATTTTAGTATCGTAACAAAATGGGAAGTGATGCTCACTACATTTGCAGAAGGTGTTGTTAAGGATACAAAATTCCAAGTAGTAGAAATGGAAATGGCTTACAATATAATTCTCGGTAGGTCGTGGATCCACGACATAGATGTTGTTCCATCGACATTATATCAAGTTATTAGATTTCCAGCACCATAGGGAATACGTCAAATCAGGGGATACCTACAAACATCCAGGAGCATCAACTCCGTGGTGAATTCAAATGACAAAGGTGAAGAGAAATAGCAATTATAGAATTCCGTTGGAGAGAACATAACATCAACCTCAGCTGATTCAGGGCAAACAAATATGGATTCAAGACCCGATTTCATTCAAGAATAAGAAGAAAATTAAAACACCAAAACTACAATTGGAGAATTGGAGGCAATGGCCTTATTTGTACATTGGCCAGAAAGAAAAGTGTACATAGGAGCCAATCTTAGCCCGATTACGTTTCATGAATTTTTAAAAGCTAATGCATATTGTTTTTCTTGGTCCCATTCTGATATGACAGGTATACCACCGGAGGTAATAACTCACAAATTGAATGAAGATCCATCCCACCCACCTGTCAAATAGAAGAATAGAAAGCAAGGCGCTTTCAAAAATCAGGTGACTCAAGATGAGGTGAACAAATTTTTTTAAAAATGGGTCTATTCGTGAGGTAAAGTATCATGAATGGCTAGCTAACACTATTTTGGTACCAAAAAAAGAATAGTAAATGGTGAGTTTGTGTAGATTATACAGATCTTAACAAAGCTTGTCCTAAAGATTCTTTTCTATTACCTCATATCGATCAACTAATTGATGCTACTGTAGAGCACGAATTGTTAAGTTTTTTAGATACATATTCAAGTTATAGTCAGATTAAAATGGATCTGGATGATGAAGAAAAAATATCATTCATAATAGACAGGGGGACTTATTGCTATAAGGTCTTTTTGGTTTAAATATGCAGGACAACGTATCAAAGGTTAGTTATCAAAATGTTTCAAGAACATTTGGGAAAAACTATGGAGGTTTATATAGATGATATCCTCGTTAAAACACAACATACCATAGATCATATATCGCATCTGCCTGAAACGTTTAAGATTTTACGAAAATTTAATATGAAATTAAATCTCAAAAAATGTGCATTTGGTGTTGCATCAGGTAAGTTTTTGGGTTTTCTTGTTTCTAACTGTGCTATTGAAGTGAATCCTGCAGAGATTAAGGCCATTGAGGAAATCCCTAATATAAAAAGAAGTTCAAAGATTAACAGGGAGGATTACAACTTTGGGAAGATTTATTTCTAAGTCATCAGAAAAATGTTTTAGATTCTTCTCAGTTCTTAAAAAGCAGGATCATTTCGAATGGAATGAAGAACATCAACATGCACTCAGAGATTTGAAAGCATACTGATTTCGTGGCTGATTTTAGCCAATGGATGCAACCAGAAGGAGAAAAAGAAGTACAAATACATAATGGGGCTAATCCAGGAATTTGGACTTTATTTGCTGATGGTTCATCTAACGTGAAATGAGCAGGTTTAGGGATTGTTTTGGTACCATCTACAGGTGAAACTATACGACAAGCAATAAAATATCATTCAATAACTAACAATGAGGCAGAGTATGAAGTTGTGATTGCAGGTTTAGAATTAGCTCGAGAACTGGGCATAAATTAGATCATAATAAAGAGCGATTCATAGCTCGTAGTTAACCAGATGTTGGGGACTTATACAGCCAGGGAAACCAGGATGCATCAATATTTAGAAAAGGTGCGAGAACTAATTAGGTAATTTCAAACCTGGAAAGTTATGCAGGTACCAAGGGATGAGAATCTCGAAGCAGACGCTTTAGCTAATCTCGCATCTGCAGCTGATGTGACAAGTGATGCAAATTCCTCGGTTATTCAACTATTTCATTCAGCTCTCAATCCTGAAAAAAATGAGGTAAATTTTAATAATTTAACGTGGTATTGGAGAAATGAGATTGTTGCTTTTTTACAGGATGGAACTGTTCCTGATGACAAGAAAAAAGCTCATGCACTTCGGAAAAAGGCTGCTAGTTACTGCCTAAATCAAGGTAATTTGTATCGAAAAATGTTCAGTGGCACCTTAGCTAGATGTCTCGGACCCTCCGAAATAGAATTTGTAATGAGGGAAATACACGATGGGTATTGTGGAAACCACGACGGAGGAAGATTACTGGTAAAAACCTTGATTAGGGCAGGCTATTATTGGCCTAAAATGGAAGAAGAAGCAGAAAATTTTGTGGCCAAATGTGATAAATGTCAGAGTTACGGGAACAATATACATAGAACCGCGGAGGTTCTACATCCTGTCATCACACCTTGGCCATTTAGGAAGTAGGGGATGGATATCGTGGGTCCATTACCACAAGCAAAAGGGCAGGTAAATATCTGCTAGTACTTACTAATTATTTCAGTAGAGGCAGGAGCCTTCAAACAGGTACGAGAAAAGGAGGTCAGAATTTCATCTGGCGCAATATTATTTGTCGATTCGCAGTACCCAAGGAGATTGTATGTGACAATGGCCCTAAATTTATAGGGGCAAAAATCACAGAATTTTTTCAAAGTTGGCAGATTAAAAAAATTACGTTCACACATTAACATCTAGTAG
Organism: Nicotiana benthamiana; assembly: GCA_034376525.1. Classification (NCBI taxonomy): domain Eukaryota; kingdom Viridiplantae; phylum Streptophyta; class Magnoliopsida; order Solanales; family Solanaceae; genus Nicotiana; species Nicotiana benthamiana. Next base: position 159,287,415 of record CM067339.1, read on the forward strand.
GTAATGGGGCAAGTAGAGTCAACAAACAAAGTTATTATTAATAATTTAAAGAAACGTTTGGAAGAATCAAAAGGCAATTGGCCGGAAGTGTTGCCTGGTGTTTTATAGGCATATCGCACAACAACAAAAACAAGTACGGGAAAAACACCTTTCTCATTGGTTTATGGAGCTGAGGCTTTATCCAGTTGAGCTAGGGGAGCCAAGTACAAGGTTATCCACACGGAATTGAAGAATCCAATAATGGAGAAATTCGGATGAGTCTCGATCTACTTGAAGGAAGAAGGGAAGCTGCATTGGTAAGAATGACAGTACAAAAGCAAGTCATAGAGCGGTACTACAACATGAAAGCTCGCCTCAGATTTGTTAAAATAGGGGACTTTGGGCTCAAAAAAGTTTTTCAATCCATAAAGGCAGCTAATACAGGAAAATTACGTCCAACATGAGAAGGACCCTACATAATTTGTGGTATTGCTGGCAAAAGAGCATATGAACTGGAGACAATAGATGGTAAAAAGCTACCAACACATTGGAACACAGTTCACTTGAAAAGATATTATTTATAAGGAATACCCATGATCAGGTACACATCTTTTAAAATTTATTTTTTAATTGTTAAAATTGTACTAACGATTTTAGATGCTAGGCAAAAATATAACCCGTACTAAATGATGAGTCACGACATGTAAGACATACGGAATAAACTAAAATTTTTGGCCTAGGGTTACAATTATTCTGATAGAAATACAAACGGGTTAGTCAGTATTCATCTAAAATCGTATCTCCGAGTCCCGTGCATTCTTCCTTTTCATGAAAAGGACCAAAAGAGGGGAACAATCAAGTGCTCGAGGCTTCATACTTAAACACTCAAACACTTGGGGGACTACATAGTATATACGAGTACATATAAAGAAGGCAAAGAAGATTGAATAAAAATCAATCCTGAACAAGTCAAGTGGTCAAGTGCAGAGTAAAAGTCACGAAGTCACGAGCCAAGGCTAAAATAAAACCTTACTATAGTTAGGGTAAAGCTATGTACTAAAGTAGGTTAGAAGGAAAAACCTGCATTTGTTATGAAACGGGTTGTAAAGACAAAATCTCATGTTTATTATTTTCTTAAAAATCTGTTACAAGAAAAATATTTACGAGAAAGTTATAGATGTAATTCAAATACATGTAAATCAAGGTTCAAAAACAAAAACTTGTCAAGTTAATTCAACGAAACATATATGTTCCTATTTCCTTTTATCATATGCTAACACCATTATAAAGTTGAGACGTCTTCTTCATTAAGTGACGAAATATAAAAGGGCCTTCTTTTATGAAACTCATGTTTAAATCATGAGATCAACAGAAGCATTTTCATAGAATAAAATGCAAAGTCATTCTATAAGTCCTTAATATCAAAGGCGAGAATAAGAACAAACGGAAGTTAAAACGATAACACGAAAAAACTCATTGCGTACTTGACTAAGAAACAACTTAGTCACAACACTATGGAATTTTTTATACAAACTGTCCCGTGAAAGACTTGGGGACTTTCATTCCAAAATCAACCCTCAAAATGATAACCAAGGGTTTGGTTACGAAAAACTTTCAAAAGAATCCAAGAACATTAAACATAAATTTCCAATAAGGTACCTGCAAAAAGAGAATTTAAAACAATGTAAATTTTTTCACTAAGAAGAAAGAACTAAGGGAAGATTATCAACTTGCTCAACTTAAGCAGAATCATCAACAGATGGGTGTTGATCTTCCATCACAGCAACTAGAGCACTAACAAATAAAGTCTCAGCTTGACTTGTAACAAGAGGCACGGCTGGGCTAGAAGAAGGTGCGACACCCGTGGTAATTTTAGCGTTCACAGGGACTTCAATAGCGGGAGTGTGAGCCAAAGAAATTTCAATCACAAGATCTTCAACCTCAGAAGATGAAAAATCTTATGTTTGCTAAGCTCGTTCAATGGTTTCATTCACCTTGGCTAATTCTGATTCCAGGTTGAAGCTTTCTTGGCTCTTTTCCACTAAGGTGTCACGACGAGAATTTAAGAAATCCCAACTTATCTCAACATCAATTTTCTCTTCAAGGAGTTCATAATCCCTCTCTTAAGCAGCGACTTCATTCTTAAGTTCTTCTTCTCAGCCAAAACAAAACTATAAGATGATCGAAGGGTAGCATAAGAGCTTTCCAAAGCATGCACCTTATCACTAAAGGTTCGAAGATCCTCTTGTGCCTGTGGTAGGTTTTGCACAAGCTCCCCATCATAAATTTCTGAGCCAGCAAAGCCTTTAACGTCCAATTTTCCTTGCTAGCCTTGGAAAGTTGTTCTGAAAAGGAAGACTCCAGACGTTCTTTTTCCATATCAACTTGGCTGGAGGAAACCTTGATCACCGCCAGCTCTAAAGGTAATGCTCGAACTTGTTGTTATAAGGTACTTCTTCTCTCCTGCAAATGCTCCATGTCGATTTGGTTCCTTTCAAACCGATCCTTCCAGTTGTCTGCCTCCAACTGAGAATCACGAGCAGCCTCCTCTGCATTATGACCGGCCTTCTCCAAATCACATCCCATTTTCTCCAAGAGGGAGATTCTATTCATTAGATCGGTGCCAACAAGATTGGCCTAAGAAAAAAATGGGAGAAAGTTAGAATCCCAAAGTCAAAAGTTTTTAAACAATTAAGAAAAGAAGGAAATAAACATACCTTTAAAGTGGCATGCACTATATTATTCATGAGATTCAGGTTGCTAAGGCTTTCAAGCTTAGCTTTTTCGATGCGGCCAATGAAAGACTCGAGCCAAGTATCGGCTTGACAGGACTTTCTCAAGAGACTATTGTTGGCAGGAACCTCATTGGTAACGCTCCTCATAGCAGCACTCCTCCTTGAAGAGCCCACGTCCGTATGGTAAACAATGGGTGGAGGAATTGCCAAAGGAAGAGCAGTGGAAGGAGTAAAAATAGTGGAAGAAGGGACAGAAGCAACGTTGATGAAGTTAAAGAAGCAATCACAGGTATAGAAGATGAAAAAAAAAGAGATAAAGGAAGTTCATCTAGAACAGGTCCTAAAGTTCCATTACCAAAACCACTAACAAGAGTTGGTCGATAGACTCACGAGTATCATGAAGAGGGACGTCATCATCAGGGATGATAACTGTAGTAATAACAGGCTCAGAAAGAGATAGATGAGGGGAGACTTCGGCCTCATCATCAGAGACAATACGTCTCCTGGCTCGCGGTCTCGACATCAAGGAGCCCTCTTCTTCCTCTGAATCATCTTCCTCGGCAGCTTTTCTTTTTGAAGATCCCAAGAATATATCTTGGGCTAAAGAGGTACGCGTACCCAAAAAGTCACGAGAAGCCATGACTTCTTCTATAGTGACTTCTCGAATAGCAAATCCTGATAAGAAGAAGGATAGAAGTTAGAATAAAGAAAATATTTATATAAAGACAAGGTAAAAATGGAAACCCTTACCATGAGTCTTTACTTTCCAACCATAACAGTTGAAAAGGGTTTTCCACGACCTACCCTCCATTAGAGCGGTCTTCGGCAATTTTCCTACCCAACCATAGAAGTTGAGAACAGACTCCACCACCCATGGTTGCTGAGAAAAGAAAAAGAAGCGACATTAGAAAAGTAAGCAAGCTTTGAATAAAGCACGAGGAAGATTTAACACTTACGTGCAAAGTTCCACTTCTCAGGGAAGGGAACGTTATTTTCACCCACTAAACCAACAGTAAAGGCAGCAACAAACTAGGCATACCAGTCACGGTCTTTGTCATTCTCGGGGCTCACTAAAACCCTCTTGCTCTTAGATGCAAGGGCAAACACGGCGTTGTGAGAAAGCCTAAGGGAATAGAGGTGAATTAGGTGGGGAAAAGTAAATTCAACATCTACCATGTTAGCAAGGTGTCTTAAGCAGGCGATAGCCCTCCAAACACTCGGACCAATTTGACCCAAACACACATCGAAAAAATGATAAAAGTCTAGAATGACCGGGTCAATAGCTAGTTTAAACCCTATAGTAAAAGGGTATGTGTAAACAAAAGAGAATCCAATTAAATAAGAGTGATCCTTTGATTTGGGTTAGGAATAATAATTAGAAAATCGTTACTCCAATGACAATAATTACGAACTATGGGAGTTAAAATATGTATGATTTGAGTGGGGAAAGCATCAGAACGATCTAAAGAGGCAACTTGGCTCCTAAGAGACTCTCTATCGTGATAAAAAAAATTCTGTAGGGGCTATTTCTTCAACTAGAGGCTCATGAAGATGCTCAGAGGATTCTTTGTTCCTAAAAGAAGCCCTTTGAGAAAGTGAACCTCTAGTCATAGAAGAAAGGCCAGAGCTAGAAGAAGGAGTAGATATGATGCCACCACGAGCAGATCCTAAGCGATGGAGTCTACTGCCTCTTATGTGTCTAATCGGAGTATTGAGGAAGTTATCAAAAATAGGTGTTCTCCTAGAGTTAGGGTTTGGTTAATCCATGACAAAGAAGATTGAAGTGAAGAAGAGGTTTTTGAAGAATTAAAGTGTATGATACGCTTTATGTGGTAAAAGGCAAGTAAAGAAGTTATATTTATACTAATGGGAAACCGACAAAAGGAAAAAGTACGATGATGGAAGAACTATAATAATGATAACTAACACTTCGTGAACAGGGAGGCCGAAAAGAAAGCCTAAGAAAGTGATGCGAAACTGTGGAATCAATAGGAGGACGACACGTGTCTAATGCATTAATTGTAAGTGGCAATTGAAGCGTCAACTCTGTCAGAGCATTAATGGTGACAAAAATTCTTCTTTAATGAATTCCACTTCCCAAATATTTAAACTGATGAATAAATGAAAAGTGGGGGGACTATCTGCTTGGGAAAATTGTATTTATATATATATATGGTGATGTCTCATGACACATGGGTTGATCAATAAATTACAATTAGTCATGGTTCAGGAGTTACAAAACAGACACGGGCAAGGAAAGAGGAAGAGGCACGGGACAAGAAGCTTGACGCCCGTACCTATTTAAGTCTACTTATATCTGGACATCAGAAAGAATGAATCTGGCTATAGAAAATAGTGCAGATACGGCATTTAATAAGTACTAAACGTTGAGTCCGATAAGGAATTTATACATTCAATATAATGATTGTGTAACGTAGCATTCAATATCATTAATTACTCATAATAGCCTCATTATGATTTAGGCATAACATACTTTCTCAAAGGAACCTATAAAAAGGAGATATTAATTAGTTGTGAGACAGGGAATACTATTGAAATATACATTTGTATAATTCATTTTTCTTGATAATCACATTGCTACTTAGGATTATTTTATTTTATTCCTTTTCTTGATTATCAATAACCCGAGTTCTTCTAAATTATAGCTTTGACTAAAATCCCATTTTTGGTTAAACAACCTCCTTAGGTCGAATCTCGATCTCCTTAGCCTCTTTAGGTCTAAAATATGTCCTACTCCTCAAAATGGCATTTTAACATGTATTTATACAATGTAGGGTCTGGACTAGATAAAAATACCTTATCCCACGCGAAATAGGATATTCACTCTGTAAAATGTGCACTACCGCGCCGCATGGGACGATGCGCCATGAGGGGCAGCAGTGGAAAAGCTCAGAGTGCTAATTCTGACAGGCTGCAGAAAATTTCCCCAGGCGCGGCACACTCTGTGACATACTGTGTGTCACGGTAGTGGGAATTTGCAAAAAATAAAAAAAATAAAAGTTGTAGCCCTTTTGAATAGCTTTGCAATGATATATTATGGAGGCCAAAAGGAATTCTGAGTGAAACGTTATGTGTATTTTACTAGACAATACACCATATGCTTGCTCGATTCTCTGTTTCGTCCTTAACTATCATCCATTGATCCACGAACACGATCTCAGCTTGATTCCTTGGACTTTTACTCAGACTTCAAAGCTCTAAATCACTTGAATTCATTCCATAATATCTACATAGTTTAGAATCACTCCTACAAGGCATAAAACACATAATTTAGTGCAAAATACTAGCGATTAAAGCTCAAGCTCAATTAAAGTGCAGTAATTAGAGTGTAATAAACGACTAAAATAGGTAACCATAGCCTACCATCAATATTCTACAACTCGAACAAGAATTTTGGAAGTTAAAATCCTGGATAAATTGGCTCCAATATGGTGATGCAAACACAAATTTGTTTCATTTAACCACTCTCCAGAGGCGTCGACGAAACCGTATTACGGCTCTAAAAGTCTCTGTTAGGAATTGGATACTTGACCAAAAAAATATTAATACTTCTATTGAAGAATACTACGGTATACTATTTACTACTAATCACTCCCATCACTCAATCCATATCTATAACCCAATCCCCATCAATACAAATGATCACTCAATTCTTGAAACCTCAATCATACACATGGAAATTACTGCAGCTCTTGAATCATTCCAACCATTTAAAGTACCAAGGTCGGATGGTCTACATTGTTATTTTTTCAAGAAATACTGGCCTCAAATCAAATTCTAAATTATTACTTTTTGTGAATATATATTTACCATACAAAAAATTTCCTCCGTAATTAATAAAATTTATTTATGTCTAATACCTAAAACGCAACAACCTACATTATGCAGTCAATACATACCAATCAATATTTGTAACACTCGTTACAAACTAATTACTAAAATAATTGTCAAATAATTGATTTCCTAATAAATATTATTAGTCCCGAGCAATCAGCTTTCTTACCACATAGAAGAGCCTCAGACAATGCCATTATAGTGCAAGAAATTATGCACCACTTAGAAAGAAATAAGTAATTCCGGCAGCGTTTTTGGTCAAGTTAGATTTAGAAAAGACATTTGATAAGCTTGAGTGGGGCTTTATACACAACATGCTTTAATATTTCCAATTTCCTCCAAAGCTTATAAAGCTCATAATGTCTGGCATCACAACAACTTCAATTTTTATTTTAATTATGGCCAACCAACTCTATTTTCTCTCCTTCAAGAGGCATTCGTTAAGGAGACCCGCTATCTCCTTACAACTTTATACTCCGCATGAACATTCTATGTAGAAAGATTTATATTAATGTAGACTACCTAAAGTGGCACCTTATTAAGTTATCCAGACATGGTCCACCACTATCTCATCTACTATTTGTCGATGATATTATGCTAACCTCTAAATTGATTGCTAAGAGCATCAACTTAATTATAGACACTGTAAACCTATTTACTAGCTTCTCAAGGTTAAATATTAATATACAAAATTCAAAATATTCTTCTCCAAGAACACTTCCAGGGAAGCTAGAGAAAGTGTTACTCAGGTTTTCCATATGAAGGAGGGTATTACCTTTGGCAAATACCTTGGATACCCTTTTTTTCAACACAAAACAAATCTCATCCCATTTCTAGTTCGTAATAGATAATTTCAAAAATAAATTATTAGGATTGAAAATGAACTTCATATAATTGGCAGGACGCACTACTTTGATAGAAGCTACTCTTAGTTGTCTGTCTAATCATATTAAGCAGTTAACCAAAATACATCATAGTGTCACTAACAAACTAAAACGATATCAAAGAAACTTCTTATGGGGTACCACTCCATAAAAATGTTAATTACACTTTATTAATGGAAAACAATCCAATTACCAAAGAGAAATGGTGGTTTGGGTATACAAAATTTCATAGATAAAAACAAAGCATTATTGGGCTCCCTAGCTTAAAGACTATTTCACTCTCTTTCCTCACACTGGGCTTGAGTAATCCTTTACAAATACTTAATAACTAGTAATTCAAAAACTATATCCTCCAACTGAAAAGTTATCACTCATGGCTGGTCGTCATGTCAATTAGGCATCAAATGATATTCTGTTAATGGAAAATGCATAAGCTTCTGGGATGATCCCTGGATAGACACTAATTTAATTCTAGGGAGAATTATTGAAGGTCCCCTACCCAGAATGATCAATTTTCATCACTCTCCCGATATATAACAGGGAACTTCATAACTACCCAAATAATATCCTTTGAGCTACCAACGACTATAAAGGTGTTAATTATCCATCATTATATACATACCATCACAAACTCTAATGCACATGACCATATCTATTGGGGCCTCACCCTTTGGCCTTCCCAGTTAAGTCACTATATCAAACATTACATTCTTTTGAACAAACTAACTCCTTGCAGTGGTTATGAAAATTACACTTACCCCAAAAATCAAATATTTTCTATGGCGTATGAGCCATCATCGATTGCCCATATTCAGTTATCTCTAAAATATACATATCACCGAGCATGTACAATGCCCCATTTACCATTTATATGAGGAATCCATAAGCTATCTTTTTTTTCAATGATACTATGCCAAAGTGCTTTCACAATGCTTAGATATTGACTTATCCAACTTAAATAGGTTGCATGAAGATACATCACACAAACTATTTTGATTCATTCTATGAACAACTAGTCATAATACTTAAATCTCTCCTCATATCTAATTCCTTACACTCTTTGGAACTTATGAAAAAATAGGAATCGTATTATTTTTGAAGGAAAACACATACAATCAGACTCCAATCAAATTATAAGCCAAGCTGCAGAAATTTTTTTCATAGGCCAGAACAATCCTAATTCTAACACCATCCCACAAAAAATACACATGCACGTTAAATGTAACCCTTATAATAATGGTTCCTTTAAACTTAATTCGGATAGTGCGTGTAGCCTGATACACCAAAACATGATTTTGGTGGAGTGATAAGAGACTCCACAGGTAGATATTTACTTGGATTCATGGGTTCAAGGCCTATGGGAAACACAATCTACATGAAACATACGGCCTTACAGGAAGGGCTACATTTTGCCCTACAACATAATTTCACACTATTGGAGGTCAATGTGAATTCAACTGAGGTAATCTTCTTACTTCATTCACACAATTCACATTATTCATCTTTGATTAATGAATGCAGATATCTCCTACTTCTTTTGGGTAGTCTTTGGGTGACACGCATATACAAGGAGTAAAATCAAGTGGCAGATCAAATAGCCAAATAAGGGGTAACTCTCTCAATGCAAACTTAAACTTCTGAATTTTTGGAAGCACTTTATTTTGTCATGTACCAGTATATTTATTATCAACGGGGAACATTGCACCAATATTCTACAACTGTCCACAAGATGCTAGAACATCCATCATTTTGTTTACATATAATATCCAGTGCTTGAAATATAAACTTGGCAAATCCGGTAAAAGTTAGTATTAGTGCACAACGATATTTTTGTAACTCTATACCATATTATACTCGTACTACTCCTTAATATATAATATATGCATCTTGACCAAAAAAAATACATTACATGACTTAAACTCTCTTTTTTCTCAATAAAATCATTAATTTACCAATTCATTTCTCTAACTCGGCGGCTTTTAATTACAATTTACAGTCAACTGACTTAGTCAGGCTTCGCTATTTATTAAGTATAGAAATACTATATAAATTATCGTCTTCTTACAGACTATATCACTCGCTTAGAAAATTAGCCATGGCTCACAAGATTTTCTTCATTTCTTCTCTATTTGTCCTAGCAATATTCACCCAAAATATACATGCAGTTGATTACTCTGTGACCAACACGGCCGCAAATACCGCCGGCGGTGCCCGTTTCAATCGAGATATCGGTGCTCAATATAGCCAGCAGACACTGGCAGCTGCAACTTCGTTCATATGGAATACCTTCCAACAGAATTCTCCAACAGAATAACCGAATATTCTTTACGTCCAAATTTGAAAGTTATTTAACGTCATCGAAATGACCCCATGTTCAAGTTTTCCACAAATATTGAGAAAAGAAAGAAGAAGACACACACGTATTTGGTTTTACTATAGTTTTTTTTTTTCTTTTAGAGAATTGATTGTACAAATTATTACTGTAAGAAATATAATATGTAATATTTAGAAATAAGATTGTTAGAAAAAAGGTAGAATAGTCTAATAGATCATTTTACTTATTCTGGTTTGACAGCCTAATCCTTTTATGAGAGATGGCTCTTCCATAAAGTAAGTGAAGCAAATGCTATATGCCTTATTTGGAGGGTCCCATTTTTGTTATATTTAATAAGCTATGAGTAAATTTAAAAATAAGGTTATGTGAAGTGAAAAACAAAAATGTATTCTTTCTTTAACAAGAATAAAAAAGAAGGATTTACAATTTTTATGATTTCTGCCACGAAAATTACACTTGAAATGAATATCGGACCCGAATTTCGTAAGAAATGTATGTTATGTAGAAAGTAACAATTTGATGAGAATGTTGATAACATATATCATAAGCTTTCAAGAATCCTTTGGAGTTGATTACTTTATACATAATAGACAATGCTATTTTTTCACTTCGAAATAGATTTGACCAATTCTAAACATATGAAAATATTTTTAATTTTCTATTTAGCAGTAAAAATTAAAATCACTAAATGATAAAAATTTGAAAAAATATTGCCTTAATCTTGAATATTAGTTAGCTATAATGCGTTTTCGTAGAAGAACTTTTTTTTTTCTTGAGTTTGGGTAGTATATGATTAGTGTAATTAATTTTTGTATTATCAGCTCACTTAAATTATATATATAAATAATTAATCTTCTTAAAATTTTCGGTATCTTAAAAATAAGATACTATAATGATAAAGCTGATCTAATTGATTGGTGTATGCCAATAACGTACGCGACTTAAACTCTTTTTTTTTTCTCAACAAAAGCATGAATTGACCAATTCATTTGTCTAACTCGGCGGCTTTTAATTACTTCACAGTCAACTGAGTCAAGCTTCACTATTTGTTAAGTATATTGAAAAACTATATAAATGATCGCCTTCTTACAGACTATATCACTCGCTTAGCAAATTAGCCATGGCTCATCACAAGATTTTCTTCATTTCTTCTCTATTTTTCCTAGCAATGTTCACCCAAAAAATCCATGCAGTTGATTACTCTGTGGCCAACACGGCCACAAACACCGCCGGCGGTGCCCGTTTCAACCGAGATATCGGTGCTCAATACAGCCAGCAAACACTGGAAGCTGCTACTTCATTCATATGGAATACCTTCCAGCAGAATTCTCCAGCTGACCGCAAAAATGTGCAAAAGGTAAGCATGTTCGTTGACGACATGGACGGAGTAGCTTACGCTAGCAACAATGAGATTCATGTTAGTGCCAGGTACACACATACATGAACTCAACATATAATTAAGCAGGGAATGCACGTTTTCAATTCAAAAATAAATATTTACTCTCATACGCGTGTGTATAGGTATGTATATATATAGAGAAATTAACTAGTACTAACATATCCATATTTCCTTTGTTTTATTTTATGTATCATAGTTTGACTAGACACGAAAAAGACTTTTGAATATTAAAATCTTAGATAAAATTGTGTATAATGTCATACATCTAAAATTAAAATATATTTGAATCTTATGATTTCAAACATATCATGTCATTACGAAAGTATTATTAATTATAATATCAAATTGAATATTGGAATAAAATACTTCTTTAATATCGAAATGTAATATTCTTTTCTAAAAAAAATTAAAAAAAAAGATATGTAATCGCATAAAATAGGAGAATATTAAGTTTTGCCTTATAATATCTAGATCTTAAATCCCTCTTTGCAGGTACATCCAAGGTTACTCCGGTGACGTCAGGAGAGAGATTACTGGAGTATTGTACCACGAGAGCACCCACGTTTGGCAGTGGAATGGGAATGGTGGGGCTCCAGGCGGTTTAATTGAAGGGATTGCTGATTATGTGAGGCTCAAAGCCGGTTTCGGACCTAGCCACTGGGTGAAACCAGGCCAGGGCGACCGATGGGACCAGGGCTATGACGTGACTGCTCGATTTCTTGATTATTGCAACAGCTTGAGAAATGGGTTCGTGGCACAACTTAACAAAAAGATGAGAACTGGCTATAGTAATCAGTTCTTTGTTGACTTGTTGGGGAAGACGGTTGATCAACTTTGGAATGATTATAAAGCCAAATTTCGCGCATAGCCTAATTAGATCGAAAATAAGAAACATCATCTAGTGCTTTTGATAAAAGGCTATGTGTCATGGTCTTGTTGAAGAATTATAGTAAAAATAATAATATACGCACGAGGGGTTAATTAGTATACAAGTTATCTCACTCGTGTGACTAATTAGTTACCAATTCAATGCATCAGAGGCGACCCATGTGTTGTTAAGGGGTTAATTAGTTACAAGTTATTTCTAGTCATATTATGAGTCGTTACTCATATTCAATAAAAATATTCTAAAGTCTCTTATACTGCAAAATGTTTAACCTTACAAAGTATATTTTTGGTTCTCTTTTCATACTTTGGATACTTATCTTCACATGTCTTGTATGACAAATATTTTAGTGCTTTTTGTAAATTAATTGATTTAATTAAAAATAGCGCTTATGGAAATATATTTGCTTTATCCAAACATGTATTAACTAGTAAAGGTGTTATCCAGACGGGTTGGTATGGGTTGGACGTGAAAAAAATAGCTCGTCCGATTAATGAAACGGGTTAAATAGTGAGTGTAAATACTTAACTTTTACACTATTTAACACCTCCTAAGCCATAATAACTCCCAATATTATTATTAGACAAACTAACACTGATCAAACTAATAATTTTTTGTTTAGATAAATTACTAAGTGGATAAAAACTTTACACTTGTGAAGTTAGATTGCAAATTTCCAATTCCCATCATTTCGAACAGTAGGAGTCACGATCGTAAAAGCTAGTTACCTAATACAATTACTCAAATGTAAAACTTCCTGTTATAGTAATGTTTAATTATTTATGTCACGGCTAATCATGAAGTCGTGACATAAATATTTATCTTTTCCTCTTGTTTCTATCGAAAAGAGTTATCTCAGTTGGAAAATCAAAAATATTATCTTGTTGACAAAAGAAAGAAGGACAAGAATATATTGTCGAAAATTTGATTTTCTATAGCAAATATTAATATTTTATTTTTTTAAATAAATATTATTTAAAAAATTATATTCTATAAATATCATTTAAGGTCTATAGTAAAATATCTAATTTTGGTTACCTCCTACCCCTAAGCCACTAAATATGTTATTCAGTTACACTCTTTTCTTTTTCTCTCTATTTTGATGCATGCCATTCTCTTTCTACATTTCCTAAAAACACAATTGAAGGTTTCGTCAGAAGCAACCTGATTTTCTATTATGAAGGGCTTCCTTATTGGATTTCGTAAAAATTTCTCTTACGAAGGGCACTGACGAAGGACACTTGATTCATAAAAATTGTTGGCAGGGCTGCTACGGAGAGCTCGTCATTAAGGGGTATTGTTAGAAAAATGGCGATGTACTAAATAACAAATTGCAGCATAAGTAATCCATAAAACCAGACACAGGCATCACTATCCTTTGACAGAGTATAGCCAATTTATCAAAAAGCTTATTATTCTGCTTTTTCTTACTGATTTTCTGTTATGAAGGGCTTCCAATTGGGTTTCCTAAAATACAAAGGGCACTTGATTGATTATGAAGGGTCTTTTTGGTGAGATTCAGGGTTTTTGCTCGACGATGGACTCACCGGGAATTAGAGTTTGTTCTTGAATAAAGACGATGGAGTTTTGAGCTGAGAAACTTGATTTTCTGTTAATATATTTCAGTGTATTTTCATGTATTTCATTATATTCATTGTCTTTTTTTTCATTATAATTTAATGTATCTCGTTGTATTCCATGTATTTTATTATATTCACTGTCTTTTTTTTTATTATATTTTAATATATCCCATTGTATTTTATGTATTTCATCGTATTCACTGTCTCACTATATGCCATAAATGTATTCATATGTTTTTTTTAATTATATAATTTATGTATTCATATGTATTATATCATTTCTCTGAAGATTGCTATGTTTTTTGTGTAGTTTTGGTTGAGAATCTTCTTTATAACTGAAAATACAAAATTTGTGTGTTATAATTGAGTTTGTTGAGTTATATTAGCAGTCTATTATATTAATTGATTCACTTTTCGTTTTAAAACAGTGTAATCCCCTATTTTACGCCGTGAATACAGTCGAATACAATAATCTGTCCAACTGTAATCCCATATTTCACTCCATGAATACAGTCGAATACGCTCGAATAAACAACTGATTAGCTGGACTTCCCTGATTTATGCCTATTTTTGTTATTGTATTTATGAATACAATAGCTTAAATACATCAAATACATCTTATAACCATAAAACAAATTATAATTATAATATAAGAAATGTTATCTATAAATAACTAATTATTACTAAAAAATAGTTATTTTTATGAAAATTTCTCTATATTGTTCGACAAAGAAAAATTACGAGTATAAAGGAAATTAAGAAAAAGGAAAGGGCAGTAGAGTAACGTTAAGATATTCTCAGTGATTAATAACCATTTAACCCAATACCGCCAAAAGAATAAATTTGGGCAATATATGCTTATTTTATTTAGGAAATTTTACACCCTATAGAAAATCTTAGTACCTTATTTATATTAAATAAATATAATTTTAAAATATTATATTCTATAAATACATTTTATTCTTCATAGCAAAAATTTTAAGTATAGTTATATCCTACACTTAAGGCACCATATATGCTAAATAATATTTTTCTCTCTTCTTCTTAGTATTTTCTCTCACATAATCACATATAACTCATTTATACACGTTCTCTCTCTCTCTCTCTCTCTTTTGCATACAATTTACTCTCTTCTCCCACATAACCACATTCTTAACTATTTTCTCACCCAAATTCACTGAAATTGCACCCTTGCGAATTGAGCCCATACGACTGGTAAGTTTTGTTCTTCGATTTTGATACCATGTTTTTTTCTATAATTTTTATATCAATTTTTGCATAAATTTCTGAACAATAACCATTGGTATTGTTTTATCACCAGGAAGCTTTGATTTTTCTCTCACCACCAAAATTCTCTTATCACAGAGTGATTAGAGGTATACCCACCAAAATTTGCAATTTTGATGGGCCCTCTTTCTCATTGCAAATAACAAGCCGAGTCAGATTTTACAGGTTTATCAGCATCTCCAGTTGCTGAGAGAAGAACTACATTACGTAATGACAAGTTGAAAAAAGTCCAAGTTGAGAAATCTTCAAAAGAAACAAAAATTTCAGTTGAAGCAAAAATTCCAGTTGCTTCAAAGAGGAAAAAACATATGAATGATACACGACACCAAAAGGTAATTGCTATTTGTATCAATATGCATTCAAAGAAACTTATATGTATTCATAATTATTCAATAATTTTTGCATGTATGATGTTGTATTCATATGTATCTGATTGTATTTTTGTACTATTTGGTATACTGTATTCTATTTTTGTTTAAGTATGTATATGTACTCTTATGTATTTTGGTAGTTTCCAACTTTTCAAACTTAATATGAGTTTTACTTGTATTCATTTGTATTGAGGTTTGGTTTCCAACTCTTAAAATTTAATATCAGTTCTACTTATATTCATATGTATTCATGTGTATTCAGCTTTAGTTTCCAACTCTTCAAATTTAATATCAGTTTTAGTTGTATTCATATGTATTCATCTTACTTATTTTTTATGTCATATGTATGGTATCTAGTTTTTGGTAGTTTCCAACTTTTCAAATTTAATATCAGTTTTACTTTTATTAATATATATTTATGCGTATTTAGCTTTGGTTATTTTGTTTGCAACTGTTCAATCTTCCAGTAAGTTTTCAAATGTATTTATATGTATTCATCTTACTTATTTTTTATGTTATGTGTGTGGTATCTAATTTTTTAATATGTATTTAGCCTTGTCACTGTATTTAGTCTTCTTTAAGTGTTTATAGTTGTATTGATATGTATTCAATAACTGATTTAATATGAAATATGCAATGTATTTAACTTTATTAACATGCATTTATTATTTTTAATTGCAGGCAATTAATTTATTTGTGAAACACCAACCAAAATTTGCACCTCATATTAGTATTTATACTAATACTGATATAGTCTCCCAGCTAAAAGAGAACCTTACTCCTGTTCAGTACCAACAATTTCACAATACATGCTTTGGCTCATTTCTTCATATGAAGCGCTGAGAAGTTCAACATCAACTCTTCAGATGCTTCATGACTCTCCAGTTATAAGGCACTCCTAACAATGTATTTGTAGTATACGTCAATGGTACTGAATTACATTTCACGTTAAGGGAGTTTGCGCTTGTGACTGGCCTCAAATGTGTTGGTAATGATAAGGATTTTGAGTTTAGTGAAACGCTTCCTAACCGGCTTATTGAGGCTTACTTTGAGAGTGCTAATCTTATCAAGAAGAAATACTTGATGAAATGCTTCGATGACAAGACATGGGGTCTCGACAATGATGGTGATGCCTTGAAGATATCTTTATTGTAATTCATACACACCTTTATTTTTTCATCCAAGAAGAATAGTACAACTATACCAAGGCTACATTTTGACTTAGCAGAGAGTGGACACTATTCTGAATATCATTAGGGTATAAAAGCATTTGAGATGTTGACAAAAATCGATTAGCAAGAAGAAGGATACTGTGAAAAAGTATTACAGGATATCTGGGATGCCCCTAGCTATGCAAGTGTAGTTTTATGAGTGATGTTCTTCTGTTGATTCCAAAATTGCACTCCGAGTTGATGACGTGGTCCCTAGAATATGCAATTGGAGAACCACCGAAAACCAGCCAACATTTTCTTATCTAATGAACGGTATGTTCAATGACACCGGAAACATGGTAATATACAAATTGTATCACTCATATTTTGGATTTTATTAATAATTAATAGGCATATATTTTCATATAGAAGTATGCAGTTGCATTCATAT
Source organism: Nicotiana benthamiana (assembly GCA_034376525.1). Classification (NCBI taxonomy): domain Eukaryota; kingdom Viridiplantae; phylum Streptophyta; class Magnoliopsida; order Solanales; family Solanaceae; genus Nicotiana; species Nicotiana benthamiana. Next base: position 159,304,328 of record CM067339.1, read on the forward strand.
ACATTGTTGATACTCCAATAATTGTTGTAGTTTTTCCATTCCTTGCAAAATACATTTATATACATATACATACAGATGGAAATACTTGTATAATCAGCTGCATACAGATATTGATGCATACAAATGTATACATGCAGGTTTGATTTAATATACATGTATACAAATGCATATGGACTAATAATCAGTTGCATAAACTTGTATACCCATACAGATTCTGCATACAGTTGAATATATCTACTACATACAACATTATTCATGTGCATACAGCAATATACAGCTGTTGTAGCCTTCATTATTAATTCTTCATACATATGCATATTAATTCCAAATCATCAACTCTGCCTTATCTTCAATATAAGTATCATTTTGTATTCAATATCTGCATCGGGAAGTTTTTATTTGACTTTTATTATATTTCTTTTTTCAGATTGTTTTCAAGGACATCAGTCCAAGAGATATAGAGCTTGACGTCCTGTAGCCGCCGATGTTGAGAACAGACCTACTCCTGCTTATTCAGATAAATCGATAGAGGATTCAGATGAATTTTCGTCGACACCCAATCTTCCACGTAAGAAGAAATATGTTGCAATTTGTGAGTCCATCTTGATCACCGCCCTATAAAAAGCGCAAGGAACACGAAAGACACCATAATGAAATAGAATATCATCCCAACATTCCTCCTGTTTGTGTTTCCGAAATTGGACATAAAGTTTTGCATGACAATCAGATGCCAGAAGGACAAAATGATGAAGTATCTTATTTGAGGAAAGAGCTAAATTCGTTGAAAGAATAAGTGAGTATTTAACCACTGATTAAACATTACAGTTTAATGCTTAGCATTCATATATTTTTGGAAATCCTCTAACTGTTTTTGTATTCTTAAGGTTGTGAGAGAGTTCAAGTCTCTACGAACATTGATCATTGATAACTTCAACAAGCTTTCAGACCATCTTCAACAAAATAAGAAAACTGAACCCATAGGGAGATGTGATGATAGCATTGACACGGATGTCGAAGATAATGTTGAGGTTTGACATTCTTAACATATTGAGCGTCTATATTTACCTCTATTCATATACACTCTATTAACCTTCATATGTAAATTTATTCTTAACAGTGAGCATCTGTATTTCTATTGAGCATATGTATTTACCTGTATTTAAATCTTGCCTAACCTTAATATGTAAATGCAATTAACTTATGTAATTAAATGTATTTCATCTTTATTTGGCTGTATTCATATATGTGTTAATCTGTATATTTAAATGCATTTAACTGTTGCATTTAAATTTTTTTCAGCTGTATGTAGAGGTATTCTGATTTGTAATTCTTAACATATTGAGCATCTGTATTTAGCTGTATTCATATCTGTCTTAATCTGTATATGTAAATGCAATTAACTGATGTATTTAACTTCTTCCTAGCTGTATGTAGATGTATTCTAATTTGTAAATCTTAACATATTGAGCATATGTATTTACCTGTATTCATATTTATGTTAATCTTAATATGTAAATGCAATTAACTTCTGTATTTAAATGTATTTCAGGTGTATGTAGATGTACTCTAATTTGTTAAATCTTCAGTTTTTTTAATGTATTCTAGCTAATTATATGTATTTAAAGGCATTCTAACATTAAGTTACTACACTAACAATGATACATACAACTACCAGAAAATTACATCAGAGGTACCATCCAACATACCATATACAGTTCAAGAGGGGGTATCTACAGAATTCTATGTATCTCGATTTGAACTGGAGGGGATTTCTTTGAAGGTTGTAACTTGCTCTTGCAAATCTAGATGATTGAGTATTTATGTCACAGGCCTCAGTTCATGAATTGTGGGCTGCTGACAAAAGGTTACACAGAAGAAGTTGACAACAGGGTGAATGAGTTTAAATTACCAGAGGGTGTCGTAGAGTGGGTGTCACATCTCCGGGTTATTTCTGCAAATCAAATACAATGGACCCTCAGTTGGCTCTCCGTGGACGAAGTTGTGTATATGCCCGCAACAGAACCGCATTTTCTCTTGATGGGCCTTAGAAGAATTCAGCCTTATGCCCGCATTAGGTCTTGAGACAACTCGGAAGATACAAGATAGTGCCAAAAGACGAAGATCTCAGCATCTGGGTAGTCGCAATTGGATCGGGTAGTCAGTTCCCCGAAGCAATGGTCCGCAAAATCTGGAATAAATGCCAATATGTAACGCCTGACACTTGTGTACAGGATTCTGCCAAAGGTGCAGTGTCTCCGGGGTACCTCGCTTTGTACATGAGAGAAATCGAGCACGAAAGACCATTCAAAAGGCCTCACCTCCAAGAGTTCGTTGGAACATCACAAGAGCAGTAGGATTGGTTAGCAAAAGAACATTAATACCGTGCTACCATAGGAAAGCTGGAAAAGAAAACTCAAGAATTGAAATTCGAAAACAACTTGCAAACTGCAGCCAACGAGGGAGAAAAGAAGGCATTGGTTAAAGAAAATGAGGCCTTGCGAGCCCAGATTCAGAAAATGAGAACAGCCGCAGAAAATCCTCCGAGGAATATAAAGGATGAAAAGCTCATAGAGAACCTGCGACGAAAAGTAACCGAATACGGTTTTGACCTTACAAGGTAGAGGGTGAATTGTCTAGAGCTCGTAAGCAATTAATTTAAAGTGCTGAATAAAGGGCCCGCATATTGGAGCAGTTAAAAGAAGGGAGTGGCAATGAATGCGCTGGTCTAAGCCATAGGGTTACCATAGCTGAAAGCAAAATGGCCAAGCAGGCCAAGGATTTCAAAGCTGAGAGGGAGCATTGCTATGCAGTAATAGCGGGGTTGGAAAGAGATTTGCGGTAGTTTCAAAAGCTAAATCAGGCGGCCTAACGGACATTAGAAGCACGGGCCGAACAAATAGGGCGTCTGCTACAAGAAAAAGGGGTTATCAGAGAAAAGATACGGGCAATTGCAAACTATATTACCACTAAATGCAATCACTGTGAGGACATGATAAAATCCATATTTTTTGCTGCTGCTATGACATTTGTCCGACAAGTAATGGAAGACCTCCACTATCTCCAAGGAAGTCTAGCGCGCAACCCTGCGGCAAGGCCGAATGATGCCCCGCAAGCTCCAAAAGCATTGGAAATGTCAATGTATTCATACACTTATATTTTTTTTTTCTGAAAAAAATGAGTCTGTCTGTTGTCCTTTCGAGCCTGTAAGGGTATTAATTCCAAGTCTTGTAGTTGCTTTTTGTTCTATTAGCCATTGTAATCAAAGTTGAGATCTGTATAAAAATCGAAAATCCCAAAATATTTTGCTGCGTACTTAACATTTCATTTCCATGAACTACGCTCGGTTTGATTCATGCAAAGTCATGATACGTAGGCAATCTCTATAGGATTCGACCGTATTCTTTAAAATAAAGGGGGGAATAATAAAAAAGGGAAATAAAAGGGAAAGAACAAAAGGAAATTGAAATAAAAGTGCCCGGATGACACATGCGATTGTGGAAAGCATATGGAAACCTATTATCTACATACGTGCATCATGCTCAACGTGTGATTTCGTGTTTGTCATCTACCCCGAACTAACTACATTTTCTAGAATTACAGTTCAGGTGTTTAGAACAGTGGTTGGTTTTGCGGTAAACTGGCTTCACACGGGTACTTCACTCATTCAAGGGAAATACAGAGATGTCAACTCAAATGGCTCTACCCACCGTCCCTATTCCAGAAGACAGTCCAATCACAGGAGTATCGACCTCTAAATCTGCAGCGGCCAAAGAAAATAGGATCCCGCGACTCCGGGTCATGGAAATGTGGGACGCATGGACCAACAGGAAGGAACCTCCCAGCGCCATCCCTAGATTTCTCGAGCTATTTCCGCGGTCAGGGGGTACCTTTACTATCCCTATCAATCACCCAAACATTCTCCTGGGGCAGCCCACCATCTCCACCAATTTTGTTGGGGCGACTTCTGAAGCCCACCCTCCAATGTTTGTTTCCGGGCCAGTTCCCAACATCTTTATAGCCCCTCCATGCGCAGCTACTACACAGCCTGCAGTACCAAGGCCCGTGTTTGACCCTGCAGCCTTTACATTCCAAACTCCTAACTATCAAACTGAGCTTCCCCTGTATCCTACATACAGCTACCCTCAGCCAACATATGAACTTACCCCTGTGCTAGAAAAAACTTCAGAAGCACCTGAGCAGGATGAGATCACAAGGAGAATGAAGAGTCTTGAGGAAAGCCTGAAGAATGTCCAAGGGTTGAGTGGACAGAAAAATGTAGCCTATTCAGACCTGTGCATGTTCCCCCATATACATCTTCCTCTGGGGTTTAAAATGCCAAAATTTGAGAAATACGATGGCCATGGCGATCCCATCGCCCATCTGAGAAAGTATTGTAATGAATTACGTGGAGCCGAAGCGAAAGAAGAACTCCTGATGGCGTACTTTAGGGAAAGTTTAGTGGGTATTGCATCCGAAAGATACATAGATCAAGACATTACCCGATGGCACATATGGGATGACCTTGCCCAGGATTTTGTAAGACAATTCTAGTACAATATCGACATCGTCCCGGATAGGAATTCCCTAGCTTATTTGAAGAAGAAACCTGCTGAAAGCTTCACAGAGTATGCTATTAAATGGCGAGAGAAAGCATCGAGGGTGAATCCTAATATGGATGAAACAGAAATGGTCACTATCTTTATGCAAGCACAAGAGGCAGACTATTTTCAGAACATGATGTCCTCAATGGCAAACCATTCACAAAAGCAATAATGATTGGGGAAATGGTGGAGAATAGCCTCAAAACAGGGAGGATTCTATGTCAATCTGCCATAAGAGCCACCTCCCAGGCCATACAAGGATGGGTGGGAGGAATCCCAAGGAACAAGAAAAAAATGGAAGCATCCACGGCAGCCTCCGAGATGAGGAAACAACATACCCACAGGCATGCATTCTCTGAAAGAGCACCTCAATCCTCATAGAAACATGCACTATGTCCCTCAATCCTATGCAGTTATGAATGCTCAACCCTTTGCCCGACCTCAACAGCAGAACAATAGAAATCAAGCTCCAAGGAATCAACTTCCTCAGAATCATTACAATCCCCGCCCTCAGCAAAGTAACTATCGTCCCAGGGAAGCACCCCGGAGACAGAACTTCACCCTGATAGGAGAGTTCTATGCCAGCATGTTCCCAAAGTTAGCCCATATGGGTCTCCTCCAGCCTGTACCCCTAAACAGACAGAATCCTGAATCACCATCTTACCAAAGGGGCATGCATTGTGCCTACCACTCTAGGGCAGAGGGACATGATACTGAAAATTGCTGGACCTTAAAACGAGAAGTGGAGGACCTGATTGATCAAAAAAAGATAGTTCTAAGAGATGACGAAGTCCCAAATGTAATTGATAACCCGTTACCGGCTCACAACAACGGACCGGTCATCGGAATGATCAGCGAGGACAAGGAATTTGATCCGCTCTGAAAGCCATCATAGCCATCGCCGAGCCGATATGAAACCGAAAGTCACCCCAAAGAAAATGGAAGAAAAGAAAATAAATGAAACCAAATGCCCTGAAGCAGAAAAGAAGGCTGAGGTTGAAGCTGAGACAACCCCTCCCAAAGAAGCAATACTCTACATCCCACGAGGACGCAAGGAAAATTAGCCCACATTAAGCCCACCAAAAAGGTTCGAGCTGAACAAAACCATGTATGTTCCCAAGAAGGCCTATGTGGTACAGGGATCAATTAAACCACCGGTGCTGAATGAGCCTACGGTTATTGGTCGCGCGCCACAGAAGACCATGACCAACACCTCATCCGTTCCTTGGAATTATCAGGAAACCACTGTTACATACAAGGGCAAAGGAGTCCTCGGAGGAGCCCAAAAGAGATGTTCCACCAAGAAATACCTAGACATGGAAGAGGTGAACACCACTACCAAATGGAGATTCCTGCCAAAGAATCCAGTGAATGCTGAGGAAGCCGAACTTTCTTCCAGAAAATGAAAATGCCGGAGTACAAAGTGGTAGATCAACTCTGAAAGCCCTCTGAGCAGATTTCTTTATTGTCACTATTGATGAAATCTCCCGAGCATCAGCAGGTATTGGCTAAAACACTGAATGAAGCGTATATACCAGCTGAGACCTTTCTAGAACAACTAGATAAAATAGCGGAGAGACTCTTCGCTATCAACCAGATATCATTCAGTAAGAATGACTTACCCGCGGAGGGAGATGCTCACAACAAGTCTTTGCACATCACTGTCAAGTGTGAGGGATATTATGTCAAGAAAGTGATGGTAGACATAGGTTCCGGAGTAGACATATGTCTACTATCTACCTTGCAGAGAATGGAGATCGGGACAAGGAGGATCCGTCCTAACAACGTACGTGTCCGAGCCTTCGATGGAATAAAAAGGGATACCATAGGTGAAATTGATTTGGTGTTCACCATTGGTCGAGTCGACTTCGAAGTAACATTCTGGGTGTTAGACATGGACACCTCCTACAACTACCTCCTGCGAAGGCCGTGGATTCATGCAGCAGGGGCAGTGCCTTCGACCCTACACCAAATGCTGAAATTTGAGTATGAAAATTAGGAGATCGTAGTTCATGGAGAGGACGAACAATCGATTTACCGGGACCCTTTTGTCCCCTGTCTGGAAGCTAAGGAAGGCAGTGAACACATAGTGTATTAGGCTTTTGAAGTCGTAGTAGCTGATCAGCATGAAGAGGGCAAGACGAATCCTCAGCCTTTTCTGTCAAATGCTTCAATTATGGTAGCAAAGGAAATGACGCGCCAAGGCTTCAAGCCAGGAAAGGGACTCGGAAGCTCCCTACAAGGCATAACCGAGCCGATTGCCTTGCCTGCCACAAAAAATTTCTTTGGACTGGGATTTCATCCAACCACAGAAGATATCACCTGTGCTAATCGCAAAAAGCGCCAAGGATGGACCTTAGCATGACCCCTGCCTCACTTGTACAAAACCTTTATAAAACCAAAGTACAGTGAACAAGAGGAAGAAGAAACCTTCACGGCAGTAGAAATTGATGAGATCTGCGGGGCTATGAGAGAGTTGCTCTATGATGTAAATACGGTTTAACTGGGAGAAGGGTCAAGCGCCGCTGAAGTGCTGTGTATGGGGTCAAATGCCAAACTTCAAAATGGGAAGGCCACACCCTTTCCGGTGAGGCGGGAGACCCGGTAGTCTCGCCTTGCTACCTCTTCCCACATCATGAGCTATTTCATGGTGTAGCTCGGTTGTTTGTTTTCCTTTTTAGCACTTTAAATCTCAATTGTAAACCATGTTTATCTTTCAAGTTCAAAGAAATAAAATATCCATATTTTGTTATTTTCATTTCTCTGCCTTTCTATGATTTTTGTCTTTCTTTATTTTTCATATTTTCTTTCAGTCCCAATAATGCGGCTTTAAATAAAACGACATGCTCGCGGACTTCTTGCTACGACCCAAACCTGTTGCCTGTTTGTGAAATAACGAACCAGGAACCAGAATACAATGAAGAAGAAGCTTTTAGGGAAATCATTCGAGAATTGGAACACTTTGAGGAAAAACCTAAGCCTAACATAAATGATACTGAACCGGTTAACTTGGGCGATCTCGATGAAATCAAAGAAACTAATAAGCATCCACGTAAATAAAGAGATACGAGATTCATTGGTTTAACTCATGTTGGAATTCAAAGACGTATTTTCGTGGTCCTATGACGACATGCCTGGTCTAAATATGGATTTGGTGGTTCATAAGTTGCCTACATACCCCGGATGCCCTCCAGTACAACAAAAGCAAAGAAAGTTCAAGCTTGACGGCAGTGATAAAATCAAAGAGAAAACTACAAAACAGCTTGAAACAGGGCTAATCAGGGTAGTGCGGTACACCACATGGCTGGCTAATGTGGTCCCAGTGCCGAATAAGTATGGGAATACCCGAGTGTGTGTCGATTATATAGATCTGAAAAAGGCGAGTCCCAAGGATAACTTCCCTCTACCCAACATTCGCATCCTTGTCGATAATAGTGCCAAATATGAGATTTAATCCTTTGTAGACTGCTACGCGGGGTATCACCAAGTGCGGATGGATAAGGAAGATGCTGAGTAAATCGCCTTCACCATACCTTGGTGGAAATATTGTCATAGAGTTATGCCTTTTGGATTGAAAAACGCCGGGGCAACATACATGAGGGCTATTACTACCATCTTCCTCGACATGATGCATAGAGAAATAGTGGTATACGTGGATGACATGATTATCAAATCTAAAACTCAGGGAGATCATGTAAAGAATTTGAGGAAATTCTTCAAAAGGCTCCGCAAAATGCGCATTTGGAGTTCCGTCGGGCAAGCTTTTTGGGTTCATCGTCAGTCGGAGAGGTATTGAATTAGATCCAACCAAGATCAAATCCATTCGGGAGCTGCCCCGGCCAAGGACAAAAGGATGTGATGAGTCTATTAGGAAGATTAAATTACATCAGCAGGTTCATCACCCAATTGACTTCAACATCTGAGCCAATATTCAAGCTACTAAAGAAAGATGCGACTGTTAAGTGGACGGTCGAGTGTGAGGAAGCTTTTGATAAAATCAAATAATACTTGTCCAATCCACCAGTTTTAGTTCCGCCAGAACCAGGAAGGCCATTTTTTCTCTATCTGATGGTCTTGGAAGGCTCTTTCCGTTGTATTTTCGGGCAGCATGATGCCACAGGAAAGAAAGAGCAGGCCATTTATTATCTGAGCAAAAAGTTTACCAGTTATGAGTCCAAGTACACATTGTTAGAAAGAACCTGTTGCGCCTTGACATGGCTAGCTCAAAAGCTAAGGCACTATCTGCAAGCTCATATCACGTACCTCATAACCAGGCTGGATCTATTAAGGTACATATTTCAAAAACCAATGCCCAAAGGGCGACTGGCCAAATGCCAGATCTTGCTTACCGAGTTCGACATTGTTTATGTCACTCGTACGGCGATGAAAGCTCAGGAACTGGCAGATCATCTGGCAGAAAACCCCGTTGATGAAGAGTATCAGCCTTTAAACAATTACTTCCCTGACGAAGAAGTGAACTCATTGGAAATAGCAGCTGAGGACACCCCCGTCTGGAAAATGCTCTTCGATAGAGCGGCAAACGCAAAAGGGCGTAGGGATTGGGGCAATCCTAATCTCACCTACAGGCCAGCATTATCCAGCTACAGCCAGACTTCGGTTCTTTTGCACTAATAATATAGCTGAATATGCGGCTTGTATTATGGGCATGAACATGGCTATTAACCAATATGTCGAAGAGTTGTTAATCATGTGGGATTCCGATCTAATCACCCGACAAACTCAAGGGGAATGGAGACAAGGGACATTAAGCTCCTCCCGTATAGACAGCATGTCGAAGACCTCACCAAACGGTTCAGGTCGGTACTGTTCAGGTATATTCCTCGTTGTCACAATGAGTTAGCGGATGCACTTGCAACCTTAGCCTCCATGCTGCCATACCCTGGGAAGGCCTATGTTGATCCTTTACAAATCCAAATCAAAGAAAGACATGGGTATTGTAATGCAACCGAAGCAGAGCCTAGCCTACATCCTTGGTATTACGACGTCTTAAGATTCCTAAAAAACACAGGAGTACCCTGAGCAAGCCACCGGAGAACAAAAGAAGACCATCCGACGGCACGCGAGCAATTTCTTCTTATGTGGTGACACTTTGTATAAAAGGACTCCGGATCTTAATTTGTTGAGATGTATGGATGCCGAAGAAGATGGGAGAATTATGCATGAAGTACATGCGGGCATATGTGGGCCCCATATGAACAGCTATGTACTGGCAAAGAAGATACTCCGAGCTGGTTATTATTGGATGACCATGGAGAAAAACTGTTTTAGCTTTTGTTCAAAATTTTCATCAATGCCAGGTGCACGGTGATATGATTCATGCACCACCAAATGAGTTGCATCCTATGTCGGCACTCTGGCCATTTGCTGCCTGGTATGGACGTCATTGGGCCGATCGATCCAAAAGCCTCGAATGGGCACAGATTTATATTGGTCGTTATTGATTATTTCACAAAATGGGTTGAGGCCATCATCCTCAAGTCTGTTACCAAGAAAGCGGTAGTGGATTTTGTGCATTCCAATATCATTTGCCATTTTGGGATTCCTGCTGTCATCATTACAGACAATGCAGCTAATCTAAACAGTTGGTTGATGGGAGAGATATGTGAAATATTCAACATAACACATAGAAACTCCACTCCTTACCGACCTAAAGCTAATGGTGCGGTCGAATCAGCCAACAAGAACATCAAGAAGATTTAGAGGAAAATGATTCAATGCTCGAGGCAATAGCGTGAAAAGCTACCGTTCGCACTGATGGGATATCGTACCATGGTACGTACATCTGTAGGAGCGACCCCCTATTTACTGGTCTATGGAACTAAGGCTGTTATACCTGCCGAGGTGGAAATCCCTTCACTCCGAGTGATTGTCGAAGTAGAAATCGAAGATAGTGAATCGGTCAAAACCCGGTTAGACCAATTGGCATTGATCGATGAGAAACGAATGGTCGCGGTATGCCATGGGAAGTTGTACCAACAAAGAATGGCCCGTGCCTAGAACAAGAAAGTGCACCCTGAGAATTTCGAAGTCGGGTAGCTGGTTTTGAGCGGATACTTCCCCATCATCAAGAAGCCAAAGGAAAATTCGCTCCAAATTGGAAAGGCCCATACATCATCAGGAAGATATTTCCTAGAGGAGCATTGAACTTTGGCAATGTTGAAGGAGATGAGCCCGAGGAAGCGGTAAACGCTGACGCCGTAAAAAGGTATTATGTTTAAATCCCCTGCAGCAATTACCCAGGTGGATTGAAAGGACGAAGGATTTATTCTCCCGCTATCCCCACCCTCTTTGTAACCCAGAAATAAAAGAAAAAGAAAATTCAAAAAAGAGAAAGGAAGAGAAAAAGGAAAATTCAAAAAAAAAAAGAGAAAAAAAGAGAATACAAAACAAAATTAGTTTAGGAAACACTTCCTGAACTACGTCTGACTTGACTCCGAAAGGATACGTAGGCAGCCTATCCCCGAGGTTCAGTCACATAAAAAAAAACCCCACTTACCCAAGAAAACCAAAACTGGGGCAGAAATGTATTGGTTCGGTGACAAATCCGTCTGATTGGTTACAAAGTTATAGATCCCCGGGGAAGAAATTACCGTCGTTGGGATTGGGCACCAATCAAATTTTTGAGAGAAATAAAATGAGAGAGTCTTATCGGTGAAAACCTCCGGGCACCATACGGCGATGGTGAGCAGAGAAGACAAAATAAGAGAGTCCGTTTAGAAAAAACTCGCAAAGAGCACTATCGGGCGACATGAGAAGAGAAATAAGAGATGCCGATTGGTGAAAATCCGCAAAGGGCGCCGTCGGCCGAAAAGAGGAAATATTGCCACCCAGGTTTGAGTAAGTTTCTTTGGTTTGCAGAAAAGTTGAAGTCAGAAAGCAGAAATGGATTTGGGCCAGGTATCCAGTCCAAGAAGCATGTCGTCGCCATTTAATGCCGCCTCGTATTTTCAGATAAGTTCCCTCTTTTCCCTTAAATTGCATACCTCTCTAAATTCATATTTCATTCTTTTCCACATTAACTTCCTCACCATTCCTTAAAGAAAGGTAGCAGGGCCTGCTTCACGGTTTCCTCTTGGCAAGAATTAGGGGAATGGCCGACATCGTCAAGTAAGCTTGGCCAATCCTGGTTGATCATGACAGTTAATGTCCCAAAAGTAAGGAAATAAGAGAAAGGAAATTCAAAGTCAAAAGGCATGAAGTTGAAGCAAAATTGGGGGTTTTAAGCCGAACAGGATGTTGATTCTTATCAAAAGCCCCAAAGCAATCCCAAAATCAAAGGCGGGACAAAGCTCACAACCTCGTGCCCTAGAAACAAAGACCAATCCGAAATAAGGACCCCCTGGCCAATTAACAAAGCAAGGATTAAAAGCCAAGGCTTCGCTTTTGAATACAAAGGAAGTCGAAATCGAGCGTGACAAGGCTGCAAAACCAACCACTGTTCAAACTAACATTTTGTTTTTTTCTGAACTAAAATAGGTGCAGGTGCAACTTAGAAAAGCAAAAAGGAACATAGGGCAAAAACAACTAAAGGATAGGGACAAAGACCAAAGATGGTGACGCGTCAACGACAAAAGGGAATTTTTCTTTCCATTTTTCTGCAAACTCGTAAATAAGCATTATAGCACGAGATCCCAATCCCTAGTTCCCCTTTGTACAGCTTGTGGATTTCCTAGGCATTACCTAAGGATTGCATTCTACCCCCTCCAGCATAAACCGATGAAGTTTCCCTCCACATCCCCAGCATAACCTGAGGATTCCCTCCCTACACTTTCCACTCCCCAACATAGTCTCGGAGCTAGCACTTCCCTACCCTTAGAATAACCAAAAGGTTTTTCCTTTCCTCCTCTACCCCCAGCACAGTCAAAAGGATCTCTGAGATCCTCCACTGCCTTGCATATATCCCCTGACATAACTTAGGATCTCATTTAATCCCGACATAACCCGTGAATTTCTTTAGCATAACCTAGGATTTCTCACTCACCCCGGCATAACCCATGGATTCCCCTAGCATAACCTAGGACCCCTCACTCATCTCGGCATAACCTGCGGATTCCCCTGGCATAACCCATGATCTCCTTCCGATACCGGCATAACCCGTGTATCTCCCTAGCATAACCTAGGATTTTTCCACTCATCCCTGCATAACCCATGGATTTCCCTAGCATAACCTAGGAGTTTTCATTCATCCCGGCATAACCCAAGATCTTCTTCCGATACCGGCATAACCCGTGGATCTCCCTAGCGTAACCTGGGATTTCTCACTCACCCCGGCATAACCCGTGGATTCCCCTAGCATAACCTAGGACCTATCACTCATCCCGGAATAACCCGTGGATTCCCCTGGCATAACCCAGGATCTCCTTCCGATCCCGGCATACCCCGTAGATCTCCTTAGCATAACCTAGGATCTCTCACTCATCCCGGAATAACCCGTGGATTCCCCTGACATAACTTAGGATCTCATTCCTATCCATGCATAACCTGCGGACCTCCCTAGCATAACCTAGGATTTCTCACTCATCCCGGCATAACCCGCGGATCTCCCTAGCATAACCCGTGGATTTACTTAGCATAACCTAGTATTTTTTCACTCATCCCGGCATAACCCGTGGATTTCCCTAGCATAACCTAGGAATGTTTCATTCACCACGGCATAACCCGCAGATTCCCCTGGAATAACCCATGAATTTCTTCATAACCCATCCTTAGCAGGAACTTTCCTATCCCGGCATAACTCGCGGATCCTTTCTTTCCATCCCCACAGAGACCTTTTCATCCCGGCATAACCCAAGGATTCTCATCTTATCCCCAGCAGGAACCGTTTCTATTTCCCAGCATAACCTGGCAATTTTTCCAAGGGAATCACGATTCCGATTTTTATTGTTTTCAATAAAGAGTAGCATAGATGTGTTACAAATAAATCACGAAATTTTCAGTGAAAACTGGGGCAGAAAATTTCACTCGTTTTCTTGTGTTGCTGTCTGAGCAGGTGTCACATTAAGGCACAAGATTCGGCGTGATTTCAAACATGAGTGTCAATTCAGAACAGAAGAAAAGAAAAGAGACAAAGAAGTGAACTCAAAGTGATGAGGCGGACAAAGACACAGAATGCTCAAAATATAATCAAAGTCGCAAGCTCAGCATGTCCCGCTTTATTTCAAGAATTGAAGACTGAGCCAGCAGTTGCAACTAACCAGCATCAACATTCAGATCAGAGTCGGCCGCAAAAGATACCCGAGACTCAAGATCAAGCTTCTAGAGACTCCTACATAGGAACCTTGTAACTTGTTGTTGATAGGCTTAGCTAGCTTCGCATTTGATTTTCTTTTGGTGTAACAAGGAGTTCAGTAAGCAGAGATAGCAGCAACATCAGACAATCATAGTCCCCCGATAGTCCCAGCTACCAAAACTTCCAGAACTACACTGACCTGACTCCTTTATTGCCAAGGATATGTAGGCAACCTTTGAAGCAAAGTTCGGTTAGAAATTTTTCAAAATGCTTCACATGGAATACTCAATCGGACGGAAATCTCTCATAGTTGCTCACTTGTCCTTGCACGAAAATTCTTTGTGTTCCCGCACAAAGAGGGGCAGCTGTGAGCATATGATTTTACCTGGTCAAAAGATGCTCCTACAAGACTCTTAAAGTTTAGGATTTTCTTTAAAATATTAGGATTTTAATTTTTAGGATTTAATTGCATGAGCATGTTCATTACTGCATGTCAAGGATGGATTAGGATTTAATTGTTAAATAAATTTGTTTACAAATTCAAATACAAAATATATATATATATATATATATATATATATATATATATATATATATATATATATATATATATATATATATATATATTTCCGGCATTTGAGATTATTATTTGTTTAATTTCGACTTAGTGTAGGTTTTATTTGTGATAATTAGGAGTTTGTGGTTGTAATAAAGATAGAAATTATTTTTAAATTAAAAGAAAAGACAAATAAATAATATATATGTGTATATATACACAACCACTAAGGCTAGCCACAATTGGGCCAGACAAGAGTGGCCCAAACCTTCTCCCTTCAAACAATACGCAACCCAGCCCAAATGACCTACCCTGGTCCAGTCCATATAGTAACCGAACCAAACGACACCGTTTCAAAGAGGTTTCATCACAGCCGTCAATCTCATCTCATCTAACGGTCATCAAACCTCATCCCAAATAATATACATATGTCCAAACGTCTCTAATACAATAGAGACCAAATCTCCACCTTCCTCATACCAACTTCCCCAGCGTAACACCGCTGCTGATCATCCATTAACCACCTCACGACCACCAATGACCACCCACCTACTACCCTAACGCCGCCGCCGGAAATCGCCTCATGACGGCGTCCGGTAACCAAACCTCTCCAAATTTACACCACTAGACCGTCACAACCCCCTATCCTGTCCTGTGATTAGTTCCCGTCGAACAAGCTCCCTCTGTCTCGAATATTCAAAAACAAGGTCGTCGAAACCACCGTCTCCGGCAACCTTATTCCAAACCCTTCCAGCTTTACACCATAGAACCATTCGGACCTCCCCTTCCTTGTCCTACAGTCCATTCCCTTCAAATGAGCCCCCATTAGCTCGAATATCCACTGAAAGTTTGTCGGAATCCCCATCTCCGGCGACCCTAACTCCAAATCCCTCCAAACTTCCACCCCTAAAACACCTTAATCTCCTCTTTCCGACCATGTATGTCACACCCTTCAAATCTTATCCAAACCCTTCGAATATCGATTCAAAGCCTAACCCTAAAACTGAAACCGTCGGAATTTGGTCAAAATCCTCCTAGGCAATCCTTGGCCCTTCCTGTCCCCAACCATGCTGCCCATGACCCCCAACAACACTAGCCATTGAAGAAAATCAGATCTGAGACCTCACTGAGGTCTCAGAACCATAAAAGCCCCCTCCTGAACTCCTAAACCGGTTATACATCGTCCTAGGAGGTTTGAAACCCTGTGGAAGGGGTCAAGAGCCGATGAAATGGTCTAAATGGGACATGCATAAGAAGCTAAGTACTTTGCCTCTTATGTATATATTTGCCTGATTATTTGGTCTCTTCTGTATATATTTGCCTAAGTAGTTTATCTTTTTTTATATTTCTATTAGCTCTTAGATGTTTAACTTCTTTTTAAATAATTGTTTGTCCAGAATCTCGCCTGAAGTAGGTCTAAATGGTCATATGCTATTGTTTGTCAATAATCTGAAATCCTTTCATCTCTTGAGTAGTGTTGATATCTTGCTAGCATTAGTCTCCTGATTCTGGAAAGCCTAGTTTTGTTTATTCTACAGTAATGTGATTTTTTAGGGCTCGATTGACCTCCATCTTCTGATCTTTATTTGTTTATTCCATGAATTCTGGTTTGTTTGGTTGATTCATGCTCCTAAGTATTTGATGTCCAGTTTAGGCTGATTGGTGGGATAGACCTTTAATTGCAAGGGTTAGCCTTTACTCTTCCAATTTGATTCAAGAGTTAAATGTTCATTTTCTGCTGTATGCTTCTCACTTTCAGGATCTTTGTGTGTTTTAATTGGTTTATTCCTACAAATTGAGTTTTGAGGGATGGTTCCCCTGTTCTAGGTATTTTGATTTATAGCTTTTGATTTGGAATAGTTATCTTGTATAATGTTTGGTTGTAGCAAAATCACATTAAGGTGCCCATTTTAAAACCTGACTAGTTGTGGTTAATCTTGAACTTTAAGACAATCGTGTTGGTCCAAGACCAAATTTGACCCAACTTGAACATAATTGACTTAACCAAAGAACTAACTAAGGTTATAACTTCAGGTGGGTAATTTAAGAAAGGAAATAGGGGTATAAGGGGTACTTGAACTTTGAAAATCTTATAGTAATCCCTTAGAACCTTCTAGCAAGGGACTAAAACACAATTCCTGCCTCAAACTTGAGGCACAAGTCAGGAAATGAAGGACCATTTAGGCAAAGTGCAAATCTGAAGTAAGGACTAAAGAAAAAATAAGAGAAAGCCGGTGCCCTAAGGATCCATTATAAAAGAAACCCTCTGAGCACATTTTAAAGGATCTGGAATCTTCCCTTTGAATCCTAGAGCTAAAATACATACTTGTTTTCTCCTATATCTGCAAAAATACCATTAGTGCTGTTTGAATTATTTTTCTGAAGACTTAATTCTCTAAAAAACTCTGCTGAAGTCCTGGATGCACTGTGTGTTTGGCTGTTGATTGCTTAGCTGGTTCCTTAGATTTACTCATAGGCTCTTGTTTCCTCTGCTGAATTACAGGTACCCTCAATGTTCCTTAATGTTTTGAAGCTCAAGTAAAATGCATCTTTTGCATGAAGATCTGTTTCTATTTTTATTTTTTTATTGAATCCTCATCCTATCCTTCCCCTCCTTTAGCGTTAATACATTCACATTATTGTAATTAAAGGTCGGGTGTTTCATTATGTAATAACTGGACTTTAGAGACTGATCTATTTATAATAATTAGGACATTCAAACTATTATTTTAAGCATGAATAGCTGATAGTGTAGTTCACGAAGTTATTTGGTTGTTTTAGATGCTTATTTCCTACGTAGCTTTAAATGAAGGACTCAGAAAATATTAGCTTAATTGCTAGTTGAAGTCCAAATACTGTGTAGTTTTTTAATTCGTTTAGATTTCCACACGTTAGCCATGCTTGTTTCAGATCTACAAGCTGTGATCAAAGTCATAATTGAATTTTGAAGAATTAGATTCATATACTTTGACTGATGAGTATATGAATAATTTGGTTCAGATCCAATGTTAAAGTTTGATATAAAAAACGATTGTTAGTATTTTCTTTGTGAATATGTAGATATTAAACTTTGTAAATAATTTTGAACTAAAAATGGTTATTGAGAATTGGACTCTTTCGTCCAAATCAACACTGGTCTCATTCGCGAGGCCCAATAAGCACCAAAATATTGTAATCCAACATGTTTTCTGGGCTGAGTAATTAAAAGCTCAAGTCAGTCACAATAGTTACCAGTCGCAGCCTGAGCAATATGTGCTCTTGGGCTGGTCCAAACTTGATTTATTATGTGCAATTGGCCATGAACGAGGCTAAGACGCGTGTAATGTTTCCCAATTACATAGTTTATACAAAAAGTGATTAATGCATTAAAGTACCAGCAGGAGTAGATAATTTAGCATGTGTTAGAACATCCTTATAAAACAAAGTGAGCCGCGTTAATTCTAGCAAATTCCATGTGGTGGCTCCTTAATTCATTAACACACATAGAAAAATAGGAAGTGTCGTTTAGCAAATTTCACGGCATTCCCACGAATGTCAAAGACGTAGTTGCTATTGGCGCGTGTTTAATAAAATACCTTCCTAAATTCGGGTGCGCATTTATGTGACCCAAATCCCATTCTCAATGGAATTAAAATATGTATAAAATTACGGGTGCAGTTATGTGACGCGATTCACGACGTGTTTTAATGACATTGTAAATTTTCCTTAAAAAAATGTTAATAGCGGTTAATAATCTAAAATTGCATGAGTAACAGGTATAACAAATCATATTTTAACCACTTATAATGAATTTAAGGGATCGTGCTAGAACCACGGGATCCGAGGGTGCCTAACACCTTCCCTCGGGTCAACAGAATTCTTTACTCAAGAATTTATGGTACGAAGACTCCAATTGGGCAGTCGAAATTTCCTCGATTTGGGATTCTAATTAAACCGGTGATTTGGGACACCAAAAGCCAAATCTATCCCGAGTGGCGACTCTTGAAATAAATAATTAATCCCACCTCGAATAATGTCACTTTAATTGAAAAAAATTCTATACACATGTCACCTTTTGGGGTAGCCACGTGTAAGCGAAAAAAACAGGTGTGACAGAAGTGCCTGGAAAATGGTAATCATTGGCATTTGTAAAATACAAAGTTGTGGAGTAGAAGTGTCAGGAAAATGGTAATCATTGGCATTTGACAATTCAGTTATACAAACTTTACTTTGGTTTATTTCTCCGAATAAATTTACAGGCAACTGTTGGTTTGGCGCCATACTGCGATGTTTGTTTTGGCAAGCTGCGCGGAGAGGCGTGTCAGGGAGGAAAGGAAAAGGCAGTGGAAGTATAGCTTAAATGTGGATTGTTTGAGACTTCATCAATATGTAATTGAAGTTATGTAAGTTTGGACTTGGTTGAGGTTTTATCATCTGTAGTCTTAAGTCTGACCTCTTTGTATATATTATCCATAGTTTTGTAAATTTAGTAGTTTTCGAGGACATCTTAATCTGTAGTTATATGCCCCCTACTTTGAGGAGAGATCTGATCTTTTTGTTAATACAAGTATCTGACAATTTTTAGTCGTTGCCGGACAGTCGTGAACGATCTTGTATTAAAAGCAATAATTGTAACTATTACTCACTATAATATGTTTGGTCACTTTAAATGATTCATTTTTTTGGTTCTCTTTTGTTTTATGTTCTAACGAGGCTAACATTATTGTGGTTTTATAGCATTAAGCTACTTGTATTTGCGAAATTTAGGTTTTCTTTTGTAATTAACTTTCGTGCCGTAATGACAGGAAAAAAATAAATCATCATATAATCTTATTATAAATTTAGCCCAAGGAAAAAAAATCATTCGACTTGACAATTATCAGTATCGCAGTCAGGCCAGATTACTACATAAGCTAACAACAGAACAAAGTTTGCTATTTATGGACACAACTTTTATCAGTGTCACAGCCAGACCCTAAGGCCTAAGCCCAACTCATGACTCTAACAATAAGCCCTTTGTGATATTGCAACTCAATAAGCTACAATCATCCAATTTTGAATTAAATTAATTCTGAGTATCAATTATCAATCTAGCTAGGAACCGCTCCACTGAACTGCAGCTGAAGTGTAAACAGTGAATTATTCGTGGCAATTAGTATGTATAAGACCCGGCAAGAAATACTAGGTAAAAGAGGGGTGTTTAACCACATCTTTCTCAGTAAATAATGAATGGTTCATGTTATTTTTTTGAGAACATGTAATAAGAGAGTTCTCATGGAATAAGCAAGCTGACAACTTTGGTCTAAATACATTTTCAAACCAAAAAGATGGGGAGAAATAGATAAAACTAGTAAGAATATACGAGGTTGTAATAAGATAACTGAAAAATGAAAAACTGAAAAAATCAGCTTATTTTATGAAGTGCTTTTTTCAAAAGTATTTTTGGAAAAACTAAATTGTGTTTGACTAATCAATTTGAAAAATACTTTTGAACAATAATTTATGTTTGGCCAAGCTTTTCAAAAAGTACTTTTAAGTGTCAAATTACAAATAAGAATATATCGGTTGGTTCGAATTTTTTTTACTCAATATCAAAGCAAATCAAGCTTCCTCAATTGTTTTTTAGATTAAAACGTCTGAATCTGAATACACGTCTAAATATCAAGATATGTATTAGGATTGAGACATCTGAATCTGGATACATATTTGAATGTTAAGATGTGCATTAAGATCTGAATACTAACAATTAAGACTGTTTGATTTTTTACATCTGAATGTATAAAATTTGAGTTTATTTAAAAAATTAATAAACATAAAATTTAAATAAAATACTAATTAATCTAATATTCCATCATTAAAATATATAACTTTTTAAATATGATTGTTCCTACTAGTGATGGCTAATGGTAGTGCTTGTGAATGCCGACTAAAAGCGATGATTGACAGTAGATTTGGTTAATGGCGGTAGTTTAGAGTAGTAGCTAGTGGTGATTGATAGTAGTAGTCATTATGATTGAGGATGGTGGTTGTGGATGGTGATAGTTAATAATGCTGAGTGGTGGTGGTGGCAGTTGTGATTGAGGAAGATGGTGGTGGGTGGTGTGGATGGTGGTAGTCGATAATGGTGGCGGCTATGAGTGAGGATGATGGTAGTGGTGGTTGAGTATGGTGGTGGTGGGTGACATAGTGGTTGTCACGACCCAAAATGCATTACAGGTCGTAATGGTTCCGGACATCGCTGTGAGCATGTGATTTTTGCCCTACACGAATTACTCCTATAGTTTAAAAAAAAAATTCTTTTTATTTGCAATTTGGTTGATTTTTCGTGATATTTTCTGTTAATTGTTGCATTTGTCTGCACATTTTTATTTTTGTTTACTTAATAAAAACACAAAAATAACGTGCATATGCATTTAGGAGCTAATTTCACATGTTATAAATTAATTAGTCATTAATTTTATAAAATAAAAAAGTCTAAAAAATAGTTTATTTTAGTTTCAAATTTGAATTTAGGGTAATTTGGTCTAATTAATAATAATTAGGAGTTAATTATTTTGTATATTGTCATTTAAGTTTTATTTTAATTTTTGAAAAGAAAGAAAAAAGAAAGAGAATTGTGAGATAATTTGTTTTAAAATAAAGAGAAAAGAGTGAAATGAAGTGTTCGGCTGATTCTTCAAAATCCAAAAAAATACTGGCCCAAAATTATACCAGAACCTAACCCAATCCATTATCTACCCGGCCCAACTTTGTTCTAACAAAAACGATGTTGTTTAGGTTGTTTACGATCCTGGTTGTAAATATTTTTTATTTAACGGTTGAGAAGCTGGGATATAATAGTATATATATATGTCCAAACGACCCCCCCCACCCCCTCTAAAACACCCAGTCCCTAACTCGTCTCACAGAAACCCTAGCACCACCGTGTGCCGGCGGCAGCGGCAGAACCCCAATCACCGTCAAATTAACACCATGGATTCCCTCATCACCCTCTTTCCAAATCCATGCCCGGCTTCCCTCGAATCCCACCCCATCGTATCGAATATTAGCTGGAAGATTTTATTCCTCCACCGTGTATGGCGGCGCGGCCACCCAATCGGTCCCAAATTAACATCAAATGACCTTCTAGACCTCCTCATCATCCATGCCCACGTAATTTCCCTTGAATCTATGCCGATCGTCTCGAATATTGAATCAAAAATCTCGGCAAAAACCTCACCACCACTAAATCGTCCAAAAATCACACCCTATTGCCCCTACCACCCCCTCTCCACTGGTCTGTGATTATTTGTTCTCAAAAAGCCCAAAGCTGGTCGAATTCTAGGGTTCGAGACTCAGACCCTGCTGCATGCCATTTATAAGCTAAGTTCTCTAAGTTTCCCTTCGCCTCATCTCTTGTCCATTAATTTGGTTATTTTGCTGAAACTCCTGAGTTTAAGTTTAATTAGGGTTGTATCACTTTTATTAAGGTTGTATTAGTTTTATTTTGTCTAATTTCCTGAGGTTTAATCAAGAATGCATCAATATTATGTTCCTGAGTTAAATCAACTCTTTTTGTGATTAGATTTCATGTTTAGTTTTGAGTTTGAATTAGTTTTCATTCATGATAAGTCCTGAGGTTATTGTTGCATTCTTGGTTCAGATATCAAATTGTTTTTCCATTTGTGATTTTCTGCATTTCTTTTTAGAACTTTCGTAATTTGATCAGTTTGGAATTTCATTTGCTTGTTTAAAGCTTCAGAATTTAGTCTATCAGTCTAAAGAGATTCAAGGGAAGGGGTAGAATGTAACTAGTACGACACTTGAGGGTAGTTTGGGTATTTGACTAAGGGCATCTTTTAATAACTGAAATAGGAATCCTCTAGCAGGGGCTTCCTGATAATTTTGATGCTAAAACTTGGTCAACAAACTAAAAAATGAAGGACTTAAAATGAAATAAAAAACATAAAGGTTGCCCTACTTCTTGCCTATAAAAGGCATTATAACCTTGCTTTTCAAGGCAAGGTTTAGGGGTCTAAGCAAGAAAATTTTGAAAAATTAGAGAACCAATTAAGTATAAAAACCTGTAGAACTCTATTGGTCCATAAAAAGTTTCAAAATTCTACTGTTCGATTGTTCTTTGCTAGCTTCTAAAACTCTCAATTCTGAAACAATCGTTGGGTATATCAAAGGTTAAAAGATGGATTATACCTGGTTTTAAGGCTTGGTTTTAGGGTTTTATGGGTTGCATTTAAGTGTGATATTCTAGTAGATTGATCGAGCTTTGTTCCTGGGTTTTTTAAGCTGATTCACTGACTGTTTCCTTGCTGCTGATATCTGTTCGTGGCTAGCATTTAACCTCTATTTTTCATTTCCTAGGTACGTGTTTCCTAATGTATGTAATCTGAGGCTCGAGTGGAGATGAAATGAAGGAATGAAAATTTATGGAGTTCATGGTATTTAGTCATTTTAAGCTATTTGTTTGCATTATGTCCTTATGTAAATTCAGTTGTGAGTGCATTTGGTTGAGTGCAGTTGAGATCTATCTATGTGTTTGCTAGTATGGAGTATCCGTTAGATCTAGTCTCCTTGGGCATCACGTCTCCAAGCTCACTCATGTATAGCTTGAGGCGTAGTTTGTTTATTCCAGGTGGTTTACCTTATGCTTGTAAACTTGAGTGTGTATTTAGATTCATTTAAGGGCTGTATTTGTAATAATGTTCAGGCCAGTTTTGAAACCAGCCGTTGATGTTGAATGTTAGGTGATCCAATTGATACTGTATGAAACTTCAGGGAATTTAAATTGCCAACTTCATTATTTCAGCTTAATTTGAGGCCTTAAAAATTGAGGTTACGCGTCGTATAATCCTCAAATTGAATTTCTAGTTATTCTCGAAATCTTGTCATTGGAAAAATCTCTTATGATCGTCCATTGAATAGTTAAAGATAATTACGAAGACTGCTTGTATATGTGCTAGGTTGTTGTTAGCATTTTTATGCATTTGGTTGATTGTATATTTTGGTTATTAATTAAACAGACATGGGGGCTCGATGTGGAATCCCACGTCCTCAGCCTCAAAATCCTGAAATTTGGGTTCACCATTAGGCACAGATGCACTTGTGCATGGACTTGGGGATTTATCTCGTCCTTGTTTATCCTCGTTTGCCTACTAGCTGTATTTAGCCCTTAGTTAATTAGTCTTTAGTTATTTGAAATGAGCCTTAATTGGATAACTCATAGGCCTCATGAATTAACTTAGAGACCTTCAAGTTTAAAATAAATTGAAGTGTGCTGCGCCAAACAAAATTCACAAATGCGTGGCCTTTTTTCTATTTTCTTTAAGAATCCTTAGAAATAGGAATATGTCATTTAGTGAATTCCTATGGCCTCCCGCAATTTTTTTTATAATCCACTAGGCATTGTGCCAAGGACTGATTTTCATTAATATAAAATAAGGTACGACAAAAGTGGAGGGGGACCTGAACCTTACCTCTACAACAAATATGAAAGTGCATTTGGTTATCCACATATGATAGCTAAATGACACTTGATCAATGTGACAAGTTAGACCTATGAAGGTGAACCAATTGTCTATCCAACAGTGATAGGCAATTGATTCTACAAAATACAACTGAAGTAAGCCTAGGTCAACTATACAAAAAAAGTATAAATGATGCTAAAATTACAATCTAAAGAGTTGGAAGTTAGACTTCCATAGACAACAATTCTACATTTAATGTACATGTAGAAGTGCCCTAACAAGAATAGTACATAACCAATACAATTGGTATTAACTATCTTCTACTTTGCTTTGGAATTGCAAACAAGGAAAGCCAAGTGGAAGATAGGTGAAAAAAAGAGTACAAGGAAGAAAGAACAAGATTGTTGCTGTCTGATGAAGTTGACGGAAAAGAGTGAGCAGATAGGAGGACCAAGTCTTGCACTAGTTATCCAGGTTAGGGATTTGAACTGGATGTCTTGAAATAAGTAAGCCACGTAAATGGTAATGTGTTGTGCCTGCAAATGTCTCCTAAACTGTAGTTGATTCTGGAAAGTTATCTGACCTGCATGGTTAGGCTCAATTGGAGTTGACTATGGATGCATTGCCTATGACAAAGGTGCTGGCTGAGAATGACTATCTACTAGGAGTTTGATTTACTTGGTGCATCCTCAGAAGAATGATCATCTGGGATGCTAATACCAATGTCTGAGGGTGTAACAAATGATCAAAACTGCTCTATGTCCCTGCAAAAAAAAAAAAGCAAACAAGTCAGTAAAAAGGGGGCTCAATCTCCAGGTTCTTGTGGCTTCTGGAGATGATTCTGGGGAAAGGGGAGCAATTGTTATACCTATTCTATAAATAGAAATTAACTGTAGGTTCTTGTGTTGACTGCACTCAATTGTATAGAGGCTCATGTTAATGGGAGAGAGGTGATTGCATGTATAGAGAAAACTGTAGCCTTGATGAAATCTGGTTGGATGGTGCAGAGCTGTGAGTTGAGGGTGGAGTTTGGATGGAAGAGATGAACTGGTATTGGTGGCTTCAGCTGGTAAGGGAGGCCCTACAAGTTTTTAAATTTCTGTAGTAGAAGGTACTAATTTCTGTACATCTTGCTGCAACTGTTTAATTGGCTTTCTGTAGGGTTAAATGGTGTGTGTGAGTTGGTTGGGATTTTTGATTTGAGAAACGGATTCAGGTGAGGATAAGGTGTTGCATCAGCATATAGCATCAGACTGAGGTTGTCCTGCATAATCTACAGGTTCTGCAGGTTTGTAAACTAATTTCTGTCAGTTGTGTTGTATCTGATTGGTACTATTTGTGGGGGGGATATTAGTATGATAGTTGGTAAGTTCTTTGGATTGAGGGTGGGATTGAGGCAGTACAATGAGCATCTACAGACTACAGGAAATGGATGGTTTCCTACAGTTTTTGTTATTAACAGAGTTCTGCAGTTTTTGATGCTTCTGTGGGTTGGTGGTTTTGTGAGGTAGTGTGAGTGGTTTGTTGTGTGCTTTAGACTTGAAACATCTCCCCCCCATAAACTTCAGTATTCCTTTGCTGTATTTTCAAGAGGATGAACCAATAGGTTAGTACCACACCCTGAAGCAACAATAAAAAAACATGCAGTGTATGGGGATCAAGAACTTGCAAAAGAACAAATGAAGTTAGTAAAGAACTCCTGGTGATGGTTGTGCTGATCTGATTGTTGGTGGCTTCTGGACTCCCTTTTCTCTCTTGATCACGATCTATCATAGGCAGAAGGAGGATCAAAGGAGGAGATGAGGAGAAAAAGAGATCCTGGTGGTTTGTTTGTGCTTGAAGGCAAGGGCTTCCTGTTGGTCTAGGTATATCTAACCTCTGATGTGTGTTGGGATTTGCATTTGATTGTGATATTGAGTTAGGGAGGTGAGTTCATGGCTGAGCTTTGAGAGTGAGTCTACTGGACAATTAGCTTCCCTGAAGGCATGAGAGAAAATGATATCTTTACAATGATTGCACAGCTCTTTAATTTTCTGAATGTGAATACATAGGGACCAAGGAGCTTGAGATTGCCTAGACAACTAGAGAATAAGGAGTTTGGAATTAGCTTCAAGATGGATTTTTGAGAATCCATTTTCAATACACCATTTGATACCAAGGTAAGCTGCCTCTGCTTTTGCCTAATTGTTGCTACCATCACCTAGTGGACTTTCCATTGCATGGATAAATTGTCCCTCATGGTCTCTTATGATGATACCTTCTCCTATTTTCCCAAGGTTCCCAAGTGCACTACCATCTGAGTTCACTTTAACATAACTAGTCATTGGTTTCAGCCACACCACTTGCTTTACTTCAGTGTGTTGCTTAAGGCCTTCAATAATTTGGTAGGTAAAGGCCCAGTTGGGTGGCCATTTGAAATTAGCATATGAAGATTTGAGGAGGAGGATCATATCAAATGTGATGGAAAATATGGTTCTTGTGATTGCTGAAGTTTTGCCTCCATATTTTACAGCACATCTGTTCTTCCAAAGATTCCAGCAAATAATGATTGGCATGGTACCAAGGATGAGTTTCTGCACCACATTCTTCCTTGAGTGAAGCCACCAGTTCATGAGAGTTACTATGAGGGATTGAACCGTGGTTTGAATGCCAGCAACTGCATTGAAATGTTCTAAATGATTCTTGCAAAATGACCAGAACTAAATATATGCTCAGCAGTTTGAGCTGCAGGTCTAGTACAACAGACAAACCTATTGACAGTAGGAGGACCAAATTTTGCCACTCTATCATCAGTAGGTAATTTGTTCCTTAGGGCTCTCCAAAGGCAGAAAGACCATTTGAATGCGATATACTTATGCCAGACTATCTTGTTGGTTAAGAGGACCTGCCTTTTTTCTATGATCACAGACCAGGCACTACCATAGGTAAATTGCAAGAGCTGGTTGAATTCTAAATTGCCTTATCAGGGATCTAGGGGTTGAAATGAATCTGGGTTTGGAGAATAAGGGGTATCATTTTAACTGGAGCTATAAGGTTTAGATTATGGACATTCCAGTGGCCATCAAACCAGAATTCAAAGACTTTAACATTGCCAAGCCTTCCAGTACTAGTCGTGAAACTAGCCAGATGGCCAATGCCTAACCAGTTGTCCCACCAGAAACTTGAATTACCTGAATGAAGTCTCCGCTGGATGTGCATTTCACCACCTTTTTTGTTTAGCATCATTTTTCTCCATGTTTGATATTGACCAGCGTTTTATTTTTTGGATATGGTATGTGATCTCTTACAGTAAATAGCAAGTAGGAACTCACTCCATAAGACTTTCTTTGTTCTGAACCACCACCATTGCTTGTATTCCATAGCTTTGCATACATCTTCAGTGGATCTCAGTCCAATACCACCCTCTTCCTTTGGGAAAGTTAGTTTTTGCCATGAAGCCCAATGATACTTGTTTTTATCCTTATCCATTCCCTAGAAAAAATTGGGTGCAGGCTTTTCAATTTGTCTAAGTATAGTTTTAAGAGGTGATACTACAGACATGAGATAAATTGGGAGAGATTGCAGTACATGCTTAATTAGGGTCATTCTTCCACCATAGGATACAAGACTTCCATGCCAGCCTCTGATCCTGCTGGATACTTTGGAGATGAGGGAATTAAAGTGGACAATCTTTTTTCTGCCTGTGTAGAGAGGGTAGCCTAGGTAGGTGACAGGGGATTCCTTCCAAGTGAAACTTGTGATTTGTTGAATTCTTCTGTTTGTATAGTGGAACACTGAAGGAGTAGTCATGAAGTGGATTTTGTTTTCGTTAACTTGTTTCCCAGTAATCTATTCATACTTCTGCAAGATAGCCATGATCTTTAACAATGAGGTTCTGCATCCTGAAGTGAAGATGATCACATCATCTACAAAACTCAGATGTGTGATTTGAGATCCTCTCTTTTCCATATAGAGGCCATTGAAAAATTGGTCATGAGAGAGGTTGTTTAGCCTTCTTGAGAGGAGTTCTGCTCCTATGATGAACAGAGAAGGGGCCAAAGGATCCCCCTACTTGAGACCTCTGGTGGAGTGAAAGAAGCCAAATCTGTTGCCATTAACAATGATAGAGTACCAGTTATTAGACAATGTCTTCCACACCATGTCAACAATTTTTTCACTAAAGCCCAATCTTCTTATCATGATGCAAGTGAATGACCAAGAGACCCTATCATATGCCTTAGCCGTGTCCAATTTAATCATAATATTCGCTCATATATTAGGCTTTTTGATACCCTGAACTATATCCTGAGCCAACATTATGTTTTCTGAGATGCTTCTGCCTTTTACAAAGCCTGTTTGATTGGAACTGATGATTTTAGGTAAAATGAGGGCAATTCTGAAGTAGAGGATTTTGGAAATGATTTTGTTCAAGAAATTGCTCAGACTTATAGGTCTAAATTCAGAAAGAGTTTATGGGAATTCCACTTAAGGAAGAAGCACAAGGTAGGCTTGGTTCATATATTTGGGCATAGTCTAACCACAAAAGAAGGCCAACAACACCTTGTATAGATCATGTTGGAGGATATCCCAGCAGTGTTGGAAAATTTTCCCATTGAAACCCTCAGGGCCAGCAGTATTGGTGAGGCTTATTGAGAAGACATTGCTTTTTTGTTCCTCTATTGTAGGGTCTTCGTTTAGGTTGTCATTGTCCTTCTCACTAACCAATGATGGAATGCAAGACAAGAGGTCCTCCCCAATGACTCCTCCAGGATCTGAGAAAAGGTTTTGAAAATGATTGCATGTAGCTTCACCAACGGGCTCATCACCATTTATCTCCCTTATCATCTTTGATTTTGTGAAGATACAGCTTTTTCCTTCTACCCCTGATAAGACTGTGAAAGTATTTGGAATTTGCATCATCATCCTTGAACCATTGAAGTTGTGTTTTCTGCTTCAAAACAGCTTCCTCCATTTTCAAGTGTTTGATATACTAAGTTGTGAGCTCATGTGCATTTATTCTATCTGCTTCCAAGTTGGATTGGGCCCAAGTTTCCTCTACCTTTCTGACCTTTTCTTCATATTCTTTTGCTTTGAGAAAAATATCCCCATACTATTACCTAGACCATTCGGACAGAGCAGAACACAAGGATTTAAGTTTTTGATGGAATACCCACATAGGATTGCCACTGAACTGAGTGTTCCAGACCTCTTGAACCAGGGAAAGAAAGGAGTCATTTTCAGTCCAGCCATTTAAGAACTTAAAGTATTTGATGGAGTTATCAGTTTTGACATTCAGCTCCATAAGGGGAGAGTGATAAGAGTCTGCAGATACAAGAAGGATGATGGTTGTTGCAAGATTAGATGAAAGCCAACTATCATTGAATAAACCTCTGTCAAGTCTTTTCCAAACAATTGAACAAGGACCTCTACCATTAGACCATGTGCACCTAGGTCTATAATAGCCTAAATCAGTGAGTCCACAGTCTTCAATCATGCTAATGAATTCCAAACTTTTGTTGATCTGATATGAATTCCCCCATTCTTCTCCTCAATTGATGTTATGACATTAAAGTCCCCAATGACACAGTAAGGGGTTGAGGTTGCCAGGGCTTTAGTTCTCAGAGTATCCCCAAGAGGTCTCCTCAGAGCAATGGCATAGATAATAGTGAGATGGAAAGGATCCGTTAATTGGTAGGCACCATTAACTGCATCAACAAGCAAGTCATAGTGCTGCTCATCATCCTCAGGGACATCACTGGTTTCATTCTCTTCTTCAATACTTCCACTCATTTCATCTTCTGAAAGGATAGGCCTATATTAATCCAATTCTGGGGAAGAATTGTTCAGTGGGCACTCTTCAATAGGAATAGACGCCAGAACATTGATTAAGGCATCTTCCTGTTGGACAGTAGAACCATTTCCTTTTTTATTTTATGATCAGCAGTATCCAGTAATGGCTGGGACAAATAGGGGTCTAGATTAGGATCTTTGTAACCTTTTGATCTATCTGTAGAGTTCAAAGCAATTTTCCTTCCACTTGTGGCTGTAGGAGTTTGATGACCAGAAGGAACAATTGGAGATGCAGAAGTTTCATTAATGTTGATACCTTTGTTCTGTTTTCTCATAGCCTGCCTTTTCTTTTGGCTAGCCTTGTTTTGGATTTTGGTGTCTGAAGGGTAAAGTCTGCTACAACTTGAGCCTTTCCTTTAGCCAAACTTCTCAAATTAGGATTCTTGTGATGAAAGAGTTCATTATCTTAGCTTGAAATTTCATAAGTGGCATGATCAGTATCTGTGGATTAGTGGAATTTGTTTTTGCAGGGACTATGAAAGATTGAGCTTGGTAGGAGCTATGAGGTCTTCCCTATGGTCATTCAAATGTGCACTAGCGCACTCATGCAAAAACATGAGGAATCCCCTCTCCATTTGAAACCCCGTCCTGCCTACATTTTGGTCCCTCCAGACAAATCTCCTTACTTCATTCAACCAAAGCAACAACAGAAACAAATAAAGATTGGGGAGTAGGGGGGAAGGGCTGATTCTGGGCACCATAATATTCACTCCTCTCCAGTTGAGCTAGAGGATTGACGGAAGTTATACCTGATTTGTTTGATGTCTGATTCTATTGCCCAGAATTAGTTTTTGGCTGGTAGACTTGTTGTTGTTTTTTGGTGTTCTGAGAATTGCCTTTGAAATTTTTTCTTCTCTGAGTTTTCCAATTATCATTTGGGTGCTCATTGGTCTTGTCTTGGTGTTTTGCATCCTTTTGGTGTTGCAGTACTTGTTGGTTTTCCTTTAGTTTCTGTACTTGACTATTATTTGTTGGTCCTTGAATATCTTTAGATATGCTTGCAACTTCTTTGCCTGGGCCTTTCTGATTACCTGCTTTGTTTTCTTCCTCCTCCTCCTTTTTTTATCTTCATCCATCAGTCAGACTTCACAAGTGAATTCTAAATGACCAATGCGCCTACAATAAGTGCAATAGGTAGGTACATTGTCATACTCGACCTCTAGCCATTCTCCATCACCATTCTTACTTGTTTTCATCATACCGAAGGTAAACATAATGAGGCCTTTGTTTGTGAGATCAATCTAAGTTTTGACCTTGGCTACACTGCCTCTTATTTTATAAAATGATGCTAGATCAAGATACATGGCTTTGCCAATAGGGGATAACATGGGGGTGAGGATATCTATATACTACAAGTGCCAGGGGAGTTCAGGAATAACCACTCATGTAGGTACAATAGGTGAATCCTCATTGGGTTTGAATACAAGAGTCCAAGCTTCCAGTTTCATCATTTGACCCTGGAATATACATCTGTTGTTTGGTCTATACTGTAGAATGATCATATTCACTGTCCAAATCTATGTAGACTGTCCTTGCATTGAAGTGTGCAATCTTGACACCTCCTCTTAGCTCTCTTTGGGCAGTAAAGCTCTTCCTAATAGCTTCCATTCTAGGCATTGCGTTGGAGAATTTGCCCACTATGGTGAATTTGCATCTGTCTGCAAATCTAACCATATAAACCTCCTTTTTGAAAAAAATTGCAGGCTGGCCTTGCTTAGCGGTGAATTTTGGAGGGGTAAAGGATATTGGCTAGATTTCAGACTCATGTCTGGCCCTGAGTCTGTTGACAATAGAATGAGTGACTGTAAGGGGTGGAGGTGGTCGATTGGCTACAATTTTGCTTTTGGTGGAGTTATTGTTTGGGTTAGTAGGAGGTTTGGTATCAAATGGGTCCTATTTGTTAGGTTGAATAGGTATTGCAGCATTTTGAGATGGGGTGTGTGTGCTTTTTTGGGATTGTTTGGTCTGTCAAAGTTGGATGATATCTTGATTGGAGATTTGTTATTTTGTGGAGTTGGGTTAGGTTGGGTGTGAGCTTGTTGAGTTGGTACAACTGCATCATTGGCAGGCGGTTGCCCTTTTGAAAGGTGCTCAGTTATGGGTATAACCTAAGCATCAGTTATAGGAATTGCAGGGGATCCAGAGCGGGGATGGGGAGGAATTAGATTTTGTAGAGATTGGGTAGGCCCAGCCTCTTGATCAGTAGGCACCTTATTACATTAGCTTTGATTAACTTGGTTTACCACAGCTCCTTGCCTAGTCAACTGAGCAATAACTGGAGGATTCAAGAAACTAGGGGGTTGATTTTTTGGGTGGATTGACTGGAAACTTGGCAGATATTTTCCTTAAGCACAAGAAAATGATCTTTAATAAAAGTTGTAGTTGGAATTAGGCTAGAAGGGGGATAAAACTTGGTCGAACACTTGTGAATGAACAGTGCGCGGGAGCACCAAATGTAAAATTCAAAGAGGTTGGATCACTTAAAATTATGTTTGATGGGCTTGAAACAATCTCCTGAGGTGCATAAAAACCTTGGAATTGGTTTTGGTCAAATTGGTTCATCTGAGCACCATGTCCGGCTCACATGAGTTTAGCATTTGGTCGTGATGGTCGATTGCATTGGTGAAACGACTTGGAACTTTGTAGACATGATTCTTGGGAGCCATTGAAGGTATTCCAGTGCTTAAATTGCTCCCAATTAGGCGAGAAGTGGGAGTGACATTTCATCGACCACCGACACTATTGGCTCGTGTAAAATTTTGTTTGATGGCTCCTGCATGATCTATTGATGTAATGGAGTAGATTGGAATTGGTTTTGAGCCTTTTGATTCACCGAAACCCCATGCCCGGCCAGCTAGTTTGGCTTATAATTTGTCAGATCAGTATGATCAATTCCTTTGATGGAAAGACCTGAAACTTGGCAGATATATTCTATATGGTTGAAGAGTTTCTAATAGCTTTTTTGCTCCAAATTTGCCCAAAAATGAGGTTGGAATTTTGTCGAACTTTTTTGACTTGCACAGCGCCTTGGAGCTTAGAAATCAAATTCGACTGAATTGGTTGATACCCAGGTGAAATTTGATGTGTAATAACATTCTCCTGATCGAGAAGAACATTTATGTATCTTTGGCTTTCCAATTGGAACCCTGGAACAATCTGCGTATTCATTTGTGACTCGCCTGACAACTTCAGTTGGTCATTGATGCAGATTCCGATGGTGGAATTGTCTGATAATTGGTGGGGAGGTGCGTCTTGATGTGGGAAACAATCTCCATGGTTCAGAATTGGAAGATGAAGGCCTGAGTTTGCTTGGGAAATTTTTGAAACTCTCTGGCGAGTTATTTTAAAGTGGTCCCTTCAGAATTTTGGAGATCTGTTCTTACTGGGGATTTACTTAGGTATGATGATTGTTGAAGGTGGTGCGCAATTGAATTCCATGTCGATTGATTGTGGTTTGGTGGTTTTCAGCGGTGGATTGCGGCCTTATGGCCATATCGCCACTGGCGCGGTATTGTAGCTTTGAATCACCTTGTACAGAGGGATTTTGTTAGAAACTCTTTATCGCCTATGTAGTGTTTTGAATTTGATAAACAGCCTCCCGCAAATTTAACAACGCGAAATTGTTTTAGGCGCATAATGTATCTTCCTAATTACGGGTGCTTATTTATGTGACCCAAATCCAAATCCCAACGATGTTAAAATATGTCAAAAGCCACATGTGCATTTATGTGACACGGTTTGAGACATATTTTGATAACGTTGCAATCTTCTTAAAATTAAATAAAAGCGGTTAAGAAATGAAAATTTGCACATAGGTTCATAATATCATTAAAACGGATAATTAAGCCGAATATAACAGTTGAAGGACTGTGCTAAAACCACGGAACTCGGGAATACCTAACACCTTCTCCGGGGTTAACAGAATTCCTTACCTGGATTTCTGGCTCGCAGAGTGTCTACAGAGTCAAACTTTCCTCAATTCGAGATTTAAACCGGTGACTTGGGACACCATTAATTATCCCAAGCTGTGACTCTCAAATCTTTTAAATAAATAAATCCCATTTTGATTGTCCTTTAATTGGAAAAAATCCCTCTATTATGCCCTTCGCCGGGGTAGTAGTGTTAAAAAAGGAGGTGTGACAGCTCTGGCGACTCCGCTGGGGACCGAACCCAGAATCTCTGTTTCATGGTTCAAGAATTCGAGCTTTAAATAACTATTGTATCTAGCTTTATTATCATCTGATTTTATTGCATAATTGTGCCTAATATGCTAAATGTTGTTTTTATCGCTTTACTATTATTTGAATTGTATATAAACTACCACGAAACCCTTCTTTTCTCATCTTTAGGGATGTGCTCACTGGTCGAGACTCCCTATTCTGTTAGTGTCATACCTTCAGATAAGAAAGAGGCCCAACAAGTTACAAAGCCGGATGGCCTTTTGGTTCCTGGTATGTAGCCCCCTCCTCGACTCGAGTTGTCCGCTCGGGTATATAGTCTAGATCTTATAAAAAGGTTGTGAACTTAGAATAACTTAAACTCATACCGGAGCCCTAGTAGGAGTGCTTATTTGCATCATGCATTTTACTTAGGGGACTCA
Organism: Nicotiana benthamiana; assembly: GCA_034376525.1. Taxonomy (NCBI): domain Eukaryota; kingdom Viridiplantae; phylum Streptophyta; class Magnoliopsida; order Solanales; family Solanaceae; genus Nicotiana; species Nicotiana benthamiana. Next base: position 159,338,604 of record CM067339.1, read on the forward strand.
ACACAGGGGTTGGGTCCGTTTGGCGCACCCAAAATAATGGACCATCCTGATGCATTTTGCGTGCTACTTGTGTATTTGTTCCCAATTTGCATGCCGACCGGCCTTTGACAAAAAGAAAACAAAAGAGAGGAAAAATTGGTAGTGTGAGGGGTGAGAAAGGAATTTACCCGTCAAAAACCGATATTGAAAAAAAAGAAAAAAAAATAGAAGTTGGTTTTCAATTCTTCCAAAATTGGCCGAACTACGCCAGTTTGATTCTCACAGGGTGTGAGATACATAGGCAACCCCCATCGGGCTCAACTATATTTTTGCGAAAATAGCTAAAAAGAACCAAATTTTGCTGGTGATTAATAAATAAAGTAGTTTTGTCAAAATTAGCCGAGTGTCCCTAAAAGGGCGCCAAAAGGCTATTTTTGCAAGAACAGTCGCCTTGGATTATTTTCCAAATTTTTGCCGATAGTAGGCACAACCTTAAAATCTTCCCACGAAATTGATGAAAGACCGTATTTGCAAGGCCGGGATTTTATTTTGAAATGAAAATTTGAAAAAAAAATCTATTTTGTCTTTAAGACCAATAAATCATGATTTTTTTTAATCACCCTAATAAATGTGCAGAATGAGCACGATCAAAATTTGCATATTTCAGTCATGGACAAGATACCTTTGGAGGTACACATGTGGTGGAACGATCTAGGTGAATCGGGGAAAAACAAGGCCAACACGCACTTGGGATGACTCACCGGATTATTGAAAATTAAGCCAAGAGGGGATGCCATAAAGGCATTGGTTACATTATGGGACCCGACCTACAACGTATTTCCTTTCCCAGACTTTGAACTCACCCCAACCTTAGAAGAAATAACCGAATGTATTGGGGTTCCCAAAATTCCTCTAAGATATCAGTATCTGATTGCGCCAAGGGCCGTCGCTGTGCATAAATTCTTCGAATAATTGAAAATAAGCATGGGGTTCACAATCTAGATCTGTCAGCCGGTTTTTGTACTCCACAGTTTATATACCAGAGATATGGGCATATAGAGGGGTTTAATGACCCATAAAATAAAATCTGTAGCAAGGGAAACCGACTCAAGTGGGAGGAATACCAGTGTTTCATGTTTATGGTATTCTTCTTAGACCTTTTGGTGTTTCCACGGAAGGACTGAAATATTGATATACATATATTAGGGGTTGTCAGCACTTTGCTCACTCAAGCCAAGATCACCCTTGCACCCATGGTATTATCTGAAATTTTTCGTGCCCTCAAAGCCTGTAAAGTCGGGGGAGACTTCTTCAAAGGATGCAATTTGCTGTTACAGATGTGGATGGTTGAACACTTGTGCCGTCAACCTCAATTCATGAGTTATGGGTTATCATGAAAGAGCCGCATAGAGGAATTTTGTACCAAAGTTAATGTGTCCAGGTTACCAGAAGGGGTTACGGAGTGGGTATCATATCTCCGTGTCATAAGTGCAAGTCAAATAGAGTGGACGTTCGGGTGGCTCCCCATTGATGAAATTATATACATGCCTGCTACTGGTCCTTATTTCCTTCTAATGGGTCTCCGAAGTATCCAATCTTATACTCCATACTGAGTGCAGAGACAGTTAGGGAGGTGCCAGATGATTCCCGGGGATGAAGACATTAGTCGCCATGTGGTCGAGATTGGTCCCAATAGTCAATTTCCTAAAGCAGCAGTACGTAAATTTGGAGCGAATGTCAGTACTTGACAGTGGACTTATCCAAAGGCGAGGTTAAACCAGGGTACCTTGCTTGGTATAAGAAGGAAATAGAGTTCAGAAGGGAGGCTAAGAGGCCACATCTTTAGGAGTTTGCTGAAGCGTCACAAGAATAATGGAATTGATTAGCCAAGGAAAATGAATACAGGGCCACAATAGGGAAATTGGAAAAACAAGTCAAAGACCTTGAATTTGAGAATGGTTTGCAAGCTGCGGCAGACAAGGGGGAAAAGAAAAGACTAGCCAAAGAAAACGAAGCTTTGCAAGCCCAGATTCAAAAAATGAAAATAGCCGCGGAGAATCCCGCCATAAGTGCGAAGGATGAAAAACTTATAGACAATTTCATACGAAAAGTAGGAGAATATGGTTTTGACTTCAACAAAGCGGAGGGTGAGCTCTCCAGGGCCCAAAAAAAATTGGCCAAAAATGTAGAGGAGCGAGCACGCAAGATTGAACAATTAATAGAAAGGTATGACGATGAGGTTGCTGGGTTGAAGAATAGGGTCATTATGGTTGAAAACAAAATGGCCAAGCAAAGCAAGTGACTTCAAGGCTGAGAGAGAGCATTGCTACACAGCAACAGCACAATTAGAAAGTGATTTGCAACAATTCCAAGAATTGAATCGTGTAGTTGAACAAACTTTGGAGGCAAGGGCCCAGCAAATTAGGCGATTGTTGCAAGAAAAGGGTGCTATAATAGAAAGGGTACAGATAGTCGCTGATTACATCACCGTAAAGTGTAGCCACTGTGAAGATATGACAAGATCTATGTTCTTTGCCACTGCCATGACCTTTGTTCATCAAGTGATGGAAGACCTCCACCACCTCCAAGGGGATTTAGTACATAGGCCTGCGGCGAGACCGAATGATGTCCCGCAGGCCCGAGGAGCATTAGAGGCTTTAATGTATTTATGATTTTTAAATCTGTCGCTCTATTTGAAAGTCTGTATTTTCTTTTATTTAAGTTTTTAGTAGGTTATCAAGTGAGTATTTTCATTTAAGTCAGAGTATCTTGTTTTTAGTTGAGTTAGAGTCTGTTAATTTCTTTTAGTAAGTTGTAATCAAGTGCTTTACTTTATGAAAAACTTCCTAAATATTTTCTATATTTATTCGCTAGAACTACGCTCGGTCTGATTCATGCGAGGTCATGATACGTAGGCAATCTCCATAGAATTCGACCATAACCAAAATAAAAAAAAAAGAAGAAAGAAAAAGGGGAAGAGAAAAATAATAGAAATAGTGGTAAAATGAAGGAGAGATTAGGGAAATCAAAGGGGTAGGCAAAACAAGTTGAGCAAGAGATAAGGGAAGAAGAAAATAAAAACAAGAGAGAAAAGAAGGTGGCAAAAGCCGGGATGATGCAAGCGACCAATTCATGTGCATAATAGAAACGGATAACTACTTAGGTGGATTCATCCCCGAAGAGATGGATGTTAATGCGATGAAAGAGGAGATACACAAACTGAAGCATCAGATGGTTGAAATGTATCAGGCAGAGTTGAGAGGGCAGCCGCCACCAACTTATCCTGCAAACCTAACCTTCATCCTACCGCTAGCCCAGTCACGACCACTCTACCACTTAGCCACCCCCAAGCTTCCCCATCTACTCATAATACCAGGGTACGACTTCTCAAGGACCCCCAGTTCCACCACCCAAAGTTGTTCCTCACCCTCCGCCACCAGTTTCTCTCATTTATGTGGCCTCTCCTCCCCCCACACTCCGTATGTCATCTAGTAAGCCTTTGCTCTAAGCTCACGACAACCAGTATTACCTACTAGAACCCGCTTACAAAGCCCATGAACCCTACTCTTATGGTCCCCGTTTTGAAGTCCCTGTGGAGGCTGAAAAGCCAGTCAAAAACCCTGAGCAAGAGGATGTGCTTAGAAAAGTCAAAAGTCTAGAGCAATCATTCAGAGATATGAGAGGGTTAGGTGGCCAAGTGAGTGTGGCATACAAAAGACCTTTATTTGTTCATAGATGTACAATTTCCTCCAGGCTTCAAGATGCCCAAGTTTGACTTATATGATGGACATAGTGATCCAGTGGCACACTTAAGGGGTTTCTTCAGCAAGATGAGAGGGGCGGGTGGAAAGGATGAATTGTTGATGGCATACTTCAGTCACAGTTTGAGTGGCTCGGCATTGGAATGGTACACCCGACAGGATCATGCTTGATGGTACACATGGGATGATCTTGCACAAGCATTCGCTTGCCATTTTCAGTACAATCTTGAAATTGTCCCGGATCGTTTGTCTTTGACGAAATTGAAAAAAAAAAACAGAATGAGAGATTCAGAGAATATGGCTTCAGTTGGAGGGAACATGCAGCGAGGGTCGACCTGCCAATGAAGGAAAGTGAAATGGTAGATTATTTCTTGCAAGCTTTGCAGCCTATATATTTTGGTCACCTGGTATCGACAGTGTGTAAATCCTTCAATGAGGTAGTAAAAATGGGGAGTATGGTCGAAGAGGGACTCAAATCCAACAAGATCATGAGTTACTCTTTAATCAAAGCAACCACCCAAGCTATCCAAAGTAGGACCAGAGGAGCAATTGAAAAGAAGAAGAAATAAGAGGTAGTGATAGTTGATTCGGGAACTTCGTTTGGGACCCGGGGCCCATTCCATTACAACCAATCCAGACCTCACCACCAAATCTACCCGCACACTCCATATATCCCACCAAAACACTACTATCCACCTCCTGGCCCCGGTTTCTCAATCCATCATGCATAAACATATACTCAACCTCCTGCCACGCACATTGGTTTGCGCCAACTCTACAAAATAGTTACCCAGATCTACAAAATAACTACCCTCCAAGAGCCTACCAATTACCCTCGAGACTAGCTTTCGGGGCCAACCAAGCTTTAAAAACTAAGAGGATGCAGAAGAAGAAAACTTTCACTCCATTGGAAGAATCATATACCAGCTTATTCCACAGATTGAGGCAGCTAGACCTGTCAATTGTGAGTATTGTTCTGGTGCCCCGGGGCATGACACGGAATAATATTTGCATCTGAAGTGTGCTATTCAAGAACTCATTTATTCCCATCGAATTGAGGTGCAAGCTCCAGAAGCACCCAACATTAATCAAAACCCGCTACATGCTCATCAAGAGACAAATAAGAACGAGATAGTGAACAAAGAAGGAAAGCCCAAAAAGCCTTCGCAAACTGTCATGATAATCCGGGCCAGTGAATGGAAGATAGGTATGAATTTGACAAGCAAGATGTCGATGCTTAAGTTGGGTGGGGCAAACAGTGGGCCTTTTGTCGTAGTCAAGAAGGAATCCCCAAAAGACAGGACGATGAGACAAGAAAATGCAAAAGTACTTGTACGAAGGGTAGCAGGTAAGCCTGTGCTTGTCATGGAAGGCGCTCGTGCAGAGCCTGTGATTATCAAACCTGTAGCTTAGATACTAGTAGTCAGCAGCAAGGCAGTACCTTGGAACTATGACCGAGTAACAGTGACATATAAAGGGAAAGAGGTTAGAGAAGAGGTTTGCGAGACTCATGGATTGACCCAATCGAGGAGGTGCTTTGCCCATGAAGAATTGAAGAAATCAAAATAGACCAAGGATAATTCACCACTGGTAAAGAAAACTGTGAGCGAAGAGGAAGCCGAAGAGTTTCTGAAGAAGATGAAAATTCAGGATTATTCTATTGTGGAATAATTGAGAAAGACTCTTGCTCAAATCTCATTGTTATCATGGTTGATTCACTAGGACGAGTACCACCGAGCATTAATGATGATCTTGAACGAGGCCCACATTCCTGAAAAAATCACAGTCAACCATTTGGAGAAGATAGCCAATAAGATTTTTGAGGGGAACAAAGTCACCTTTTCTGATGATGAATTACCAATAGAAGGCACCAAGCATATTAGAGAGGTGAACAGAGTCACCTTTTCAGATGATGAATTACCAATAGAAGGCACCGAGCATAATAGAGCGCTCTACCTTATGGTAAAGTGCGAGGATTCTATGGTGACTCGAGTTTTGGTTGATAATGGTTCAAGCACAAATATTTGTCCCTTTTCCATGTTGAAAAAGTTGAAGGTGGAAATTGAAAGAATTTACAAGAACAATACTTGCATCCGGGGGTTTGATGGCAGGAGAAAAGATTCGGTCAGTGACATAGTGCTTGAATTGACAATCGGACAACCTGCTGTTGGGATGACCTTGGACCCATGCTGTTAGAGCAGTCCCCTCTACTTTGCATCAAATGGTGAAATTTGAATGGGATCGACAAGAAATAGTGGTGCACAATGAAGATCATCTGTATGCTCACAGTTATGCTATCGTACCATTCATTGAGGCAGATGATGATAAGGGGCCCTAGGTGTATTAGATTCACTATTTGGTATCAGTAAGCAAAGTGCCAGATGGAGAGTATGTTCCAACACCAAAGTTAGCTGTTGCATCACTCATGGCGGCCATGGAAATGTTAAAAAATAGGTTTGTTCCCGAAAAGGGTTTAGGGGCCTCACTTCAGGGTATCATACAGCCAGTGTCTCTTCCAATGATAGTTTAGGATTCAAGCCTACAAGTGCAGAGATAAAGAGAGCCAGAAGGTTGAGAAAGAAAGATGAACCCTCCCCAAGCCTGTGCCTCGTCTCTTCAAATCATATGTGAATCCTGGAGCCAAGAAGTGCCTAACAATGACAAGTTCCAGCGCTGCGGTGGATCCTGATAAGGAATTACTCGAAATGTTCAAAAGGTTATTTGAAGTGTGGATATGGTGGAAGCTGGAAAGGGTTCTAGCAAGGGAGACGTGCAATTTTTTGGGCCCTGTGCAAAAGTCAACAATCGGGAGGCTACTCCTCTCCCGACCACGAAGGAGATTTGGTAGTTTGGTTTGATTTTTCTTTCAAATTTCTCTGGATTATTTCAGGGTTGTAAATTAGAGTCTATGTCCGTCCGTTCGGATGTGTAAAACCTTGTTATCTTTCATTTTCAATGAAATGCAAATTCTCTTTTCTTTAGTGCTAATAGCTCTCATTTGTCTTTGATTTTCTATTTGAACAATTATTTTTATGTTGGCTCCAATGGTCTGACATGCATACGGACTCTTCGTCCCGGTCTTAAAAGTCGGTCTAATTCAGAAGTAATAATTCAAGAGATAGAATATAAGGATGAACCGGAACATGATAAGGAAAGGGCGCTTGAGGAAATTAGTAAAGAGTTGAGCCATTTTGAGGAAAAACCCAAGTCAAATCTCAGCGATACAGAAGCAGTCAATCTAGGGACTCAGATAACATTAGAGAAACCAAAATAAGTGTCCATCTTGAGCCACGACTTAGGAAAGAAATAACATAAGCGTTGGTTGAATAAAAAGATGTTTTTGCATGGTCTTACGATGATATGCCACGGTTGAGCACTGACTTGGTGGTTCACAAATTGTCCACTGACACGGTCTGCTCTCCTGTCAAACAAAAGTTAAGGAAGTTTAAAACTGATGTGAGTGTGAAGATCAAAGAGGAAGTCACCAAGCAGTTTGAGGCCAAGGTCATCCGAGTCATACGATATCCCATATGGTTATCCAATGCCGTGCCTGTGCCAAAAAAGGATGGTAAAACAGGGCGTTTGTCGACAATCGTGACCTCAAAAAGCAAATCCAAATGACAACTTCTCACTGCCGAATATCCACATATTGACTGACAATTGGCAAAGCATGAGATTGGGTCCTTCATAGATTGTTATGCAGGCTATCACCAAATTTTGATGGATGAGGAGGATGCAGAGAAAACAATGTTCATCACGCCGTGAGGAACATATTGCTACAGGGTCATGCCCTTTTGTCTGAAGAACACTGAGGCAACCTATATGAGGGCGATTACAACCATCTTCCACGATATGATACATAAGGAGATTGAAGTCTATGTGGACGATGTAATTGTGAAATACAGAAAGCAATTTGACCATGTCAGAGATCTGAGGAAATTCTTCCAGAGGCTCCACATGTATAATCTCAAAATCAATCCTGCGAAATGCGCACTTGGTGTGCAATCAGGGAAGTTTCTAGGGTTCTTAGTCAGCCGCCAAGGCAATGATCTAGATCCATCAAAGATCAAATCCATCAATAATTGCCGCCTCCAAGGAACAAAACAAAGGTGATGAGTCTGCTGGAAGATTGAATTACATCAGTCAATTCATTTCTCAGAACAACTTGCGAGCCCATCTTTAAGCTGTTGAAAAAGGATGTCGTGGTTAATTAGACGGGAGAATTCCAGGAGGCTTTTGATAAAATAAAAGAATACTTGTCGAATCCACCGGTATTTGTACCACCAAGAACAAGGAAGACCTTTGATCTTATATCTGACAGTCTTGGACAATTCATTCGGATGTGTTTTGGGTCAGCACGATGTCACAGGGATGAAAAAGCAGGCAATATACTACCTCAGCAAGAAATTCATAGCCTATGAGGTTAAGTATACCCATCTCAAAAGAACGTGTTGTGCCCTAACTTGGTTAGCACAAAATTTGAAACATTACTTGTTATCATATACCACTTACCTCATCTTACGCTTGGACTCATTGAAATACATCTTCCAGAAGCTTATGCCCACAGGGAGGCTTGCAATATGGAAAATCATGCTCACCGAGTTCGACATTGTCTACGTGACCAAGACTACAATGAAATCACAGGCATTGGCTGATCACCTGGCCGAGAATCGGGTAGACGAATCATATTAACCTTTAAAGACATACTTCCCGGACAAAGAGGTAATGCATATTGATGAAATGGAACAGGGTGAGAGGCCAGGATGGAAATTATTCTTCGATGGAGCAACCAACATGAAATTTATCGGGATAGGAGCAGTACTAATTTCTAAAATAGGGAAACATTACCCCGTTACAGCTCAGCTCTGCTTCTATTGCACCAACAACATGCAGAATGTGAGGCATGTATTTTGGGTTTGAGATTAGCTGCAAACATGGGCGTCCAGGAAGTCTTGGTCTTGAGAGACTCAGACCTTCTAGTGCAAAAAATTCAAGGGAGTTAGAAACACGAGATTTGAAGCTCATGCCATACCGACAATGCTTGCATGTACTTTGTCAACGATTCCGGTCAGTAAAGTTCAGGCATATCCCAACAATTCACAAGGCTTATGTTGATCCATTGTATATCCAAGTCCATTACCAACATGCTTACTGTAACTTGGTGGAAGAAGAGCTTGATGGTGAGCCTTGGTTTCACGACATCAAAGAATACATCAGGATGCCCACCGACAAACTAGCCAAGTGGAAAATCCTATTGAGTGAATTCGACACTGTCTATGTAACTCAGAAAGTGATTAAGGGACAGGCACTAGCAGATCACCTTGCCGGGAATCCCGTAGACGAAGAATATAAACCCCTAAATACATATTTTCCTGATGAAGAGGTATCGTTCATAGGAGAAGATATTGCAGAATACTATGATGGTTGGAGAATGTTTTTCGATAGTGCAGCAAATTACAAGAGAGTTGGCGTAGGAGCACTCCTAGTATCAGAAATCGACCAGCATTATCTGGTGTTTCCAAACTCAGGTTCTCGTACACCAACAACATGGCTGTGCATGAAACCTGCATTCTAAGGCTCAATATAGCTATTGACATGAATGTTCAAGAGTTGCTAGTGATCGAAGATATGAACCTACTTATACATCAGGTCCGAGAAGAATAGGCAAGCAAAAACTCCAAGATACTTCTGTAACTGCATCATGCACAGAAGTTGAGAAAGAGGTTCACAAAGACAAAATTCCAACATGTTCCCAGAGTCCAGAATGAGTTCTCCGATGCAATTACTACCTTATCATCCACGATACAGTAACTAGACAAAAACTTCATTGATCTCATTCTACTAAAGATTCATGATCAGCCAGCTTATTGTGCTCATGTTGAAGAAGAAGCAGACAAAAAGCCTTGGTTTCATGATGTCAAGGAATATTTGGCAAAAGTCAAATACTCAAAACTTGTGAATCCTACTCAGAAACACACACTTCAGAGGTTGTCCAACAATTTCTTTCATAGCGCAGGAATCCTGTATAGGAGGACTCCCAATTTAGGGTTAATAAGTTGTGTCAATGCAAAGGAAGCATCAAGACTACTAAAAGAGATTCATGGCGGAACCTGCGGTCTGCATATGAACGGTTTTTTCTTAGCAAAGAAGATACTCCGAGTGAGTTACTTTAGGATGACTATGGAAACGGGCTGTATCCAGTATGTCTGTAAATGCCACCGCTGCCAAATACATGAAATATGATAAAGGTACCTCCAAATGAGCTTAATGCAATGATCGCACCCTGGCCTTTCGCCACATAGGGAATGGATGTTATTGGACCAATCAAGCCCTCTGCTTCCAAACGGGCACAAGTTTATCGTAGTAGCATTGACTATTTCACCAAATGGGTCGAAGCAGCATCTTACAGACCACTAACTAAGAAAGTCATGGCAGACTTTGTCTGCGACCGCATCGTTCGTCGATTCGGGGTTTCAGAATCAATCATTACCGATATTGGCTCCAACCTCCACAGTGACTTGATGAAAGCCATATGTGAAACTTTCAAGATCAAACATAAGAATCCTACAGCCTACAGACCTCAAATGAATGGAGTCGTAGAAACCGCCAATAAGAAATCAAGAAGATACTAAGGAAAATGATAGAGAAGCATAAGCAGTGGCATGAGAAGCTATCATTTTCATTATTAGGGTACCGTGCCATAGTTCGCACATCAACTGGGTCAGCCCCTATATGCTAGTTTATGGTACAGAAGCCGTTATTCTTGCCGAAGTGGATATTCCTTCCTTGAGAATCATACAGGAAGCTGAGCTTGGCGATGTAGAATGGGTAAAAAGTCGGTATGAACAATTAGCTCTCATAGATGAAAAGAGGATGAATGCAGTTTGCCATGGTCAACTTTATCAGAACAGGATGTCCAGAGCCTTCAACAAAAGAGTCAAGCCACGACCGTACACACTGGGGCAACTGGTGTTAAAGAAAATCTTTCCACGTCAAGATGAAGCCAAAGGAAAATTCTCTCTCAACTGGAAGGGTCCATACATGGTTCATCGGGTTCTGACATGAGGAACCCTCATACTAGCAAAAATGGACGGAGAAGTTTGGCCAAAGACGATAAATTCATATGCAGTCAAGCGTTACTATGTGTAATCTTTATGATTTCCTATATGATGTAATTGAACTACGCTTGACCTGATTCTCGTTTAAGAGGGGATACATAGGCAGCCTTATGGTTCACTCACAATTCAATAAAATTTTCATTTCCCCCCGCAATTGAAAACTGGGTAGAATTTTAAAGAGGGCCCTCTTAATTTCAAAGTTGATTTCAGCCTATTATCGCTAGCAACAGTCGGAAGCATCAACCTAGTAAACTGGGGTAGAATTTTGAGGAGGAGCCTTAAAATTCTATAGCAAGAAGGTTGCGACGGCCCGAACTACATCACAGTCGTCGGTTCATCTAAAGAAAACTATTCTTAATTATGTATTTATGTTGCTTTTTCTTTACTAAATCATGCATGTTTATTTCTGAAATCGCTCTATTTCGCAACGCTACCCCAATGGTATGTACAGTATCACCAAATCAAAGCCGAGAAGGTCAAGCAAAGCCGGTGAGGATACGAACTAACCTTTCCCCCTTCGCAAAACTCATGATTTTTCTTTGGATGCAGGCATTTGAGTTGCAAAATCATCAAATTACTATACACTCACGAGACTCACATTGTTCAAAAATACATAACCATGCACTTACTCACAATTTTTATCCACATGCAATGTCCCCAGTAAGCACAATGTCCCCCAACAGCCACAATATCGCAATAAGCTATCAGCAAATAAAACTCTATTACCATCTGCCTTTTATTTTTTGCATAAGGCTACCATTCTACCTTCCGATATTAAATGCTATCTCCATCTGCATTTTTCATTGCATAAGGTTGCCATTCTGCCTTCTGAGGTTAAGCTCTACCTCCATCTGCATCTTGCATTGCATAAGGCTACCATTCTGCCTTCCGATGTTAAGCTGTACCTCCATCTGCATTCTTGGATTGCATACAGTTACCATTCTGCCTTCCGAGACTAAACGTTATCTCCATCTGCATAATTGCATAACGCTACCATTTCGCGTTCTGAGGTTAAGCTCTACCTCTATCTGCATTCATACATTGCATAGGGCTACCATTATGCCTTTTGAGGTTAAGCTCTACCTCCATATGCATTCTTGCATTGTATAAGGCTACCATGTTGCCTTCCGAGGTTAAGCTATACCTCCATCTGCATGGCTAAAAGATCGATGCCTTATAACACTTGCATGGTTGAAAGATGCCACATTATTTACATTTGCATGGTTGAAATATTGCCGGTTTATTTACATCTGCATGGCTGAAAGATCGCCACCTTATTTGCACTTGCATGGCTGAAAGATCGCCACCTTATTTTCACTTGCATGGCTGAAAGATTGCCACCCTTATTTATATTTGCATGGCTGAAAGATTGTCACATTTTGCATTGCATAGGCTGAAAGATTACCAAATATAGCATCTCATGGGCTTAAAGATCGCCAAATTGTCCAAAGGTTTCATTGTTCAGAGGCACCATTTTCATAGCCCCTGAACACCATGCCATGGCTTGAAGACTCCTTTTAATCTTTTTCATATCATTATTCAAAGGCATCATAGTTTGGAGGCATCATTCTCATAGTCCGAAAGCATCATTTCACGGCCTGTAAAATCCTTTATTTTACACTTCATGGCCTCGTACATCATGGTCTGGGGACGTCATCCTAACCATCCAAAGACAACATTCATGGTCCGACGGGAATTTGCATCATGTTTTAATTTGCGCACAATATATTCTTGTATTACTTACTTGTAGCTAAACCGGCGAGCAATGGCCATCTCGGCAGGAGTGATCCGGCTCCAGTTCCCGCAGCCCTATCAGACTTTAACCATTCATCATGTCCTAAATACCGCGTCCGCTCTTGAAAATCTCTATCGACATACTCCGCTGACGGATCCTGAACTACATATGGCCTGATTCCTATAAGACCAGGGATATGTAGGCAACTTAGGAGACTAAGCACGGCCAAATCGTTTCAAACCATTTTGTTTGTCAAAATTGACCATCATATCTTTACCCGACAACTCTTTCATCATTCTCGGGTAAAGAGGGGCAGCTGTTGATATTTAATTTTTCCATGTACATTTTTAATTTGAAAAATATTTCAAAATAGCATATGTATGCATATATATAAGTGTGTTCCAATATTTTATTATTTTTCCTTATTTTTTTAAAGATTTTTAAATCAATTTATTACCCTATTTTATAAAAAAAAACCAATAATTATTCTCAAAATTATTAGTTTTGGTAATTCATTTATTGTATTCTCATATTTATATTAAAATATAGCTATTATTATTTTTGCATATTTTTACAACTTTATTTAGTATTTTTAAAGCCAAATTGCATATAATTGTAATATTAGCCTCTTTTAAGATTTAATTGTAACTAAAATTATAAAATTGACTCCAGTATTTTTAAGTTGATAATTACATATTATTAATAATTTTATTACCTTTAGTTTATTTCCAAAAATTATTTTACTATTTTTATAAAATAAATAAGAGAAAATGGCTATTTAAATATTAGCCCATTTGCATTTCAATTTTAGCCAGATTTGGCACCACAATCAAACCTAATCTGATAACCAATTACCCAGCCCAAATCTTAAATCCACTTGACCCACAACCCATTTAAATAACCCCCATGGATCCCCATTCAATCCAGGTCGTTGATCAAAATTATCAACAACCACCATTTAACCTTTCCTAAATTAATCTCGACCTACCCCCAAACCCTAGTCATTTGTGCCTACAGCGCCCTTGAATTCCCCCTTCTCCCAATCCTCTCTCTATCTCATCTCAAACCCTATCCGCCTCCCTCTGCTTCCACCCTAAAATCACCTGAATACGTGGCTTCCAAAGTCATTAAAGGCTTGTATCTACCTCTTGTAACTCCTACATGTTCGATTATTATGGTTTCAAAGTCAGACCTTGAAGAAGCGTGGCCCAGGCTTTGTTTGATTCAAGTTCTATGGCTGTCTCCGACCTTGCTTCGTCCAGTCATAGTTATTCAAGCCTGATCTTGACTTCTCCTACTTAGATCAAAGACTTTCCAAGCCTTTCTCACCATCTTGGTTCTTCTGAAACCCTAACCTTCGAGGTTCTTCTAATTCTTTTAGATCCATTGTAGATCTGTGTTTTCTTTAAGCTTTCAAATGTTTTCTCGATATTTCTTTTAAAACTCTGCCTTCAAAACCTTTATGTTTTCCGATTTAGGGTTTTTGTTAAGCTTTCCCTGATTTTTAGCATGTTCTACTATCTTTCTTATGTTGTTCTTCTACTGTGCTTTCTTATGATGTGCTTCTGTTATGTTTCTTATGTTGTTCTTCTACTGTATTTCTTTATGTTAAAAGTCTCAGTTCTTTCTTAAGGTTTCTAATTTTATTTTTATTGTTGATATTCTGGAAGATTCCCTTGTCTTTTATCTCCATACTCGATTAATAGTGATAACCCTAAAATTTGGGGGTTAATTCGAGTTTTGAGACTATTTGCTATGTGATTTGCTCGTTCCTCGTCTCTGAACTTGTTTGGTTTCAAAACTCTATTTTATTTTGACCTATTTGCGTCTCTGAAGTTGTTTTATTTACTGCTCAGCTGAGTTTCGAGTCTTTGATTCCACTTCTATTATTTTATGTGATTTTGATTTCCTGCTATCATTGAAACTCGACTATATTTTCAGAAAGGTCTTTCTACTAGACCCTTTTGCATTTTTCTGATACCTTCTTCTCCCTATTAATAAGTCGACCTATGTGACTACAATTTTGCACTATCTATAGACTTTTAGTTATTATTATTGCTTCTCTTTGCAATGGTTTAACCTCGTATGACCAGTGTTCATGCAGTCTTTATATGTTGAATTTTCCTCTAAAATGACTTTCAACTTTTGACTGAATTCATACCTCTTTGTGTAAGTCAGATTGATTCTTTTCTTGTTTTACTAATTTCCCTATTCCTTGGGCTATGTTGAAAACTTTCCTTAGCCTTTTGGTTTACCTATTTCTGGCTTGGTTTATTTGTTTATTCATGAACCATTAACTTTGAATCCCTGACCCATTAATTTACTATGATTTTATTGTGTTTCTTACCTTATTTGGTTAACCGTGTATTTCAAAGATTCTTCCCTTAATTAAACCCCTATGTATTTACCCCTAATTGTCTACTTTGCACAAGATGCTTACTTGATTTCCTTCCTTAAAGTTTTTTGTCCACTGCCATTTGGTTTTAACTCCTTTATTAAAGGAAGTCCGTGATACTAATTTGATTTTAATTAACACATAGTTCCATAATTATTGTTGAACTACAATCCTTACCTTATTTCTGCCTGCTTTCACTAAATACCTAGCTTTTTATTAACACAGACACACACGAACACTCTTAGTTTTCTGAACTCACACTTAAAAAGTGTTCTCTCTTGTTACTTATATTGTGGCATGTTTCTCAAGTCCTGCTACTTGTTTTTATTGTACTTTGCCTCTTTAAAACTGGGATGTTTTGATGAAATTTCAGCCTCACAACAATGTATTTACTTTACACTCTTTTGCTTTTCTTGTGTATCTATTGCTTTTGTTTAATTCAGTATTCATTTTAGCATGCTATGATTTCCTTTTTCTATGAATCCTAAACCCGCACCCCCAATATGTTCAATGATATGGTCTGTTTGAGGCATAGCAGTACTGAATATTATTGCCCATGACTCAAGCTTGATCCCCTGGGATCCTAGCCTCTAATATTGTGTGTTCTGGCAGGTTCATAAGTATGCCAACATCTTCTATTTCTGTGCATGCCCAAAGTTTTCCCTTGCCTAAGCAATAGGATCTTTGCAACTTCCCTACCCCCCCAAACCCTTATGTGCACTTGTTTGTAGTTGGTTCCCTCTCATTCATCCCCTTATAACTTTGTTCTTCACTTGCACTCTCTCTTATACTTTAAGTTATGCGCCCCTCTTGTGAGCCTTGCTTTGGGACCCTTGAGCTCCCTATGAACTTAGACACTTGAGGGCTGGCACTTCCACATTGCACGTGTTCCTATTCTAGTGATGCAATTTGGTGTGACCACTGCCGGAGTCCTATTGAGGCTATTAGGGAACTCTGACACACTCAAATTAAGAAAGCTTTGGATCAATAGTCTTTTGAGTTGGTCTATCTCATAACTCAGACAGGAAGTCAAGAATCGATCCTACTCTGGTTGTAATTACTTGCTTTGTATTTTTTGATGTATTTGTTATTCTGATTTGTAATAATTTGTAATTAATATTTGGGTTGGCTAGTGAAAAGGGTGGGTAACTATGTATGCAAAAAGGGTAGAAATTATGTTTATAGGATGTTCTGAATTCTGCATATTCAAACTTCACTTAGAAATCATGTCTATAGGATTCTGCATATTTAGCTTCATATGGAAACCATATCTATAGGATGTTCTTGATTATGCATATTCAAACTTCACTCAGATATCATGTCTATAGGATTTTGCATATTCAACTCCATATAGAAACCATGTCTACAAGATGTTCTACTTCTGCATATTCAAACATCACTTAGAAATCATGCCTATAGGATTCTGCATATTCAAACTTCATCTAGAGACCATGCCTATAGAAATGTTTATAAGGTTTAAAATAAATTCTGCATCTAGATACCACGTCTATAAGGTTTTAAAATCAACAACATATAGAAAGCATGCCTATATGAGTTTCTAATAAAATCTGATTCGCTTTACTCAGTATTAGATATAAAACCAGTAATAATGGTTACTATCAATTGCAGAACTTATAATCAATTCGTTTAAATCCTGCCTCTCATTTAATAATCTGATTCCTTCACTTAGCAAGTTTAACAAGTATGCATTTAAACTGTTTATCTCAAGTCTTACTATTTCATCACTTTCTGAATTCAGGATACCATGCCTATAGGATCCTCGTCTGAACACTTGGACAAGCTTTAGAGTAATAATTATAAACTGATTATTACAACCAGAAGGTAGGCCTGATTTGGACTTCTTATCTAAGTTATGTAACAAACTAATATGTCTCCTTCGTCTTTAATTTTAATCGGACCTTAAACAGTATGTGTAAGTCATGCTAATTATATGCTTTCTCTGTTCAGGGAGGTATAACTGAGCCTCTGTTTGTTTATATGCTTCCCCTAAAATGAGCAATATGCATTTTTGTATGTCGCCTTAGGTTTTTACCTTTGAAATTCAAAATAAGACCAATACCCCCTCCCTTTTTAGCATTAGTAGTCCTAAGTGCCTCCGGGACTGATAGGACTTGGACGGATAATAGCATGCAATAAGTAATCGAGACCATTCCGCGCTTTAATACATTAGCAGGGTGGGAAGGGTAGATATGGATATGATGATTACGCGATAATGTCACGTATAGCCCCTCATTGAAGAGTAATTACCAGGCATTGAATAGGAGCTCGTTTGTTCAATATGATATCATTTATGCTTGGAAACCCAAACTTATCCAAAACTCACCCGAGACACTCGAGACTCCAACCAATAATTCCAACAAGTCGAATATCACTACCTGAACTTAGTCGAACCTCCAAAATATCCAAAACAACACCAAATCACCTCAAATTCAAGCCTAAGAATTTCTAAACTTCCAAGTTTCGTCAATTTAAGCCTAATTCTACCACGAACCTTCAAATTATATTTCGGACACACTCCTAAATCTAAAATCAGTTAAGGAAGCTAATCAAATCATAAAAATCCAAATCTAAACTCGTTTACTCATAAGTTAACTTCCGGTTGACTTTTCTAACCTAGCTTTTTAACTAAGAGACTAAGTGATCATTTTACTCCAAAACTACTCCGAATCCAAACCTACCAACTCGATATAACTTCACACAGCTGAAAAACATATAAGTAAGGATAGATGGGGTAAATTGGGCTATAAGTCTCAAAATGACAAGTCGGGTTTTTATATTGTCCCCCTCTTAAATAGATGTTCGTCCTCGAACGAGTCTAAAAACGGTACTCCGAGTCTCAAATAGGTAAAACCTTCAGCAATTGCTTCTCATCATATTCAAATAATATGAACTCATCTCGCGGTCACACCATACTCATCACGTACCCACCGAGGGATTCAAAATCTGTCGATGCAGAACTAATACTGAGCGCTCGTGTACGCATACGAATGCGTGGAAGAAATTCAAAGAGTTACACTACAAGCTGAATAAATACCACATGATAAGAATTCAAGAAGGTGAAGTTTTCCTAAAGGTTCTGCAACCTCTTGAAGATAAGTACATACGTCTCCGTACCGATCCACAAGACTCTACTAAACCTGCTCATGACTCGTGAGACCTATGTAACCTAGGCTCTGATACCAACTTGTCACGACCCAAAATCTAACCATGGTTGTGATGGCGCCTATCGTGTTACAAGGCAAGCCAATTCCCAAAATATTACTACTAATTTGATTATAAGAATTTAATAAAATATTTTGAATAATTTAATTCATGATAAACTAAACCAACTCTAAGTTTAAATAATATAAAATATAAAAAACGAGTCCCAAAAATCGGGGTGTCACTAAGTCATGAGCGCTCTAAAACTATAAACTAAGATATAAACTGCTAAGTGTCCAAAAGAAGAAATGATAAAAGAAGTAACAAGGTCCTGCGGACGCTGGCAGCTACCATGCAATCTCCATAGATAGCCGGCCTGATATCAATGATCGTCTCACTCTAACTCACCTGGATCTGCACATAAAGTACAGGGTGTACTATAAGTACTACCACCTCAGTAATAACAGAAATAACTAAGACACTGAGCAGTAGTGACGAGCTAAGTAAAAAATTTCAATTATTTAAATCACAATTTTTAAAAATAAACATGAATAAACAGGTAAATTCCATAACTTAGTAAATACCACAAGAAATTAAACAGATAGATACAGCAATAGCAAAAGTAAATGTAACTTCACAGCAACGTCACTCCATCACTCAGCACTCACACTCAACACTCAACACTCAATACACTCAACACTCGGTGCTCACTGAGGGTGTGTATAGACTCCGGAGGGGCTCCCAAAGCCCAAGAACAAAGCACGGATAACTCACGTTCCATCATATAAATACCTGGATCCGCACGGCCAACTCACGTGCTACGCGGACAACTCATGCACTATGGTATCAATACCTGGACCCACACGATCAACTCACATGCTACGCGGACAACTCACATGCTATGGTATTAATATCCTCACAACCAGGCCCTTGGCCTTACTCAATCATATACCTCACCAGCCTCACCATCATCAACAAATAAGGGGACACAGCCCACATCAAGTATCACATCATATTATCAATTAATAGAGACTGAGGTAAATATATTCAATAACTTTTATAACTGAGTACAAATAATGTGAGCATAAATAAAGCCTAAGAATGATCTCTAACATAAAGGCAAACAAGTTCAACAACAAGTAAATACATAAACACGGATAACAACCATTAGTCCCACAACCTCACGGGACGGACCAAGTCTCAATCCCTCGCGGTGCAAACCTACACGCCCGTCACATAGCATGGGTATCACCACCAAACAATCACGTGATATTACTTTCTCCAGGTTTATACCCTCAAAGCCAGAGTTAAAGCTGTTACTTACCTCAATCACATAAAATCCTACTCAGGGATGCCCTCATCTCTGGACTCAGTCTCATAAAGCTCCGAATCTAACCACAATCAGATTACTACTATCAACATAGTCTAAAGAATCGAATTCCACAATAGAAAATTAAAAATATAAAAATAATCCGAAATCGGCCAAAACCCGGCCCCCGGAATCATATCTCAAAATTAGTTAAAAATGGTAGAGTAATAATCCTCTTCCTCTCCCGATTCTAACCATATAAAATTTATCAAAATCGGACTTCGTTTGGTTGTCAAATCCTCACTTAAAATTCTCCAAAACTCGAACCCTAATTCCCTTTGTTTCACTTTGAAATCATCAATTAAATCCCAAGAACGAAGATGAATTTATGAAATATAACCAAAAAGGAGTATAGAATACATACCCCAATCCAAATGGTGAAAATCGCCTCCAAAATTGCTCAAATCCAAGCTTCCCAACTCAAAATATGACTGAATGAACAAACTCTAGCTTTATATATTTTTCTTCCAGATATTCTGCCTCGTTTCTCGTTCCGAACGGCCCCAAAGTTCATATTTTATGCCTTCAATAGATTCCTTGTGAAATTATAATAAATTTAGGCTTTTGAATCACTTAATTTGACCTTATAATGAATGTGATATGTATGTTTTAATATTTGCAAATAGTGGAGGTTTTTATAAATGGCAATTTCGTAATTAAACTGAAAAATCTAACAACCTAATTCTTAGTAAAATAGCGATAAAACCCACATACGATTTCCAAATTTGACCATTCTTTTTGCTACGGGTCCGTAATTACGATACGGATCTAATGCTTCAATCAAAAAAGAAATAGGAGCTCGTTTGTTCAATATGATATCATTTATGCTTGGAAACCCAAACTTATCCAAAACTCACCCGAGACACTCGAGACTCCAACCAATAATTCCAACAAGTCGAATATCACTACCTGAACTTAGTCGAACCTCCAAAATATCCAAAACAACACCAAATCACCTCGAATTCAAGCCTACAAATTTCTAAACTTCCAGCTTTCGTCAATATAAGCATAATTCTACCACGAACCTTCAAATTATATTTCGGACACACTCCTAAGTCTAAAATCACCTAAGGAAGCTAATCGGGTCATAAAAATCCAAATCTAAACTCGTTTACTCATAAGTTAACTTTCTTGACTTTTCTAACATAGTTTTCTAACTAAAAGAGTAAGTGATCATTTTACTCTAAAACTACTTTGAACCCAAACCTACCAACTCGATATAACTTCACACAGTTGAAAACATATAAGTAAGTATAGATGGGGTAAATTGGGCTATAATCTCAAAACGACAGGCCGGGTTGTTACAGTCTTAGAGTGCAAAATCTTTCAAAAATATATAAGAGGCTTAGAGTTTGGTTTTTGAGTTTCTTCTCCAAAAGAATCACTACTTTTAGTGAGATTTATGGGTTGTTTTAACATGGATGCACGGTTGTTTCGTCGTTTTTTTTTTTGCTGTCTTTGTTGCTGATTTTCTGCGCTTTCACTATTAAATTTTATCTTGTTATAAATCAGGTAACTCTTGAACCTTTGTATTACAGATTCTCGATATCAAATGCTTGAAGATATGGATCTCTAACGGCTCTTTGAATTTGTTGATATACTTTTACATGAAATGGATGTTATTCAGTTTTGTTATTCATGTTTTAAGTACATGCTAGAATCATAGAAGTTAGTTAAGTCACTCAATTTCCCTTTACATTCAAAGTTATTTACTCGGCTAAGAAAAATATAACGACTTCATGTTAACCATGTTTGTTTAATTGGGATTTTTGTGATTTACTTCCAAAGTTCATTTATTAATGGCTTATAGCTTCAAATTTCAGTCAACATAGTGTCTTCATGATAGTTATGTTTTTTTTAGCATTAAATTATTATTGGTTTGCTGATTTTATGCTTAGTAGCAGCCGTAATTTTGAGTTTCGACTAAATAATACAGGTGTTTATGTTGCTAATAGGTGCATAGTCTGTTTAGTGCCATGTTGGCATATATGAGTAGAAATATTAGTTGGCCTTTTAAAAAATAGACAAAAATAATATTGGGTAGTGGGTTTGCAAAAATAAAAATAAAAGAATTTTTTAGGCTGAAATACTAGGCCAGCGTGATTAAGTCCAAACTTTTTAATGGAAGGTTCATTTCCCTTTAGTAATTCCAGTAGGCTCATATCTTTTTAATAAGTTGTTGGGCCGTTTGTAAATAATTTCAACAGCCCAATACCAATTGTATTTCCATAGTTAGTCCATTTTCATTTGCTAACAAGGCTGATCCAACTTTCAATACCATATCTGTCTCACAACTAATTTTTAATAAAAAATCAGCTTCTCCACTACAAATTAAAATAATTTAATCGCTTTCTTAATTAATTTAAGCGTGCTAGGCAATTAGTAGGCGTGCTTTAATCCACGAAATCACTTGCGTAGCGTGATGTTTTAACATTCGATAAATTATTTCAATAATCTCATACCATGCCCATTAATTTTAGTTAATTCTTAATTTAGTTAATCTTTTTGTTAAAATTGCGGATTCGCTTGCGTGATAGTAATTTCTTCCAAATGTAATGATGTACTAATAATTCTCATCATGACTGCAAATTTGCGTGCATAGTGTGGTTATGATGAAAATCAAATCAAATTCATCTCGATCGCACATTCGCTTGCATGGTGCGGTCAAGACAATTTTATTAAAATCTTTCTATAATAACTATAATAAGAAAAGTGGACATAGGTAAAATATGAAAACCAAATAAAATTACAGTCTTATCCAAATTAATTCAAGCTAAATTTAAGTCAATAAAGCAACCATGCTAGAACCACGGGACTAGGGGAATGCCTTGCACCTTCTTCCCGGTCAATAGAATTTCTTAGCCGAACTTTATTTTTGCGGACCAATAAAAATAGAGTAAAACTTTCCTTTGACTAGGGATTTAAATAAAAGGTGACTTGAAACACCAAAAAAATTTCAAGTGGCGACTCTAAACAAAAAAATAATCTATACTCAAGTTTTTGTCACTTTAATTGAAAAAACTCTTTGACCCCTAAATAGATACATATCTTTCGGGAGTAGAAAAAGGGGTGTGACAAAGGCAAGCTTGTAAGCCACCTCTTCAATCTTCCGAAGCACCTCAAACAACCCAATAAACCGAGGGATCAACTTGCCTTTCTTGTCAAATCTTATAACACCCTTCATGGGTGAAACCTTTAAGCAGAACCTTCTCTCAACCCATGTATGCAGCATCACAGACCTTCCTGTCGGCATAGCTCTTCTGTCTAGATTACATCGTGCGAAGCCGCTCCTGAATCTATTTAACCTTCTCCTATGCGTCCTAGACCAAGTCAGTACCCAATAGCGTAGCCTTATCCGGCTCAAACCAACCCACCGGAGATCTACACCGCCTCCCATATAAAGCCTCACACGGATCCATCTGAATACTCGACTAGTAGCTATTAATGCAGGCAAACTTTGCGAGCGGTAGAAACTGATCCCATGAACCCCCAAAATCAATGACACAAGCGCGTAGCATATCCTCCAATATTTGAATAGTGTGCTCGAAATGTCCGTC
Organism: Nicotiana benthamiana; assembly: GCA_034376525.1. Lineage (NCBI taxonomy): Eukaryota > Viridiplantae > Streptophyta > Magnoliopsida > Solanales > Solanaceae > Nicotiana > Nicotiana benthamiana. The sequence goes on from CM067339.1 coordinate 159,361,680, forward strand.
CATCTGAGGCTGAAATATTATGCTCAACTCAACTTGGGTTCCCAACTCTCGATGTACTACTCTTCAGAATTGTGATGTAAACTGTATGCCTCGATCTGAAATGAGACATTGGCATACCGTGAAGGCGGACAATCTCTCAAATGTAAATCTCGTTCAATTTATCCAAAGAATATGTAGTACCAACTAGAATGAAGTGCACGAACTTGGTCAGTTGATCCATAATCACCCAAATAGCATAGAACTTCCTCTAAGTCCATGGGAACCTAACTACAAAATCCATGGTGATCCTCTCCTACTTCCACTTTAGAATCTCTAACTTCAGAAGCAATTCACCCGGTCTCTGATGCTCATATTTCACTTGTTGACGGTTAAGGCGCCGAGCTACAAACCCCCACTATATCCTTCTTCATTCTACTCAACCAATAATGTTGCCACAATTCCTAATACATCTTCGGGCCACCTAGATGAATGGAATACCGCGAACTGTGGGTCTCCTCAAGAATCAACTCACATTGCTTCTCCACATTGGGCACACAAACCCGACCATGAATCCTCAATACCTTATCATCCCCGATAGTCACATCCCTAGCATCATCGTGCTGAACCATGTCCTTGAGGACAAGTAAATGAGGATCGTCATATTGGCACTCTCTTACACGATCAAATAAGGAAGACCGAGAAACCACACAAGCTAGAACCTGGCTGGGCTTCGAAATATCCAATCTCATGAACCGGTTGTCCAAGGACTGAACATCAACTGTAAGAGGTCTCTCACCAAAAGAAATGAATGCAAGGCTACCCATACTCATCGCCTTTCTACTCAATGCATTGGCCACCATATTGGCCTTCCCGGAATGATACAGAATGGTGATATCATAGTCCTTTTGCACCTCCAACAATCTCTGCTGCCTCAAATTTTAATCCTTATGTTCGAACAAGTACTGGAGGCTCCGATGATGCGTAAACACCTCACAAGACACACCATAGAGATAATGCCTCCAAATCTTTAATGCATGAAAAATGGCAGTTAACTCTAAATCATTAACAGGGTAGTTTTTATCAGGAGGCTTCAACTGACGTGAAGCATAAGAATCATTCTACCCTTCTACATCAAGATACACTTGTACTGATCCAAGAAGCATTACAATACAATGTATAAGAACCAGAAGCTAATGGTAGAACTAGAATTGGAGTTGTGGTCAAGGCAGTCTTGAGCTTCTGAAAGCTCTCATCACACTCATCCAACCACTTGAAAGGAGCACCCTTTTAGGTCAATTTGGTCAAGGGCGATGCAATAGATGTGAAACCCTCCATGAAGTGATAATAATAATCAGCCAAGCTGAGAAATCTCTGAATCTCCGTAGCTGAGGACAACCTGGGAAAACTCTAAACCGCTTTTCTCTTCTTCGAATCTACCTGAATACCCTCACTGGACACCAGGTGCCCCAAGAATGCCATTGAGTTGAGCCAAGCTCACACTTGGAGAACTTAGCATAAAGTTTATCATCCCTCAATCACTACAACACAACCCTCAAATGTAGGCATGCTCCTCTTGGCTACAAGAGTACACCAGAATATCATCAATGAACAATATATGTCGAGATAAGGCTGAAACACATTGTTCATCAAATGCATGAATGCTACTGGGGCGTTTGTCAGCCAAAAGACGTCACAAGGAACTCATAATGACCATAACGGGTCTTGAATGTTGTCTTTAGAACATCTGAGTCCTGAATCTTCAACTGGTGATACCCAGACCTCAAATCAATTAGAGAATACCCTTGCTCCCTAAAGCTGGTCTAACAGATCATCAATACGCGACAAAGGATACTTGTTCTTGATTATGGATTTGTTCAACTGCCTAACCAATGCACATTCTCATAGTACCATCTTTCTTCTTCACAAATAACACCAATGAACCCCAAGGTGACAAGCTGGCCTAATAAACCCTTATTAAGGAGTTCTTGAAGCTGCTCCTTCAATTCTTTCAACTCAGATGGTGCCATACTATATGGTGGAACAAAAATGGGTTGAGTTCCCGGCACCAAGTCAATATCCCTGTTGGGTGACGTGCACGACAGATTTGCAGGAAATATGTTCGGAAACTCGCGCACCACCGGAAATGATTCAGTAGTGGGACTATCAGCACTAAAATCTCTTATAAAGGCCAAATAAAATTTAAAAAAAAACCTTCCCAATCATCCATTGTGCCTCCAAATATGAAATCACTCTATTGGAAACATAGTTTAGAAACCTCTCCACTCAATCCTCGGCAACACCGCCAATGTCACAGTCTTAGCATGACATCTAGAACAACATGACATGGAGACAATCAATCCATACCCAAGATCACACTGAAATCAATCATACTAAGCAACAAGAGATCAACTCCAGTCTCTAGACTCCTAATAGTCACTACACACAATCGATATACATGGTCCATAACAATACTATCGCCCACGGGCGTAGAGAAATTAACAGATGAAACTAAGGAATCATGGAGCATGCCCAGATAATGAGCAAAATATGATGAAACATACGATTAAGTGAAACCAAGGTCAAATAATACAGAGGAATCCTTGTGGGAAACTGAGACAATAACTATGATCACTGCATCTGAAGCAACAACATCTAGTCTGGTAGGGATAGCATAGATCGGGCTTGACCACTACCTGATCGGCCTCCCACTATAGGGAGACCCTAGCTAATTGAGCTCTATCTGAGATGGCGGGGCAGGTGGTGAAGTAACAGGTGTTGAAGTATTAGGTTGACTCCACTACTGAGCTGGAGTCCCAAAGGCGAGGACAATACACATATTTCCACACTCAAAACAACCCCTCCTTGCGTATGGCGGTGAGAACTGAAGGGAGCCCCGCACACCGAAATACCTACTAGAAGAACCTAGTGCCGATGAGCCCTAAACTGAAGGTGCATGGGACGAACTCTGAGCTAGAAGGGCACTAACAGATGACTAGCCCTGATGAGTATTGTATGAAACATGGTCGGATGATGCATCATGGTGAACTGGATGAGCCATGTGAGCATGCCTATAAGGTCAGCCCCTGCCATGGTGAAACTGAACCCCAAAAGGAACATCTCTAAAACCACCCGGTCTACGAGGCCTCTTGGCCTCCCTCTCTCACCGCTCTTGACTATGGGCTGTCTCTATCTACCGTGCAATGTCAACTACCTTGTCAAAAGTAGCACTATATATCCTATCTCGAGTCATAAGCAACCGCAACTGATATATGAGGTCATTAATGAATCTCCTAATACTCTCCCTATCAATGGGAACCATCCAATCTGCTTGACAAGCCAACTTAAAAAATCTCATCTCGTACTACGTCACAGACAAGACATCCTAATGTAATACTCAAACTGTCTACAGAGCTTGTCCATGCGAGACTGCGGCACGAACTTCTCGAAGAATAGAACGGAGAAATCCTACTATTTAAGTAGTGGTGCATCGACCGACCTATGCCTCTCATAAGCCTCCCACGAATTGAAGGCAACCCTAGTGAACTAAAAAGTACTCAATGAGACCCCACTGGTCTCCAGAATACCAGTTGTACGAAAAATCTGCTGACACCAGTCCAAGAAGCCCTAGCCATCCTCCAACTCTACCCCACTGAAAGATGGAGGCCGGAGTCTCCCGAACCTCTCCAGTCTCTTCTACTCATCATCAGTCATAGCAGGAACCTCATAGGCCTGAGCAGCTACAACAAGCTGGGCTGGTGGTGCGCCCGGTGTTTGTAGTCCCTGCATCACCTACTCTGGTGTACGGGCGGCGGGAGTCTGAGTACCTCCCCCGGCTTGAGAACTGGTTGTTGCTAGAATAGTGACCGTCTAAGCAAGATTGGTGCACTTCAAAATCTGAGCTAAGGCTGGTGAAGGCCTGGAATCACAATAGGCATATCTGGTGCCTGAGCTAGCCCCACTGGCTCATCCGCAACTGGAACCTACTCCGGGACTAGGGCAACTAGTGGGGCTGCAGGTGCTGCACTAGCTGTTATACGAGATGCACCTCTAGACCTACCATAGCCTCTAGCGTGACCTTGGCCTCTACGGCTCTAGCTGGTGGTAATGGTGGTTGTCCATCCTACCCAATAGTATGTGTCATCATAATCTGTGAGAGAATAGAATAACAGAAGTATAGTTATCAGAATCAACATATTCACACGACAAGAATTCAAGAATTTGAAGTTTCCTAGTGATTCATCAGCCTCTCGAAGATAAGTACAGACGTCTCTATTTTGATCCGCAAGAATCTACTAAACCCGCTCATGACTCGTGACACCTATGTAACCTAGGCTCCGATACCAACTTGTCACAACCCAAAATCATCCATCGCGATAAAGCCTATCATAAAACTAGGCAAGCCAATTACTCAACTATTTCAACATAACTAAAAGATTTGAAAAACACGGAAGCAGTTATATCTAAGGAAAAACTTTTTGAAAATAGAAAAATAAGTTTGTAACTCAATACATTCCTATCTCAAAGTCGGGGTGTCACCGAGTACATGAGCATCTATACCATGATACAGTCTACGATAATGTTTAAGGAATAACAATTGAAATACACATAAAGATAATGAAGGAGAGTCAAGGCTTACGAACTCCATGCAGCTACCTCGATAATCTCACGAGATCCTGACTCCACACTCAGTAGCCACCGTGGAAGCATCGGAATCAGCACACGAAGTGCAAGATGTACCATGAGTACAACCAGCTCAATAAGTAACAAATCCAAAATTTGGACTGAAAGTAGTGATGAACTCAATCGGCACAGTTCAATATAAAAATAACAGTGCAGAAACGTAGATGTGCTTTCAAGTTCAATAGAAAACTCAAAAAAGTAAAATAGATCAAATTCGAATGATATGAAGAATATATCTCCTCTACTTCTACATGCTAATGCACATGTTGTGTGTGATGCACCATGATGATAGCCTCATGTGCTCACGCTCTCAAATGTTCAATCACTCAGTACTATATATGGCTCTGGCTCATATGCCACAAAGAAGATCTATTCCAGAATATATACATCACTGACTATCATTCACTCAGTACAAAGTAGGGCCAATCCAGCCAGTGGAGAATATTCATCTCTAGATATATAATGGTAAGACAAGATCCATGTCCAGGAAAGATCTATCTCTCAATATAATCAACCGCACTCACTTGGGGTGTGTACAGACTCCGAAGGGGCTCCTTCAGCCAAAACGCTATCATAAATCAGCATAATTTTTGTGGCGTGTAGCTTGATCCCATAAATGTCACTCATAATCAGTCCCTTGGCCTCACTCATTCACCAGTATCTCCAGTCTCTCTCTCTCTCTCTCTCTCTCTCTCTCTCTCTCTCTCTCTCTCTCTCTCTCTCTCTCTCTCTCTCTCTCGAAAATAGTGATTTAACGTATCAATAATTAATAATAGAGACTGAGATATGAAATGAAATGAATGAATATGACTAAGTACGAAATATCAATGAAATACGTAAGACAATAACAAAAAAATGACCACTATGAGTCCCAATAGTACCGGCTAAAGTCTAAACATGATATCTAGCATGATTGAGCTCAATTACTTTATCACATGATGAAAGTACAGATATCAAAAAGATAGAACCACTATACAGTACCATCTAATTTACCAGGTCACAATTCTCATTGTCCACACCCGCACGGCCTTCACTTGGCATGTGTGTCACCCTAATACCAATCACACAATACATAATTCGGGGTTTCGAACCCTTAGGACCAATTTTAGAAGTGTTACTTACATCAATTCGAGCAAAACTCTACTCCATTACGCATTTGCCTCGTAAATCGGCCTCCAAATGAACCGAATCAAGCCACAAGCACTATAATAAAATCAATACATGCTAAAGGAATCAATTCTATAAGAAATTACGAAGCTATAACTTAAAAATCCAAAATTGGCTCCAAGTCGGCCTTGGGCTCACATCTCGAAATGTGACAAAAATTAGAAAATCCAAAAGCCTATTCACCCACGAGTCTAACCATACCAAATTTACTCAAATTCGATAACAAAACTCCACTCAAATCGCCAAAATCAGCTCTCTAAATCCCTAGCCTCAAACTCCCAAATTTCATCTCAAAAACACATCAACTAGGTGGAAAAATCAATGGGGAACCAAATATATCGAATAAAAATGGACACAAGGAACTTACCTCAAGAATCTCTTGAAAACTTTCTCAAAAATTTTTCAAAATTCGAGCTCAAAATGTTAGAAATGGTAAAAATTTCGCAACCTTCGCTTATATAGGTTCTGCCCAGGCATTCCCACACCTGTGGAGCTTGAATTGTACTTGCACGTCTGCTTTTGCGAAAAATCAAGCGCTTATGCGGAAGCCTCTAATCTCAGTTGCCTCCGCTCTTGCGATGTTTAGCCCACATCTGCGCAATTGTAGGTGCGGAAAACCCATCGTACCTACGACCTCTGCTGGCCTCCATCAATGTTTCACCTGCACTCCACCTGTTGCACGTGCGACCTAAACCCTCGCAGGTGCAATCACACCAGCAGAGTCCAAACTTCAACAGCTTCTCCAATTCAATTCCAAGTCCGTAACCGCTCGAAATCAATTCGAAACCCCCGGTACCTCAATCAAATATACTAACAAGTCATAAAACACGATATGAACTTAGTCGAGCCTTCAAATCACCTCAAATAACATAAAAACCACGAATCTCACCCAAATTCAAGCCTAATGAACTTTGAAATTTTGAAATTCTACACGCGATATCGAAACCTATCAAATCACGTCTGATTGTCCTCAAATTTTGTACACAAGTCACAAATGACACCAAAAACCTATTCCAACTTCTAAAAATCCAATCCAACCCTGATATCAAAAAGTCCACCCCTGATCAAACTTTCCAGAATTCCAACTCTATCCATTTCGAGCCTGTTCTATTATGGACATCCAAATCATAACCCAGGCATTCTCCTAAGTCCAGAATCACTCAACAGAGCTAACGGAACCATCAAAACTCGAATCCGGGGTCGTTTACACATAAGTGAATATTCGATCAACTTTTCCAACTTAAGCTTTCAATTATGAGACTAAGTATATGCACTCTAAAATCTCTCTGGGCCCGAACCAACTCACCCGGTAGATCATATAACATCTGTAAAGTACAAAAGAAAAAGTAAATAGGTAAATGGAGCTACAACACTCAAAACGATCGATCGAATCATTATATTACTTTCCCTTCTTTTCTTTTCCCTTTTGATCAGAGAAATGTTTGTCCAACTTCCATAAATGTGTTTAAATATGTTTTTTATATAAAAGGTCCTAAGCACAAGCTTTTCCGAACTACTTTCTTAAATTAAATTGCTTTTTATTTTTTTATTAATACATAAAAAGATATACGCCAATTCTGCAATCCCTAACGCGTGTCGAATTTAAGTGCAGCGAGTTAAAAGTTGACCCAGAAATGAGCACTAACGTAACCAGTTGATCAACTGCATTTGCAATCAAGGCCAGTTGATCAAATGCACTTGCAATCAAGGTTATTAGATCCTGTTTTTTTAAATCCGTTTAAAGAAGAATAATTCATTTAAATTTTGAAATAACTTGACTCGAACTTCTAATTTAACCTTAATAAGAAATTTTTATAGCCACATAAATTTTATGACATATTTTAAGATCATATATATAAAGGAATTTTTACATATATATATCATATAGCAAACCTTATTACCAAAAATGTTCATAATATTGTATTTACCCGCCTAGTCCATAATTTTGCGACAAAATATGTACCAAACCAAAAATAGATAGATTCTACCCTAAAAAGGTTCCGAATAGATAGATTCTACCCTAAAAAGATTCTACCCTTCTCCATATATTTTCCACCATTGATAGCCATTAAAAAGCTTGAAAGCTTTGACTTCAAATATGCATTTTAAAAAATCATTATTTGTTTGGATAATGATTACCTCTCCTTCTCCATCGCCTTGGACTTCTATAAGGTTCGAGTCCAAATCTCATTCGTGAAGAAGAGATAGATCCGAGGTCGAAGCTCCAGATTCATTGCCCCACAATAGTAATCCGAGATCTTGAACTTGGTTCGAATTTTATTACCACTCCTTCTCCATCGCCATCATTTCCAGCGTGTTGTGCACTCGTCACTTGTACCTACCGCAAAAGCAGTTAATTTCGAGGCATCTGCTGCGTCGGTGTTCTATTAATGCAGAGTGAATTTTCTTTTTTCGTTGAGTTGGGGACCAAAACCCTAGCTTTCACTTTCAGCTTCAAAACCCCATCTTTTTTCAAACCCAAGTAATTTTGAGAATCAACAGTGATTGGTTGTGGTAGATTCCACGGTTCTTGGTGTTTCTTTGATTAATTTAAAAACATAGAGGGAGCAGGTTCTTCAACACTTTGATTATTTTGACCTGAAATTGGTGAAGTTCAGTTTATAATCCAACTTTGAATTCTTGCTCTTCGCCGGCGATTTTTCCGGCGACCCCTGCTCTTCTATTTTCTTCCTATTCTCTCTTCTGTTTTTTGTGGGTGTGTGTGGGTGTGTTCTGTTTTCTTGGACAGGTGCCTTATTTTTTCGGCGAGGATTTTCGGCAGCTACATTACTTCCGGCAACCCCCATTCAGACCTTTGGCAGGACGCAACAGAACTACACGTTCCGATAAGCTTCAGGAAAATTTACCCCAGGTACTAGTCGCGGTGGCGAGGCCATTTCGCGGCGTTTGGTGGTGAAGATCTAAGCAACACCGACCGGGACATGCAAGAGTCGGTAGCAGTTGACCTTAGGCGCATCAAAGCCTACTTTCAGGTTTTTCCACCGGGAGTTGGTACCTCCCGCTCTCTTGTTTACTTTATACAGCTTTTTACGTATTTTACCTAGCATTCCGTGTGAAGTTTACTCTGGTGCTATCTAGTTTGTCTCTTATTGCGTATTCCACTATAGTCCGTGTGTGTGTCACTATTCTCCATAGTCGGTTGGAGGGATAGTGGCCACGGCGAGGGATGATAGTCTAAGGTCATGTTCTCGAGGGGTGGGGGTGGGGGCGGTGGCAGGGGTGAGTAGGGGGAAGGGAGTGGTCCTGCAGGTAGGGCGGGAGGTAAGGGTGGGAAGAGGGTAGCGGACGCTCATAGATTAAGGATTGGGTCGTGGAACATAGGCACTCTGACGGGTAAGTCCATTGAGTTGGCGAAGGATCTTCAGAAGAGGAGGCTTAATATAGCCTGTGTCCAGGAGACTAGGTGGAAAGGGTCGAAGGCGAGGAATGTAGACGGGTTTAAATTGTGGTATTCTGGGGTCGTGAGAGGTAAGAATGGAGTGGGCATCTTGGAGGATAGGGATCTAAGGGAGTCCGTGGTCGAGGTTAGGTGAGTGAATGATAGGTCAATGTCTATTAAGTTGGTTATTGGGGGTTACTTCCTCAACGTCGTCAGCGCTTACGCACCGCAAGCGGGCTTAGACGAGGAGGCTAAGAGGTGCTTTTGGGAGGGCTTGGATGATCTGGTCCGTAGTATTCCCCAATCTGAGAAGTTAGTTATTGGAGGGGACTTTAATGTTCATATTGGGGCTGATGTTGGTGGTTATGGTGAGGTGCACGGTGGCTTTGGCTTTGGGGTTAGGAACGGAGGAGGCACGTCACTGCTTGATTTCGCCAGGGCTTCCGAGCTTCTGATTGCGAACTCGATATTTCAGAAGAGGGAGGAGCAAGGACTGCAAGGTTATTCCGGGAGAGTCCCTTTCGACTCTTCATAGACTCATAGTGATGGATGTCGGTCTCTGGGTGAAGAGGAAGAGGAGGGGTGCTCGGGGACAACCGCGGATTAGATGGGATGTTTTGACTAAGGAGAAAGAACAGGATTTGGAGAGGAGGTTAGCTGAGGGCGGAGCTTGGAGAAGTTCTGGGGAAGCGGACGCTATGTGGTCAGAGACGGTGAACTTGGTTAGGGAGGTAGCACGGGACGTGCTCGGGGGTAGCCAAGGGCTATTCAGGCAGACATCCGGGTGATTGGTGGTGGAACGACGTAGTCGAAGGTAAAGTGGAGGTGAAGAAGGCGGCGTTTGCTAAGTTGGCAGGGAGCACAAGCGAGGAAGAACGCAGAGCGAACAGGGAGATCTACAAGTTGGCAAGGAAAGAAGCAAATTTGGTAGTTACGGAAGCTAATAACGCGGCGTTTGGTCGCATGTACGAGGAACTAGGGGAGAGAAGCGGGGACATGAAGTTATTCCGGTTAGCTAAAGCAAGGGAAAGGAAGGCGCGTGATCTTGACCAAGTTAGGTGTATCAAGGGTGAGGATGGTAGAGTTCTGATGGGAGAGTCTCGAGTCAAGCAGAGGTGGCAGGCGTACTTTCAAAATTTACTTAACGAGGAGGGGGATCATAACATAGAGCTAGGGGAGTTGGGGAATTTAGAGCAACATAGAGACCTTGGGTACTGCAGGCGCATTAGGGCGGAGGAGGTCATAGGGGCTTTGCGTAAGATGAGTAGGGGTCGAGCGACCGGGCCTGACGAGATCCCGGTGGAGTTCTGGAAGTGCATGGGTCGGTCAGGAGTGGAGTGGCTCTCTAGGTTGTTCAATGCGATCTTTAGGACCAAAAGGATGCCGGATGAGTGGAGGTGTAGTACAGTGGTGTCGTTGTACAAGAACAAAGGGGACATCCAGTGCTGCAACAACTATAGGGGTATCAAATTAATAAGTCACACCATGAAGGTCTGGGAACGGGTGATCGAGTCGAGGGTGAGGGAGATGACATCTATATCTACGAACCAGTTAGGTTTCATGCCGGGTCGCTCCACTACAGAAGCTATCCACCTTGTCAGGAGGCTGGTGGAGCAGTTCAGGGATAAGAAAAAGGACATGCATATGGTGCTTATCGACTTGGAGAAGGCGTATGACAAGATCCCGAGGGAGGTGCTATGGAGGTGCTTGGAGACGAAGAGCGTGCCAGAAGCCTACATCAGAGTAATCAAGGACATGTATGATGGAGCTAAGACTAGGGTTAGGATGGTGGGTGGCGACTCAGACCACTTTCCAATGGTTATAGGGCTCCATCAAGGATCTGCGCTCAGCCCTCTCTTGTTTGCCTTGGTGATGGATGCTCTAACCCGACATATTCAAGGGAATGTGCCTTGGTGTATGCTATTTGCTGATGATATAGTCTTGATAGACGAGACGAGGGTCGGTGTTATTGAGAGGTTAGAGGTATGGAGACAAACTCTCGAGTCTAAGGGTTTCAAAATAAGCAGATCCAAGACAGAATACCTGGAGTGCGAGTTTAGCGCCGAGCCGAGCGAAGTAGGCAGGGACGTGATGATTGGATCTCAGGTCATCGCCAAGAGGGACAGTGTCAGATATCTTGGGTCGGTGATTCAGTGGGACGGGGAGATTGACGGGGACGTCACTCATCGTATAGGAGCGGGGTGGTCAAAGTGGAGGCTTGCATCAGGAGTCCTGTGTGACAAGAAAGTTCCACAGAAACTCAAGGGGAAATTTTATAGAGCTGTGGTTAGACCTGCAATGTTGTATGGGGCGGAGTGCTGGCCAGTGAAGAACTCGCATGTTTAGAGAATGAAGGTTGCGGAGATGAGAATGCTCAGGTGGATGTGCGGGCTCACCAGGTTAGATAAGATTAAGAATGAAGTTATTCGAGAGAAGGTGGGGGTGGCCCCGGTGGATGAAAAGATGCGAGAAGCGAGGTTGCGGTGGTTCGGGCATGTGCGGAGGAGAAGTCATGATGCCCCGGTGAGGAGTTGTGAACGCCTGGCGATGGTCGGCGTTCGGCGAGGTAGAGGGAGGCCTAAGAGGTATTGGGGGGAGGTGATTAGGCATGACATGGCTAGAATGCGGGTTTCCGAGGACATGGCCCTTGATAGGAAAGTCTGGAGGTCTAGTATCAGGGTTTTAGAATAGGGGCCCCTAGAGTTTTTCGTACTACTCACCCGGGATTGGGTGAGGCTTGGTAGGACTATCCATAGATGAGTTGTGTTTTGGATTGTGTCTATCTTATGATAGTTATTTATGATAGTTACTGTATAATATTATTGCATGCTATTTAATTTATGGTCCTTATGTTTAGATAACTATTTACGCTATTTCTGCTGGACTTACTAATGCTCTTTTGTTTTTGTTTTTGTTTCTGATTTTGTTTTTGTTTTTGTTTTTGTTTTTCCTTTCCTTCTCTGAGCCGAGGGTAGATTGGAAACAGCCTCTCTGCCCTTTTCGGGTAGGGGTAAGGCGCGTCTACATATTACCCTCCCCAGACCCCACTTTGTGGGATTATACTGGGTAGTTGTTGTTGTTGTCGCATTTTTTTGGATTGGGTGTTGTTGTAAATAATTCGAAATATGTTTAGGAGTTTATATCTCAATTTTGAGGGGTTTTGGTGAAGATTAGACTTGGTTTTGACTTATTTTCATATTGAAACTCGTCAAAGAAGAAGAAGACATATTTTTCCAGAAATTATAATTAAATTGTAGTTAAATTGTAGATAAATTGTAGATAAAAAATAGATAAATTTTAGATAAGTTGTAGATAAATTGTAGATTGGGAAGACTAAAACTTCTATAAGTCTTCTACAATTATGTCGAAAATGTCAATTATGCTACAGTTGAAAATCCATTGGATTGGGTGTTGTTGTAAATAATTCGAAATATGTTTAGGAGTTTATATCTCATTTTTGAGGGGTTTTGGTGAAGATTAGACTTGGTTTTGACTTAATTTCATATTGAAACTCGTCGAAAAAGAAGCAGACATATTTTTCCAGAAATTGTAGTTGAAATGTAGTTAAATTGTAGAATTATAGATAAATTGTAGATAATTTGTATATAAATTGTAAATTGTAGCTAAATTGTATTGTTACATTTATACTACAATTAAACTACAATCTTGTGTCAAAAAGATTTAAGCATACCAAATTTAATCAATTCTTAATATTCAAAATTTCAATTTTGAAAAAATCTTCTTTAAATACAATACTTGAAGAAGTATTGTATGAGTTTGAAGTATATGAGTTTCTACAACGCCTTCAATTTGATTTCTATAATAACAATTGGATTCTTAGTCACATATTTATAAATATTTAATAATTTTTTAATATACATGTTGTTGGATTCACACGAATCCATAATGCAGTGGTTTGCAAGCAGGGGCATATACACCTTGCAATTTTTAGGATTTATAATAATGCATTTCTTGCAAGGCATGACAATATTATACAAATCACCAGCTGGGACTTGGGACATTTATGTATTACTACTGCTACATTTAATCAAAGTATTAAATAATGAGATTGGTGGGCAGTTGTTTTTCCACGTTTTCCTAACTCTTTTGACACATATAATATTGTCTTTGATTAATTGATATCCTAAAGAATAAAGTATATTAAGGTGGAGTAAACATAATGAAAGAGAAGAGGAGGAAAAAAAGGGAAAAGGAATATATGCTCTTAAAATCATGCCTAGAATAAATGAAGCAATAATTATACCCTTAATTTTAATTATGGTACATAAATTGAAATTTGGTATGCTTAAATATAATAAACGCAAACCTTAAACATGGGAGGTAATAAGGTTTGCTATATGATATATATAGGTAAAAATCCCATAAATAAACTTGACTCATTATTTTCTTAAGCTCAATATTCAGTCAAATAAATTAAGACCTAGAAAATATAATGAATATCTTAGTTCATCGCCTTCCAAAGGCATTAGGTGGCCCAACTAGGATTTTCAGTTCTCTCAAGCGATATCATAAGTTTTACATAAATTAATGTAAAATTAAATAAATTACACGATCCTAAAAATCATAAGTTTCATTATTTTTCATAAGGGATACTGATGTACTGATGTACTTATGTCAAAAATCCCAATAATGCTGAAATCGAATGGTTATTGGGATAACTATGGCAGATTTCAAGATTTTGAAGTTGATGCTATTTTGGTAGATGATAATGCAAGCTACGGAATTCTCCAATCTACAATTGCAGAACAATTATCGATTGATACATCGGATAAAATTATAGAAATAAAATACATTGTGAATGATAATTGTCCTCCATTGGAGATTAGGAATGATATGGGTGAATAAAAACTTAGTTTCGTATCCCTTATGTATTAGCATAAGAGATTTCAATATGGAATTGGCAATCACCAATGAAAGCATCAGTACAGGAATGTTTGATTCGACAATGCTGAGTGTTTTTGTGTTACCTACTAATCTATGATTCAACGACATGTATCTACAATTAAACTATGATGATGATATAGTACTAGAAATGACACTGCGATGTTGCTTTCAAATTTACCTACATAGCTACTACATTTGTGAATTTATTGTCTGCAGGTTCTTTAGGATTACTAAGGTTACTAGAAATTACATCCTCACCAGCTATAGAGGAATATCAAAGTGAAATAATAATTGAATCTACGCAAATATATATTGAAGAAGGACAAGTGTACCAGGACAAGAAAACAATAGCTGTTGCAATGAAAAATATGCAGTTATGCACAAGTTCCAGTTCAGAGTGAAAAGATCAAGTAATAGAAAGTATGTAGTTATTTATGGATTTAAAAAATTACTGTATTATTGAAGATAGGTTTGTTTATGCAATTGTAGTTAAATTTTAGTTAATTTGTAGTTAATTGTAGTGTTTAACAAATGTCTAAATATTGTATTTTTTGTAGCTACTGGCTTGAATGTGTAGCTGAAAACTGCAAATGGCATTTCAGGGCAACGTCAATTAATGATTCTTCATTGTTCAAGATAAGAAGTTTTAGCCGACAACACACATGCTGCCGAATGAACGAAACATTCATACAGCACAAATGTACTGCAACAGTAGTTGGTAGCATTGTCATTCCAAAGTATTGTGATCCTAAGATTGTTTACACGCCAAAGGACATTCAAACTGACATGTTATCCGAACATGGAGTGAACCTAAGCTACATGCAAGCATGGAGAGCAAAGGAAAAAGCATTACAGTTTTTGGGAGGGAATCCGTGTGACTCGTAAGACAGATTACCAAAATATTTTTATATTCTTGAGAAGAATTATCCCGGTTCTGTTGTTAAATTGAAGAAGGGAGCGGATGATTGCTTCTTGTACGCATTTGTTGCTCTTTGTACATCAATAAATGGTTGGAACATTGTAGACTGGTAGTAGTGGTTGATGGGACATTCTTAAAATCAGCATATAGGGGTATTATGCTAACAGCAAGCACCATGGATGCAGCAGGTACTGGATGCAATAATTTTGTAGTTATTTTGTAGGCAGTTTAAACAATGTAGGTAAATTGTAGTTATATTGTAGTTAGTTAGTATTTATATAAATCAATGTAGTTAAATTGCCTAAATTCTCAATATATATTTGTATTTAACAGTAATCTTATTTTATGTCTGCAAATTGTAGGTTCTATTTTGCCCTGTTGTTGTTGAATCTGAAAATGATGCGTCTTGGAA
Organism: Nicotiana benthamiana; assembly: GCA_034376525.1. Taxonomy (NCBI): domain Eukaryota; kingdom Viridiplantae; phylum Streptophyta; class Magnoliopsida; order Solanales; family Solanaceae; genus Nicotiana; species Nicotiana benthamiana. The sequence goes on from CM067339.1 coordinate 159,377,142, forward strand.
GTGGTTTTTTGAACAATTCAAGGAGGCATATGATGAAAGACCTTCAATGTGTGTTGTCTCAGATAGGCATGAGAGTCTATCGAAGGCAACATCAGTTGTCTATCCGGGCATGGCACACTACTTTTGCATGTGGCATATATGGACAAATATAAGGTAAAAATTCAAGAAGGCACATCTACAATTACATGAATTGTAGTTTGCTACAGCACGGTCATATACTCTGGATGAATTCAATGAAAGGATGGTGAAGATTGAAGAGGTAGACCCACGTGTATCGTCTTACCTACATGATATTGGCTATCATAGATGGTCAAGAGTACATGCAACGGTGAATAGAACTTTTACTATGACTACAGATATATAACAGTTAGCCCAAGTGCATCACAAAATGTAATTTGATTGCATTTAGCATAAAAGATATAGAAAACAAGTACTATATCGACAATTGACCAACCATAATTACATAAGAACTACACATTACCTACTTTTTTACACTGACTGCATGAGGTTCAAAAAAGCAAACTTTTACAGTTGAAGAATAAATATAGTAACATATATATGATGTGTACAATATAACTACATTTAAACATCATAGTTAAAGACAAAACTACAATTATAAACTATATACTTACTGTTTTCTTGATTACTTGTCCGGGGTGAGCAAGGGCATAGAACTAGTCCTTCTTATCAATCTTCTCACAACCCAAGTCCAACCAAGGATTGATTTGGTTATCCTTCTTTGAAAAGAAATCCTTCCTCCTGTAATAATAAGAGAATGAATCAAATACAAAAAAAATTCAAAAAGATTTACAACTTTAAAGTCTAAAAAGGGTGAACAGACAATGTAAATTTAAGCACCATACCTCCTAGAGACTTTGTCAGTGCGATGATATAACCAGGTTGTAAACCTATCTATTAATTCAGGATCAATATCTTCACCTATGACACTTGTGAAGGGGTACTTTAGGTAAAAATAGTTTGGCCCAACCGAGGTGCTGCCTTCAGTACTATACAGGGGAATGAATGGTGATCGTGCATGTTTTCCGGGTATCCTTGTTCTTCCTTGATGAACGGGGGTTGAATCAACTTGTATGGGCTCGCCATACATGACTAACTGTGATAGGTTTTCTGGCAGCTCAAAATCATCCAATGTCACACCTTTGTTTTCAATGCCTTCAGGCACAACTCCAGTCTCCTCTTTTTTATCAAGGCATTCCTGGACAACTTTAGTCACTGTTACACCATGAATTGGTGACTGTGGAATGTTATCTTCAACATCTGTTACATAAAAATGACATACTTAACAGCATTATACCAGTGTATAATCAACTATTTTCTATTAAAAACTACATTATTAAACAATACCTTCTTTTGCTACCTCAGCTGCTTCTTGGAAGTTAGCATACAAGTCAACTTGTGGTTGAACATGTTGAGGAGAAGTGGGAGCTGAAAAACATAGTGAAAAAGTTATTAGCAATTCTTGAAGTTTGTAGATATGTATGTAGGAATTATGTAGATACCTGTATTACTTGTGCTTGCATGGAGTTGATCACCAACATTGAACTGAAAATGATTGTTTTTGTCTCCTTGATTTTGTTCATTATATTTTGTTGAACTACCAGCAAACTACATTTTTTGAGGAATATTTAAGAATGCTTTTTTGTCATAAGTATTATATAGTCTTAGCATAAATTATATGTAAATTCTTACCTTTGACTCATCCAAATCATTCCTCATGTTGACAGCATTCATTACATTTTTCAAAGATTGATCTATGAACTCTCGAAGGCTTGAGAGTTCATCAAAAACATCCTTCTTAAACTGATCTAACTTTACATCAACCTAAAAACTAATTATGTCTATTAGTTGGTAAGAATATTTTATTAGTTACACTTAATTAAAAAGAAACTATAAAGTAGCAGGAATGAATTCAAGTGGTGCTAAATTATGACAAAATATTGTATTTTCTCACAATACCTGCTCAAGCTTCTTTTCCAACTTCCTGATCTTGCTACTGACAGATTCCATGGCATTTTGAGAATTAGCTTCTTTGGGTTCAACTGTCGGAGAAGCAGAGTTGAGACATTTGATGGTCGACCAACCTCTTCATCTTCATATTTAATCTTCTCTGGGAGATTAAGCACTCCAAGCTCTTCTCCAGATTCAACCATGTTTGAGAACTGAATAATGGAAGTGACAGTTAATTCAATTGAAAAGAAAAATGTAGATGTAATGTAGTTACATTAACTGTAATTGTAGAATCATACAAAGATTAAAAAATACCTTGAGCCACTCAGCCTTGATGATCTTATCTTCAATTGCAGTTAACCAAATTTGTCCCTTTGTAGCTGACCATCTTAAAATACGAGGAATCGATTTAGAACACTGTGTAGCAAGCTCGGTGCTGACGGAAGAGCAACACTCGTATAGCCACACTTGTAAGGCTAATGAGCATCCACGTATAAGATAAGAATGTACATTGGGATTAAGACGATGTCGGACAGATTCAATAACCTGCTTGAAGGATTTTGTACCCCATGGGTACGACTCAAAATTACCAGACTCGATAAGAAAGAACATAAACTTTTCTATCAAAGTAACATTGTCCTTATCAGAAGGACAAACAAATAATTCCAACATATAAAGGACGCACAATTGTACCGCATCCACATCGTTTGTCCATGATTTCTTAGTCACTACATTTTTCAGAAGCCATTTCTCAACCCTTTCTTTGTTAGGGAAATATATATTCATTAAAGGGCTAACATAGTTCGAATTGTAACCATATTCTGAGAAACTATTAACACAATTAAAACCAGTAATCAAACAAAATTCTCTCAAAGAAAAAATCAATTTTTGACCATTTAAAAGAACAGAAAAGTATGCGTCAGTAGACTTTGACAACTCATACTTCATTAGAAGATGAATGGACTGGTTTTGCATACATATTGGGGGAAGATCTAATAAATAACCAAAACACGTTTTCTTGAAAACACGTAATTGGTTTGGGGATAGCAAAGCCTTTATCTGGCTAGGTATTGTAGGATCACACAAGCTGTGGAATCGGAGCACACCATAATCAACATTTTGTTGAGTAAAGTAAGGTCCATTCTGCAAAAAAAAGTATATTAACTGTGGTTAGAATGACGTTATAGATTTCAGCATTACACGATAGAATGTAACATATCATACCTACAATTTTAATCAACAGACTACATTTAAACTACAATCTAACTACATTTATAAACTGTATAAAAGGCATGCTCCAATTAAACTACAAAATTGAGCCAAATAATCTACAAAATTAGGACCAGAACATATTTTACAAAAATACACTTGAACAGACAAATAAGAACAAAATAACAGTTAAATGTAACAGTTACTTAATGTAACCTTAAAAAAAATGTAGTCTAATTTTATTGAGCATATAGTTAAATGTAGCAGCTACACAAGTTGCAATACAAAAATCATAGATACAATTTACTTAGCAGACTACAAATCAACTATAATCTAACTACATTTATACCCTGTCTTTTAATCACAGTTCCAAATAACCCTACAAAATTACGACAAATAATCTACAAAATTGAGACAATATCACATTTTGCCAAAAACACTTCAACACCAAAAAAACACTTGCAGAATATTTTTTGGCAAAAAAATTAAACTACAAAACAGTGAGGACAAATAAATATTGTTTACCTTTAATAAATTTTTTGAGGAACCAATTTTGTAGATTTTTTTGAGGGTTTCTTATTTTTTTGTTTTGACGGTGAAGGAGACACCTTTTGTTTTTTCGGAGTTTGAAGTTTGGGTGAATATTCTACAAAATCATCATCATCTACCATCAAGTCTTTCCCATTGCGCTTAAGTTGTTTGTCGACTTCTTTTTCTACTCCGCTAGCATCAACATAGTGCAATGCTTGCTTCGTATTTCAGCACGGATTTGTCTTGGAGATGCACGACCTCTATTTTTTTCACTTGCATGGAAAGATTGTGGGTTTTTGGGTGGTGATTTAGGTGTTAAAACACCCAAATTAAAAGACGGAATATCGGGTAATACATCTTTTGATTGTTGTTTTTGTGAAGTATTTGCTTTTTTCATCATTTCTGAGTTGAATACAAATTTGAAATGGGGTTTGAAACTGTGGGGGATTCAACAGAAATTCTCGGACTGGAAGTTTAGGGATGTGCGATAATGGAGGAAAACCCGATTTCAAACAGAGGTGTGTAAAAATCGTGGGGTGGAGGGTAATTAAAACAGAGGTAAATCGTGGGTTTTGATAGACAGAGAGAGAAGCGTGTGAAGATATGTAAAAATCTGAGAAGATACGGTTCCAAAAATAAAGTCTACAATTAATGAGGTTATAATTAAAGACTTAAATTGAATTATGGTACATAAATTGATAGTTGATATGCTTAAATGTAATAAACACAAACCTTAAACATGGGAGGTAATAAAATTTGACATATAATATAGATATGTAAAAATCCCAAAAAAAATGGCTGGAACCAATAGCGGCCCAAGGGTAAAGGAGCTGCTTTAGGCCTCCTATTTTTTAGGAGCCCAAATTTTTCTAATGTAAGTGCATATGTTATTTTGTTTTTAAAATATATTTAGTATTTAAATGAGAAAATATAGTTTTTCACAGTAGAAAAATGACAAAACTGTTGCGCATAAATTGAGACAAGGAATAGTCTTTTGGGGAATCACTCTCTACATCAAAAACTGATAAAGAATTTGATTTTTATAACCCAAAAGAAGATTGAAACTTTAATACAATTTCAAAAAGATCCTTTGATAAATTTTTACGAACAATAAATTGAAAATCCTAAATTAGAAAGTATGTATCAGGAGAGATTAAATGGATTAAATATATTATAAATTTTAAATAGAAAAACTATTAAAAGAAAATTCACTATTTTTAATGCATATTAGCTAATTTACAAAAGCATGACACATGACGCTTCTTTTTTTTTTAGTCCACACTCACGGGTTTGCTAAAGCTATAAGCTGAACTTAGCTTCTTACTTACTAATCAAAAGCGAAATTCTCAACTTCAAATACGATACGAACTATTATAAATATTATTTTGTAATAATTTGCATATAAAAAAGCTAGAAAAATAAAGTTCAAATGAAATTATAAATGAAGTACTTTTTTTTCCTAACAAAAAGCATTTTTTTTGCTAACAAAAAGCTTAAGGCCTCTCATTGAAGTTTTGCTTTAGGCCACTATATTTATTGAGCTGCCCTGACTGGGACAAAAGGAATTACAAACAAAAGGGAGTGTCGGACAAGGTTCAATATGAATTTGAACTTGTTCTTACCCACATGAAAAGCTATCAAAAACGTCTATCATCCATTGCACCTTTATATAGTTTTCAATTATGAGTGGTGAGATCAAATACTTAACCTAATTTAAGAAAAATTTTAATATAAATATATAATAATTGTTAGAATAAGTGCTTAACGCTAGAGGGGGGGTGAATAGCGTTTTATAAAAAATTCTGCAGAAATAAAAATTAACTTGAATTAAATTGCGGAATTAAAAGAGTATGGAAGAGATGCACCGATTTTATACTGGTTGGCCACAAGTGTGGTTACGTCCAGTCTCCCGAGAGACTCTCTCGAGGTTCTACTATACTCGTTAAGCTTCCGGGTGCTTAACAAACCGTTACAACTGAGAACTTGAGTCACACAAGCCTCAACAACCGTTGCTCGAAGATACTGCACTTCAAGACTTCAAACGAAGGAATAAAATGTTCCTTCTTACAAAAGGGATTATAGAATTTCCCTTCAAGTGTATAAACACTCAATACTCACTTATACAATTGCTCTCTCAAAGAGTAGATATGAGTACAAATTAATAAGCTCAAGAATACAACAACTTCTTCAAGAAATTGGCTCTCAAAAGTGATGAATTCAATATGAAATAATTGATGCAAGAGTATGTAAGCTTTTGTAAGTTTATGCTCAGTTGTTGTACTTAAAAAAATGATTTAGAGGTGTATTTATAGGCCTCAAAATGCCCCAGACCGTTGCATAATTGTCAAACAAAATTCCTGATTCTGTGCTCATATAATCGATTAGATGGTCTATATAATCGATTATTTGACCAACGTTCAAAAAATAGTCTCGTGATTTTAGGGAGAATAATCGATTATGTAGACTGTATAATCGATTATATGCAAATCTTTCAAAAGATCATATCCTGATTTTAAGGAGAATAATCGATTGTCTATGAAACATAATCGATTGTACGCTAACGTTCAAAAATCAGTTTAAGATTCTGTGCTAACATAATCGATTATCAGCTGTGTATAATCGATTATTTTTTAAAGTTTAAACCAACACTTTGGCAACGGTCTGAACATAATCGATTAGTTGAAAAGGATAATCGATTGTTTTGCTTCTTTGAAAATTTCATTTAAACACTGTATCAATGTAATCGATTGTGGAAAACATATAATCGATTACTTTGCAGTTTGAAAATTTCAGTTTAAGCGTTGTCTCAATATAACCGATTGTTAAACAAGTATATAATCGATTGTTCTGTTGTTTTTGAAAATTCCAGTTTTGGCGGTCTTAATATAATCGATTATGTAGCATATATAATCGATTATATATGTCCAGATTTAAAAGACATGTGTAAAAATCATTTTGGCTAAAATGCAAATCATTTTGTTTTAATTCAAAGATGCATGTTTTGATGAAAATGATTTTACGAGAGAAGCCAATAGTTGAATCTGTTGTTGAATCAAGATCACACTATAAAACGACCCAAGTATAACTTCGTTGCTTCACTTGATCTTGTTCTTGTTTCTCTTGTGCTTGACTGTTAACGTTCCATGCTCGTTGGTTTGTCATTTATCAAAACCTACACAGATCAACACACGTTTAGTTTGAGAACGTGTTTCAACAATTTCCCCATTTTTGATAATGGCAAACCAATATCGGGATATGCATATTAATGACAGTCATATTAATGACAGTTCAAGACAAGTATTCCCCCTCAATTTATGAGTTCCCCCTGCAAATGTTTATTAGTGTGCATAGCCCTTATTATTCCCCCTTTTGACATTAACAAAAAGCAATAAAAATTTTATTAGAAAATAGTGAAATACATAATAAAGACTTAAAAAAACAGAAAATTAATCAACTACAAGCAAGAAAAAATTATTCATTGTCATCCTCATCATCCGGCACTGCTTCATGAAGGACAAGTCCAGCATAAGGATAGTGAACATGATCAAAGTATCCATGAAGCTCATAAGTCAATCGAGTGACGTTTTGATCAATACGATTGACGGAGGTGGACAATGAAGCAAGTTGGTCTGAAATGGTTTGAAGAGTTGGAGCTTGAGGGCGACGCGTTTGAGAAGTTGGAGGAGGAGGAGAAGCCACGTGTTCGCCGACATTGGGAAAGAAAGATTCGGAAATTTCCCAATGTTTGGTGCCCTTTTTGAGAGGACCAACAGTGGTGTTGAAACCGGAGGCTTCAAGAAGATTCATTACAAGAAAGGCATAAGGAAGTCTTTTATCGTCCCCAATGGCATCAAGCATGTGGATCTTGACGAACTTGCACCAATTGATGCGAGCCCCGGTGATAATGGCATGCATTGCGTCCTCATGGGAGATTGTGGTGTGATTGAATTTGCGAGGTTTGAGAACTTGAGTGATAAAATAGAAGATTAGTCGATATTACGGGAGCATGCCCCTAATGGTTGGGCGACGGTTGTCTAGAGTAAAATCAAATGCTCCAAGCCCTATTTGGTTTAAGAGAAGTTGTTCATCAAATAATGCTCCGGCTTCTCTAGTGTAAAGTGAAATGTCTTCCCCATTTCGAGGAAGTTGAGTGATCATTTGTAAGGTTTCTGCGGTTAAAAGAATTGGAACTCCATTAATGTTTGAAACAAGATCACCATCTGCGTCCTCCTGAAGATTTGAATAGAAGGCGCGAATCAAGGGAGGATGAATGTGAGGATATTTAAGATATAGAAAATCAAGGAGTTGGCTTTGCCTAAGTATGTTTGCAGTTGCCGCGGGGGCGCTAGATTCAAGATATTGATTAGTCGAAAAGCGAGGAGGAAGGATTTCTCGGTTTTTAAATTTTTCCGTGAATCGAGTTAGTTCGGGTGCAGTGTCGAACCGCAAATAAGAGCCGTCTTTGTAAAGGAAAACGGGAGGAGGAGTGGCGGAAGAGGAAGCAACGTTTTTGCCGGAACGAGAGCGTTTGGTGTGCCTGCTCGTCATTTTGATGAAAGATTGAGAGCTGTTGAAGAAGTTTTGGAGAGATTTTCAAGAAATTTTTTTTTTTAAGCTTAGATTGATGTTGAGGTGAATATACTGAAGGTGGAAGACCCTAATGGAGGAAAGAAAAGCATTGAATGGGAAAAGGCTGCAATTTTGGAGATTTCAAACAGTCAGAAACGGAAATCATTTCAATACTGACTGTTTCATAATCGATTATGGAGTCGAAATAATCGATTATTAAGGACTTTTGAATTGTACTCAGAAGAAAAAAAATCGATTATGTGAGTGTTGCAGGAGCCAAACGGTAACAAAATTCGAATACTGACCGTTTGAGAATCGATTATTAAACCTGAACAATCAATTATGGACAATATTTGAATTAGTCAGAAGACAGATAATCGATATGCGATTGGGGTAATCGATTATATGAAGGCAGTAAGTATTGTATGGTTAAGTGATTCTGAGATAATCGATTATGGGACTTTGAATAATCGGTTATATTAAGGCAGTGAGTTATAATGTCCTGAGTGATTGTTGGATAATCGATTATGGAATTTTGGATAATCGATTATATGAAGGCAGTGTTATACGGACAACAGAGACGGTAAGAGATAATCGATTCTGCCAATGTAAATAATCGATTATTGTCAAAAACTTGTAAAACAATCTTAACAAAATCGATTAGCGATACAGATAATCGATTACTATATATGATTGCAAAAATCCTGCACAACTCAGATGTTAGAAATAATCGATTATGCGTAGTAAATAATCGATTATATGACACCAGTGTTAAAGAATTCCCCCTGTCTTTGGGGCGATACCTGCAAAAGAAAATTAGGCGCCTCCGATGCTCAAGTCAGTAATTATTCAAAAGAATAAATGCAACCTAAGTGTATGCATTAGATCAACGTAGAGTCAAGAATTCCGAGTTCACTTTGAATACGGACGAACGACTCTTTATCTAAAGGTTTGGTGAAGATGTCGGCTAATTGAAGTTTAGTTTCAACGAACTCAATTTCGACATCACCTTTGAGAACGTGATCTCTTATAAAATGGTGCCTAATGTCTATGTGTTTCGTTCTTGAGTGAAGAATAGGATTCTTCGTCAAGCTTATGGCGCTAGTATTGTCACATCGAAGAGGTACGTGGTCAATACTAAGACTATAATCCGAGAGTTGTTGCTTCATCCAAAGGATTTGTGCACAACAACTCCCCGCGGCTATATATTCAGCCTCTGTTGTGGATAACGCAACACTTGCTTTTTTCTTGCTAAACCAAGAAACTAATGAGCTACCGAGCAAATGGCAAGTGCCACTAGTGCTCTTGCGGTCCAATCTGCATCCAGCAAAATCGGAATCGGAATAGCCAACAAGTTGGCATGAAGAACCTTTGGGATACCAAAGTCCCATATTTATCGTTCCAACAAGGTACTTCATTATCCGTTTTACCACAGTTAGGTGAGACTCCTTCGGACATGATTGATATCGAGCGCATAAACAAACGGTAAACATGATGTCCGGTCTACTAGCAGTTAAATAAAGAAGAGAGCCGATCATACCTCGGTACTTTTTGGTATCGACTTCCTTACCTTTTTCATCCTTGTCAAGATGGTCAGATGTGCTCATTGGAGTGCCCATTGCTTTAGCATTGCTCATTTCAAATCGATTTAGCAATTCTTTGCAATACTTAGATTGACAAATGAAAGTGCCTTCTTTCATTTGTTTCACTTGCAACCCCAAAAAGAAAGTAAGCTCACTCATCATTGACATCTCAAATTCACTAGTCATTAAATTTGAGAATTCCTTGCATAGAGACTCGTTAGTGGAACCAAAAATAATGTCATCAACATAAATTTGTACTAAAAGAATGTCATTGTCTTTACTCTTGATAAAAAGTGTAGTATCGACTTTCCCCCTATTGAATTCATTTTCTAATAGGAATTTGCTCAAGCGTTCATACCAAGCTCGTGGAGCTTGTTTCAGACCATAGAGTGCTTTCTTGAGCTTAAAGACATAATCCGGAGATTCAGAGTCTTCGAACCCCGGGGGTTGTTCAACATACACTTCCTCTTGAATAAATCCATTGAGGAAGGCACTCTTGACATCCATTTGATACAATTTAAAATTCATTGAGGAAGAAAATGCAAGTAATAAACGTATAGCTTCTAAACGTGCCACGGGTGCATATGTTTCTTCATAATCAATGCCTTCTTCTTGATTATAACCCTTTGCAACTAACCTAGCTTTGTTTATAGTGATAATTCCATTTTCGTCTAATTTATTCCGAAAATTCCATTTCGTACCAATTATGGTATGATTATCGGGTCTTGGCACCAATTCCCAAACGTCATTACGTTTAAATTGGTTAAGCTCCTCTTGCATTGCCAAGGTCCAATGCTCATCCCCAATTGCTTCGGAGATGGTAGTAGGTTCAATTTGGGAAACAAATGTCATATGACTTATGGTGTCTTTGAGAAGGTTTCGAGTACTTACCCCTTTCTCGATGTCGCCAATTACCTTGTCGAGAGGATGGTCTTTAGACGTCCTCCAAGCCTTAGGCATCATCGATTCTTGTGATTGTGTCTCCTCTTGTGGTTGTTCCATGGGTTCATCTTGAATCTCCTTTGAATTTTCCGTTTGCTCCTTGTCTTGAATATTCATCTTGTTTAAAGATTCGACCGAGCCAATGCCAATAATTTTTCCTCTGTTATTGTCACCAAAAATAACGCTTCCTCCTTCCTTGGGTTCTAGTTGAAGGAATTTAGATGCATCCCCGGTCATGTGTTTGGAGCATCCACTATCAAGGTACCAAAGTACACTTGATCCCTTCAAACATACCTACAAAACAAATCAATGAGATTTTGGTACCCAAGCCATTTTGGGTCCTTGTACGTTAGGTGCAACGTGGTAGTGTGATTGACTCGTTTTGATGTGCCGATGTCGAGTAAATCACACGGGAGCTATATGCCCTATTTTGTTGCAGTAGTGACAAATGACATTTGGATTATGCATTCTTCTAGGATGATAGTAATTAAAAGGTCTAAATCCGTTCATCCTATTTTTATAAATATAATTTTGATGCACTTTTCGAGGATTTTGTCTAGGTGGTCTAAACATGCTAACATTTCTTCGAACATTTGTTCTAGGATGATTAACATTTCTAGGGTTACTATTTCTAGGTGGATTTATCTTAATTTCCCTAGGTTGAGTCTTAGGTGATTTAGGAATGGACTCAACCTTTTCTTTAGGCTCATTTTTAAATCCTATACCGTGCTTAGTGGATTTCAAATTATCAAGAACATTATTCAAATTTTTGTGCGAGGAATTAAACTTGTGTAATGTGCTTTTGAGACTATCTACTTCTTCTTTCAAAGATTTGCAAGAAGAACAACCTTTGTTTGAGCCTTCGGGTTTGTCCATGCTTCTTTTGCCATAAAACCGGTTTTCTTCTTTCAACTTTTCATTATCGAAATTTAATTTTTCAACTTCCTTTTCCTTTAAAGAAATTTGTTTTCTTAAATCAGTTATTGTTTTTGAAGCACAAATAAACTCATCATAAAGTTCATCAAAGGCTTCTTGCAATTCTTCAAAAGTGAATTTATTTTTGGAAGTGGTAAATACCTCGTTTTGTTTTTCTTCATTTGCCATGAGACATAAGTTTGCGGTCTCCTCTTCTTCTCCGTCGCTAGATTCGTCGCCGGAGTCGCCTCCCCAAGAGATGTAGGCTCTTTGCTTTTTACCTACCTTCTTCTCCACTTTGGCGTTTGGGCATTTTGGTTTAATATGCCCGAGTTCTCCGCATCCATAGCATTTTAACTCACCTCCTTGTTTCTTACCTTTTCGTTCATACTCCTCTCGCATGAACTTGTGGAATCTTTTGATGACGAGGCAGAGCTCGGTGTCATCGTTGCTTGAGTCCTCATCAATTTGAGGTTGAGCCGTTTTTTCTTTTAAGGCAATTTTCCTTTGCCTTTGATCATCTACAGGAGGGTTAAGAATAGTAGACTCATATGTTTTAAGGTTACCTCTTAGCCCGTCGATTGTGACATTTGTTACCCCGATTGATTCCTGGATAGCATCGGCCTTTGAACGCCATTCCAGATTAAGGCTTCGGAGAATTTTACGGACAAATTCCAGATCCGTAAATGTCTTCTTAAGGGCGTGAAGATCATTGACGATTTTTGAAAATCGTCCAAACATGTCGTCTATTTTCTCACCTTCCTTCATGTGAAACAATTCATACTCGTGAGTTAAGAAATCAATTTTTGCTTCACGTACCTGGTCTGTGCCTTCCTATGTGATTTCGAGCTTATCCCACATTTGTTTTGCGGTTGTGCAGCATGATATTTTCCGATAGTCATCGGGATTTACTGCGCAGTACAACATATTAATTGCCTTTGCGTTGTTCTCTACCTTTCTTATATCATCCGCATCATACTCCTCTTCTAATTTTGGTATGAGTTTATCACCATCCTTTTTAGTTGGTAGTTGCTCTCCATTTTTAATAATTTTCCAGATATGAAAATTATTTGACTGGATGAATATCCTCATTCTCTCTTTCCAATAGGTGTAGTTGGTTCCATCAAATAGTGGTGGCCTTGTGGTGCATGAACCTTCACCTATTCCTGCAAAAGCATTACGAGTAGAAGCCATGGAAATTTTCTCTCAAACGGTTAAGTCTTACAGAGAGTTAGGCTCTGATACCAATTTTTAGAATAAGTGCTTAACGCTAGAGGGGGGGTGTATAGCGTTTTATAAAAAATTCTGCAGAAATAAAAATTAACTTGAATTAAATTGCGGAAGTAAAAGAGTATGGAAGAGATGCACCAATTTTATACTGGTTGGCCACAAGTGTGGTTACGTCCAGTCTCCCGAGAGACTCTCTCGAGGTTCTACTAAACTCGTTAAGCTTCCGGGTGCTTAACAAACCGTTACAACTGAGAACTTGAGTCACACAAGCCTCAACAACCATTGCTCGAAGATACCGCACTTCAAGACTTCAAACGAAGGAATAAAATGTTCCTTCTTACAACAAGGGATTATAGAATTTCCCTTCAAGTGTATAAACACTCAATACTCACTTATACAATTGCTCTCTCAAAGAGTAGATATGAGTACAAATTAATAAGCTCAAGAATACAACAACTTCTTCAAGAAATTGGCTCTCAAAAGTGATGAATTCAATATGAAATAATTGATGCAAGAGTATGTAAGCTTTTGTAAGTTTATGCTCAGTTGTTGTACTTAAAAAAGTGATTTAGAGGTGTATTTATAGGCCTCAAAATGCCCCAGACCGTTGCATAATTGTCAAACAAAATTCCTGATTCTGTGCTCATATAATCGATTAGATGGTCTATATAATCGATTATTTGACCAACGTTCAAAAAACAGTCTCGTGATTTTAGGGAGAATAATCGATTATGTAGACTGTATGATCGATTATATGCAAATCTTTCAAAAGATCATATCCTGATTTTAAGGAGAATAATCGATTGTTTATGAAACATAATCGATTGTACGTTAACGTTCAAAAATCAGTTTAAGATTCTGTGCTAACATAACTGATTATCAGCTATGTATAATCGATTAATTTTTAAAGTTTAAACCAACACTTTGGCAACGGTCTGAACATAATCGATTAGTTGAAAAGGATAATCGATTGTTTTGCTTCTTTGAAAATTTCATTTAAACATTGTCTCAATGTAATCGATTGTGGAAAATATATAATCGATTACTTTGCAGTTTGAAAATTTCAGTTTAAGCACTGTCTCAATATAATCGATTGTTAAACAAGTATATAATCGATTGTTCTGTTGTTTTTGAAAATTCCAGTTTTGGCGGTCTTAATATAATCGATTATGTAGCATATATAATCGATTATATATGTCCAGATTTAAAAGACATGTTTAAAAATTATTTTGGCTAAAATGCAAATCATTTTATTTTAATTCAAAGATGCATGTTTTGATGAAAATGATTTTACGAGAGAAGCCAATAGTTGAATCTGTTGTTGAATCAAGATCACACTATAAAACGACCCAAGTATAACTTCGTTGTTTCACTTGATCTTGTTCTTGTTTCTCTTGTGCTTGACTGTTAACGTTCCATGCTCGTTGGTTTGTCATTTATCAAAACCTACACAGATCAACACACGTTTAGTTTGAGAACGTGTTTCAACAATAATTTTACCAACCTAGCAGGTGTCGTGCCACCCTCACCCACAAAGGTGGATCCGCACATGCCCATCGCAAAGCTCATTTTGAGTTGTGGATCATAAGGCGAGCAGCTTTATCTGATCAAGGCCGGGGCACACGATTTTAATTATTTAAAATAGATAAATACACCAAACAACAAATCCAATTATTTTATGAAATAGGTTAAAAAAAATTATTAGTATAAGTAAAGATTATAATTCTTTCAAAGACAAAGTCGAAAATTGGCTAATGGCGCTATTTCTACCAACAAGACCCATATCTCAATTGTAATTTGTAAGACGTTAGTAGCACTTAATTCTTTACTTTCTTAAACTTTTTTAAATAGTATCTTATAGCAACTCTTAATTAATCTGTATTATTGACGCGCTGATGAGTTGATTCCTCAACCCCAAACCCGTGTTGAATAACTGCATTTGTATAACTGCATTTTCAAGCAAAGTGTGTAATAGATTATTAGTAGTTACTTTCTAACGGCATGAAAGCCTGACTTGACCGGTTATAATAAAACTAGTTGGAATTTTTTATTAATTTTAGTCGGCGGCTTTTAGCAAACATTATTTTTAATATTAAACAGACAAGACTTATTCACCCAATTTCTATGCCTAATGTTTACCAGAGCCTGAAGCAAGCTTCTTTTTTTCATACTATCTTACTCTCTTCGGCCCTTTTAAATGTCATTTAAGCCAAACAATTTTGATGTAAAATAAGTATCACTTTAGAAATCAAGAAAACGTTAATTTTTTTTTTTGCAAATTTACCCTATGATTTATTTAATTTTCTAAAGGGTCCATTCAGGGGGCGGGTCTACTTTATGAAGTTTGGGTGCCACGACATCTGCTCGCTTTGTTAAAATTTCACTATGTATGTAATTTTTAAAAATAAAAATATTAAAGAAATGACACCCAGAATTAATAATTCGCCAGTGGTTAGGCGTCCCTTTTAAAGGTGTCATTGACGTCAGTAATGTGAGATCAATTCCCTGAAAGACCGTTTCCTTGTTTCTCTAAATTTTTTCCTTTTTTTTTTAACTAAGATTTTCCTTTATTTTCAGTTGGGGGTGGGTATATATCGGGTAAAATCGATAATTCAAACCGTTAATTCTTTATTGGGTTATTGGATCGGGTTATTGGGTTAACGATTAGGTAATGGTTAAGTTCTTTTATTATTGGATTATCTGTTCGGAGTCGGTTTACATTTTTGTTATTGGGTAAAAATCGATAACTCAATAAAAATAAAATAATTTACTAATTTACCTTTAAGTATATACTAGAGTTTAATTTTCCTAATTCCCTCTTCACTCTTCAATCTTCAGTCATCTGTCTCTCAGTTCTCATTCTTGTTTCCCCCGCAGCCCCCAAGAGTCAAGACGCAAGACTCACCACCAGTTCTCCGCCAGACGGCAGTGCCTCACCAGTTCTCCGCCAGTTATGACGGCTCACTCTCTTACTCATCAATCTGATCGTGTAAGTTTGGGCTCAAGATTTTTTTGTTTGCTTCTTGTTAATTGTTTTTATTTTTGCTAATCTTCACATTACCCAGTAATATATATCAGGCTATCTTATATATGTGAGTCTTGTAGTGGGCATCTTGTAGTGTTAAGTTATTTTTGAGAATGATTTTGTAGTATTTGGTATATCAGATTTTTTTTTTTTGATTGGATTTGTTCGGGAAGGTTGTAAAACTGTGTGCGATGTCTTTACTATGAATTTCGGAGTGGTGTGATGTCTTCTTTACTCATGTGAAATTGTCATCTTAAGAATGAGGATGGTTCCACCACAATTGGTGTTGATCCATGATGTGTATCAGTAGATACTGTACATAAGTGGGAGCATGCTTTTGTTAAAAAACAACAAAAGTTGGTAGTTTACAGTTCACAACTTTACACGTTCAAGCAGTTTGATTTCTTTATTTTATATATTACAAATTTTTTTAGTTATTTTATCTTATCGGGTAAAGCGATAACCGAACCGATAAAGATATAAAACCGATTAACCAATAACCGATAACCAATATCTTATCGATTTGATTATCGGGTTATAATATTTGTAAATCGATAAATAAAACCCATAATGTTCAAAACCGTGCCGAGTCGATATATACTCACCCCTAGGCCCTAGGGCATCACCTCTTTTTCATTTTTTGGCATCACCTCTTTTTCATTTTTTTTCTTCGTTTTCTTTTCCTCTTTTTTCTTCCTTTTATTTGCTAAGTTTCTCTCTTCTTCTTTATTTTTAAAACTTCTGTACAATCTTTATTTTGTTTCTACCTTTTATGATTATACCTTACTTCATGAACAACTTTTTTTCAAATTAGGCATATAATATTAGTATACTTTTCTTTTTTTCGTATTTCTAATATTCCTTATTGTTATTATTTTATTATTTTGTGTTATTTTATGTTGTGTTGTGTATTTTATAGTTTTTATTATAAGTCTATTGCTAGCATTAATACATCGTCATTTGTTTCTGTCACTTGTTGCCTTCTTGAGCCGAGGGTCTCCTGAAAACAGCCTCTCTGTTCCTCGAGGTAGAGGTAAGGTCTGCGTATATATTACTCTCCCCAGACCCCACCTGTGGGAATATATTGGGTTGTTGTTGTTGTTGTTGTATTAGAGTATTAATGGAACTGTCTTTTCTATTGGCTTTTGAAAAAAATAACTTAATTAATAGTCGTTTTGAATTGATTATTATACGTTTGAACGTTGAAGGTTTTGCTTAAACATATTATCATATAACTCGATAATTAACATATAAAAATAACCCAACAATGATAAAGTAAAATTAATCTAGTCAAACAAAGAATATATAGTACTAAACTATTTTTTAAGCAAAAAAATCATTAGAGACGCTCTTTCATGATATTTTTTTTGTAAATTATATATATATATATATATATATATATATATATATATATATATATAAACCTAAATCGAACTTATTTACTTTGTGAATGAAAGACTTATTCGAACTATAAACTAATCGAACTGACTCATCCTTCCAGTTCTGTCTTATAGCTATTTGTAGGTATTACTTAGGGGCGTACATATGAATTTTCATAAATGGAGTCAATATTTGAAAAAGTAAACAAATGAATAAAAACCTATAGTGACAATGTCAATTTTTGTATTTATGTCCAATATTTTTATTTTTTTAATTATTTATATATCATATATTTAGTAAAAGTTTTGGGAAAGCAATGTCATGTGACATCGCTTGGTGTCATATATATTCGCCCATGGATATACTATATACATATAATAGTGGCACCCACAACCTCCAATTTCTGGATCCGTTTATGTGTCCATTAAAAATTATTACTCATATTGAGGAACGATAAAGGATAACTTATTCAAATAACTCTTATGATTAATATTATTAAATAATTTCTTTGATGGACGTGTGAAAAACTTGCCGGGCGAATCTAAATTATTGAAAATGTTATGAAATAATATAAAGACAAGAACAATAATGCAAGAACAAGAGCAATAGAGAGAATAGAGAGAGAGATTGTTATTGATACTTAGAGATTGTTAGGGATGGTTTACAATGGTAGAAGACCCCTTTATTTATAGGGAGGTAGTGACGTAGCTACCAAGAATAAAACTCTAGAATCTCTCTAATTATAGACATTCACCTTGAATAGAAGTCTATTTATAACACTCCCCCTTGAATGTCTATTCAACAATGTGCCTCGTTAAAACCTTAAAACCAAAATCCAATGGGAAAAATTAAAGAAAAGAAAAAGAGTACACATGTTTGAATATGCGCCTATTGGTTGCCTCGTTAAAAACCTTGCAAGGAAAACCCAGTGGGACAAAACCTTGTAAGGGAAAAAGAGTGCAACGCGCATTAACTCCCCCTAATAAGAACATCAATTTATATCCTTGAGCATTTGCATTCCAATCTTGTGCATCATCTTCAAAACGATCTTTGATAGAGATTTGATAAATAAATCAACCATATTGACTTGAACAAATATTCCGCACCTTAAAATCATCATTCTTGATAGATATGAACATCTTCATATAATGTCGTGGAATGACTCTTCAATATCTTCATAGATGTATTCTCAATGCCATCATGCTTTAGTTATAACAAGATACATATGTGCACAAATTGTACTTAGGATGTGGTACTTCAGGACCACGAATTGCATATGCTTCAAGCAACTTAAATCTTTCAAGTTAAGTCATATAAGCCATATAATAGACTTTAGATGCATATCAGGTTTTCCATGTCATGCTAGACAAATAAGATATCGAAAACTGATAATACATACCTTTGACTTTATACTTTCAAGCATTTGAACTATAGGTTCAAAACTACATGTCTTTCATATGGAATCAATTCTTCTTGAATTGTATCTCTTCCATTTAGTTACTTTCTTTGGGTCAGCAAATGCGTATAGCATGCTTTGCAATATGTTGCAATTGAATTATCCCTTTTATGAACTTCAGGTTCATATCATGATATTCGGGGATATACATATACAAATGATAATTCATCCCATGTAACCTTTTCTCAAGTGTTTATCATGTCTCCCCCTCATGTTAGAAAAGCTAACTTGTTTCCTCAACTTTGGGAAATCATCTTTGTGCATTATCATGTCAATATACACGGCACATTAATAATAAGATGAAATTATTTGGTTCCTGACCCTGAACCACTTGTGAGGGGAGAATATAATATACTCTCGTATACAACGTATATCAAACTGATATATATAACTTTGTTCTCATAAGAAACAGTTTAGCGATTAAGTGGAAGCACTCAATAATTATCTTGCTAAACCAACTTTGATATAAACCAACTTATCAAGATGAACTATCTTGAGTAGAAAATCTGGAAATTATGCTCGAAGTTAGATTACTGAGCAATTTACCTCGCAAGCACCGGCCAGGTTGCGGGTTAATAACAATTGCGCATGTAACCATATCATAGATGCATCATATGTGGTATACATGGCAGGTGAATGTGCCCATATTCACCTTTGATATTTCCAGAATTTATGGGCTTCAACCCGAACTCTTTAGTTGGTCAGTTCATTAATGAGAACAAGTGATACAAGAGAATTCGTAAAGAACTTTCTAGTTCTTTGATATTCACCTATGTGAATTTGCACATCATACTTAAAATGAGATGGCTAACACGAATGCCAACTGAATAAATTATCAATATTGGTAAACTTCAAATTTACACCATGACATGTGTACTTATCAATAAACTTCAGGTTTATTATGACATGGGTTTTTATACCAATAGATATCCACTTTATTGTGGCATTCTTTCTTTTGTGTAGTACAAACTGGAGAACAAAGCGGGTAACTTTTCATATGCAAATTACCCCGCTACAAGTTGTAGTAATAGGAGATATCAAAGCCTTCCTTTATTTATAGTCTCAATATAATCAATCGCTTTCGCGTGTACTTTGGAAACTGAATAAGTTTCTTTGAGACTTACTACAGCACAATACTCAATTGTGTTTCTCCAACATAGTAATAATTGGCTCTTCTAGAGCTCTCAATTACTTTTGTACTACCACAGATTCATCAACATCCATGTGGTGAATATCTTTCTTAAAGAGAAAGTTATACCATTATGGTCATGTCAAACTTATATGCAAGATATGTTTCTTGCATTATCATTGTCCTTTAATAGTCATATTTCAAAAATACTTTGGCGTACAATAGGTACGTGACCAACGATCATTCATGCCATATATCATCTCAAACCTCCTTCTAGGGGTGAGTGTGGTATCATCTCAAACCTCCATCTAGGGGTGAGTGTGGTATATTTAATACCAATTTCATGTTCATATTCTTCCAATAATGAATATGTATTCGTGAATCAGATGTTGTCACATTCACTTCGGGGATATGTGATTTTGTTATCCTTTTCAAATCTATAAATGCGTCAGGCATTTGATTTGCTATTCTTTGCAAATGGATAATCTTTTGTGCCTCTTTCACAAATAGAGGTATGTGGATCAAGATGAGATAATGATGCATTTTTCCACAAAATTTCCCGTTTGGTTTCACCAATTTCTCCCCCTAATTTTGGGAAAAGTGTCTCATCAAATTGACAGTCTGCAAATCGTGCAGTGAACAAATCTCCTGTCAATGTTTCGAGGTAGCGAATAATGGAGGGCGATTCAACCTCAACATATATTCCTAACCTTCTTTGCAGACCCAGTTTGGTGCGGGATGGAGGTGCTACAGGCACATATACTGCGCATCCAAAGATTCTTAAATGGGATATATTGGGTCCATGACCCAAAACCAATTGCAACGGGAAATATTTGTGTCAATTCGTCAGTCAGAGACGAACTAGCATTGCTGTATGCAAAATGGCGTGTCCCCAAACCGAAGTGGGCAGCCGACGAACTAGCATTGTTGCATGCAAAATGGCGTGACCCCAAACCGAAGTGGGCAGCCGACGAACTAGCATTGCTGCATGCAAAATGGCGTGACCCCAAGCCGAAGTGGGCAGCCGACGAACTAGCATTGCTGCATGCAAAATGGCGTGACCCCAACCCGAAGTGGGCAGCCGACGAACTAGTATTGCTGCATGCAAAATGGCGTGAACCCAAACCGAAATGGGCAGCCTCGTTTTCATGAAGAATTCAAGATTATTATCATCTATTGTCTCAATATGATATCCATTTTGAATGATATCTTTAAAACTCAACAAGTTCCTTTTAGACTTGGAGGAGAACATTGCGATTGATATCATTAAAACTCAACAAGTTCTTCTTAGACTTGGAGGAGAATATTGCATTCTCAAAGATAAATGTCGTGCCTTTGGGCAGAGTTACAGTTGCTCTTCCGGAGCCTTCAATCAATTTACTTCCCATGGTTTGACATATAAAAGAAAATATACGAACATGAGAATAAACAACTTTTTGTTTCACATTTAAACAATATTTTCAAAATCTGCTGAGGTCAGTTGACTAACTAAATCAGATAGTCGATTATATGTTTTCCATAATCGATTACTATGCAGTTTGAAAATTTCAGTTTAAGCATTTTCATAAAACAATCGATTGTTAAACACACACAATCGATTGTTGAGCATTGACAATCGATTGTTAAACATAGACAATCGATTGTTGACAATTTTTGAAAATTTCCAGATCACTGTTTTAAGACAATCGATTGTTAAACATAGACAATCGATTGTTGACTATTTTTGAAAAATTCCAGATTACACTGTCTAACGACAATCGATTGTTAGACATAGACAATCGATTATGGATGATTTTTGAAAAATTCCAGATTACACTGTCTAACGACAATCGATTGTTAGACATAGACAATCGATTGTCGATCAATTGTTTTTCAGCTTTAATGCGAAAATATTAGATAATCAACTAGTTTTTCAGGCTAGTCGATTACCCCTACTGGAAAATAAAAATATTATTGATATTTGAGCATATTGAAGACATTCTAAAGAACTACTGCTAACATTGCATCATGAACTAACTAATACGAGCTAATACTAATGACTATTAGTTTATTCACTAACTAATACAAATAAGTAGAACAAAATCAAATAACTCCATCTTCTTTCATCACGGACCCATCACCGATTAGGTGGTTTATTTTCCCCTCGGGTTGCTCAAAGAAGTCTGCCACATCTAGGTGGGTGATGTCAAAGTTGTTGTTAGAGACAAAATTTGTTTCCGGGCCTTTACTCTTTCGAGATGCTTGATAAAGGTCAACCAAATGTCTTGGTACACGGCAAGTTTTTGACCAGTGCCCTTTCCCACCGCAACGATAACATATAGTTTCTGAACCATTTGCCTTAGGATCTTCATGATCCCGTTTCTGCTTTCGGCGGTTATCTCTCCTTGGGGGTTGACGGACTTCATTGGAATTTCTTCCTTGTCTACGTCCCTGGCTATGACCCCGTTTACGACCATGACCATGGCCCTTTTCATGTTTGGCATAATGAGAGTGCACCTTATCTGCTTCAGGCAGTGGTGTAGACCCAGTGGATCGATTTTCGTGATTTCTCATGAGCAGGTCATTATTTCGCTCAGCCACTAGTAGAAGAGAAATCAGTTCAGAGTACTTTGTAAAGCCTTTCTCTCTGTACTATTGTTGCAGTACCATATTGGAGGCATGAAACGTTGTAAACGTTTTCTCAAGCATATCATAATCAGAGATATTATCTCCACATAGCTTCAATTTAGAAGTAATTCTGAACATTGCAGAATTATATTCAGAAACGGACTTAAAGTCCTGGAGCCTCATATGAGCCCAATCATATCGTGCTTGTGGCAGAGTGACCAACTTCAGGTTGTCATATCTCTCCTTTAAGCCTTTCCACAAGATGAGTGGATCCTTGACGATGCGATATTCAATCTTCAAACCTTCATCAAGGTGATGGCGCAAGAAAATCAAGGCCTTCGCACAGTCTTGGGTGGATGCTTTTTCTCTATCTTTAATGGTGTCTCCGAGACCCATGGCATCTAAGTGGATTTCAGCATCCAACACCCATGTCATATAGTTCTTGCCCGAAATTTCAAGGGCAACGAACTTTCTTTTCATAATGTCAGACATAATCGAAAATTAAATTAGGAAGAGGGAAATACCTTAGATTTTTCGAGAATGGTTCTTGAGACGGTAGAGTCTCGTGCTGATAACGTGTTATGAAATAATATAAAGACAAGAACAATAATGCAAGAACAAGAGCAATAGAGAGAATAGAGAGAGAGATTGTTATTGATACTTAGAGATTGTTAGGGATGGTTTACAATGGTAGAAGACCCCTTTATTTATAGGGAGGTAGTGACTTAGCTACCAAGAATAAAACTCTAGAATCTCTCTAATTATAGACATTCACCTTAAATAGAAGTCTATTTATAACAGAAAATAAAATTTAGAATTCACAATGATTTCTTTGATGGGCGTGTGGAAAACTTAACAGACGAATAACAAACTAAATAAAATAAAATAAAATTTAGAATTCACATTTTCCCAATTTTTATAATAAGAACTTATGTCTATCTTGTACTAACATCTTATCGAAAACACAAGTAATTTGCAAATGTGATCTTTCAGAAACAAAGTCTTAAAGAAAAAGTTGCTAAAACTGAAGGGAAGACCTCTTATCAAACTCAACTGACATGGTCTCTTTCTCTCTTCCCTTTTTTGGATTTTTGTTTTTGGCAATACTCAACTGACTTAGTCCAGCATCACTATTTTAAAGTATATGGAAAAACTATATATATAAGTGATTGTCTTCTTACAGACCATATCACTTATATCTTGGAGCAAAACATGGTTACCATGATTTCCTTCCTTGCTTCTCTACTAATTATCCTTGCAATATTCACCCGTGAAATCCATGCAGTAGATTACGCCGTCACCAACAGGGCCGCAAACACCGCCGGCGGGGCCCGTTTCAACCGAGATATCGGTATCCAATACAGCAAGCAAACACTTGCAGCTTCCACTCATTCATATGGAAAATCTTCCAACAGAATTCTCCAGCTGATCGCAAAAACGTGCAAAAGGTAAGCATGTTCGTCGATGACATGGACGGCGTAGCTTACGCTAGCAACAATGAGATTCATGTTAGTGCCAGGTATGCAACAAATTGTTTCAGTAAATAAGCAGTGGGTGCATGTATAGTCTCGAACTCAAAATGCATATATTTAGTGATGCTTTTAAATATGTGTCTTGCAGGTATATTCAAAGTTACTCTGGTAACGTCAAGAGAGAGATAACCGGAGTATTGTACCACGAGAGCACCCACATTTGGCAGTGGAATGGGAACGGTCGGGCTCCCGGCGGATTAATTGAAGGTATCGCTGATTATGTGAGGCTCAAAGCTGGTTTTGCACCTAGTCACTGGGTGAAACCAGGGCAGGGCGATCGATGGGACCAAGGCTACGACGTGACTGCTCGATTTCTTGATTACTGCAACAGTTTGAGAAATGGGTTCGTGGCACAGCTTAACCAAAAGATGAGAAATGGCTATAGTAATCAGTTCTTCGTTGACCTGCTGGGAAAGACGGTTGATCAACTTTGGAGGGATTACAAAGCTAAATTTCGTGCATAGTGTAACGTTGTCCGAGATAATTAGCCTTTGTATAAACTCAAGGCCATCTGAATCATGGTCTTGTTGAATAAATAATAGTACTATATAATAAGAATAAGTACAAGGGGCTAACTACACGTCGTTGTCTTACGCATGTGACTAATTTGTAATGCAATATGTACCTTACAGGTTTATCAAATAAAATAGGAGTTCAATATATGTGTAATCCAAAACAATTATCAGATTTTTCAGACCCAGGCGCATGTTATAAAATACTATAGCTATACGAAGACGCTCTATTGGTAATGATCAATAGTTATGAAGCCACTGTCAGGTATTTATCTAATTATTTCCTCTTCTATCGTTTTGTTAGATGTCTATAAAAGATTCTTATGTTTGGTATTGGATGCCAATATTTGCATGTAAACTAATAATTTCGGAGTTGGCTTTCTCGAAATGGAATAAGTTCGTCTTATCACTTATGCCTAACTTTGATTTTTTTAAATTTATGGCATAACATAACTGTAAGACGTAAAAGAAACATACTTTAATTGTGTTGGAAAATCACCTTTGTACCCACAACTAGGTCAAGCTTTTGGCTTTTTAATGACGTAAAAATTAAAGATATAACATTTTGAAGGGAGAAGTAAAACTAGCTTTAGTTCTTTCACTACCAAGATATCCCTATTGAATCTTAGAAGACCAAGAAACTAAAATTGTGTCACAATGGAGGGGTTTTGGTCAATTTGGCGGTTTAGGAGGCATACCAAAGAGGGCACCAAGCCAATAAAATTTTAACCCCCTCACTC
This sequence comes from Nicotiana benthamiana, assembly GCA_034376525.1. Taxonomy (NCBI): domain Eukaryota; kingdom Viridiplantae; phylum Streptophyta; class Magnoliopsida; order Solanales; family Solanaceae; genus Nicotiana; species Nicotiana benthamiana. Next base: position 159,402,470 of record CM067339.1, read on the forward strand.
TAATTGACAATCCGATCCCGTGTATCAAACAAAACTTGACGGTCACACACAAACGAAACAGGACACCAAATAGGACAGATTTGCATCTAAATGTTATATATAACTCAGATTTAATGTTGAAAGTAAAAAAATCTCGTTATATTATACCAATCGTATGTAGTTTTTATCACAATTCCTTAGCCTAGTATCTAATTGTTAGAAATTTAGCCTTCCCAATAGGACACAAAGTCCGTGGAAAAGAAACCGGTACTTAATTTGGTAACCGTCCATCGGAACCATTTGATTTTGAAGTAATTTCAGATGAATACACAACAAGACTGCAGTATAATCTGTTAAAATCCTATAGGCAACTATCAAGATCAACTGAAGCGAACAGAATGTCAAAAATATGAAGCTGGTGCAGAAGTAAACTGGAAATGATAAAGTTCCTCCGTAATAGAATGCCTAATGAACCAACGGAAAACTCACCAATTTTAACCAGGATACTTTAACCCCTAACAGTACTGAAAGAACAGATTCAACATAGTACAATTGTCCTATGCTAACCATTGCCAACCGACATGCAATTGCACTAAATAACAGAGAATTATTTCTGATTAATATGCATCTTAATGACTCCAAAACGCTTAGTCAAAATGGCCAACATGTTACATTGTCAATTTTACCTTGACATTACTGCAAATGAACTTGCTCAATTGTAGAAACAACTTCATCAATGCTCTTGAAGTTTCGTCTTTCCTTCAGAAGCTTCTTTGCACAGTTGAGCGCTAGTCGTTCACAATCAGCTCGTTTGGCAGCATCCTTGATTGATTCGAAATCTTCGACATGAGCTACCCCAACTATTCGCCTGTGTATTATTAAGAAAATAAGAATTTCAATCACATGCACCAAAACTTCAGAACTTTCTTGGGATTAACAAGACCATTGCTCTTGAATTCTGGAACGAGGCTTAGTTGGTTGGCAGGAATGTAATTTTGTAAGGGGTTGTTAAATTAAAAGAAGAAGAAAAACAGGGGGGAGAGAGAACATGCATAGATAGAAGATTACAAATAAGAATTGACCAATCACCTTATCATTTTAGCAGCACCAAATCCAAGGGTGTCCTCAAAGAGTTCTTTCATGTATTTCTGCTTCACCAGTTGTCGAAGCTCAGTATTGTTGTAGATTTCAGGAAGATATGCCTCACCAGGACTATCCTTGTGCTCATCCCAGAGTGCAAGAAACTTTTTGTGAAAGAGGTTCCAAGTCTCTGTTATTGTCTTCAGAATCCAAACTTTATAGGACTGAAAACAAACTAGTTCAACAGTAAGTGCCAAAAACAATGTCAGTGTATTCTTCACTCTACAAATGTTGAAGAAAGAAACTAATTTCAAGTCTAGCAATCCATAAGCACATTTACATGTCCTCATTGGCAAAATCTTACATAAGAAAACTAATAAGGTGAGGAGCTCATCACTAAAATTAAAGCAAGAAACAATGGGACGAAAGACGTGAAAGGAAAATAAAGGTGGTCTGTTCTCATTTCTCACTTTTGTCCATCCCTCTATTTAAAACCTCCTCTGTAGGGTGTAACCTGTTAACTTTTGTCCATCCTCAGAACAACTGAGAAAAAGTCCACAATAAAACCTGTTCTCTATCAGAAAAACTTCTATGCAGATATTCCATTTTTATCCTCAAGCATATGAAGGTCATATAAGGATCTTTCATCTCATGGAAATTTTTTTTGAAGAAAATTAAAGAATTTGAAAGTCAAGAAACCAAGCTTTAACATTTGTAAATATTACATATTCCAAGCAGTTAACAGCTTATGAAGAAATTTATGAACTCATTGATATCTTTAGATGAATATTTAGATTTAAAATCATGTCTTTGGAAGAAAGGAAAAAACAGCCTAACGACATGCCTCAACTTCTCCAGATGAATCAATCTGGCAATAGGACATATATCTGGGCAGGTGCAAGCCATAAACAACTATAATTCCAAAATAGCGATCACAGACGTTAAGGACCAGAATATTATGCACAAGGAGAAAGAATCAAAAGGGGAACAATGACCATTACTATGAAACGATGAGATCATGGTAAAAGAAACATAGCATAGAAAGGCAAATGTTGCAGTAGATATACCTTGCGGTCATTGGCCTGATCCGCATGTCCATCTTGGGAAAAGTACGCCAGAATTAGATTTCCAATAAATGCTCCAATATCAAAACCCATTGGCCCATAGAAAGCAAATTCCGGATCAATTACTTGGGTTGAATCGTGAGTGACCATCAAAGAACCAGTATGGAGATCGCCATGTATTAGAGCTTGGGCTCTCTCACAAAACCTGCAAAGTATTACATAAAGATTGTCGTGATTTTCAAGCTAAAGCAAACAAATACAGATAAAAGTCAAGCATATCAATTAGACGCACTATATAGCAACATCTTCTAGAATCACAAACGTACTTGGATTTAAGCTCAGCAACTTCAATCTTCAAACTGTTATCATTGCGAACGGCCTCTGCATCGGCATCTAGATAAGGAGATGTACAGCGATTATATTGTGACACTTTGTACGGATCCGAGAATACAACCTGCTCAGTGAGCCGACACAACTCAACGTTTCCACAAAATTCAGCAACTGCAAAATGAATAGAGCCTTGATGATAACGCTGAAGAACTCGCTCAGCGAGGCGAAGCGCTCAACATGTTTTGAGCCTCGCTTCAGGGCTTAAGTGGCTTTAAGTTTAAGCGCGTCTTTGATAACATTGTTTGAACATGAAGTGGTTTTTATCTTTTCATTAACTATATTCATCCTCAACAGAAGTGTTGCCTCACTAAAAGACAGGGACAGCAACAATGACGAACTATTAGTCAGAATGCACCAGAAAAGCAAGATTATTGACGACGAATAGCAATGGCACCCGATGTTGCCCTTTTCCTAACAAGGAGGATGAGATGAGCAAGTTAAGATGTATTAAAGAGTTAAAGGATCCAGATTTTGAATTGCAATGTGTATTATCATGGCTATAAATGACAGGCGACAGCAACGAAAAGCTTGCTGACGTAGAGCTCGTCACTGCACATTTAAATCAGAAATAGATAAACTATAATTCACTTGATGAGCTTTGTTAATAAAAGTGTAAAAGCTCTCCTGGTCAAAATTTGATTTCTAATAATTTCCCCCAAAAGTACCACTTTTACCAAACAAGAAGACACCAGATCACATGTTGTACAACCAATATCTGCAATTCTTACCATAAGTTTTTATAACTTTCAGTAATATGCTTAACCTTCAGTAATGTAGCCTAACCATTGCAAGAAGTATACTTTACAGAAGAACCAATTATGTGTATTCACACAACTGAACCCTGTCCGGATAAACAAGAAACTTTCATGAACACTCACAAAGTCTAATGCATAAACACAGGTGCGGAAAGTGTATATGTACATATACAACTATATGCAGTCCCGCTGAGATTACTATGGCGCACCTGCACGTTTGTGATCCATTGTTGTAAGATAAAGCAGGGAGGTGAAGAAAAGGGTCTTTGCCATATAGTCCGAAATGTTTTCTGCCAGCAATGGATACTCGACCCCAGCAATCAATCCCTTCCTCAATATAATATGAGGAGGTTCAAGGTAGCGCATCCCAATCACACACATAGTCCTGTCAAAATAGTAAACCTCAGGTACGTGCTCTGGACACAGACGGCCATGCTCTTTTAGCACAGTGGCTTCAAAGTAAGCGCGTTCTTTTGTCATTGGCCATGACTCTCCAATGCATCGAATATAGGGAAGAGCCTGCAGACGCCATCACCATATAGAAACATAAACATGATATAACATCGAGGATTACACTGTCACCTTAAAATATTACTATTTCATGTCACTTAAAAGCCTACTAAGATGCGGAAAGTATATCCATTAACCCCAAACGGTGGGCACAAAATATGTTACAACAGGTTAATTTACACTGCTAATGCACTTATTCTGTAAGTGTAGATCACTGAAATCCAAAGAGAATATTAGTTAGTGTCAGAATCCTTTTTATGAAATGGCAATTGTAAGAACAGAATAACTTGATTGCAGAAAAAGAAAGCGACACTAATAACTACGGGGAGTCTCTAAGTTCACTTCGAGGGGAAAAACACTCCATAGCTTGTTGACTACGAATTGACTAAAATTAAGAATAATTATGGCAGAGAAGAAACAGGGATAAAAAGAGATGACCGCCACCTGTTTGATGATAAACGAACCAGAGGGAGCAACAACAATATAAACAAAGTTGAGATTTCCATCACCCACTTCCTTAATTTCAAGCTTATCGAACTCCTTGCCTAATATGGAAAACAAAGCAGGAGTAGCTTTTATGTACTCCACTAAGGATTTCTCGTCCAACGGCCGGAATCCATCGGATGCCATCGTTGCCGTCGGAGGATACGGTAGGACGCGGTGGCGGTTATAGTTGACTAGTTAGGGTAGGTGGCGAATGAAGAAATATGTATTGGGGCAAAGGGATTTAATTTTAATAGGAGTAGTAATTACAACGAGAAAAATGCTGCTTATTTTGTGACAAGTACTGGGAGGAGGAGTACTGTGTCCCAAATAGATGAAAGTGATTTTAGGTTAACGAGAATAAGATGAAGCACGGCTATATTGAGTTTTCATAGTTACATTGTACCTGGTCACTTTTCCAGTATATAGGAAATTTCCCATATTTTCGATTGCTAAATTTCTCGGCTTTGTTACGAAGGAGTTAAGTTACATAGTTTTGACTGTAGAAAAAAATTTACGGTATCGGTGTATTTTGACTTCTGATAGCATATCAGTTTTTTAGTCAAATTGTCAATTAATATTTATTAATAAACTCATTTTACTCTGTTAAATACTAGTCCTCCGATCCACAATAAGTTATTAATTTATTTTTGGCATGTCTATTAAGAAAATGCTAAGTTCTATACAAAAATACCTAGTATGACTAAATTACCCTTAATTAAATATTTAATGTTAAGAATAAGAAACCTTTTAGGGATATGTATATAAGGATATTTTGTAAAAATAAATTGAATTATTTCTTGATTATATAAATGAATATTTTTTTGAACAAAAATAAAAAAATAAATTAGTCATTTATAATGAACCGGAAAAAATAATAAGAAACCTAATAAGGCAAATATATTTTGTACCAGTAATGCATAAACTTAAATTAAGTAACAAATCATATTTTAAGGTTTCTCTTTGAGTGCAAAACATTAATTATGAAACCAAGAGTATCTAAATTCTATCAACTAATGTTCAATTCCTAACGGATATATTGTTTATTTTAGGAAAGTTACGCAAATGTCACAAATAAATTTTAATTTACTAATATTTAGATATTAGTCATATATTTACTAAAATTAGTCAACAAAAAATGAAAAACTAAATAATATGGTTCTTTTTATCAAAGAATCACTTACAAAAATCACATTCCATATTTTTAAGCGTGACTAGCAATATTAGATACAAGATGGAAGGGAAATTTCATAGACGGGGTAGCAAATAAGGTGATGAAATAAAAAAATATATACAATATTCTAATAATCTAAACAAAAAGGGAATTTTTTCAATGGGTATAGATGAAACTCATTGAAAATAAATAGATAAGTCAATATACAAAATTTGAGGAAGATTGGAGCTGATTTGGACTGGTTTTGTATCAAAATTCATAATTAAATCGAGTTCGGAAAAGTCATCTGTGACACATGTATCAAACATGTACCAGACATGTATCACACAAGTATACATAGATATACATGTGATACATGATTGATACATGTGTGACACACAAATAATACATAGTGTGTGATAGACATATCATTTTTTACTTCGAATTTTCAATTCAAACCACCTCAAACCTTAACCAAATCATCCCAAAACTGATATTCAAGCTCCTTAAATTGTGCCCAATCTATTCTAATAACACTCACTCAAAACAAAGCAAAAAAATTGATATTTTTTTGCTATAAATAGCTAATGGCTAATTTGGTTAATATTAGTAATATTTTATCAATTGGCTAATATTTGTAATGAGCTACTTATAAATGGACATAGCTGGTAATTCCCCTTTATTTTGCGGTTTTACCGTCCAAGACCCGAACTCCACAACTGGGGCAAATATCAAAAATAGCTAAATTTATATGTGATCATTCAAAAATAGTCACAGTTTTAAAAATAATTAAAATTTAGCCACTTTTCATGAAAAGATAAATCTGTACGAAAACATTGTTCAAAATTCGAAAAATATTCCCGTATATTATACAGAAGTTCCAGCATAAGTATATTGGAACTCCAACATATTATAATGGAGTTCCAGTATAATATACGGGTCCAGCATAATATGCTAGAAGTTCATAATGTGCTCCAATCTCCAGTATATTATGATGGAACTTTCTGCGTATTGGAGTTTCAGCATAATATATTAGAAGTTCATACACAATGCATCGATGTCCAGTATATTATGATGGACTGGTCCTTGTTGCATCAAAATAGTGACTATTTTTTAATGACTTTGCAAATACTGACTATTTTGAATGACCAAATCGAAAACTGGCTAGTCCGTGCTATTTTGTGCTACTAAAACCGGTTACCATAAATCTAGGCAGGAAATTTTTACCATATACAGCAAAGGTTAACACCTTATTTATTGTAAATAAATCCATTTAAAAAAATTGTATTCTATAGATACATCTTAATGTTTATAGCAAAATGTCTAATTTTGGTTACCTCCTATCGCAAAGCTACTAATACGTTATTCAATTACACTATTTTTTTCTCTCTCTACTTTGATACATGTCATTCTCTTCCTCCTTTCCCTAAAAACACAATGCTCAATCTCAAAATTTCTCTCGCACATAGATCATACTTTCTTTGGTCTGTGCACTCAAATTCAACGATCCATCGTAGAATAGTCTTCAATGCGAAATATCGGAAGTTGTCACTGCCAGGCAGCAAGTGTCGCCCGGGCTAAGCCGCAATATCTTTCATGACTTCTGGCACCACATCTGCAGAAATTTTCAAAAGAAAAAGCTAAAGAACACTACTTCTGTCATCTTCAATACAAGATTCAAGCTTTAACAAAGTCCTTTTTCTGGCATCAGAACTCATTACTGTCTTCCCATGATTTGCTCGGCTAATTGTATAGGATGCGTGGGAACAGTGAGATTCAGGATTTTTGCTCGATGGTGGATTCACCGGAAATTATGGTTTGTTCTTGAACAAAGACGATGTAGTTTGGCGGAGCAACTTAATTTTCTGTTAATATATTTCAATGTTTTTTCAATGTATCACGCTGTATTTTCGTGTATTTCATTATATTCATTGTCTTTTTTTCTATTATAGTTCAATTATATCGTCGTATTCCATGTATTTCATTGTATTCACTATCCCTTTTTCATTGTATTTCAATGTATCCCGTTGTATTTTATGTTTTCATTGTATTCACTGTCACGCTATATGCTATGAATGTATTTTTTTAATTAACATAATTTATGTATTCATATGTATTATATAATTTCTCTTAAGATTGCTATATTTTGGGGTATTTTTCAATTGAAAATCTTTTTTATAACTGAAAATACAAATTTTGTGTTTTATGATTGAGTTTGTGAGATATATTGGGAGTCTATTTTGTTAATTGATTAACTTTCCGTTTAAAACAAATTAATCCCTTGTTTTCACGTCGTGAATACAGTCGAATACAATAATCTATCCAGCTGTAATCCATGTTTCTTGCCATGAATACAGTCGAGTACACCCGAATACAACAACTGATTAGTTGAACTTCCTTGATTCACGCCTATTTTTTCTACTGTATTCATGAATACAATAGCTTAAATACATATAATACATCTTAATATATCTACAATCCGTAATATAGTAAATGATATCTCTAGATAGTTACAACAACAACAACAACACCTCAGTATAATCTCACTTACTGGGGTCTGGGGAGGGTAGTGTGTACGCCGACCTTACCCCTACCCTTGGGTAGAGAGGCTGTTTCCAAATAGACCCCCGACATCTTTCCCTCCAAGAACTTCCCACCTTGCTCTTGGGGAGACTCGAACTAACAACCTCTCAATTGAAAGTGGAAGTTGCTTATATCAGTAGTGCTTTATTAAAAATTTCTCTTCCAGGCATGCAATCAATGTGCTTGAGCAAATTACTCACAACCAAACTTCTAAAAAGATTATAGGTGTAATGGTTTCTTATTATATTTCCCTTGCAACATAAAATCAGGAAGTAGAAATTTTAAGACGTGGAGAGTTACAGCCACACAAAATTAAGTAGATAACACAGATTTTTTCTTTTATTAAATTTTAGAGATTTTTACCTAGCTATACTATATTAGAAACTTATTAACCATGTTTTTTAGATTTTTTAAAATTATATTGTGTTTCTATATATACTATTTATGTACAAAATACTGATAAAAGAGGATCTCTTAAATAGAGGGATTAATTTTTAACTGAATCCCCCATTTCCATCTAACTTAATTAGCCTCCTACAATCACGATTTTCTGCGGCACGATATCATTATTAACGTATTATTTCAAGACATTGATATCGTCCAGATCACCTGGTGTGTGGCATCAGAAATCAACCTTTTAACTTGTGAAAGAATTGGAGTTTGAAGTGAAAGAAGCTCTCCACTGAGAACATTGTGAACCTACCCGGGAACATTGTGAAAGAAGCTCTTCACATGTCGCCGCTTGATTTTCAAACCCAATTTCTCTTTTTCTTGCCAAAATATTTATTTTTTATTGATACAATGTAGAAAAAAGCACTAATCGTGATTGTATTATAACTGTATATGTACCATAATTGTAATAAAAATTCTATTACAAATGTATGATAATTATATATTCATTGTATATTGTTACGAGCAGTTGTGAGTTAGTGACGAATTTCACAGTTTGTATCACAAAAATATGATAATTGTATATTACTTTGTTAGCATTGTATCGTGTATTATTTTTGGGTATTAATATACCATATACAAGTGAAATACAATTGTAATACAACTATGATACAATTATATTTTAAGATTGATGTATTTGATACAATTCAAATCAATAAAATTATAATTATCATACAATTCCAGAATATTTCTTTTGTATCACAAAAGAACGATACAATTGACGATTTTTAATAATATAAAGTTGCTAGCAATGGTCGAAGAAAGAAGATGAAAATTCTTGTCGTAGATTAAGGGATTTTGATGTAAAAAAGAAGGAGAGAGAAGAGGAAAGGAAAAAAAGAAAGGATGTAATTGGATTATGGGTGTTAAACGGGTGGGCCGGGTAGGGCCTTTATTTTTTGGACCCGTAGGGGTTACGGTCCGGGCCAATTCCGAGTTGGTTCTTAACGGGTTACGGGTTGAGGTGGCCGAACCAGGTCGGGTTAAAAAAATTTTGTATAACTATTGTAAGTTATATTAATAATTTATATTAATTTAAAGATTACAAGATATATTAATAATTTGTATTGATATAAACTGCAAGTGCTACATTTATTTCAAATTCAAAATTAAAGTTTGCATTTTAAAAGTAAATTAACAAAAAAATAGTAAAACTAAAATTTCATGCATAATAAATTAATAATACTTCAAATTAATTTAACAAACTAAAACATCAAGCATAAATATGTCTAATAATTTCAAAATAACACAAATTATCTTAGAATCTTAAATATGAATTTCTGGAGGACGCTCACGACAATACTTTATATGCCTCCTTAAACTTCCTGTGCCAGAATCTGAACGAAAATTTAAGACTTGACCACAGTTCTTGCACTTTACTTTATGACCTTCTTCATTTTCTTCTACCACCTCAAAGTGTTCCCATACATATGAGCGCACTCTAGAAGTACGAGGCATGATTTAACTTGAATTGAGATTTGAGATTGAGACTTGAAATCTTGAAAATTGGAGAATGAGAGAAATTGAGATTGAGAAATGAGTATTGAGTGAAGAATGAAGAAGAGGGAGGGAGAGGGCATGTTTATAGTTTTAGAGAAGGTTAGTTTTGTAAATTGAAAAAGGATTAAAATTTTAAAAAAAAGCTATTTATGCAATATTTCTGTTGTCCAGCGGACCAAATCAAGATCTGACCATTGCCAACGTCCAGTGGGCCCCACAAGTTTTGAATTTTTTTCAAAAAAATTAGCCATTGAACCTGGCCGGTTAACCCGGTAAGAGTTACTGTTCTCTTCCGGGTTAAACCGGGCTGGTTACCCGTTTTTAAAAAAATAAACGGACCAACCCCTAACCCAACCCAGCTCAACCCACTCTAACTGGTCCGGGCCGGTTCCGGTTTCAACCGATTTGGGCCGGTCCAGAACCGGGTCAGCCCAGCCCGTTTAATACCAATAAATTGGATTCTTGATTGAATGCATTATTAATGGGATGTAAGTCTTTTAGAGCGCAATATATACAATTTATATAAAAAAATTAAATATTTATTAAAAATTATAAAGCATAAAATATATGAATAAATTAATTTTTAATATAATATGACCAGATAAAAATTTCATAGTTTTATTTATTGTGAGCAGTGGTGTGGGTAGAGATACTTTCCTAGTAAAAACGGACTGGCCTAAGTCAGCAAAGTCCAGCTCAGTCCTATGAGGCTGCGAGACAACTGGGCTTAGTTTACTTTCTTATATTTAAAATGGGCTGGAAATCTTAACCAACCAAAGGTCCGCGGGCTAGCCTCTCAAATCTGTATCCTGCTTTGGGATCTTACCGTTTCTTTTTTACACTCTTCACTCTTGGTTCTTTTACAGGGCCTGATGTTGTAGAAAATATTGAAGCCGCAATATGCTCCTTTACCCTTGTATCATGTTCTACTTTTCGAATTGGTTATTTAAAAATAATTAGTATTTATCAAGTCAATAAAAAATAGCTATTATTTTATTACAATAAAGACCGGTACAACATAATATACTAGAGTTCGGTGCACCTGTGTATGAACTTCTAGCATATTATGCTGGATCGGTATACTTTGCTAGCTTCAGTATAAAATACTAAAGACTGGAGCACCGGTGCTCCAAACTCCAAATATATTATGCTGGGTCGGTATATTATACTTTAACTAAGGTATATTATACTAGAGTTTCTGTACTATATATTGGAACTCCAGTATATTATGCTAGAGTATTTTTTCGGATTTTGAACAGTATTTTCGTTCAAATTTATCTTTACATGAAAAGTGGCTAAATTTCAATTACTTTTGAAACTGGACTATTTTTGAACGACCACTTGTAAATCTGACTATTTTTAAATTTCTCCCTATATATCTGGTTCATAGCACCGCTAACTTCACCCTACGATTAGTAAAAATGTAACTTGATGAGGTGATGAAATGGTGTTCCTAAGATGTTAGGGGTCGTTTGGTATGCATAAGAATAATGCTGAATAGAGTGTATTAGTAATGCTGGTATTAGTTATGCTTGAATTAATTATGCTGGTATTGCTTATGCTGACATATTTCTTATCCATTGTTTGATTTGATGTATTAAAACATTGCACAGTTTCTAAAAGGATTATTTGTTTACAAAAATACCCTTAGTCCACGCTCTAACTTTTTTTTAAAAATGTATGTTGAGAAATGTTTTTATATGAAATAAATTTAAAAAAATATTTCATTTATCTACCTATATTGTAAAATAAAGTTAAATATTTATTTATAAAAAAGGAAGTATGCTAAAGTATTTATTTATTTACTAGGGATATAATTTTATTTCTCACTATTTGGAATTGAACTTGTATTAATATACTAACTAGCATATTTAAATCAAGCATAAATTTTTGAAGGATAATTTTATCCTTAACTAAGCTAATGCATATATTAAAACCCATTGCATTGTTAATACTATTATTTTCTATGCATTAGTTATGCATAGGATAATACCAAATAGGATGTATAACTAATGCATAGGTTCAACATGTCTACCAAATAATATATTATTAATACACAAAGCTAATGCATACATTAGCTTATCTTATGCATCCTACCAAACGACCCCTTGATGTCATACATATATGAATGTAAAGAATGGATTCTGTAATCCTATATGCAGATTTAAGATCTAACTTGATGAATTTCATTTTTAGAAGAACAAAATCTGACTATCAAATCTAGACCTGTCAATATGGGCTTGGCCCACTGGGCTCGCCCAACACAGCTCGTATTTTAATATAGTTGAGCTAGTATTTTTGAAGTCCATTTAAAAATAAGATTTTTAAGCCTACTCAAAGTAAGCATGTGGCTCATGTGGCTTGACCGAACTGGGTTAGGCTAGTCCGTGGTGCTTAATAAATGAATTTAATTAGAAAACTAAAATTAACAAGAAGAGTAGTCCAATCTCAAACTAATGATTATTTTTATGTAAATTTAAATACATTTTGTTCTTAAAACTTTAATTATTTATTAATATTTAACTACTTAAGATTGTATATAATTATTTAGATAAATAAAAAAAGATGTTAAGACATTTTTATTTCACAAGAGGATTTATATGTGCTTGATGAAGATAATTTATTGGTGTTAGAAATGCTAAGAGCATCTTGAAAATATTTTGAGTGCTTTGTTTTGAGTTTCTACTTTCAATGAATGTAATATTATCCTTTCTTTTTGTGTTTTATACTAATCTATTATAACGATGTCAAAAGTTTTTATGTTTTGCAGAAGATTTCTGTCCAACAAATATATTTTTAGACTTGTAAATAAAACACACACACACACACACACACACACACATATATATATATATATATATATATATATATATATATATATATATATATATATATATATATATATATTAATTTTAGGTTAAAACTAAAATCTTAAAAAATATAAAAAGAATAATTGTTAAAAATAATGGGCCAGCCCGAAGGGGCTCGTGACCCACGTTGGACTGGATGGATAGACCATTTTAAGGCCCATCAATAGCTCTAATCGAACCTATTGTACCTTGTTATTATGGGATTTAATATAAGCTTTTTTCCTTCCTATATCATATATGAAACTTTATTACCCAATGTATGCATAATATCTAAATTACCCGCCTAGTCCATATTTTTCTATGATTTCTATACCATTCATTTATTATGAATTAATATGGCAGAATATTCCCTTAATAATGCGCAAAAATCAGGAAAGAATCTTGGTATTGATTGATTCTACATTAAAACAGGGAAAGAATCTTCCCTTAATTGTAATTTACTCTTAAACTACAGTTCAAAAATTTTAAAAAGAAGTACGAACAACTTCAACAAACTACAAACAACTTCAACAAACTGAATTCAAATTGAGAAATTCAAATCTTCGAGATTCAACAACTCAAAATTGCTATATCTGTTCTTCGTCGTTTTCAGATATTAAATTGGTGATCATATATCTGTTCTTCATCTGTTTTTCTCTCAATGTAGAAATAAAAAAAATGAAAAAACTTAGAATAATACATCAGTAACAAGACGCAATCATGTCCAAAATCGCAATCATGCTATAATTGAATAGAATTTGGGATAACCATGGCAGATCTAGAGATTTTAAAGTTGATGCCGTTTTGGTAGATGAGAATGCAAGCTACAACATTCTGATTTCTATAATTACAGAACAACTGTCGATTAATACTTCAGAAAAAATTGTAGAAATCAAATACACGGCGAACGACAATTTTTCCCCAATGGAGTTTAGGAATAATATGGGGGCTCGAGTGTATATGGAGACCAAAAAGGAGAATAAAAACTTAGGTTCATATCCGTTGTGTATAAGTGTATGAGATTTCAATATGAAATTGACAATCACCAATGATAACACAAGTGCAGGTTTGTATAGTTCGAAATTGCATAGAATTATAATTTTACGGTATTATCTATTAAATTACTACATTTACCTACAATTAATCTACAAATCAGTTTAATGAAAGAATAAAGCAATGTTGATTTCAAACTTGTCTACAAAGTTACTACATTTATACGACAAAATAAACTATAATCTATGATTGGAAATTATTGATTTCAAAATATTGTCTTCAAATAAAACTACAATCTATGTTTAGAACAAAATCTAGTCAAATAAGATACAAATCAGTTTAATTATGTACGAAGCAGTATTATTTTCACAAATTTCTATAAATTATAACAGTTATGGTATAATTTAACTACACTGTCTGACATCCTAAAATGGATGACTACAATATTTTTTACTATATTTACAAATTATCTACAAAGATTCTACAAAATTATAATGACATTGTTTATCTTTATTTTGATACATGTTCGGCTGGATCCCTAAAGTTACTTGATATTCCATTCTCTCCAGCTATAGAGGATATCAAAGTAAAATAGTAACAGAATCTATGCAAATTGCTATTGAAGAAGGACAAGTGTATCAGGACAAACAAACTGTAGCTGCTGCAATGAAGCACTTTTCTATGCTGCATAAGTTCCAGTTTAGAGTTAAAATATCTAGTCATAGAAGGTATGGGGATATTTGTGGAGAAAAGATCATTAAAAGCAGTGTTTTACTCAAGATATGTATTTTTTAAATATTGTAGATAAATTGTAGTTACATTGTACTTAAACTGTAGTTTACGTTACTTTATTTTAAAATAGTCCTTTTGCTGCATCTACATTTATAATCAGTATTAAAAATTGTATTTTTTAGCTAATGGCTTGTATACGTTGGTGAAAACTGTAAATGGCATTTCAAGGCAACGTCAATTAATGATTCTGCAATGTTCAAGATCAGGAGTTTCAACCAACAACACACATGCACCTTAATGGACGATACATTCACACAGAGCAAACGTACTCCAGTTGTAGTTGCTAGCACGGTCATGCCAAAGTATTGTGATCCTAAGACAGTTTACACATCAAAGGACATACAAACTGACATGTTATCCCAACACAGAATGAACCTATGCTACATGCAAGCATGAAGGGCAAAGGAAAAGGCTTTACAGTTATTGAGAGGTCATCTGGCTGACTCCTACAATAAATTACCATAATACTTTTATATTCTTGAGAAGACGTATCCTGATTCAGTTGTTAAATTGAAGAAAACAATAGATGAATGCTTCTTATACGCATTTGTTGCTCTTTGTACATCAATAAGTGATTGGAAATATTGTAGACCAATAGTAGTAGTTGATGAGACATTCTTAAAGATAGCCTATAGTGGAATTATGCTGACAGCAAGCACAATGAATGCAATAGGTAAAATTGTAGTTATTTTGTGGTTATTTTGTAGGCAGTGTATAAATTGAAGAAACATTGTAGAATCGTTGTAGATATATTGTAGTTTATATTTGTGTTTTTATATGCATTTTCAAAGCTGCCAGTTAATTAATATTTTATTAATAATGTAGGAACAATATTGTCTTTAGCATATGCAATGATTGATTCGGAAAATGACGCATCATGAAAGTAGTTTTTGAGAAATTCAAGCAAGTATATAGTGAAAGAACTTAGTGTTTTGTTTCAGAAAGGAATGGGAGTATCCTGAAGGCAACCTCAATTGTCTATCTGGGAATGCCACACTACTCTTGCGTGTGGCATATTTGGACAAATATAATGGTAAAGTTCAAGAAGGGTCATCTACAATTAAATGAATTGTACTTTTCTACAGTAGGGGCATACACTATGGATGAATTTACTGAAAGAATGTCGAAGACTGAAGAGATAGACCCTCGTGTTAAATCATACCTCTCTGATATTGGCTATCATAGATGGTCAAGAGTACATGTAACGGTGAATAGAACTTGGACTATGATTTAAACATTGTAGAGTCGTTGAATGATTTAGCAAAATATGCAAAAGAGCTGCCAATATTTGACCTATTAGAGTATATAAGGACACTTCTTGAACGTTGGACGAAAGAGAAGTTGTTGAAGGCAAAGGGTAATTTCACATATCTTGGGTACAAATTCAACAAAAAATTGGAGAAAAACAATACATTATCTCAGAAACTTAGGGTAAGATCTCTTTATTTTGTGCAGAATAAAAATATTTTAATATACAATATTTCCAGATTGTATATAAATTGTAGACAAAGTGTAGTTACTTTGTAGATGGTTGATAAATTGTAAATATTTTTCTTTTGTTATGAAATAATATAAAAGACAAGAACAATAATGCAAGAACAAGAGCAATAGAGAGAAGAGTAGAGAGAGTTCTTCTTATTGATACTTAGAGAATGTTAGGAGTGATTTACAATGGTAGAGGGCACCTCTATTTATAGGGAGGAGGATGATTTATCTACCAATAATAGGACTCTAGAATCTCTCTAATTAAAGACATTCACCTTAAATAGAAGTGTATTTATAACACTCCCCCTTGAATGTCTATTCAATGATGTGCCTCGTTAAATCCTTAAAACAAAACCCAATGAGAAAAATTAAAGTAAGGAAAAAGAGTACACATGTTTGAATATGCGCCTATTGGTTGCCTCGTTAAAAACCTCGCAAGGAAAACCCAGTGGGACAAAACCTTGTAAGGGAAAAAGAGTGCAACGCGCATTAACTCCCTCTGATAAGAACATCAATTTATGTCCTTAAGTCTTCGCATCCCGATCTTGTGAACTAGCTTCTTGAAGGTTGACTTTGGTAGAGATTTTGTGAACAAATCAGCCATATTATCGCTTGAACGAATCTGTTGAACATTGATATCACCATTCTTTTGAAGATCATGTGTGAAGAATAACTTTGGTGAAATATGCTTCGTTCTATCTCCTTTTATGAATCCTCCCTTCAATTGAGCTATACATGCTGCATTGTCTTCATACAAAGTTGTGGGTAGTTTATCACACTTCAAACCACATTTGTCTTGGATATGATGTATTATAGACCTCAACCACACACACTCCCGACTTGCTTCATGAATAGCAATTATCTCGGCATGATTAGATGAAGTAGCCACAATTAATTGCTTAGTCGATCGCCAAGATATGTCAGTTTCTCCACAGGTAAACACATAACCCGTTTGAGATCGAGCCTTGTGTGGGTCGGACAAATATCCAGCATCAGCATAACCAACAAGATCCGGGCTGCAATTCTTGCCATAAAATAAGCCCATATCGGTAGTCCCCTTTAGGTACCGCAATATGTGTTTGATCCCATTCCAGTGTCTCCTCGTGGGAGCCGAGCTAAATCCTGCTAATACAGTAACTGAAAAGGATATGTCAGGCCTTGTAGTATTTGCAAGATACATTAGTGCGCCAATTGCGCTAAGATATGGTACTTCAGGACCAAGTAGCTCTTCATTCCTTTCTTGTGGTCGGAATGGATCTTTGTTCACATCAAGTGATCGAACAACCATCAGTGTACTTAAAGGATGTGCTTCATCCATGTAAAACCGTTTCAGTACCTTTTCTGTATAGGTAGATTGATGAACAAAAATTCCGTTTGCCAAATATTCAATTTGCAAACCAAGACATAGTTTAGTCTTTCCGAGATCTTTCATCTCGAATTCATCCTTTAGATAATCAATTGCCTTTTGGAGTTCTATAGGGGTTCCAATAAGGTTTATGTCATCGACATATACGGCAAGTACAACAAATTCCGATGTTGTTTTCTTTATAAAAACACACGGGCAAATGGCGTCATTTATATAGCCTTCTTTTAACAAGTACTCACTAAGACGATTATACCACATTCGTCCTGATTGCTTTAGACCATACAAGGACCTTTGCAATTTAATTGAGAACATTTCCCGAGATTTTGAATTATGCGCGTTTGGCATCTTGAGTCCATCGGGAATTTTCATGTATATCTCATTATCAAGTGAGCTATAAAGATAGGCAGTAACCACATCCATTAAGTGCATGTCAAGCTTTTCATGGACAGCAAAACTTATGAGATAACGAAAGGTTATCGCATCCATTACAGGCGAATATGTCTCTTCAACATCGACACCAGGCCTTTGAGAAAAACCTTGTGCAACAAGGCATGCCTTATATCTTTGTACCTCGTTTTTCTCATTTCTTTTGCGTACAAAGACCCATTTATAGCCGACAGGCTTAACACCATTAGGTGTTTCAACTATAGGGCCAAAAACTTCACGTTTTGCCAGCGAATTCAATTCTGATTGAATTGCTTCTTGCCACTTTGGCCAATCCTGTCTTTTTCGACATTCTTCAACAGATTGAGGTTCGAGATCCTCACATTCTTGCATAATGCTAGATGCTACATTATAAGCAAAGGCATTATCCACCACAATATCCACTCGATTAAATTTGCCTCAATATTAATTGGATTTAGGGATAGTTCTGTATTTTCCAGAGTCTCGGGCTCAATGGATTCTTCATGAGTCTCAGAATTTGTTAAATCATGAGATTCTTTCGTGGTGTCATTTTGATCGTTCTTTTTCCTCTTTCTAGGATTTCGATCTTTGGAACCTAATGGTCTGCCACGCTTCAGGCGTGCATTCGACTCATTGGTTATGACACTAGATGATTGTCCAACAGGGACATCAATACGGATTGGAACATTTTCCGCGGGAATGTGGGATTTCGTTATCCTTTTCAAGTCCGTAAATGCGTCAGGCATTTGATTTGCTATTCTTTGCAAATGGATAATCTTTTGTACCTCTCTTTCACAAATAGATGTATGTGGATCAAGATGAGATAATGATGCATTTTTCCACAAAATTTCCCGTTTGGTTTCACCAACTTCTCCCCCTAATTTTGGGAAAAGTGTCTCATCAAATCGACAGTCTGCAAATTGTGCAGTAAACAAGTCGCCTGTCAATGTTTCGAGGTAGCGAATGATGGAGGGCGATTCAAACCCAACATATATTCCTAACCTTCTTTGCGGACCCATTTTGGTGCGGGATGGCGGTGCTATAGGCACATATACTGCGCATCCAAAAATTCTTAAATGGGATATATTGGGTTCATGACCCAAAACCAATTGCAACGGGGAATACTTGTGGTAATTCGTCGGTCTGAGACGAATTAGCATTGCTGCATGTAAGATGGCGTGACCCCATACCGAAGTGGGCAGCCTCGTTCTCATAAGTAATGGCCTTGCAATCAACTGCAGGCGTTTAATTAACGATTCTGCAAGACCGTTTTGAGTGTGAACATGAGCTACAGAATGTTCAACTTTTATCCCGATTGATAAGCAATAATCATTAAATGCTTGGGATGTAAACTCAGCAGCATTATCCAGTCTAATGGACTTGATTGGATTATCTGAAAATTGTGCTCGTAGTGGAATTATTTGTGCCATTAATTTCGCAAACGCAAGGTTGCGTGATGTCAACAGGCACACATGAGACCATCTACGGGATGCGTCTATCAAGACCATGAAATACCTAAACGACCCACTAGGTGGGTGAATGGGTCCACAAATGTCCCCTTGTATACGTTCCAGAAACATGGGTGACTCAGTCCCAACCTTTGTTGGTGATGGCCTGATAATCAACTTGCCTTGATAACACGAAGTGCAAGGATATTCATTATTCGAAAGAATTTTGAAATTCTTTAACGGATGCCCATATGAGCTTTCTATAATCCGTCTCATCATGATCGATCCTGGGTGTCCCAATCGATCATGCCAAAGTACAAAGGTATTGGAATCAGTAACCCTTTGGTTTACTGTTGAATGTGCCTCAATTGCACTAATTCTTGTCCAATACAGGCCACAAGATAAAGACGGGAATTTCTCAATAACCCTCTTTTGGCCGGAGACATTCTTTGTGATGACGAGATATTCAAGATTATCTTCATCCATTGTCTCAATATGATAGCCATTCCGGCGTACATCTTTAAAACTCAACAAGTTTCTCTTAGACTTGGAGGAGAACATTGCATTCTCTATGATTAACGCCGTGCCTTTGGGCAGAGTTACAATTGCTCTTCCGGAGCCTTCAATCAAATTACTACTTCCAGAGATTGTAGTAACGTTTGCCTTACACATATTTAGTTGAGAGAAATATTTCCTTTCTTTGAGTATTGTATGTGTAGTACATGAATCAACTAGGCAAATACTTTTACAGTTGGACGTTGATCCAAGTTCGCTTTGTGAGATATCCATATTTGCTATCCCATAGTTTGACATACAAAAGAGATACACGAACATAAGAATAAACAAGTTCAATTCGTTTGTGTCACATAATATTTTCAAAATCTGCTGCTAACAGTTGACTAACAAAATTAGATATGTTATCCATAATTGATTACTTTGCAGTTTGAAAATTTTAGTTTAAGCATTTTCTTCAAACAATCGATTGTTAAACACAAATAATCGATTGTTGAACATTGACAATCGATTGTTAAACACACACAATCGATTATTTGCTATTTTGAAAAACTTCAGAGCATACTGTTTTAAGACAATCGATTGTTATGCATAGACAATCGATTGTTGGCTATTTTGAAAAATTCCAGAGCACACTGTCTTAACAACAATCGATTGTTAGACAAAGACAATCGATTGTGGATGATTTTTGAAAAATTCCAGAATACACTGTCTTAACGACAATCGATTGTTAGACAAAGACAATCGATTGTGGATGATTTTTGAAAAATTCCAGAATACACTGTCTTAACGACAATCGATTGTTAGACAAAGACAATCGATTGTGGATGATTTTTGAAAAATTCCAGATTACACTGTCTTAACGACAATCGATTGTTAGACAAAGACAATCGATTGTGGATGATTTTTGAAAAATTCCAGATTACACTGTCTTAACGACAATCGATTGTTAGACAAAGACAATCGATTGTTGATCAATTATTTTTCAGCTTTAATGCGAAAATAGTAGATAATCGACTAGTTTTTCAGGCTAGTCGATTACCCCTTTGGAAAATAAAAATATTATTGATATTTGAGCATATTGAAGATATTCTAAGGAACTACTGCTAACATTGCATCATGAACTAACTAATACGAGCTAATACTAATGACTATTAGTTTATTCACTAACTAATATAAATAAGTAGAACAAAATCAAATAACTCCATCTTCTTTCATCACGGACCCATCGCCGATTAGGTGGTCTATTTTCCCCTTGGGTTGCTCAAAGAAGTCTGCCACATCCAGGTGGGTGATGTCCGAGTTGTCGTCATAGACAAAATTTATTTCAGGGCCTTTTCTCTTTCGAGATGCTTGATAAAGGTCAACCAAGTGTCTTGGTATACGGCAAGTCTTTGACCAGTGCCCTTTCCCACCGCAACGATAACATATAGTTTCTGAACCATTTGCCTTAGGATCTTCATGACCCCGTTTCTGCTTTCGGCGGTTATCTCTCCTTGGGGGTTGACGGACTTCATTGGAATTTCTTCCTTGTCTACGTCCCTGGCTATGACCCCGTTTACGACCATGACCATGGTCCTTTTCATGTTTGGCATAATGAGAGTGCACCTTATCTGCTTCAGGCAGTGGTGTAGACCCAGTGGGTCGATTTTCATGATTTCTCATGAGCAGGTCATTATTTCGCTCAGCCACTAGTAGAAGAGAAATCAGTTCAGAGTACTTTGTAAAGCCTTTCTCTCTGTACTGTTGTTGCAGTACCATATTGGAGGCATGAAACGTTGTAAACGTTTTCTCAAGCATATCATAATCGGAGATATTATCCCCGCATAGCTTCAATTTAGAAGTAATTCTGAACATTGCAGAATTATATTCAGAAATGGACTTAAAGTCCTGGAGCCTCAGATGAGCCCAATCATATCGTGCTTGTGGCAGAGTGACCAACTTCAGGTTGTCATATCTCTCCTTTAAGCCGTTCCACAAGATGAGTGGATCCTTGACGGTGAGATATTCAATCTTCAAACCTTCATCAAGGTGATGGCGCAAGAAAATCAAGGCCTTCGCACAGTCTTGGGTGGATGCTTTTTCTCTATCTTTGATGGTGTCTCCGAGACCCATAGCATCTAAGTGGATTTCAGCATCCAACACCCATGTCATATAGTTCTTGCCCGAAATTTCAAGGGCAACGAACTTTCTTTTCGTAATGTCAGTCATAATCGAAAATTAAATTAGGAAGAGGAAAATACCTTAGATTTTTCGAGAATGGTTCTTGAGACGGTAGAGTCTCGTGCTGATAACGTGTTATGAAATAATATAAAAGACAAGAACAATAATGCAAGAACAAGAGCAATAGAGAGAAGAGTAGAGAGAGTTCTTCTTATTGATACTTAGAGAATGTTAGGAGTGATTTACAATGGTAGAGGGCACCTCTATTTACAGGGAGGAGGATGATTTATCTACCAATAATAGGACTCTAGAATCTCTCTAATTAAAGACATTCACCTTAAATAGAAGTGTATTTATAACATCTTTCTAATTGTTATGTAATTGTAGGCGAGGGCTTCAACAGATCATATCCATACTGTGATAGATGGTGTGAAGCGGTACATTATGTGTCTTGAAAACAAGAAATGTACTTGTGGCCAGTTCCAACTTGATGAACTTCCATGTGCGCATGCTTTGTCAGATTTAAGGGGCAGCAATGAAGGATATAAAAATTATTGCTCGTCGTATTATACTAGGGAAAGCCTACTCCGTACATATGAAACACCAATAAATCCCCTTCCTGATGAAAGCAAATGGAATGTGCCACAACATATATCTGATGAAGTAGTAAATCCACCTATAGGAGAAAAGAAGCAGCCAGGAAGACCTCAAAAGGAAAGATACAGAACATATGATGAACTAAATTCAAAGAAGTACAAGGTGTCATGTGGAAACTATGGAGGTGAAGGGAATAACAAAAGATCTTGCAAGAATGCACCAAAAAAAACCATATCTTTTAGTTAGGGTAGTATTTCAAAATAATTGTTGGTGTGTTCAAATTAACGAAATTTTGTGTGTAATTGTTTGAGATTTTGAAGATTAAAAATGTAGTTAACTTCCATGTTTTCCGGTGTTGTGGCAAGCATCTACCTACATTTTTATATTCTTTATATAGAAGTTAATATTTATTATCTACAATATAACTACAAGTTTTAAGAAATTAATTTAACTTGAACTGGCAGTTATATACAGAAATTAAATACAACTATAGGTAATTCCCTACAAATTATATACAACATATTAAATAATAAAATTATATACAATCTGAACATTCAATGTTTACAGATTGCAGATAATTTGAAGTTTTTTTTGTAGATAATTTGTATTCTAACAACATAACAACCACATTTAAGATAATTAAGAACAATTGCAGTAAATATTGTGAGCACGTGATTTTTGCCTCGCTTGGCATGTTCCTATAAAATTCATTAAATTAGGATTTTTCTTTTATTATTTGAAGTTTTAGGAATTAATTGTGCGAGTTTGTGTTTATCTGCATCTTTCTTTTGTTATTTGAATTATTAGGATTTATTTGCGTGATTTTGTGTTTGTTTGAATCTTAGAAATTAATTGCATAATTTTGTGTTTATTTGCATGTTACATGTTTTAATTTGCATAATTCATAAAAGTATAAAATGACATGTTTGCATTTAGGATTTAAATATATATATATATATATATATATATATATATATATATATATATATATATATATATATATATATATATATATATATATATATATATATATATATATATATATATATATATTAATATTGAAAATAAGGAAAAACAACAAAAATGGTTCGTTATGTTCCTACTTTTAATTTGTTTTAATTAATTTTGGAAATGAATTAGTATAATTTTTGGAGTTAATTTGGGTCCATTATGTTAATTTCGCATCAGAAAATTTGTATATATTTGTTTTGTTTTTTTTTCTAAAAAAAAGAGAAAAGAAAAAAAGAAGAAAAGAAAGAGTTTAAGTAGGCTATTTAGTCGTTTGGGGCAACCCTCTCATGAATAATATTAGCCTAGACGGACCAGCAGACCAGGCCCAAAACCATGCCCAGACCCGGTCCAGCCCAACCCCTCACTAATACAACACTGTTTTGAAACATTTAATCTTGATCGTTTATCTCCAGCCATCCAACGACTAATAAATAGGCCCCAATTACATTAATATGTCCAAATAATCCATCAGATAACCTAGGACCAAGTACAATTTCATCTCCAGTTACCACCATCCCACTGCCACCCCCCGCCATCCGCCGCCGGCCAGAAATCGCCGCCGCTGGCAGAAAGTCTCCAAACCACACCAATTAACACCATATATGCGTCTTAGCCCCCTCTATCCAAATATCCAGCCCGTGTTCCTCGAATCAGCCTCAAACTCCTCGAATATTTGAAAAGGTCACTGCTGGCTCCGCCGTCTCCGGCAGAGTTACTCCCAAACCATCCCTAAATTCTCACCACCTGCTCCTCTTACCCCCATGAACACCAAAATGACCATTTCTTCCTCAAAACTCCACCTATTCAGTCTTCGTTGCGGATCGGAAGATGTCCCTACCTTAGGCCAACTAGCCTGGTTTGGCTTGGTGGTGGTTATCCTCGAGCGGGTTCAAGACTCGCGTTAAATAATTGATCTAGCCAAGAACATTTTATTAATGCTAGTTTTGGATCCGTTCAAAAGTCACCAATTTCCAACCCAAGGGGTCCAAATTGGTCGAGTTTTTGTTGGTTCGCTTCGCATGATGTTCATTCTAATGCATCTATTCAATGCAGCCGAAGTGGTACACCCCTCTCTCTTTTTCAATTATTTTTATTTAATTTATTCTTATTTTTCATTGGTGCTGGCAGTTCTGTTTCATGCTCATCTCTTTCTTTTGCTTAGTTAAAATCCCTCTCAGTTTGTTTAGGGGTTGTTAAACCCATTTGGTCAATAATATAAGATCGAGGGTAAACACTAAAAGATACCTTTTTTACTCCTGAATTGGGTGCCAATTTGTTGTTTGCTTAGGTTGTATGGCTTGACCTGGACTTTTGATTATGGGTTAGGCAGCCCAAAATCAAGTAATAAAATGGGTTAGACAGAGGGCAAAAACTAGTATAAGTGAAGATATTTTAGGAAATTTTGATGGGGATTCGTTGGCAACTAAATTGGAAGCTTCCTGGAAGCTTGGCTTGAGGTTGTTTTGAAGATTTTGAAAACTAATTAGGGCAATCTAGGCAAAGACAGAAAGGGAAAATACAATTCGAAAATGTAAAGGGCAATAATGCAAGCTGGGACTATTTTGTTTGCCCTACTTCTTTTGCTTTAAAAGGATACTTTTCTTGCCTTTCGAGGCAAGGGGGAACAAGATGAAATAAAGCCTAAAAAGAGGCACTAGCTAGTGAAAATCCTTCTGCACATTTTCGTTAGGATTTTATGAAATTTGAAGCTATTTTTGTTTGCTTTGGGTTTTTGTTCATTCGAAGGAGAAGGTTTGTAATTGATGATTTTCGAAAGTTTCCAATTCAATTTGATCAAAACTCACTGTTCCATTGAGGTTTATAGGACTACTTACTTATTTCCGCCTGTGAATCTGTTTGTTCCTATCACTGACCCTCTGCTTTCAAGGTTACTAATACTTGATTTGGTTTTATTTTCACTTCCAGGTATGTCTAACGACACTTGGTCATCATCTAAATGTTGTTAAAGTTGGAGATTGAAGTATGGAATAGTATATAAAGTGGTCTATAATCAGTTATATTTGCTTTTCTTCATTTGTTTGTGCTGTAATATTTAGCTTCCGAAGTG
Organism: Nicotiana benthamiana; assembly: GCA_034376525.1. NCBI lineage: Eukaryota > Viridiplantae > Streptophyta > Magnoliopsida > Solanales > Solanaceae > Nicotiana > Nicotiana benthamiana. The sequence goes on from CM067339.1 coordinate 159,428,107, forward strand.
CCTTGATTGATATGTTGATAGGTATACTAGGCATGATGAGTAACATTTAAGCCATGATTAGCTCGATGCAATGTTAATTCCTATCCTAATCATGTTATTGTGATTATGAGATTAGCTTTGAAATGTGCCTTGTATGTTGCATATTCAGGTTTGAAGTTCTATGGTTTAGACTTACACCATTAAATAAATCTGTTGTATGTATACTAATTGACTGGTAGGACTTGATTTAGTTGCTTTTGGGGTGTAAGCTCATTGCTAAACTGGTTCACCTGACTGATCTCCTCCCTAAACTTAGCAATCTAAATGATAATTCATAGTGTTCAAGTTCAAGGCTTACAAAGCCATTGGCTGTTTTTTAACTTTGACATTGAGATTTTAGCTTTGATTTGAACAATGAAATACAATCTCATGAGCGGTTAAACCTGTGTGTCCATTTTTATTATTTGTAAGATTACACAAATGGAAAATCGATAACTCAGGAATTTTCAGGACCTGATTGGAGATTGGATATTAAGGTCCATTCGTTTGCCTCATTTGAGCCTAATATGAGCCCAAAGCTTCGAAATTGGTTGCTGGGAATGGTAATATCAGCTATGCCCTTTTATTTTCTTATTGTTTTCGCTTGGCAAAACTCATTCCTTCAGTTGGCCCATTTTTGATCCAAGTCAATTTAATATCAACCCAGGTGATAGTATTATCCTTCAAATGGTTAATCATTTGTTCCCTCTTGCTAATTAATAGGTGTAGCCCCATTATAATTTCCACAAATTAATGTAGTACCCTTAGAATCGAGAGGCACCACTTAGCGAATTTCTGTGGTCCTCACAAGTTGTAAATACGAAATTGCTTTAGGCTCATTAGCTTAATAATTTACCTTTCCTAAATTTGGGTGTGCATTTATCTGGCCCAAATCCAAATCCCAACGAAGTTGATAGGCGTCAAAAACCACGGGTGTATTTATGTGACGTGATTCGAGACACGTTTCAACAACGTTGCAATTCTCCTTAAAAATAATAATAATAAAAGTGGTTAAAAGATTTAAAATGCACATATGTTCATAATTGTATAAAGTCAGGTAATATAAGCCAAATATAACCTTTGGGGACCGTGCAAGAACCATGAAACTCGGGAGTGCCTAACACCTTCTACCGGTTTAACAGAATTCCTTATTCGAATTTCTAGTTCGTGGATTGTTAAACAGAGTCATTCTTTCCTCGATTCAGGATTCTAAACGTTGACTTAGGACACCATAAAGTTTCCAAGTGGCGACTCTGAAATTCTCTTAAGTAATTGAATCCCGTTTCGATTATCCTTTAATTGGAAAAACTCCCTTATCTACGCCCTTCGCCGGGTTGTAGTAGCCAAAAGGATGTGTGACAACTCTGGCGATTCTGCTGGGGAACGAACCCAGAATCTCTGGTTCAGGGTTCAAGAATTCGAGCTTAGAATAATTATTGTATTTGTCTTTGTTTACTATCTGATTTTACATGTTGGCTTAATGTGCAAAATGATGCTTTTATCGCTTTGATATTATCTGAACTGTACATATAAACTGCTACAAAACCCTTCTCTTCTCACCTCCGGGGATGTGCTTACTCGTTGAGACTCCCTATTCTGTTAATGTCATATCTTAAAATAAGAAAGAGGCTCGGACAAGTTAGTAAGCCGGACGATCTTACGGGTCCCTGGTATGTAGCTCCCTCCTTGACTCGAGTTGTCTGCTCGGATACACAGTCTAGAACAAATAACCAGGTGCTGAACTTAGTATAACAAAATATCACGCCGGATCCCTAGTAGGAACGATTGTTTGCATCATGTGCATTTGACTTAGGGGACCCAACACAGGGGTTGGGTCCGTCTAGGACAGGTGACCTGAAATGAAAAAGACCATCCTGATGCATATTATGTGCTACTTGTGCATTTAGTGTCTTTGGATTTGCATGTTGACAGGCTTGTGAGTAAGAAAAGAAAATTGAGAAATAAGTGGTACTAGGGCTGACTGAGATTAATCATTTGTCTTGTAAAACCAATGCTCAAATAGCGCCGAAATGCTGCAGGATTTTTGAAAAAAAGGAAAAAAGGAAAAACAAAAGAAAAAAGGGGCTTTTCAACAAAACTTTAGTTCCAACAAATTGTTTTGCCCTAACTAGCCGGTTTAATTCTCACCAAGTGTGGGATACATAGGAGACCCCCATCGGGTCCAACCCCCCTTTTGCAAAAATAGCCAAAATAATTTTTAAATTTTTATTTGTTGTTCTAATTAAATCGGATGACACTGTTATTGCCAAGAATAGCCAAATGTTCTCGAAAGGGACGCCGGAAGGCTAATTTAGCACCAACAGCCACCTTTGGGTCTTTATTGTGTCTTTGGCCGGCTAGCGGGCACAAACTGAAAAACTTCCTTCGGAAGTGCTAAAAGACCGTATTTGGAAAACTGGGCTTTTGGTTTTAGAAAATAATTTCATAAAAGAAAACTTTTGATTTTGAAGTCAAAGAGGAATAAAGTCGCAAGTCGCTAATTCTCCTTAATAAATGTACAGGATGAGCACAATTCAAACCGAACCTTTTTCATTTGTAAGCCGAATCCCTTTGGAGTTGCGATTGTGGTGGAATGATATAGGCAGAGAAGGGAAATACGATATAAAGACGTATTTGGGAGGCCTGCCCAGGTTATTGGAGAATATACCCCAAGGAGACATCATAAGAGCGCTGGTCACGTGCTGGGACCCGGCGCACAATGTGTTCCACTTCTCAGATTTCGAACTTACCCCAACGTTGGAAGAATAGCGGGATACATTGGAAATGCTGAGCTTCCTTTGAGACATAAGTATTTGGTTGCTCCAAGAGTGGTAGCGGTGCACAAATTCTTAGACACCTTGAAAATAAGCAGAGTGGTACATGATTCGAACTTGGAGGCAGGGTTTTCACCTTTTCATTCTTGTATACCAGATATGTTCACATAGGGGGGTTCAACAATCCAGAAAACAAAGTCTGCAACAAGTGAATCCGTGTCAAATGGGTGGAACATAGACGCTTCGCTTTTATGGTGGCTTTTCTAGGGATTCTAGTGTTTCCAAGAAAAGATGGAAACATTGACATAAAGATAGCAGGGGTTGTCAGCACACTACGCACACAGGCCAAGTGCACACTCACGCCTATGATAATAGCCGAGATCTTTCGCGCTCTCACAGCTTGCAAGGCCGGGAAAGGTTTCTTTGAGGGGTGCAATCTATTATTACAAATGTGGATGACTGAGCATGTATGCCACGGTCCCCAATTCATGAGTTATGGGTCCACAGAGAAAACTTGCATAGAGGAGTTTTACAGGAGAATTGAAAGGCTCAGCTTACCCGAAGGTGTAGCAAGATGGACATCCTACTTTCAGTCCCTCACCGCCAGTTAAATAGAATGGACACTGGGATGGTTGTCTGATGAGATCGTATACATGCCGACAACAGAAACTCATTTCCTTCTGATGGGTCTTAGGAGTATCCAACCTTATGCCCCGCATCTGATCTTGAGACAACTCGGGAGATGCCAGATAGTGTCAAAAGACGAAGATCTTAGTATCCGGGTAATCGAGATTGGACCTGATGGTCAATTCCCCGAAGCAGCGGTCCGCAAGATTTGGAATGAATGCCAATACCTAATAGCAAACACTTGCGTACAAGATCGGGCTAGAGGCGAAGTGTCACCAGGATACCTTGCTTGGTACAAGAGAGAAATTGAGTTTGATAGACCACCCAAAAGGCCTTATCTCCAGGAATTCATCGAAACATCACAAGAACAATGGGACTGGCTAGCCAAGGAAAATGAATACAGGGCCACCATAGCAAAAATTAGAAAAACAAGTCAAAGAGCTTCAATTTGAAAATGGTTTGCAAGCCGCTGCAGATGAGGAGGAAAAGAAAAGATTAACCAAAGAGAACAAAGCGTTGTGAGCCCAAATCTAGAAAATGAAAACAGCCGCGGAAAATCCCCCCAGGAGCGCGAGAGATGAAAAGCTCATAGACAACTTAAGGCGAAAAAGTAACCGAGTATGGGTATGACTTGAATAAAGCATAAGGTGATCTATATAGGGTTTGGAAACAATTGGCTAAAATGCGGAGGAACGAGCCTTCATCATAGATCAATTAAAGGAAAGGCATGACAATGAGGTTGCTGTTTTGAAAAAGAAGGTCATTACAGCTGAGAATAAAGTGTCCAAGCAAGCCACGGACTTCAAAGACAAAAGAGACCATTGTTATGAAGCAGTAGTACGATTGGAGATGGATTTGCAGCAATTGCAAGAATTTAATCAGGTAGCCGAGCTGATTGTAGAGGCAAGGGCTGAGCAAATTGGGAGACTATTGCAAGAAAAGGGTGCTATAAGGGAAAGAGTACGGATGATTGCGGACTAGATCACCACAAAGTGACCCCACTACATGGATATGATAGGATCCATGTTCTTTGCCACCGTCATGACCTTTATTCAAGTAATGGAAGATCTTCATCACCTTCAAGGGGATTTAGCTTCGCGACCCCCGGCAAAGCCGAACGATGCCACGCGGG